>JAAXCT010000051.1:0-1200000 GCA_012490785.1 Eragrostis nindensis | reverse complement strand
AGGTCCTTCCATTCGGCTCCTGGTACCGACCTCCCTGTTCTTTTTTCTTACAGAAGATACATCCATATAATCTTCCATGCAGAATATGTTTGGGTCAGTCTCCAACAAGTTACTCCCTGCCTGTCCTTTGTCTGCACAAAATCAACTTTTGATTACAACTTCATATGTGTGTGTATTAGTATATAGTGGCATAATCGCTTCTGTATATCTCAATCGTGGCAAACTTTCACCCTGGAGAAACAGACTATTCTGAAATTTCCACTCATGTCAAGAAATATTAAAAAGACGCTTACATGTAATTGTTCTGCTTGAGTGCAAATCTGAATATGTTTGACCAGTTGAAACCCATTAATTTTTCTGATCGACTACAATGTAGTTCTATTTTGAATAAAATAATCAAACAGTCAATATGCCTCTGGAAAGTACTGATCACCATTTTTCTGGATTGTTGAGTTGGTTTTGTTGATTGCTTTGTTTTCAAAGAAACCAGGATATATGTTAATGTTAGAATCCTTCCAAGAAAACCATTTAACAAGAATTTTGTCCACTACGTGATACCTGTGCTATTTTTTAGGATGAAAGACCAGTAACAACACATACAATTTAGTAATTAGCCACGATTCGATTACCATCCTTTTAGTCAGAGATCAGCCCACTGGCACTGGACGTTCAGCTATCTCTCATATCCTTTGTGGAAATTAAATTTCCCTTGATTCAATATTAGGTCAGCTTGCTCCTTTACCGTAAAGTGTGGTCTTGCACGAATCCTTTTTTCCGATTCAAGATTAGATCTTGATAACAGGGATTTGTTGTTTCACACAAAGAAAGAAATATATCCAAGTCCATAATTATTCATGTATTATGCCAATGCACAGTTCCTTATTTCCTTCCAAGTTTAGCTGCTTTTACATGAGATTATTGAAGCCTGCTCTTAGTTTGTTAATCTATATTCTATATCCACATCCAGTAACAAACAGATAACACAAGCGCCAAGCCGCGTATGGAGCAATAATGTTGGATTCCCAAATGTCAACGCCAATGTCAACGCCGCGAAGCGATGAGGTGACGGCGTTTGTTGTCGCCAGATGATGCACCAACCTAAACAGTCCAGCCGGTTTATATTGTTTTCTAGGTTTCATTACAAATTCAGTAGATGCAATTTGCCACATATTTTTGGCTGTACAAGGACAATGTAAAGCAAATGACACTTAGATAGATGGTCAGCATTTTCGTGTATATATATTAGTTGCCGTCAATGACGTCTTCTTTTGTCAAGCTCAGTAATGTTTCTTTATGTTTGTTTATTAGATAATTGGCTATATGCATGCTCTTTATTCAGTTGCAAAAATGTTTGATCCTACAGAAGACACTACCTCTCTTATCTTCCTCTCTTTTGTTTTTTTTTTTTTTGCGAGGATCTTATCTTCCTCTCAATTGCCTACCGTTCCAAGTTCCAGTGCTCCGAGCATGCTACATCAACATCACACTCGCCGTGCACTTCACTTGATCTAGAAATTGTCATACATCACATGTTGCCCGCGGCGTGCCGCGGGAGTACCACCTAGTAAAAAGATGATGCGGTGTGGACTTGCTGAGCGGGCTGCGGCCTGACAAATAAAGACTCGGACACCCGGTCCATTCTACAAAACGGGTCCTGTACAATAAATTGGGATGGAATGCGAGCGAGTTAATCCTATAAGTAGCCCGCCCTTAGGAATCTTTATAATCGAACGCTTTGAGATCGTGCGGATATACATCAAACAGCTGACGAATGCTGCGGGTTGAGAGGGAGAACACGGATGTGTGACATGTGACGCGTTCTGATTGGGGCGGGTGGGAGGAGGAGAAAAGAAAATAGATTTCAAACTTTAAACGCATTTTTCTCTCAAACCGTAAGTCCGTCTTCGAATCCGTTTGAACCTACATGTTTGTTACAATTAATTCTACAAAATAAGATTCCATATGGATACTTTTTTGAATTTTTAAAATTTTGAAATTTTTGTCAACATTTTGAATGTACAGTGTCAATATTTTGTTTGCACTAAGTCAACATTTTTGTTGTTAATGGTCAACATTTTTTAAAAAAAGTGTTGATTTTATTTTAAAAATGATGAAATTGAACTACAAAAATGTTACTCTTTTGTTTTCAAATGTTGACGATCTGACTTGGGCTAGGCTGTTTCGATTCTTCTTTTTGCGATTACACAGTACAACTCAGACACTCACAACGCACGCACACTCACCTTTATGAACGTACATACGCAAACCCTACCCCTATAAGCATATTCGAAGACTGAGCCGGTAAATTCTGAAGATTAACAAAGTCACCATTGGCGCCTCGCTGTCGACGGCCACGTCGCCTCCCGCTGCTCCGATTTGATGGGCTATTGAGCCGATCTATCATATGTTAACCATAGGACGCAGGATATCCCGATCGAAAGCATTTCTCCTTTCAATTTGAGAGAGAGAGATGGGCAGAGACGGTGCATTACTAACTTACAATAAAATCCCAAAAAACACTATCTCAAATTAGCTCTCGAGTAGTACTACAAAGCGCACATAACCTGCAGTGCATGCTCGGATCCTGGAGATTCAGAACGAAAAATGTTTGTCTCACCACCAGTGCTAGGACTCAGGCCGTGCCCGGGCCGGCACGGCACGGGCCCGTCGTGCTTCGGGCCGCCCCATGCCGGGCCGTGGCGGCCCGTCGGGCCGCGTCGTGCCGTGCCAGTCGGCCCGACAAGGCAAAAACTCGGTCCGGGCACGGCACGCGGCATGGCGGGCCGCTGTCGGGCCGTGCCAAGCCCGGGCACGGCCCGGTTTCAGTGCAGGTCCTCAGAATACGTTTTCAATATAGAGAAGACACACTTTTGGTGTTTAAATTGATACTTTTTTTAGTGTTACATAGACTGAAAATTTCTAAACATTCCACAAAAAATACCCTAATTTAGGAAGGCTATATTACATGTGACTACCAAATTTGAGTTCCAAAATCATCATACTTAAGTGTAACAAAAAAAACAAATGAAGAGTGATTTTTTGCCTTTTTATATCTTAAAAAATATATTGAATTTTGAACTCAATTTTGGTGTGGAGCTGTTCCAAGTCAACTCCAACCTTCACAAATTGTGGTGATTTTTTTGAATTTGTTTGCACCAAAGTGTGTTCAAAATTTACTAAACGACATGGAAGTTATAAGATTTTGAGACAAATGAGGAGCAATTCGAACTTACACGAGTGTAAGTGCTTCAAAAAAATTTATACAATATTCTAATGCGTAGGGATGTAGAAGTTGTACATCCACACAAAAAAATGACTTCAAATTCAATTTTTTTGGAGATTAACAAAAATGTGAAGGCAATGCTCAATAGTGGCTATTAATGTATTGATTGATCAGTACAAAATTGAACTTCATCAGCCTGATACAAAAGCATCCTCTTGATAGAGCAGGTTTTTTTAATATTTCAGAAAAAAGAATCATCCCATTTGGATTAAATATGATAAATATATACCAGTTTGAAGTTTTAAATATGAATCAAAAGGAAAAAAACCAACCGTGGTATAAGAACTTGCCAAGAACTCTTCAAGTGGGGCCCTTATGTCAGTGTCTTCCAGTGTAAGCTACGCTCACCGACATGTGGACCCTACTTGTACCATATATAAACAAGCCCAGCCCTCAACCCTAGCGCCAAGCCGCCCCTCCCGTGCGCCGCGCCGCCGCCGCACATCTTCCCCACGTCACTCGCGCTGCCGTCGCGGAGCGACCTCGCGCCGCCGCACAGCTCCCTTGCGCCGCCGCGTAGTGACTCCGTCGAGTCGTGGCGTTGCCACCGCCGCTCATCTCCCCGGCGTCACGCCACCGCCGCGCGGCTCCCTCGCGTCGCCGCGGACCTCCCTCCTTTGCGCCGCGCCGCCCCGCCCTCCCTCCATCGCACAGCTGCGGACCTCCCTCGAGCCGCGCCGCGCCGCCCCGTCCCTCCATCGCGCAGCCGCGGGCCTCCCTCGAGCCGCGCCGCGCTGCGCCGCCCTACCACCCTCGCGTCGCCGCGGACGTCCCCGCACCGCCGAACCTCCCTCGCGCCGCCGCGCCCCCGTCGACTCTGCGCGCCGCCCCGATCCGGTACCCTCGGCTCGTCGTCGACTCTGCGTGCCCCGCTGTCGACTCTGCGTGCCGCGTCGTGCCTCCGGGCCGCTTCCGTGTCGCCGGGCCGCCGTCGTGCCGTGCCGGCCCAAGCACGGCCCATGCGACAGTGTCGTGCCGTGCCGCCCGTGGTGCCCAAAACCCGGCACGGCACGGCCCGCTAGCTCGGGCCGTGCCGGCACGGCACAAAGCTCCTTCGGGCCGGGCCGTGCCACGGGCCGTGCCAAATGTTCGGGCCGCGGCTCACACGAATTTGGCCCGGCCCAAGTCCCAGGACTACTCACCACGGTACACATCATTGATTGATCTCAAGCGTGCAAGTACATTGAACAGTGCGTCAGCGTGCAATATAATGCTGCGAATGACATGAATTCCTCATCACTTCACCAGTAACAACAATATCTCTTTAATTTTCTTCACATGACGATGAACAGACAACAGTGACGTGGTACTAGTTCCCAACGGCATTTTCATTGCAAGAGCAGCGAGTGTCTTTGGCAGCTTGCCACCCGCCTCAAATAACACTCGATCGGCCGTCAGCCTCGACCCCTCCTTGATCTAATGACGCCTGAACTGCAACCTAACACTAAGCAGTCGGCATTGCCGATTGATGCAGCTGTTCCTCTCCTGCCGCCGGCGCTAACGCACTCCGCCTCTGTTGTTCGTGGCGACGAGCTTAGCTAGCGTCCCAGTCGCCGCACAGTCCAATGATTCACCGACGGCGTCGGCGGCTGTCGCCGTCGCGACGGCAACGGCGCCGGGGGCTCCTGCCTGCTGACATGTGGTCTGCGAAGTGCGAACTCGATCCTCGCCTGACGTATCACCTGCCGACTAAGCGGTAGGTTTGACATTTATATTATCATGGACCATATCGCGTTTGCGTCTGCATTTGATCAACGTAATCAGCAGCCGGCCCGCGCCGTACGCACGCCGCACCGGCCTCCTTGTCTTGATCCTTCCTTCATCAGATCAGGGTAAACAATACCCGCAGCCATTGCGGCGATTAGTCAGACGCGATCCGTGATCCCGCCTGCTCGCTCCGGTAAACACTTTGATTCAGCAGCCTGATCTTTTTTTAAGCGAACGGTTTTTGACCTACAACTCGTTGCCCACACCACGCCTGCATGGCAAATTGCATTGTCTGTACATTCTGCAAGCGACTTGAACCTGCTTGTAGTAAGCTGCCGACTCGCCCGCAGCGCTCTTGTGCACTGTTGCGTGCCAGTGAGGCAGTGACAGTGTGCAACACAAACCGGATTCGAGGTTATCCTTCGCGTTCGTGCCGTCCTCTTCACCTGACGCCGGCCGCGTGCAAGCATGTCCTGATCTTAGCTGTCGATTGCGGCGGGCTGTTTCCTCTAGTCGTCTTCAGTTCTTGATTTGGATTTATGTGCGCATGGACGAAGGTATGGACCTGCCGCTTACACTGTATTTCACCGCGCCTGCTAAGCTGTCGTCTTCAAAAATAAAATGCCACTCTGTCTTCAACCGAACGTATTCAGTGAAGCTACAATATGGTACTACCATTACACAATATCAGTTACACAATATCGAACCATTCTTAAAAAACTTCAGATCCTTTGTTAGCCCGAATTCAACCGAAGCACAAATGGTCGTGCTGTGCCATCTGCCCAAGCTAGCAGAGTCCGGCGCCAGATGTCGCTCTCCGGCCAATTATGGCAATGCTTGGACCTCCAATCCGAGAGGTTCGCGCTCGCCGCTGTCGTGGCGCTTAATTGCCGGCAGTTGAGCTTGCCACATTCGGCCGTCAGAAACAGAATCCACTGCTAACGACGAGGCCTCCATGCCCCCACATCCTGAAACTGACACGATCCATGGACCGACAGATCGATTAACAGCGACATTTTCCTTGGATAACTTCTGCGCCTCTGCAGAGTTTTGCATCCGAAGTCACCACCACGATAGTATATATCGCATCGCACACAGCAAACGTCTCTTTCATAGGCCATGCTCGGAGTGAAGAGGTTGCAGAGGGAGCACGTAGGACGTGCGGTGCCTGCCCCTGTTCTCAGTCACCTCGAGAGATATTTTTTTGAACAGAGTCCTCGAGAGATATTTCGCGGATCATATATGAGAGTAGTGGACCCTCGCCAAAAAAAAAAAAAAAAATCGGGTGCGTGCGCGGCGGGCGCAGTGCCAGTAGTATACCGCCCGGCCGCTTCTGCGCGCGCCCATGTCAGCACAGCAGCGTTGGCGCCTGGAACTGTGGGCTTGGCAATGGCGGTATTGGCGCTCCGAGAGCTTTGTTTGGAAATGGCGGGGCCTCGGCGTGGTGTCCAAGCGTGAGCGGCGTGTTTGTTGAGCTCTCGACGGATTGCGGCGGCGTGTGGATGGGAATGGGATGGGCACGGGCGTGAAGAAGCATTTTACTACCAACTGCCGATCTAATGCAAATATTATAGGCGGATTGGGTTTCTAATGAATGCGCCATGGATCATTTAGAATTCGAACCTGCCGATGTTGATGGGGGCTTAATTAGTTAATGTTCATTTAATGGTGGAGGATAATGTGAGTTAGGTGTGCTAGTGTCTGTCATCAAACGAAGCCATTCTTTGGAGTGAACTGCAAATGAGCCAAGAGTTGGGATATGTGTGTTTGTTCTTTCCTTGGAGAAGCAAAACAAAGAGAACTTGTGAACATGGAATTCCATCGGGCAGTTATCAACGGCGCGCCTTTTCTGCCCTTTCCCATGTCAGTCCAAACAGATATTTGAGATGACGGAGAGAAAAAATAACAAGAAGATGATGGTGAGCACCGAGCAGGTAGAGCTACAGCATTTTATATGCGAGAGCAGCATGGTGACTCAAACGCCAGTACAATCGGGACATCGTTGTCAACTCAACTACTACTAGTAGATACTACTGAATTGCCGACAGGGACCTTCTGCTGGGAAGGGGGCCCCGACCCTTCCCGTGCTACAGGTGAGAAGGGCGACTTGAGAGCGACTCGTCCCCGGCGTCGATCTCCTTCGATCCCCATCCTTGCCAGCGCCTGTTTTGGCTCCGGCAGGCATGGGGATCGGGGAGAGAGATGGCTGGTGTGCATATTCTCCTCTGATCTAGTAGTATTAGGTAGGGTTGGATTTGTTTCCTCATCGGTGTTGATGCCGGTTGGAGGATTTGTGTTCTTCGATTTCATCTTTGGCGGAGGCGGTGTCTCTGAGGTGAGGTCGAAGATTCCTTTCCGGGCCAAAGACTTCGTCGATGGTGCCGGTTTTTTGTTCCTCCAAGAATCCTTCGGTGGTCCTGCCGTTGTTCTTGTGAGGTATGTGCTCCTCCTTTCCCATAACTTTGGATTGGAGGTCCTAGTCCCCGTCTTGAGGTCTGCATCTTCCGTCGACTGGGGTCGGTCATGGAAGCGTTTGGCATCTGATCCCGGTCCGCCTGACAATGATGTGGCCAAGAGCGGGCTATTTGCCTGTGCGTTCATCGTTTTACGGTACGACTCGTTGATGGTCGTACTATTGCTGGCGTTAAAATTTGATGTTGCGTCGCCAGTTGGGGGTCGGCTACGATCTTCCTCCTCGCCCTGCTTCTCTGTTGCTGGCAATGGAGGAGAGGCGAGCAGGGGCGATTCTGGTCGACAGAAGCGGCGACCTCACAGGAGCTTCTTATAAGGACTTGAATGTAATTTTCTTTTGTTTTGGAGGCTCTATTGCAAGGGGCTGGATGTAATGTAACTTTATATCTAATAAAATCCAACCCGTTTTCTCAAAAAAAAAAGTCAAATCCTGCGCCAAACTTCGTGAACCACTTGCCCGTTGTTGAACCAGAGTATCAGAGCCATGGATGACACCGGACGCGCGCTCTGGCAACTCGCGAGATCAAGTCGCTATCGTAACTCCACGAAGTGTACAGTGTACACGCGTACCACCTCAATGATAATCAAAGCCACTAGGTTGTCTTTCGCCTATTTTTATTGTTATCACATCGTGGCCAATTGATCAGGAACATGATAAATATCTCATGCTTTTCAGGGAAAAAGCCAACTGGTATTAACTAGAACTAGATGAGACCCCGCGCGTTGCCGCGGGTGCTACAATAGACATGCGTGTAAAATCAGTGTGTGAAAGTCGGTTTCATACTACAAAAGCAACTATTTTTCAAACTCTCTTTTAACATTTGACATGTCGTGAACGTAAAACATCATTGCCAGCAGCCCTCTTCACATGGTTAAAAATGCAGTCCTATTTGCTCGTTATTTCACAACAAACACTTCAGATTTTAGTGTTATTATTTATGCAGTGATGGTTCTACATAACAAACCCCACAATGCCAACATTCCATATTATAGTGCCAAAAGACTTCCATTTGCTTGTGTTGGAGCTTAGAGTTGCTCCATATATAGGACTGGTCTTCTCTCTCCTTTTTTTTTTTTTTTGACATCATCAAACTGCAAGTCACAACAATCAGCAGCTTGGAATGTAAATAGTGACAATAACTTTGACGTTTTGAATGAAGCATAATGAAGCTGGGCAAACGCAATGAACCAATCAAATAGTAGCATGAAAATTGTACTCGACAAAAGAAAAATCATCCGGGCATTCGCATTCTTACTCGAACTCCGAGTTTTAATTGAATTTTTCGTAATGATATTCCTCTGACATCGTTAACTGCCCATAACCAAGGAGGGGTGAACTTAAGCTTCAATTCAAAAAAGTGAGGGTAAAATCACAAAGTTGGAAAAAGAAAGGGCAAAATCACAATTGGATTTGAGAGTGAGAGTAATAACACAATTGTCCCAAAATCATATGGCAATATCTAATGTCAAAGTATCAAAGCGACATTTTTTTTGTTATCGGACCAAGTACTAAACAAAATAATGAAGTTGGGCACAATGCACATCCACAGCTAATTAGATAGTAGCATGTAAATGCACTCCGTTAGATAACTGAAGATGGATGCAAGAAGACCAAAGAAGTTACTTTCTAGAGTATATGGAAGGAAGCTAAAACTGATGCTATTTTTACCAAGAATGGATCCATCTATCCTGCATCTATTTTCAGCCAGCATAATGTACAGCAACAATATTGTACGTACCTTTTGTTTTGTAGGTAGATTGTCATTGATATTAGTAAAGAGGAGACACTACTACAGATTTCTCATAGGAATGATATTCCTTTGAATCACTGAGACGGGTGCAGCATATATTCAGAAAACAACTGAAGTAATCCATTGCGACAACTGGTGGAAAAAATGCATAAATTATCATTGATATTAGTAAAGAGGAGACACTACTACAGATTAGTAGTACGTACCTTTTGTTTTGTAGGTAGATTGTCATTGATATTAGTAAAGAGGAGACACTACTACAGATTAGTAGTACGTACCTTTTGTTTTGTAGGTAGATTGTCATTGATATTAGTAAAGAGGAGACACTACTACAGATTTCTCATAGGAATGATATTCCTTTGAATCACTGAGACGGGTGCAGCATATATTCAGAAAACAACTGAAGTAATCCATTGCGACAACTGGTGGAAAAAATGCATAAATTATTATCTGTGAGACATATATACAGAATATCTTCGCGTTGCGGCGGGTGTTATAATACATGCGTGAAAAAACAGCATGTAAAAATGTTGCGACATAAAAAAGAAGATATTTTTTCTTTAATTGTGACAGCATGTATCCATTTTTCAACTGCGGTCCTGGAATTTTTTTTTCTTACATAAGATTAAGAACAACATGAGATCAGCAATCATTTTTAGCTGAGCGGAATAGAAGTGAAGGTTATGAAGAAAAGTGTATTACTATGTACCTGTTTTTTCAGATAACATTGTTATTGACATTAGCAAAGGTGAGACACTGCAACTCATCTCCATAAGGAAGATATTCTTCTGAATAGTTTGAGAAGGTTGCAGCATGTATTCACAAAAATAACTGAACAGGTCTGTGACAACTGGTGGGGAAGACCAAAATTATTATCTGTAAAATATTCCGGCATACTCATGCTGCAGATTTGCCTGAAATAGCAAACTGATGTCTATTCATGCCAAATAATTAGTCCATCTAAATCATGAAATAGCAAACTGATGTCTTATTCTCCTGAGATCTTAAACCTGACACATATTTATGAAAAGGTAATCAGGCACTACTCCCAAGTCCCATCTAGCACACCAGTCCGTACAAATCAGAATATCAGTTTGACCAATTCCAAAAAAAAAAAAAAATCCTAAAGCTTCACGGCTACTAAATCTGGCATCTCAAAAAAAAAAAACACTCATGTACCAACTATGAATCATAGTCTGATTTAACCTTTAATCATGCTGAAATTCTCCACAATCAATTATCATCACGACTAAAAGCATTAATCATCATCAAGGATGGTGCCTTACCAAGAGAAATTTAAGTCAATCTCCCGTGTTCTCTATTTTCTATGTTTGCTTCCTTCATCCTTTGTTCTTCATTCTTCCTTCACATTGTTCTCTTGCTCCTTGCTTCCTAGGCATCAGCACAGCCAACCATCAGTAATGTGGAAGCATAAACCTTAAAGCAGGAGGTGACGGCCATGAAAGGGCAAGGAAGCAGTTACAACTGAGATAGGATGTGCAAATCTACAACTGTAAATCAGAGCAGAAAATGATACATCGATTCTTGACAAAGAGGAAGGAGTACAGTAAGTTACATTTTTAAGTGTCAGCAGCTTAGCTCTGCACCACATGCAGTTAGCATGGGATCCACCCATGATGTTGCCTGCTTAATTGGGTATAGGCACACAAAAAAGTAACGTGGATAGATAAGTAAACCATGACTGATGTAGCATATAGATATTCACTAATCAGTTTAACTCGAGCGAGGAAAATGCATCTACTGAAAAAGACAATGGTAACTAAATTGGAAACCTGGGATAGATTTTTTTCTTTTTGACTGGTCTAGCAGAGAAATTCACGAGATGATGAGGAAATGAACTTGTACCCAAATCGTCAGCCACCCTCCCACCTTCCTCTTCCTTGTCCAGAGAAGTGAAAAATCAAAAGCTGATTACTGATTACTGAGCTCCTCTATCCCTATGAACATATATATTGAGCAAGGAAATGAAGAGGTTAAACATTAGCATGCGAATAAAAACAGCAAAAATAAAATAAAATAAAATATTTTCTACCTCTAATTGCTGAGTTCCTCTGCAACCTCCTTGGTCTGGTCTCTTGCGATGGTAAGAACAGTAGCTGCGGCAGCTGTTGGAGGAACGTGGGCTGGAGCCAGAGGCAACAAAGACGTCTGGGCCGCTAGGGCAAGGACGCAAGTTGCAGAAGGAGCACGCGGAAGAGCTGCGGTGCGGGCCATCTGCGTACTCTTCTCCCGATGGTGCTTCTCATCCGCAACGGCGGCTGCGGCAACCGAGAGGAGGCGTCGATGCGGCGAATCGGCGAAGGATGCCGCTGCCGGCCACGGGGAACAGGGAGAGATGGCCTCTGATGCGCACCGGCGGGACTGCGGTTGCGGCGGATCAGCAGGCGGCAGCGTGAAGCGGCGAGGCCACGAGGACGATGGCGAATTGAGGATCGGACATGGGTGAGGCGAGAAGCATCGAGAAGGAATCGTTGATTTTTTTAGACGGAGGGGCGGGGGGCGTCGGGACATCAGCAGCCGCTGCATCGCAATCGGACGGTCCGCGCGGCAGAGCTACAGGGTAACAGTTCAGTTTTTGCGGACGGGCCCCACCACGTTACTATTCATTACTGTTTCCCTGTAGCAGTCTTCCAGCGTCGTCCGATGGCCTGGCCTTTGCGTTCGCTGATGCAGCCACGTAGCGATGGCTCGGGAAGCATGCACACCCTCCCGATCTCTTCTTCCTCGCTCACTCCAGAACATTCTCCCTCTCAATCGATCCCGAAAAGAGAGAGAACCATCGGTCCCAACGGCGGCCGCCCTTTCACGGCCGACTTCCACCCCCGACCGGTTGCCTCCGTGCTTCACCCGGCTGCTGCCCCGACGAGCCTCTCCTTCGCTGTGCTCGATTCTGCGCCATCCCGTCCTCTTCCTCCTGCGTCGACGACATGGAAGAAGCCGCCGCCGCTACACAGCCAGCAGGCCCAGCGCCTCCAAGTCCACTGCCAGCAGCCCTTTCTTCCCCTGCTCCTGCACATTGCATTGCTTCCCCTGCTGGAAGCCATCGTCGCCTAGCTGATGATACATCCGCCGTCAAAATGGTTTGTCCCCCCTTCCTGCTACTAGCTCTGCTCCTCTCCCCGTGTGCAAATATGAAACCTTGAGTCCTTTATACTGTTGCAATTTGTTTTGTTTTGGTCACTTTTGGTGCTTTGTGAAACTTGAGTATTGTTTCCAATCTGGATTCAGTCTTCGTTCTGCGTTTTTTTTTTTTTTAGCAAGGGGAGTCTTCGTTCTGTGTTGTAGGATCCAATAATCCGAATAGCTGCATCTTTCAATATTAATGAACACGCTTCTCTGTTTCTGTATGCAGAAACACAATCAAGACTTTGACTTTGACCACGTTACTATTCATTACTGTTTCCCTGTAGCAGTCTTCCAGCGTCGTCCGATGGCCTGGCCTTTGCGTTCGCTGATGCAGCCACGTAGCCAAAATTTGCTTATGTTGTGCGACATCTGTTTGTTTCACTACAACAGTTTCGACGCGCCATAGTTTTCCCGTAACTACATATCATAGACTTGTTTCTTTGTCAAACTGTACTTCAGGTGTCGCGAGAAAATCATTGAGAAAACACGTTGCCAAAAAATATATATATATATATATATATATATATTCAGAAAAATTTTACCCGGCACCATGCCATGGAGTTCGACTGCAAACGTTGGATCGAGCACCAACAAATCACCGACTTTGAGGTGTACAGTACAGTGCTCTGTGCTCCAGGCCTACAGAGTGGTAGCTGCTGCACCCTGCACCACATCGCCCCAATTTCGCAGGGCCACGGCTATACCACGCGACGCGACGTCGACTGGCGGAGCAAAAGCGGCGGCTGGTGCTGAGTGCTGACAAGCAGGTACTCCATCCGTCCCAAAATATAAGCATTTGTTGACTTTTGATGATCACGTTTGACCATTCGTCTTATTCAAAATAGTTATGAAAATATTATTTATTTTGTTACAGTTAGTTTTATTATTAGACATACTTTAAGCATGACCTTTTTGTTTTATATTTTTGTAAAAAAATTTGAATAAGACGAACGGTCAAACGTGATGTTGAAAAGTCAACAAATGCTTATATTTTGGGACGGAGGGAGTAGTACGATACGAAGCGCAGACTGCTAACCCGGCGGGGACAAATCACAAAACCGGCTGCCACTCCACACCAGATCAAACCAGACCACAGTTTTTATATTCCCCGCCACTATTTATACGCTCGCGACACCACGCCGAGGACACTCCATCACCTCTCCAGCTAGCCTCTTCTCTTCTCTGCTTCTTCGTCCGCGAGCTTGCGTGCGTGCGTGCCAGTTTGCTGCTGTATTGGCGAGCGATCCATACTCTGCAGTCGGTGTCCGTCTCCGGCGGCCTCGGCTCCTCAAATATGGACCTGTTCCCGTCGACGGCCAGTTCCAGCTCGCCGCCGTCCTCCGCGCCGGAGCAGCGGCGGCCGCAGTGCTCCGGCCTCGGCTCCGCGGCTTGCGGCCTGGCCGGGAGGGTGCTCTGCGGGCTGGTCACTTGTGCCTTCGCCGCATGCAGGTACCTACTGTTCGCTCGCTCGATCGCGCTCTCGATGACTGAACTGAACAGAGCGTGCATGTGTTGTGCGTGTGCGCGTCGCTGAAGGGATTGCTTGTTGAATCGCAGTGGGGTCGGTGGTCGGGGTGGTGACGGGGTCCATGATCGGGCTGGCGACGGAGAGCGGGATGCTGCGCGGCGCCGGCATCGGCGCCATCTCCGGCGCCGTCTTCACCATCGAGGTCGCCGAGTCGTCGCGCGACCTCTGGCATTCCGGCGACTCTAGCGTCTGGAGCATCATCTACATGAGAAGTACCCGTCGAACAACTCTCTCTCTCTCTCTCTCTCTCTCTCTCTCTCTCATACACACACACACACACAGAATTACCAAACCAGGAGCAATTCCTGCTGTAAATTCATCCGTCACGACAACTCCTCCTGCATTCCCCCGTCAGTGTCCAAAGCGTAATAAAATAGAGCCAAACTTTCCTCTTTCTCGTAAAAGTCCGTTCACCAATTCGACCGCAGTTTGTCGAATTGGGAACAAATCCAGTCAAGTGCAAGGGCTGATTAATTTCAGCTTGACGTGCGCTTGGCGACCGAGAGGTCATGGTAAGGACATGGACGTTTGCTGTTTCCGCGCGTGCCTTTCGCTTTCACAGCTTGTTTTGGCTTGAGTGATGTCGATGACAATTAGGTGCGCCCCAAGGATTCCGTGGGCAGGAATTGATGCCACCAACGGCCTCCCATGGTTTCTCTTATCATGTTCTATTTGTTCTCATGGTGCACAAATCAAATGCATGTAAAACATGGTAGTACTATTAGCAGTGACGAATTGTGTGCTCTGCTGCAGGTGGACATCATCGCCAGCCTCCTGAGCGGTAGGCTGGTCCGCGAGAAGGTGGGGCCGGCGGTGCAGAGCGCCGTGCAGAGTCAGGTAGCCATTCAGCCTCAAATGCACAAAAGTTATGGTGCGACTTGTACAATTCAACAGCGCATCATATGGTAGTCTGAAGAAACTTATTGTTCGTGATAGTCATCATCACCCAGAAGCTACTGCGTCCATCTAATGCTAATATTTAATTCAGTACATCAGGCAGGAGGCACCCTTTAATAACATTGTCAGTTGGCTATAGCAGGTGTTAGTGCACTAGTGTTTGCATTAACAAACTAAAACAGGCATGCTGTCTACTCCCTGGTGCTTTCTTTCAAATGTAATCTCTCCATGTAATGGGCTATGTTTGGGGCCAAACACTTCCATAATTAATGGAATTTAGGTGGGAAGCCCTCCTCCCCCCGTTGACCGTCAAAAAAAAAAAAAAAACAGGCATGCTGTCACTTGGCTTCGAGTACTCGACTTCACTTTTTTTGAATGGAAGTTTAGGTCACCTCATGAGTGAGTGAGGATATGTCCCCACAAGTCAAAGAAACTTTCGTAAACTAACAGCTCAACTGCTCCTACGTCAAATGGTGGTGTCTATGTGTTTCTCTCCCAAAAAGAGGACGAAAAAAAGTTTCTCTATTCTCTGTCAGCAAGAGAGCAACTCAGCATACACTACGTCGCAGCAGCTCGACAAGCCTGCAGTAACTAACATTCGTTGTGTCATTTTCTGGAACGCAGATCAGCGCCATCAGCTCGCCGTTCGCGGAGACCAGCGACTTGTTGGAGACCGGCGGCGCCAAGGGCCTCCACGCGGATGCGCTCAGCCAGCTGCAGGAGATCGAGATCGCCGCGGACAGCGCCGTGGACGCGGCCGGCGAGGCGGTGTGCTGCTCCGTGTGCCTGCAGGACTTCCTGGTGGGTGAGCTACGGGAGGGAAGGGGAAGATTGCTTTTTTTAGCGGAAAGAAGATTTGTATTAATACTAGCATTTTGAACGTGGTTGCTACGGGAGTAATATTATAACTTTTTTGTTTTATGTACCTAAATGTTTATCTCATGAATATCATATTTTTACTTTGTTTTAGAAATAAAAATCGCATTGTTGTAAAAATCCCAAGGATATATCAAATCTTTAAGTATCTTAAGTAATCCAAACAATGCTTAACAACTATCCATTTTAGCATAATTTTACTTCAAAATTTTGGTATAATTTTTCACTATGATTTCAACCATCATATTCTACACATGTCAACAAACTTGGTGAATTTTGAACATCAAAAAATAATTTTTAAGACCAATGTAGAGTCATAGGCATTAAGCAATGGGACAAAAAAAAAGACCAAAAAGGAAAACAAAAATAAGTGAATGGTTGTATTTGAACCCTGGAATGCTAGGTGCAAGTGAACTACACTACCGCTAGAGCAATGCATGTTTGTGTCTGAGTTTGATTCGGATTCAATTTATAAACAAAAGACGCGGATATTTGAGTTGAACTCGAATTCAACACGAATTCGAGATAAATTCGGATGGTAGTGGTCTGAAATCTGAAATTTGAAGCTGAAAACTTAGGCTGACGACCCTCTTTAGACTTAGGCCCTGCTAATTTTCAATCGATTGAAATCTGGGGGTGTTTCAGTCAACAGGGTCAACCATTAGATGTATACTAGAAAACTCCGCGCGGCGTTGCCGCGCGTGTGTTGCTCCTATGGTTTGCCAGCTTCTTGTAACTGTTAAGGATTGGTAAATAAAAAAGACAAACAGTGAAATGTAGAAAAAAAGTCAATGGCGACAACAAAAAAAGAACGGAGGGAGTATAATGTAGAAGAATGTAAAATAGCATTAAAAACTAACAATGAAATGTCAAAGTACTTAAGTTATTTTCCCTTTGTCTAAGTGAAATGCACCGGATGATGAGACACTGTTATTGCAGGTATCTTATAAAAATTGCTACAAGTTCATGACAACAGACATGATCATAAGCGAGTTTTTGTATCAGATAGAATTGTATATGTCATTATGATTGTATAGAGACTTAAATGAAGTATGAAATATGACGGTTAAATGAATTCAATTATGAAATTAAGTTCTGAAAGTAATTGTTTTTGTTTCTTAATATGAACATCTTACAATTTCAATTTTTTTAAGTATGCATGTTTACAAAACTCAGTTAAACATTTACAAAATAGATAATGATTCATCATAGTAGAATAAAAGGAATCATAAAAAGTTTCACTGGATATGCAAAAGTAAAAATCAGTGAGATTGATTACTTGATAAGAGAAGTGAATCCCAGGCAAATGGCAAGAATATATCCATCCATTGCACCGGAACCTGGAACCATTATCTACATTCTCTGCTGTTTATAAAAGAATATCAATATATGAGAAAAAGCTTCTACTTGGACTAAATGAGATTCTAAAAAATACTGAAGAGGTTTGGATCCCATGACAGTATCCATCTCAAGCATAATAATTAACGAAATACTGAATCATTTAATACGAACTAACTACTGTTTAAAGAAAAATACCTTAGTGAAGAAATCTTATAAACTTGTTGAGTAGCAGTGGGCTAACAAAACTGATGCTGTAATTTATCGCCTGCAATCAGTGCGGGCGTCATATTTTTCAATAAATGACTTCAAATTTAAGAAGAAGAATATATCAAAGCAATCAGAAGTTTAATTTTAGAAAAATTTAGAAAGATTCTCTCGAAAATATTGTGACCAATGACTTTAGCTGAGTTGATGAGTTCATTTTGCAGTTCTGAAAGTAATCAATAATAATTCTCATGCTGATCTAGCACAGGAATAAAGCTGCATTGAGAAGAGTTGAACTTTGCCAGCGCAAATGAAGATCAGAAGAGTTGAACTTTGCCAGTGGCAAATGAAGACATTCAAAATATAGAATAAGCATTTCTCGAGTAAAAAAATTTGGAACATCTTACTCCTCATTTCTTAGCCCAATGAACCAGTGTTTGTGTTCTCAGAAAGCTTTGGTTCTGTTTACAACAATATAGCCCATGGTTAAGATTCTTCAGGCTGAAAGTAATCTCCAGTGCCAAATATAGAAAATGTAGCACAATATTTTCTTGGAGATCCTGTCTTCCCCAATAATTCAGTAACTAATAGTGTACAACAAAAAAAAAACTAAAACGCGGATCAGTACGCATTCTTAGAATAAAGCAGGTTGCTGAATATACATACAGATTTCACACTTGTATGTGAAATCTTGTTCTTTATAAACACTTGAAAGTGCTTATCAATTGTTTGTAGTGGAGATTGATATGTGCAGTTATTGACATGGGCAGGGAATAATCATGGGTTTGCATAGTACATAGTAAAATGGGTGTGAGCAGGGAGTGAGAAAATTAAATGTGATCCAGCAAACATTATTTTCTGTTAAGATTAAAGTACATTATTTTGGTACTGAAGATATTGAAGATATCCTGAAAGGATAATTGCACAATGTTAAGAGGAAAAATTTTATGATTCCAGTTACAAAAGGGTAGTACTGATATTTTTGCATTGTTTGAAAAGATATTTCTAAACAGAAAAAGTCTATTACAATTTATAGATATTTGTATTTTAAGAAGTAAAGAAGAATGTATCTGAACTCATTGTGGGTGTTTTGTTTAGAAAAAGGGCGCGCCGTTGGCGTGCTGCTTCTTGTATTCAGTTGCCACTCTGCTGATTTTCCCCCCTTGCAAAGCCTATGATGCTATATCCAATCCAATTGGATTATTATATAAAGGTACAAAAGATGTCATAAAAGTGGAAATGGTAAAGTGTTGAGCTAGAGAATTTTCCATTCATATATGATTCTGACATTTCAGGCTTGTTTTGCCGGCATGGAGAAGATAGATTACTTTGTCGCGTTAATGACAGTTAGGATAAGTACCTACAATCAATACAATCAGCAATATATGCAGGTGAAGAGGTGCTTGTGAAATATGAGGCAACTTTAAGCAGTTGGGGAACCAGGAAGGTTAGGACTATATCTGGTATATTCAAATGAGCATGCTAACATTAGAAATAATGGGACAAAAATGCATAATACATCTGACCAAATACTCCAATGATTGCGAAAAAGATAAGGGTGAAATATGATAAAATGTAAATGTTGACCAAACACCAAGATTTGATATGATACCTCTCGGTTTTGTTAACTGTAATTGGTGCATGTGAGGTTATAAATCTGGATACCAAATCATGACAGAGTTAAGAACATTTTTTTACTGATTTTAAAATTCAAATCCATGTATTTGGGAATGCCTGGTGATGTCAGTTTAGTCATTATCGGTCACCATTTGCTGTTTCCATACACATGCTGGTTCATACTCATGACATGAGTAAAACATATTGGCTATTGCTGTTTCTCAGTGTTATTTATCTATGAAGGCAAATAGAATTATACATAACATGGAAGGTGCAATCAGGCACAATATTCACTGATATCAGCTTGCTATATTGCAATGGCAGCAACCTAAGCGACGAAACATTTTCTGTGGGTGTTTTGCTCATTGCAAATTAAACAGACGAAAAATAAGGGTCAGACAACAGAATTACATATTTGATTTCTAAATTCGTATAAAGAAAGGATCAGTGTAGGCTGCTACAGTTTAAATCGACCTTCACATTTCATCAAACATTTGTAAGGCAGTAGGCAAAATGGGGAGGAGGAATTCGTTCGAAACCTTCTTTGAAGAAGACGGAGAGGCCGAAATCGGTGCTCTCGAGCGTCGTGTGCTCGTCGTTGCTGAGGAGGAGGAAGTTCTTCGGGGCGCGCATGCGGCAGAGCCTGCGCACCGGCCTGCCCGCCCAGGGAGGGAGAGGATGGCGGCGGCGACACGGCCCTGCGCGGGATGGAGAGGATGGCGGCAGCAACGCGGGTGCGGGGGATGAGGAGGAGAAGGAGGAGGAGCGCCCGTGCGCACGCGGCCGCGCGCGGGCGAGGAGGAGGAGGAGGAGGAGGGGCGCGGGGCGGCGGCGCGCTCGCGGGTCGCTCGGGGGAGGAGGAGAACGAGGAGGGGCGCACGGCAGGGTGGCGGCGGAGCGCTCGCGGGTCGCTCGAGGGAGGAGGAGAAGGAGGAGAGGCGCGCGGGGGAGGAGGAGGAGGAGGAGAGGCTCGCGCGGGAGGAGGAGGAGCAGTGGCTCGGGGAGCAGCAGGCGGCGGCCTGCAGTGCTCGAAGCTTCTCGCGGTGTGCCGTCGATTGTGGTGAGCCGTCGATTTTGGAATGGACGGCTGAAGCTGATGAACAGTAGCTCGACCAATAGGAGGCCTGAGAACCGCACACCATTTAGAAGTATAGAGATCGTACAGCTAAGATTGTTTCCGGTTGTTTGTTGCAGTTCTTTGTTATCGGGCCCGCCAACAGGATCCAATAAGAGAATTTGTTCACAAAACAGGCATGCAAAGCAATAAGGGGACCCGGTAAGCAAACAGTTGCACCGAAACGTGTTTCCTTACTGGAATACCATACAAAACATACTTTGAATATAACAATTATCAAGGACAAAAATATTATACTTATGCAAGTACAACTAACAATTTTGTGCTATATTCAGTACAAATACAAATTTCGATTTGTATTAAAATCAGATTACATAATCCCTAAATACTAAAAATACAAGTGTACACAAATCCTACTGAATGCAAGATAAAAGCACATCAATTAAGTTTTCTAAATTGCAATTAACATATCTATAAATTGCAAAGATTCTTGATTGCAATTTCAGTTAAAGGAAGATGCAATAATTTCCGTTTGCAATTATTACATAGAGAACAAGAATAACAAAATGTTGACTACACGCCTGCAGGATCAGCAACATCAGCTACTACAAGAAGGAACAGATACATGTTAAACAAAGGAAACAACAGTTATCTCTTTGCATGCTGAAAGATAGATTTTGACAAAATTACACAGAAAGTATGTTGAATATGATAGCTTTTGATAAACATATGTTTGTACAACCACTTAATGCAACCTAGAACTAACTTTGGAGACTTTCATGAACATCCATCATGAAGAGATAGAAACCAAATTCAACCAACAGAAAATGGTTTGACATGCACAAATGACTTCTTTTGGGCTTTTTCATGTTAGATTAGACATCCAAAATATAAATGCAACATTACAATTTCAGAACCAAATGATATCGTTCAAAGGGAACAAAGGAAATCCATTACAGCGATATCAACTTACACAGGTTGGATGAAATGGAAGTCAAGAAGCAATGTTATATAGACTCGACAATAATGTACTCCTCAATACATTGCACTTATTATATCATGGACTTTTCACAAGGAAATGCAGCTATCCTATTTTAGAACTGAAATTACCAACACATGTGAACTGAAATAAGAATTTAAACCACACATGTCAGGACATGGAAGTAGAGACTACTCAGATCGAGAGCATGCAATTCTGGGCAGCAAACAAAACCAGAATGCAGCTAACTGATGAAGTGAAATGCCAGACCTTTTCTCTGCACATATTCCTCAACCTGCCTGCTTCCTCATCCATGTGCCGATCAACGTTCTGGTCTAGCTCCCACCGCCTGTTTGTCAACTCATTCTATGGTTATGGAAATGGAGCACCATAATTAGTAGCAAGCGGTACTATAAGCTAACTGAATCACAACAAAGACAGATCGATAGTCAAGTATGAACAAATCGAGGCATGTGAAAATCGAAATAAAAAAGCTTGGATCCAGCAACTTTTTTTTTCTTCTATCTACATGAATTTCATTCATGCATGACCAACTACAGCTATGCTAGAATTAGTGTGTGTTGTTATCATAACTGTATGTACAGACAGTTTCTGGTTGCCTTCAAAGAAAGAAAAAATGTAAATTGTGGATGGATAAATTAATAATTTCACAAATCAATTAGTCAAGAGTAAAGAGGAAGACACTAAAAAATAACTTTGAAAATAATAATGTTTACAGCTCACAAACAAGTCAGTAATTGATAAAAACCAAGTACTCCTACCATCAACCTGCAGGCTGCAGCTAATCTAGGATAGACGAGATAAATAGTCAAAGGACCAAGGTACAACAATAATGCAAATAAAATGAAATTGCAATTTGCAAAAATAATAATTGCACATTGCGAGTTAAGATATGCAATTGCTGATAATTGATAAACAATCAATACTTTCCTAGTCGTTAGAGTTCATCTAGTGGGTGACAACAACGGAGTTACATGTTTCTGACAGTCAACCAGAAAAAACATAATTCAAAAGTTAAGTCAATAAACGACAACAGAACAATGAAACAACTAGATGACGACATAAATCAATTAAGAGGTCCAGTTTTTTGCTACGCACAAATAGTAGGTGAGGCTCCCGCTATAAGAGGTCCAAATTCAGGAGAATCTGTGAAGGTTTTTGTTTCATTGTGTAGGATCCCATTGGTGTTGGCGTTTCAGGGACAACATGAACTTGTGATGCACATGCCAACTACCTGCACCTTTCCCTCTCCATGTCATTGATGGAGCTAAAGAAAACTAAAAAAAGACAGAGAAGGGGGGAATATAGGGAACTATAACTGACAAAAATGAAATGGTTCCTTGAAGCTTAAATACAAGAAGCTATATGCAACTGGAACTGAAGAAAATAAATTGGTTCCACCCAGCTTAAATAGAGGTCGAATTGATCTAATTGTTGCACTGCAATGGGACACTACTCAGATGTTAATTGAACCCTACCTGCTAAACCATGGCAACCATTAACTCAAAACCACCAAAAATGGCTTAAATTAGTTGTTGTTTAAACAACACAAATACAACAATAAAGATGAATGGTTTTGTGTTCTCCCACATCCCAGGTAATGGGCAATATAGGTGCGGAAGAAAGGTAAATGCTGCATGTGAGAGGCAAATGCTAATCGGGGAGGTGGACCTTGGGCAACAGCAGGATCTGGAGGAGGAACAGCTATCGGTAAGAATGAGGGCAGCAATAAAAAAAAAACTGGAACGGCGCCAATGCCACTGACGGCACGGGGAAAGACGGCGGTGGGACTGGATTCACCAGGAGCATTGACGATGGCGGCCATGAACGGGGCCCTGCTGGAGGAAGCGGGTCTACCGGCGGAAGAAGAACCCATCCGCAGATGGAGTACCAACAGGGAAAGGGAGGTCGCCGGAGGAGGCGGCGGCGGCGGCGCCTCAACAACAGTGGTCGCGAAACCTAGCAAGACAAGAGGAACAAGCCCACGACGGGTAAGTAGCAATGCATCAGAAGCTACTTCTGGTAAGAAGCTCGGACAGGAGCCGAACCTTTGACTGGCTGGGTCCCACAGGTGAGGAGTCACACGACACGTCGGAACTTTTCAGCAATCTCGAGGAAAAGGAGGCCGAGCAGGGCTGTTGGATAAGCACCGCGCGTGCTTGTACAAGTGAGAAACATATTCGCGCGGACTCGCGGACGCGTCCAAGGGAAAGGAACCAATGCGCGGACGTATCCGAGAGGAAAAAGATCGATTTTTTATTTTTTAATACTTTTTTAATTAATATTTTAATAATAACTTGAACAAAACTAAATTTATAAATCTAGCCATTTAATCGCGCCAAACCGATTGGAGTGACCAAACCTACAGTCACGCCAAACAAGTCGGCGTGACTAAATAGCTGTTTGGCGTGACCGAACATCCAGTCACGCCATTCGGATGGCCGCGATCGAAACTCCAACGAGCGCGCCGGGCTCCTGCTGTTTTCTAACCGCTGCAAGTCAAAGTGAAGGCTGACAGAGGCAGCTTTTCTCTTTCCCCAACTACATGTACTAGTACTACTACTGCACAAAACTTGAATTTTTTTTCACACATATAGTTGCCAGGCGGGTCCCGCGGGTCCCTGCTCCAAGCATCTGGCAGTGAGCCATTGTACCCGGGACTATTCTTTTGTCAGCCGACTAGAGATCAGATATCATGCGAAATGAGACGACTGTTCAGCACGTAGTACTAGTACGTAGTAGGTGGTGACGGTGCCGGCGGAGTTGCCCGGGACGAGCTGGATGAGCGTGGACACGGTCCCGTACACGAACGTCTTCTTTGTCCGGAGCATGCAGCCTCTGCAGGCCGTAGCCGGACATAGTAGCATAAGAATCATCGATCGCTTGATCACGGCGTGATTTATACATGATAATATTCGCACTTGCTCTCTGCAGAAAAATCAATACGTGGAACTGCGCATGGAAATGCAACGATCAAATTAAGAACCGGACCTGAGTAGTTGCTGACGAGCTTCATAGAGAGGGCGTTGCCGCCGTTGGAGAACCACGCGTTCTGGGGCTCCCAGGGGATGTCGCAATCGCTCTGGAAGTTGCCAGCCGTGGCGAGGCCGGCGACCGCTGCGGCGACGGCGACCAGCAGGAGAGCCCTCGAGCCCTCCATCTTCTCTTCTCTTCTCCCTGAAAGACAAGCTTGCAACTCGCTAGCTCCTCCTCTTGAGAAACTTCTTGTCGATCGAATGCCTTGAGTCACACAAGTTGTTTGCCTTCTAGGCTGGGTGAGGAATGCAGAGGGACGCATCAGCTTATATAGTTGCACACCAGCTGAAACTCCTTCGCCTATGTGTGTGCTCGTTTCTTTCTAGTCAAAAAGCGAGTTTTTGGTACCCATGACGTAGAGGTTGATTGGATATTGATATTACTTGCCGATGTGCCCGTGCGTTGCTACGGACTTCAAACAAATTTAACTGATTATTTGTTTTAGAAAATATTGATGACCACTAAATAGGATTTTGAGTACAAAATATAAGAATATAGATATGACAATTTGATTACATCCAAACATATAGAGACAATATATAACTTGATGTAAACATTTTTTATTCTGGTTGCAGACATTTATTTCATGTGCTTCTTGTAAATAAGAAGACACATTATAAATTCAGGCTTGCTGCTAGCTCAGTCGCCGCAGCCAAATCCAACGCCGACAGTGGCCTACATCGCTAAATCAATTGATCAAGCTTGCTGCTAGCTCCAACCAACCGGCACCAAGATTCGCCGCCTGTGTATTGCTCTTTGCCAGTTTCGCTGTCCTTATTTCTACACTGCCCAATACTCTAATTAACAGAGCGATGAAGAAGGATGTGGGGCGGATAGACGCATACAAGAGTCGCAGCTTGGGGGAGCACGGACAGGCAGCAATCGGCATGGATCCATTTGAGTGACGATTGCCATGGATTGTGTTGATGCTGATCAGAAGTTCAAGCCCGGTCGGGCTAATCCATGGCCGTAGACGAACACCGTCATGCGCCGGCTTCCACAACGCGTGTGTGCTGTCGGATTTATCGGGGTGAGTCGAACCCAGCGCCAGTGAAATCAACGGCTCGCTCCAGAGCTCGGCGAAGCTTCTAGAGACACTTCCAGTGCGGGGAGCTGCGTGAAGGGTTGGGAAGGGAGATGGAATGATGGATACGGAAGAGCGTCGGTGCTGGTTGGGCTGCAGAGCAAGGCATTCGGGAGGAGAGCTATGGCGTGCGACGAACCACGACCATCACCATCACCAACTGGGAATTTTAAGTATGGTATAAAGATAAAGATTAATGCGCCAAGTGGAAGCTCTTCTACTGTTCAACCTCATGCCATGCCACCGTTCTCACATGCCACGAGTAAATGATGTTCGGTGGTCAGAGCCTTTTTAGAATTTTTCTAATCCTTCAGCAGCGGTACTTAACATGTTCGGTTCTGGAACTGATTTCTAATCGATGTACATAGATGCAACAATCTACCATCATAAAAAAAAACAATCTACCATCATAAAAAAAATAGGGTAACTAACATACATGCAAGAGATAAAAAAAAGAAATTAACATGTGAGATTAATTATGAAGTCAACATGGCTTTAGGATAAGAAATCGTGTCGAAGTGTCATGTACATGATAAAAGTATGTTCTCTATCTATGGTAAGAGCAACCCCAAGAGAATAGCTATATTTGACTTTACAATTTTTTTGGCTATTTTATTGTAGTTGCTCTAATTATTGCCATTGTAAAAAAAAAATCCCATTATGCACTCAATTAATATATAATGCTGCCCTTTTTTAATATTCATATTGATAAATGCATCTTATACTACGAGATTTAAGAATACTCGAGTGATGCAATTTTCAGTTAAGCGAACTCACATTGCAAGTTTTCAATTAAAAAGGCAAGCATACATGTGTGACATGACAGATGCATCATATCAAAATGAAGTAATCTGTTGGATAATTATAGTACTAGTATTCATTAACCAGCTATTCTTAACGAGTTACAGAACAGAGAAAGGGGTCTTGGCCTAGCGGTTAAGGCATCCGAGTAGCACCTCTCAGGTCCTGGGTTCGACTCCTCATGAGAGCGAATTTTCTAGAATTTAACGGCTTTGTGCTTTCAGCGGTAGGCGACCGTTGACAGCGAGACGCCAATGGTGACTTCGTCAATTTCAAAGATTTGTCTTCGAAGATGCTTATACGGGTAGGGTTTGCGTATATGCGTTTATAGGGGTGAGTGTGCGTGCGTTGTGAGTGTCTGAGTTGTACTGTGTAATAAAAAAAGAGTTACAGAACAGCTCTTACATGATTTTTTCCATAAGGAGCTGGTTTGGTCAGCATTAGTGGAAGGATTAACAAGGGTCATGTATTGTGAGAGGGATAGAGAATTCCAACACGTAAATCATCATCTGTCGTAGCTTGTGGGTCCGTAGCATAAAAAATTCAGAAGACCTCCAGCCTGTTCGGTTGCTTGTGTCTGGCTGGGCTGGAGGCTGGTGCTACAGTGTTCATGTGAGTAACGGTCACCAGATGCTACAGTACTCGAAGAGAGAAATCAGCCCCAGCCCCAGCCGAATCAGCCAAGCCGAACAGGCTGCTCACCTGCAGACCCACAAGCATGGCAACGAGGCTGTCGCAGCGCAGTACCACACCTGCTCTCTTTCCTCGGCCTGCGTGCCAAGCACTAAGGCTGCCCGCACTGGGCAACTCTAAACGTTACTTCAGTAACGTTTAGAGGAAAAAGTGCCGCACCGGGCTACTGTAAAGGCCACGCTAAAACAAAGGAAGCAGCCGGTTACGCCATTCCGAGCGGAGGTAGCGGCCTTCCGCTACCGTGGCGCGGGGCCCGCGCGACCCAACTGCCGGGAGGGAGAGAGAGAATGGGAGACGAGCACGGCGAATCGAGCACGGACGGCGATGGCGGCCACGGCGTCGAGCTCGTCGTCGGTGGGGTCCGATCCCGTGGCGGCTGGGGAACAGGCAGGGGCGGCGGCGGTGATGGAAGAGGAGGGGCGGCTGATGCAGTGGAGGCGGAGGAGGGCTTGGTCTCGTCGTCGTCCGATTCGGCGCCGGCGCGGACGGACGGGAACGCGTGGGTGGCGACGGCGGCGGGCGGAACGAGCAGGTCCCGGGGCGGTGGGGAAGAGGAGAGGCGGGGCCGGGCGGCGCTGCGCGCGGGGCGAGGCCGAGCGGCGGCGGGGTGGGGCCGGGCGGCGGTGGGGGCGGGGCGAGCTCGACGCGTGGGGGAGGCGGCCCGGCGGCGCGCGGGAGGCGGCCCGGCGGGGCGAGGCCTGGTGGCGGGGAGGCGGCGGGGCGATGCGGGCGGCGGGGCGATGCGGGGCGAGGCGGACGAATGGATAAGGAGAGAGAGAGAAGGGGCCGCGGGAGAGAGAAAAAGAAAAGGAAAAAAAAATAAGAGAGAGGAGATGGTAGTTAGGATGAGTGAATAAAATATAGAATAGTAGGGTATAGAGGAAGGATATAGAGGAATGATGGGTGTGGAAGAAATTGTTTTAGAGGAGAGAATCTCGATGACCAGGACGGAATATTCCTTTTAGAGGAAGGATATAGAGGAACACGAGTGCGGAGAGCCTAAGCCCGAGCCATCGCTGCGTGCGGCAGAAGCGCGCTGACGCGCTGGACGCGCCGTCATTCGGCTCATCCCAGCGTAGCGGTCTATGCTGCCGTGACATTTAGTCACGTCAATTTAGTTTGACGTGACAAAAGATTTGGTCACTCTAAATTGGTTTGGCGCATCTAAACAGGCTAGATTTGCAAATTTAATTTCGATCAGATTATTATTAAAATATTAATTAAAAAAGATTAAATAATAAAAAAGTCAAAAAGAACGAACTCGCATAAAAGAAGGAACACGTACGCACGGACTCACTCCAGGCTGACGAAATGTACGCGCGCGCAGACTTGCTCCTCAGGCTGACGAAAGACTAAGTAAAGACTTTTTAGTAGTAGAGATATAGCTGACTCCATACTAATGTTACAAGCACTTTGTAAAATAAAGAGATTACAACAAAAAGCACTCAGTATGTAGCTTCAAAGCTCAATCCCAAACCTATATGAAGATTCATATGGATGACTGCATAAACAAATACTCAACAAACAAGCTTGGAGCAGATGCCCATTGAACAATAGCCAACATTCATATAGGCGGAATTGAGTAAAGTCGTCCTCTTTCTTCTGTCCTCCTCTTTTCTACCACCGAAGAAGAAGAAAAATTAATCTCAATCTTCTCACTAGCCATCCATCGTGATCGGATCTAATCACGACCAAACGGAGAAGAGGCCAAAGAATTTTATTCCATAGCGGCCGCATTATCCCCGTCTCGATGCCGTCGTCCGAAAAACTAAATCTCCATGTTGATGTAAACGGGAAGGGGAAGATTGTTTGGTTGATCAAAATTGTACCATTAGCTCTTAATATATCTATGCATGGTTCTACAAATTATTAAAATATGCTGAAAATTGGCAATTAGTTTTTTGCCGATAATTGCAAATTATTTTGCAACTAAGAAACAATTATTGTTTTTGTCCGATGGCCAATCTGCACCCTTAGATTTCTCGTCTAGCTCCGCCATGGCTAAGAAGGCAAACCTGAAAACCTACCTGTACAAGAATGCAATTGGAAAGTAGTAAGTAACTTTGTACAATGTACAATTCAAAAAAACTTTGTACAATGTATACAAGCTGAAAGCTGAAAACAAACAATTGGAAAGAAAGCTAGCTCGGTTGATCTTGTGGGATGTTTTGCATCATTGGTCACCCTGGATGTTGGCTTCATCAATGAAGTTCTTTCTCCAGCTTTGGTATGCTGGGTGATTGTTTGAAAGATTTTCGTGTTTCTCTGTTTCCATATGTGCCAAGCCCCCATGATTATTTCTTCCATAAAAAAAGGGTTACAAAAACTTTGACTTGCCTTGGTTATCACACTAGAACAGATTTGCTGATTTATGACCTTTTTTGGGTGTCACTAGCCATTGCTAGTGACGAAAAATTCGTCATAAATCACGATTTATGACCTTTTAGCTGCTGTGACCAGTTCAATGTGGTTAATCGTGATAGTGACGGTTTTTCAATTGTCATAAACTTCCTTATATGTTATAGTACTTCGTATAAGTATACTGCTATATTGGCAAGATGACATGGTAGCCAACGTGGCTGCATTGCCACTTGGCGTGATGACGTGTACGATACCAGTGTCAATTTTCTGTTGGTCCACATGTCGGTTTTTTATTGGTCCATGTATCATTTTTCTACAGGTCCACGTGTCACTCTTTTATTTGTCCACATGTCATTTTCTTTTGGTTCACATGTCATTTTCTTATTGGTCCACGTGTCAATTTCCTACTGGTCCATGTGTCATTTAACTATTGGTCCACATGTCAAATTTTCTACTGGTCCACATCAAGCCATTTATGGGCTCACGTGTCAATATATTTGTGACGCCCCTGTGTACACAAACAAGATGTTTCGCACAAGATTTCGGATGGGAAGGTCACTGTTCCTAACTTCCTATGGATCCTGACAGCTCTAGACGAGTGGTCTCCATATTTCACTCGAAGCATAGATGCAACTAATAGAAAAGGCCTCTCTGTAAGGATCAAGGCACCGAGAGAGGGGGGGGGGGGGGGGGGGTGAATCGGTGCCAATTAAACTTCCGTCGACAATCAAATTATACAATGCCAAAGGTAGCTAGATAAAACTAGGTGATAGCAAGCAAAAGCATACTAGCTACAACAACCTAACAAGCAAGTCTACTAGCAAAAAGGTAAATACGGAAACGTAAACAAGCAAGTAGAGCAAGTGCTACGAGACAAGATAAACAACAAGCTAGTAGGACAACAAGACTAGGCAAGATCAATCAAGAGCAAGTAAGCAAGCAACCTACACAAGTACTACAAGCATACAAGCATATATCAACATAAGTAAATGCATGTAGTAAATGAGAAGGGATAGAGAATGCTCATGATTTTTTCTGTGGTGTCGAGAGGATGGCGCCTCTCCCTAGTCCACATTGGGTCACTCCCGCCGGAGTCTAGACCCCGTCCCTCCGCGCAAGGCGATCCCTCCTAGAGCACACTTCACTCCTGGGTGAAGTCGCGGGCACGTTCCCGCTGGGCCGAATCCCGGGTACTCCTCCGGAGGTAAGGCTCTTCGAGCCAAAGGGCGCTCCACTAGAGATGCTTCTTTCCAACGCGAAGCTCCGAAGACCGTGTACAAACTTGTGATGGCTTCCACACACCTTGGACAGCTCAATCACCAACACCTAACCGGTCTAGGCCTTGCCATAGACAAAGAGTAACAAACCGAATAGACCCTCTCAAGCTCACACTAAGCTTAGTGGTCAATAGATGCAATTGCTACTCTCCTCTAGAACTAGGATCACTCCAAATCCTTCATAAGTGCTTCTCCCACTACTAGATTTCCCCCCTATAACCACGAAACCTTTATGCAACTCCACACATTTGGATGCAATAGGGGGGTACTATGGCACCGAAATAGTGATTTGGTAGTAATATGGGTGCCTATTACTACACATAAATTGCGTTGCGATATTTTTGCTTTGTGTTGCAACAGGGTGACGCTAATGCACCCGTTTTTAGGATTTATGTTGCAATTGGTTGGAAATACTGCTACACCAAATCTGAGTTGCATTAGCATTTCTTGTGTTGCAATAGAAAGGTGCTATGGCGACCATATTATCGTTGGTTGCTTCTGAACGAATATGTTGCAACCGTTGATTTGGGTTGCCAATTACTTGGTGCGTTGTGGCAATAGATAGGTGGCTATTGCATCCCTTGTTGCCGCGAGATGCAATAGCATGTATGTATTGCCACAAATTTGCGTGGTTGTCCTACTGGTCATAGTCGTTGCAACTGTAACAGACTTAACGCAATGATTAGTATTTTTTTGTGCGTTGCTGTTAAAATATGACAAAATTACTGTTAAAATATGACAAAATTAATTACGAAACTCATTGAGTGGTTTACTAATACCAAGATATGTATGCATGCCAAATTTTAAGGTTTTTCCGTAAAAAAAATGTGGATATGCATTTGTTTTTCTTTTCATTATCAGAAATTTGTAAAACTATCTACCAGAAAGCATAAGGTTTTTATTGTACCATTGGATAGATCTGGTCATATTGATTCTAAGAAACATTGTTCCACATTTTTCTGAGATTTGTTTATTTTTTATCGATTTTACAAATTTCAGTAATTTATAAGAGAAAAAAAAGTGCAGCCGAAGGTTCTCTGATTGCAAGACAAAAAAAAAGAGAAAAACATGAGGATTTTGAGAATCGAACCTGGGTCTCCTAGTAGAGGCCGAACACACTAACCACTATGACATACGGTTGTTTGTGTATAGAGGAGATTTGAGTGTATATGAGAAAACTTGCTTGAACTCGCATTGATCTCGGTTGATCTCGCGATCTCTTGGTTTTCCTTTTACCCACCGCTGGCCCAATTGAGGAACTGGCCCGTTCGGCATCGAATGTTGTGGGCCCTATATTGAATGTTTAGTGTAATAAAGTAACGCAAATGAAGATTGGCGGCCAGCGTAAATATTAAAAAGAAAAAGAATATATGGCTGCTACCAAAAATTGAACCACGACCGGTTTGTTGTAGACTCACAAATGGGCTGGGCTTAACTTCTCCGGGTACCATTTCGGTAGAATGAAAAAAAAAAACAATTGAGGCAGGACTCGGAGCCAAGACTTGATGGCCGCAAACGTATCGGTGAAAATTAACACGGAATAAAAAAATAACAACGGCGCGAGGAATCGAACCAGCACAGCTGAAGCATCATCGAGATCTAAGAGTCTTCCACTAGAACACCTTTCGGTTTGTTACCAACCTCATAAACAATATATATATACGGGAAAGAGCGACCCGGAGCCTACCAGTTCGGGCGACAACGTGCTTATTTTCACACCCTCGGTGCCCGGCTTGTTTCTATGACATCAGTGGCCCACCGTGATGGCTCATCTCACCGATAACTCGGCCCAAAAGTCGGCGTGAACCACTATCCACGTGACATGATGGTCCCACCTGTCGGCTCCGCAGTTCATGCTCTGTTCTTCCTTGCCTGTCAGTTTTTTGTTTTGATCCATATTTAAAATTTGAAATAAGTATAGATCTCTCATCTATTATCGAAATGAGTTTATTTTTGTTTCCAAATTTTTCTAAAATCATTTTCTATCATGTAGAGTCATGTAGATGATGCTCATGGATATATATATTGCATTGATTCATCGATCCATTAGTGGTCACTATTCACTAGTGGCTTCACTTTTTTGTAATTCTCGAGAAATGTTTATTTTGGGAACGAATTTTTGTGAACATGTACAACTTATACATATCTACATATAGTAATTTTAGTGAATTTTTAAAAAGCACCTTGACATGTGGGTCTTTAGTTGGCACTAAGTTTAGTTCTAAATTCCTTGTGATATCAATAAGGTGTATGGTTTCCAAAGACATGCAAATTCAAAAGTTTTCAAAAAATCCCCAAAAAAGAATAGGGGTTCTTGTAGACGTGAAAGATGCTCACAACAAATTTGAGCTCATAACTCAAACATATTTTAGATATAAAAAATTTCAAAAAAATTGAAAAATCCACCATTTATTTGTCTTTTTTGTACCTCTCATCATAAAATGAAATTGGACTTGAAACTTGGTGGATATATGTAACCGCCTTTATCTACATTAAACTTTTTAGAATTTTTAAATATTATTGATCCATGCCCGTTTGAAAACTTTCTTGTTACATATGCCAAGTTTAAATATACTTACATGACCAAAATTATGAAATAAATTTTGAAAACAATATTTGAGGTTGGATTGGACATGTTTTAGGCTCTTAACAAATTTGGGTCCACAAATCAACATAATTTTGGAGATATGAAAAAAGACAAGTAAATAAAAAATTGTTGGACGCTTTCCTGAAGTGAAAGCGTATTCCTAACTGCACCTGTATCCAACTCAATGACAGGTATAGCCCAGTTGTCAGAATGAGGGCGCCATGGGTCCAAATATCAAACGTAAAGCGGGATGGCTCCGCGCCAGGCCCAAATTTTTAAGAGAGATTACCATTTTACCCAACCTAACATGTATCCTTCGGCCTCAGTACAGAGGGCAAATTCGTAATCGTACAGTCATCTATATATTAACCCTTTCTACTTCAAACCCTAGCTAATCGCCGTTCTTTCTCCCATCCGCCGCCGCCGCCGCCGCTATGCCCTCCGCCGCACATCGCCCTTCCCCTCCACCTCCCACCCGCATGCGAGGGCCTCGGAAATCGACAAGCATGCGAGGGATGGCGGCGGGTGCCTCTCGTTTGCCCGCGCGGGTGAGCGTGCGGCGATCCATTCGACGCATGGGGGCGGTCAACGGCTGGTAGCGCTCGTCGCGCATCCCTCCTTCCAGATCGACGACGAGATTGCGTGCGGACGGCCACGCGGGCCTCGGTGCAACGCCGTGGACACGGGGCAGGCGGGACGCACCAATCGACGGCACCTGGTACGGCTGCGGAGCGGCTACATCTTGCCTGTCCGCCCCATCTCCCCACCGGATCTGCTCCCCCTTCGTCCTCTCAACCTTCCTGCCGGCCCGTCCCCTTCTTGATCCTATGACTAAAGCTTACCTTGCCGGCCACCCATCTCTGCTGCTCTCCAGGTAACAGCTTCTCCCGTCCGGCCCTCCCTTATCTCTGTTCTGTTAGGAAGGTGCGACGGCTGTTCTTTTGCGCCCAGCAGGCAGGGTCGACGACGTGCCACTGGTTTTTGCAGCCAGCCGTGGTCGTGCCCCTGGTTCTGGCTCGGGAACCATTCTCCTTGATCTATATAGCGTTCCTTTTCCAATTTAACTACCCGCCTTGACATCATACTGTTCCCTTCAAGCAAATAGGACAGTTTTAGTGTTGGTCAGTGGTAGTTCTTGTATGGCTGTCTTTAAATCTCGAAAAACTTGTTTACTGTTACCGCTTTGTATTTTGATTATATGCAATTGGATAGCCATGTGGGTCAACAGTCGATTCTGAGCATCAGTTAATCTCATACTGAACTCATAGTTTGATAGTGAAAATAATCTGTACTGCTAAGGTATATTGCGTTCTGCATTGAGGCTTAATTAATCGAAATGTTAGTCAACTAAATTTGCGCCTTCCAAACTGTCACTTTGTAATTAGACACTACTCATTGCTCCACAACTAATTCATTTATCTCTGTTGCTCTGTTTTGTACTTACTGCAGGGCATCACAATGGCACATAAAAGAGACTGTCAAGAAGGCATGTAGTTTTGACACCACTCACATGCATTTTCAAATTCAATGTTGAATATTACAATTGCTAGATTACATCTAATACTTTATTGTCACGTTGGTTGCTTATCTCTTTATTACGTACCAGCTAAGATCCATGCATTTGTACTCTGAAATATACCATAGCTTGGATTGAAACTGCTTTACTTGCAGATCGAATTAGTGGCAACTGCTATGCAATTTAGTAATGTCACAATATTGTTCTACATTTTGATATGTTTTACAGAAATAATTTTATTTTTTTCTTATACATGCTAGGCTGGAGCTGTGAGAATTTTTGGTTCGTACAAGTATTGGAAAGAGCTGCAGAGGTTAACTGAAGCTATCTAGTTCTTTTTTTTTTTAGTTCCCCCCCCCCCCCCCCCCCCCCAAAATTTGGAAAGGATCAGGATGTCCTTGTTGGGATTGTTCACTGATGAATGTATTTGTTTTTTTTTTGCTTTTCTTTTTTTTTTGACAAGGGCGAATGTATTTGTTACCTGGAATTGTTTTGTTCAAATCAGATGGTGGTGACCTGTATATTGATCATGTTTCAATGTAGTAATGGGCTGAATGTCTTTCTGCGAAGAAACTGTGTATTCGTCGCAGAACATGATTCTAAACGTGCAATGTACGACGAACTTAGTTTCGTCGCAGTAGCGTCGCAGATTCTTCATCCTGACAAAAAATCCAGTTTTCTGGCGTCGCAGAAGCCCAGATTTCTTGTAGTGACACCTATAGCGACCATTCCCTAATTCGTGGCAATAGAGTTTATGGCACCGAAATCAACTTCGTGGTAAAAGAGAGAACCACATATAGCAACCAAAACACTTTAGTGGCAATATAGGTGCGTGCCCTATAACAACCACAACCAGAGTGTAGCAATACAATGTTTTGCAACGCAAGATTTTACAAATTGCAACGCGTTGGGTACGATGCAATTGAACCTCTGGCAACAGCATATGCGTAGCAATAGGATAATTTACAACCAACATGAGCACGCCCATAGATGCTAGTTGCAACGCCTCCTTGTGTTGTAATAGAAAAACAATTGCAACCAACAAAAGACATTTGTGGTTGAAGGCTAATACCACATGACCTATTGCAGCAACTTTTTACGAAATTGTTTGGGTGCAATTGCGGCTATTGCACCCAAAAAGGGCATATTGCAACGTATTTCCTGCGTTGTATTAGGGGGAAAATCTAGTAGTGTCCTCCTTGCTCTTGGCTTCCTCTGAGTTTCCCCAACTCCAACAATAGCCAAGAGACCCCTTAAGGGCCGAGCAACCAATTATATATAGGCCACCAACCTCAAACTAGTCGTTGCTCAAAAGTGCCCAGAAATCGTAGGGACCGTACCATGAACTGTACCGTCCGGTCTCCTAACTGTCGTACCGTCCGGTCCCTATTACAGGGGCTTCTGCTTCTCTATCTCAACTCATCCTGTAGAGACCGTACCGTCCGGTCCCTAGGACCGTACCATCCGGTCTCTTCCTCATCTCGCCAACATAAACTTCTCCTTCTCTGTTGCTTCATCTTCACTGAGAACGTACCATCCGGTCTTACCGTCGTAACATTCGGTTAATGGTCCGGTCTCCTTTTCTGTCTTCAACAGAAACTTCACCTTCTCTGTATAGAAACTCCGTAGAGACAGTACCGTCCGGTCCCTATGACCATACCGTCCGGTCCTCATTTCTCCAGTTTTCAGAGACTTCACCTTCTCTGCCTCGATCTTCTTTAGAGACCGTACCATCCGGTCCCTAGGACCGTACCGTCCGGTCTATCCCCAGAAGCTGAAACTTGATCTCCTCCTTGATCCTTTCTTCTAACTTCTTCTTTCTTAGTTCCTCCACTTCTCTTCTTCACCCTAGTGCCATAAGAGACTCACTTTGCATCCAAAGACCTCTAACCACTAGTGTGCTCTAAGAGAACTCATTCGATCCCTCTTGATAGTCCCTTTTTTTCTATGGACTCAAGCCTACATCTATGACCAAGCCAACACTTGCTTGGATCTAGCATGTCCTTAGCCTTGATCCGTCTTGAACCTTGACTCTATCAAGTCCTCGATCCGAATGTAGAGGCAACCAATCATCGAGACTTCAATAAGAGATAGGCGTAGGCGCACTCCACCATACGGCACTTCCTTTCAATGTGACCATGATCAATGTCCTACATAAAATATTAATCACATACGAAGGTTCATCCAATCACCAAAACATTCATACCTTTGGGGCTTTCCATGCTCCAATGGTCATGAAGCTACACTCTCACCATTGATCAAGTGTACGGCAGTAATTCGTATGTTAGCATATGCAACCCCTGCAGATGCGCTCGACGAGAACCCGTCGATTGGCGAGAGCACAACATTAGAGTGCGTGGAAAAGTTTGCACAAGGGGTGATTCAAATGTTCGGGCCAGAGTATTTGCGTCCTCCTACGGTTGAGGAATCTGGGCGTATATTGCCGATTAATGAGTCTCATGGCTTAACTGGCATGCTAGGAAGCATTGATTGTACGCACTGGGAGTGGAAAAATTGTCCCATTGCATAGAGAAAACAATTCACCCATGGTGATCAAAAGGGAATCACGAATTAAAGATGGCAACGGGCAAACTGCCCGCGGATAGTGCCCACTCTCGCCCGTGCCCGCGACCAAAATCTCATGCCCGCGCCCGTGCCCGTCATCCTCAACGGGCGAAGAACGCTGCCCGTATCCGCCATCCTCGGATATCTGTTGCCCGCGGGCATGCCCGCTGCCCGACAAGGCATGCGGCGAGCACACGCATCACGCCGGGAAAGTCGCGCGGCGGCGCGGGCACTGCGCGAAGAGCAGCCAACCGCGGTGAGCTAGGCGGCCAGCTGCGCGGGCGCTGCGAGTGAAGGACGCCGGGGCTGCCTGATCTGCTGGAGAGAGAGAACCATGGAGGACCCCTGATCTGCTGGAGAGTGAAGACCTGGAGTTCATGGTGTGGAGAGAGGGAAAGAAAGCAGGGATTGAAGAGGAAGCTTCGAGGAAGGAGCCTCTTGTTGTCTTGAGCACATGCGTATGCGCTATGAGTGCTGGCTGGGTCCCACGAGAACACATACAACAGCACGTGAACGTTTTACTTTGCGGGCAAACAGACAAGCGGATACGGGCATATATTTTCTTTGCCCGTTAAGATTTAGGGGCTGTTTGGATGTCGCCACAGGACGTCGCGCCGCCGCTGTGGCCGCGCCGCGAGTGCGGCGGAGAAAATGGCCGCCATACTGGTGGCGAGCTGCGGCGTCCATTTTGTACTGCGAAGCTTTGGCGAGATGGTGGCTTGACTAACCTGCCGCAAGGTGCGTTTGGCAGGCGCCTGTGCCGAGACTCTGGTGGTGGCGAGCTGTGGCGGATGTTGGCTACGATCCAAACATCCCCTTATCCACTGGGTTCTGTGTGCTGCCCGTGCCCGTGCCCGTGCCCGCGGGCACAAACCCCTGCCCGAATCCGCACTTATCGGGTCGGATATCCACGGGCACGCGGATAATGGATGCCCGTTGCCATCTTTACTCACGATGATTCTCGAGGCGGTTGTTTCACAAGATCTTTGGATATGGCATGCCTATTTTGGTGTCGCTGGCGCTAACAATGACATCAATGTATTGAATCAGTCAACATTGTTTATACAAACAATGCGCGAGAAGTGCATGTTACGGAACACAATACAATAATGGTTATTATCTTGCTGATGGAATATATCCAGAGTGGGCTGCCTTTGTTAAGACAATTTTGGCTCCCAGACAGATAAGGACAAAAGGTTTGCAATGGAGCAAGAAGGAGCAAGGAAAGATATCGAGCGCATATTTGGGGTATTACAGTCTCGTTTTAACATCCTTAATCGGCCCACAGGCTTGTGGAAGAGGGTATCTATTGGACATGTCATGAACAGTGGCGGAGCTAGAGGGAAATCAAGGGGGCTGGTGACACTAAGCTGGTTGTTCTTTTCTTTGTCTTTTCTTGCCTCGTGGGTGCATAACTTTAGATTTTATGGGTGCAAATATGATAAAAAATAGAGGACTTAAGCTGAATTTGCAGTTTGGCATGGGTGCAGCCGCACCCACTGCCACTAATGTGGCTCCGCCCCTGCATGAAAGCTTGCATTATTCTTCATAATAATATGATTATTGATGATGAACGGCAACCAAGAGTGACTTCATTCGATTTAAACATGACTCCAGTTTTAGCCTATGCTCTACAACCAGAAGCGAGAACAGGGAATCAAATAGACTTTTCTAAAATATTACAAAGAAATTCCAAGATTCGTGCACGGCGAACGCATGCCAGCTGAAGAATGATTTAACCGAGCATATTTGGGAACGTCGTAACTAGTGCTTGTTACTTTGTTAGAGGAATATTTTGATATGTCCAAGGTCCGAAACAAATCAAGATTTTGTTGATTCAGACTGTTAGCCTAATAATATGAATGTATCATTCTCTTGTAGTATTGTTGTGCTATATGATTTCATCTGAATGGATGTACGAGGCAAGAGGAAGCTGTGCTTGTAAGAAATCTCACAGCTTGTAAGAAATCTCAGATGGAGATGCTTTTTACCCCCTGATTGTTTATTGAAGAGATAATGTAGGAAATTTTAGTGGGTGCAATATTCGTTCCAACAAACGTTTCAATCATTATACATTATTTAACCTTTTCAATTAGCTTTAAAAATAGTGACATGATTGAATTATTGATGACATTATACATTAGTTTTTTTTGCGGGTAACACTATACATTAGTTGGTAATAACTACTAAAAATATTTGATAAAATATATTTACATAATACGAAAGATAATTCCTGATGTATAAACGTAAGAAAGAAAATGGATTGGGCTATGGATTTCAAATTTCTTTGTAACGTCCTTGAAAAAATGAAAAGCTGGGCGTATGATCCTTCACAATGTCACGTTAGTGTTTGAAAACTTCTTAATCTTTTAGAATGAAAATGTCTAATGCAACTTTTAATCTTTAAAGAAAAACCATCATATAAATAAGAGAAAAGGTACATTTCATTATTGCCATTTCTAACATAGGACCTAATTTATTTTTCACATCGGATCCCCAAATAGGAACGGCTCTGGATGAAGGAAGCAATGAAATGGCAGTTAGCCATGGCACTTCCAGGAATTTCTGATCAGATAGAAAAGATGAACCTATCCGGAACCATACGAATGATGACCCTCTCGCCAGATCTGATAGTTCTCCAGGAGCTTGTGCACGCGCCACGGATGTGACAGAAGCAGTATTGAGAAATCTACCATGTGCCACCTTGCCGTTGTTTACTTCTACAAAACCCATTCAGAAATCGTAGAATACTAACAAGTTCAAAAGTATTAGTCTCAAAGTACGAATTTAATGCTCCTTGTAATGTGCATGGTAAGCAAATATGCAAATGAAATGTTTGTAGGATATCTCCTCTTGGATCAAGAATCAAACTTACATCACTCCTCCACTCTCCTCTAAGCCAAGCAGCCGCAACAAGGTCTATAGGTACTGAACCACTTCCTAAACAAATGAAATAATTAAACAATGAAGTTTAGAAATAACAAGGAAACATGTTTTCAAGCATGAGAAATTGCTTCTGAAAGTGTAACTGCAAACCATAGTAGTTGATAAATCCATCCTTTTCTAAACCATAAATGACACTTTTTAGTATGTCTTCAGATACAGCAGTAACACCCCTGAAAGAATGCAAGGAAGCATAAGCTCGCCATTTGTTATGTTCCCTTAAAACAAAAAAAAAAAAACCCAGGTCCAGACAATATATGAACTGAATCACCATGGAGGGGACTCAGGGGAGGAAGGACACAAGCACACACAAATCTTATAATAAACATGATCCAACATTTATGTGTAACATGGGTAATCGAGTATGCTTCTGAGAAGGTGCAAGCATTTCATACTTGGAGATATGCAATTTATTACCAGCAAAAACTTATACAAATTACCGAGTCAAGAAAGTACAAGGTTTACCTAGTTTGTAGTTGGAGTTCAGGGTAGTATTCTCCATACATGCTAGCATCTCCATCCGATTGAATCAACAAACAGTGAAAAAAAACTAAGAATGAGAATGAAGAAGTCATGAAAAGTGTAACAAAGAATTGAGCAACAGGTATCAACCGCACTATCGATCGGTCACAGCACATGTCTTCAAAAAAATGACACAAGAACCTGAATATTTTCAATGCACTAACCCAGAAAAAATCCAAAAAAAAACTGATATATTAAGAAACACCTACTCAGGTCTTCTCTGAATATTTTCAACCATTCACATGTATAGGAAAAGGTGATATAAAGAGTTGAGAGTATCCTTACCTCAGAAAACTAAACACACAGATCAGATACGAATCCATTCAGAATTCAGATGGACTCTCCTTCAAGAGGTAGGTGGAGTAGAGCTGGTGGCCAGACTTGATCGTGTCAATGGTTGCAAGAGTTTTAGCTGCAGCGCACGGCGTTGATTACGCACACCATATCTTCTCGTGCACACCACAGGACCTGACCTGCATGGTATCCTGTATGCGTCATACAGTCCTCTCAAATTATTGCAATCACAACTACAAGAAAATTTAGTAACTGGCATTTTGCTTTACGGACACAGTGAAAATAAAATATCCCACAAAAATATAAATGCACTCACATCAGTTCAATTTCAGTACTAAGTGGGCCCTGGACTTAATATCATTCATTACAGACCATCTCCTTACCTTCAGTTCTCTTGCAGCTCAGATCTCTTTCCCCGTTTTTGGAGTTTGGACCTCTACTCATAATGGCTTCAGCACCCGTTAGAATTCCAAATTCTGCATATGTTTTGCATTTGTAAAATGCCTAGAAGCTAAAAGGGTTGCTAGAGATACTACGGCAAAAAGCAAAAAGGATAGATAAATCATGCCACTAACCCATATTATTGCTGGGAACAAAACTTTTCTGTCGAACAATCAAATGTGTACCCATCTTCACTTATATAGATAGAATGTACCAAAATAACACTCAATATTTGGTTACCATATATAGTTTGCAAACCTATCCAAGCTACAAAATAGAAAAACTAAACAGAGAAACGATGACACTATGGAATTTTAATTTTTGTAGACAATCTAGTACAATCACAAGGGAAATTTGTACTGAAGCGTATGGTCCCTTTTAAATGGCACATGGTTAGTATGGGTTACTAAACGATGGCATGATGTTAGAACCTGGTCATGGCACTTGAGGTCTCGGACTGCAGCGTGGATAGACGGGTGCCTTTGGATTCACGAATGCTCCCTTGTTTGAGACAGCTAGCAGCTTGGCTTGATACATACAGGAGTAAATTAAAAATCAGACTTGGGAAATGTGAATAACTGTATCTTCAGAAGTATATAGATATGTCATCAAGCAGAGAAACTTAAAAGATGTTGTCTTTTTTTCACTTGCCTTCGTGAGACCTACTGAAAAAGTGCAAATGAGAAGTCTTCCCTCTGGTTGATCGACTGAAGCTTCAGATGCCTATTTTAGGTTTGTGAATCGGTACTGCAATAAAGATATGAAAAAACCAATCAGGGTTCACAAAATGCATTCAGAATGTCTGAAACTACCCATTATCAATCGACAACGACCCTGCACTTGCATCCGCTACAGTTCGAAAAACTGTCTCAATCAACAAAGAAATCCAACTATACCCAAAGAAATCGATCCAGGTAAAGATTTCGTTACTCACGAGCGCGCCGTCGGCGTCTTGGCGGATGTGGCCGGCGAGCGGGTAGAAGACACGGAGCGCGTGGGCGAGCGCGGCGGTCATGCGGGCGACGTCGTCGGGGAAGGAGTCGGGGGCGCGGTAGAGGAGCAGCTTCTGATTGTAGTAGAAGGTAATTTAGGGAGGTCGAAGGTGGCCAGGCGGTTCTTCGCCGGCGCCACCGTGCGCCGGCCACTGCTCTAGCCTGCGATGGAGGCGAAGGTGCGGGTTAGGGGGCATCGATCCCGATCTCGCCTGCTGGAATCCACAGCGAGGAAGAAGGAAGAAGATCAAGCAACGGAAGGAAAGGAGATAAATTCGGGGTGGCAGCCGGGATTGGGGAGGAAAATCGGGAAGGTGAGAAACAACGCCCGGTGAGAAAAATTTTCGGGATGTCAGGTTTTTTTTCACTGATAATGACGGGAGTAACCCTCCAAAATGTCCCATTTTGGACGTGAGATCGATTTTAGCAGGTTTGGACGGTTGATTAAAAAGGAGAGGGTATAAATCAACAGTTGATCGGTAAGGTCTGGTAGGTAAACTGATTTTCCTCACAACTGATTCTTTATTAGTTTAGATAGAAGAAAAGAAGGAATGAGGCTCTCAATTCTTTCTCTGTTGTAGCTACAAATAAGAAGAGTTTAGGGGTAGGAAAAAGTTGAGAGTAGTTTTCTGACTGAATATCATTATTTTGATTTAAAGAGAGATTTTGGTGCTCTTTTGGAGATGCTCTAATCATGTGTATATTTGGGGTAGTTTCTACCCAATGTCCATTAATCCACTATAGATGTGTGTATTTTCAACAAAATGAATTATGTGAATAAATCTCAACTTCAAGTAACATATGAGAGTCTTATGCATTCTGTTCTAATAAATTAGAAAGGGCCGCTATAGTTTACAGATGCATAGGACGGCCTATTAGGCATGGTAAAAACTTCCAGAGAAATCACTTTCCCAAAAACGTTTTAAGGAGAATAGTAAATGGAATTGAATTTTCTTGAAGAAAAACTTAAAATGTTCATTTGAGAAAACTATTTTGGGAAAAAAGTTTCAAGATAACTTCTTCCACACAAAATGATCCAAAATAAATAACCATGAGGAGGGTTGGAGAGAGAGAGAGAGAGAGCTCAGGGAGGTACATATGGTGGAGGGGGTCATATGCCCTTCCTTCCTCGACGGTGGCGATAGCGCTGCCACTTTCGAACCCTTTCATTTAGCCTCAGGGTTATCGAGAAGAAAAAAGGGTTATTTGCAACAACTTATTGTGACTTCACTCGAACCACTCCACTCCTCAAGAACAAAGAGAAGCAGAGCACATACACATTATTGAGCTGCTTCCTCCTCCTCCTCACCGTCCTCCTCCTCCTCCTCCTCCTCCATGGGTTCGCCGGCCGTCCTCACCGTTCTCCTCCTCCTCCTCCTAGCGCCGAGCACCGTCGCCTCCTTTGAGGAGTACCTCGATGCCGACGGCGGCTTCCTCCTCGTCGACTGCGGCCGTCCCGGCTCCTCCGCCAGCCGCACCGCCACCACGGCTCCTCCTCCTCTCTTGGTCCACTAAAATTTACAAATAATTCCAGCCAACAAATTGCTTTTATCAAAATTTCATTATTTGTGGATGATCAAATGTATGCAATCCCCCCTCCCTCTCCCCTAAACAATGTTGGCGGCTGTTCCTTTCATGCTCCACTCGACACCGCCCAAGCTCTCTTGCGATGCCTTGGCTGGAGGGGGGCCTCGGCCGGCTACCACCTACCCGTCTCGCGCGGTTTTCATACCGACCGAAGGTAGCGCACCGATGCGAGCACATTCCCTCTCCCTCCCTCTGCCTCCAGCTCACATCCCGACACGTCCCCTGCCATGAACACCACCGGTGACACCTCCATATACCCGAGGTGATCGATGAAATGACTCGAATGTCCATTCTTTCCCTATTCTCGATGATTTGTTTGATGTATTTTGGTTGATGAATGTGGTGGTAAATGAATGTATCATTCTCATGCATGTCTCCTTCAAACATGTTTTTGACATTAGCCCTTTGTTTTGATGAATGTAAGAGCGTTTTGGTGGGGCATCGAGGACATCTACTCACATATAATAATGAGTTCCCTGTGGAGGTCACCAGGCTTTCGAAGAAGAGGCAAAGGACCGTCGATGCAACTACACCTTAGAGAGAATATTGCTTTTGTGTTGCCATTGATTTGATTGGAAGGGTTGATCAAAACTCCAACACCTACTGGACTCACATCTTTGAGCTCATTGCAACATTGACTATCCTTGAACATTGGGGTCACTCTAGCACCGTTTTGGGATAATTTTAGAGTGTTCCAACCGCTGGGTGGGCATGTCCGCTTGATCACTGTGCAATTTTGCCAAAGTTTCGACTTTATCTTTGAATATTGTTTCACCAACTGCCGTTATATGTCCTTCTGGTGATATGAGCGGTGACATCTCGTACAGTTTCAATTAACATGAGCCACTCCAATGAGTTTAGTCAGGAATATTCGAAGACATAAACCTCGACCAATATCCTTTTTCATGCACTTGGCGGCGCAATTTGATGAAGAATGTCACCAGCTCGATTTGAGGACGATAGGTGAAGAAGCATCTTGGCAGCGGTGCTCGAAGGTGGCGGTGACGACGTAGAGCAGCAGCCAAAAAGCTTCGTTTTGAGAGTTCATGAATCCAAACGAGAGCCTCAAAATAATTTAAGGACCTAAATATTTGTTTTAAGAGTTTATGGATAGATAAGAATCTCGCAATAATTTAGGGACCTAAATTTTTATTTTATGAATCCAAATAAAAATCCTAAAATAGTTTAGAAATCTAAGATGCACTTCACTCAAAAGTAAACAACCTCGTCACTAGACCATAATATATATATATATATATATTTTTGATATACATTATATACTCCTCCATTTTTTAATATATGACGCCGTTGACTTTTTTCGTTACGTTTGACTGTTCGTTTTATTCAAAATATTTGTGTAAATAGCTAAGTGTATAAGTTAACCTTAAAGTGCTTTTGATGATGAATCCAATGATATTCATTTCACATTTGGAAAGTAATTATTTAAATCTATATTGTTGGTCAAAGTTCAACAAAAAAGTCAACGGCGTCATATAATTAAAAACGGAGGGAGTATATTTTATTTAACATATATTAATTGTACCATGTCGGCACGAGCCCTGACGGTCCTGCACAAAATTAGGTGAGCATGCTGTGTTTGGGCCGAGCCAAAATGGCCGTGGCTGCCCATTTTACCATGACTAGGATAGGCGCTCTCCAACCCTCAAATATTCTATTCTTCCTAAAAAAAATTTGAAGTATTCTAGTACTCAGTGAGAAGAGAGAGAAGAAAAAGGGAAAAACTGACTTTCTTTGCATTATTAAAACTAGTAAAAATGCACGTGCGACACGCACGTGCGAATATTGTTCAACCCGATATCACGTTTGTTGAATTTAGTGTTTCGTGGAAAATGGATCACTGCACGAAAAAACCATAAATGGCCAAGGAAGAAGCAGATTCATGAACTGTCTTCTACTCCATTTTAAGTTCAAGGGACCTTTGTGTTACCAGGTCGTGACATCAATTGGGTTTCATGTCGGTACCATGCTACGCAATCCTGGTCAAGCCCTTCCTGACAATTTGCTTCGGCATCAGCTTACAGCCATACACACATTGAATGATAAATCATGTGCAGTTGAGATGTGAACAAAACAAACCCCTGAAAAATCTGGAAGGTCTACAAATTTCAGAACATAATCTCTTGCAGATTCAAACACGAAAAAGTTGAGGATAAAATCTGTGACTGCTTTGGATGCAGTAACATGTCCCATTAGCATCCATGATTTTTAAAAAATATTTTGCAAAATTCTATCTGAAAAGTAAATTTATGAAAGGAATATTTATAGAAAATATTCCTGATAATGCAGTCAGTGCATAAAAATATAGATAGGTATTTTAATATTATTAGCTGATTCTGATAATGCAATCGACGATGGCCTGCTCACCCCAGGTTGCCTCTCACTTCACGTCAAATGCATAGCCTGTCAATAAAGTAATTATAATATTATTAGCTGATTCTGAGATGCATAATGGCACAAATGAAATGATTAGCTACCAAGGAACAAATTACTTGGGTTATGTGTAGCACAAAAAAATGAACAAGCAGGTACAAGGAGAATACTTTTTATTCTCAAAAGACTCAATCAACTGGCCCTTGAAAACTAATGTCAGTGAACCTTTGTTCAGTGGCTTGTAAAATGGTAAAAGCTTGTGCTTCAGTCAAACATAAACATCAGTGTTCAACTATAATCTGCACATATGAAATATCAGTCAACCCTACCTGGTTTATATGTATGGATGACAAATGGAAATCATTTTTATGTGAGAAAATGAAAATATGGTTCACAAATAATAGGGCATGTTTTGGCTACAGGACATCTGAAACATAATTAAATGTGGAGGATTCACAAAAATAAGAAGAACATCAACACAGGGCATCGTGTTTTGGCTAGCAGACGACAGTTCATTTCAACTTAATAATGGAACAGTTCGATCCATATATATGTTGTACTGTCGTTTGCTAAAAAGGATTTACTGATACAAAGCTTTAGACTACCTAACTTGCCTACAAAAGGACACAATCATGCAATAAGGATCCCTGTTGGATGTCAGAGTGCTCTCACCTTGACAGCTCCTTGGCCTTCTCGAGGATCCCGGACAGCTGCTGCGAGTAGGTTATCAGCCACCCTCTGCTGTTATATATGTAACTTTCTCAAACCCTGGCCTATGCAAGTAACAAACCCTTAGAAAACCTATACACATCCAGCAATGCTGACCAGCCTTGCCTATCTTGCAATATTTCCTCTAAAACGGCACCCCCGCCTTCGCCTGCATTCTAGAAAAAACTCTACCATCACAAAAAAGAAAATATTCTTCATGTTTCATATTGACATATGCAAAGAGAAGAAAATACATAACTGCAGCAATAAAGTGCACAGCCAACGCGTGCACTGACAGTCAGAACTCAGATGAGTGTCAAAGACATTGAATTGATCATCTGCCGCCATCGCAACAAATGAAATGTGGCAGGATTGAGCAATCTAAAATCAGCAGAATATCTGACGAGCTAGGAAAAGAGTTATAAACACCTCATGCTTAGCTGCATTTTTTGATTAAATCAAAGTTGCAGGTTAATCATGGAGACTTGTCCTGTTGTGATAGCGTCCAGAGAAGAAGGCATCCTGCTGTGGATGCATCATCACATACTCACGATGCCGCCTCCCCGCCGACCAGCGCCGCACCTAGCTGCTGATCATCATAGTAGGGCCATCAGGAAAATGACTGGAGAAAATGAAAGGTAAAAACACCAGCAAGGAAAACCTAAGAAAAATAAGCTCATCGAAAACATGGCTGCAACCAATTCCATGCTGTTACATTACAAAAATAGTGCTCGGACACAAAATACATATGCTTTGTTGCATGCGTGACCCAGCAAAATTTGACCACAATATGATGCTTTGCACTTCTAGTTAATTTTTCCTGCCCCCTGAAGCCGATGAAATTAACTCCACTACCAGTGAATTCACAAGAACATTCATCTAAACTTAAAACAAAACTTTTTAAAAAGCCAATCACCATTCTTGCAAGAAATGAAGATAGTCATGTGTATCTCACTTTATGTGAGTAAAACTCACTGAACAAGGAACCAAAATTCATATGATAGCAGATAAAAGAAGCTTCACTCAACGATAAATTAGCTTTATAGTTTTGCAATTCATCGTGTATAGAATCAAAGCGAACAAACATAGATGATATATAACAATTATAAATAGAAAAAGAATGTCAATTTTGATTGCTAACTTGGATGCAAGATATAGGTACTGTCTACAAGCCAGATAGCGAAATGGACCCTGATAATGCAGTCAGTGCATAAAAATATAGATAGGTATGCATTAACAATCTAAACAAAGCCACACGCTACTTTAGACAATTGTTGCAATTCACATAAAAAGACTGAAACTTCCATGCCACACAGTTCTGGGTACAAGAAAGGTTAAAGTAAAGGGTTTGGTGTGCACTTGGAAGCAAATTCGCTGTTGTTATAGAGAAAAATCAGTTGGCGAAAACATCTATTTAGCTGAGGGGAGTGTGACGCTGACCTGGATGACTGGTGGGAGATATCTGTATTCTGTAGCATCAATCGTAAATAAGAGCCTTAAACCCTCTGCCACATTAGCAAAGGAATTAGACATGAACAGGGTGTGGATGAAAGTTTGGAAACAACAGTTTATATTAACAGGGTGAACTAACCAGAATTAGAAGCGTGATAGCTCTTGTTCACAGAGTCGCTTCTCTTGATCATATCACATACTGTGGCTGGAATCCTGATACAGCATGCAACTTGTGCTCGAGCCTCCTAAAATCATCTCTATACTTTGCCACCAGTTCAGCAGTTCAGGTTGGCACTTGCATCAGCCAGTCACGAATAGCCAGCATTACTCACAGTTTATGAAATCTCTGGTGGTAGAGAGAATCAATGCCTGCACCCTACAAAAAGAGACAATAATCTAGCTACAGATTACAATCCCCAGCATTGTTTCAGTTTCCAGGGAAAAGTAAAACAAAAACGAAAAGCAGGAGGGTGCTTACTCGCGTACTGCGTTGTTGACGATCTAGCAGACGATAAGGAAGATCATGGAGATCTTCCGTGTGCTGGAATAGGGCTGGATGATGACGTCGCGGCCAGTACAGATGGGGAGGATGGCATGCTACTGGAGAGCGGAGGCTGCACCTCCTCCGCGACGGTGCCGCCCTCAACGCGCCATGCGTTGTCCGCCTCGACGGTGCGGCCCCGCCCTGATCCACGCTCGCCCCAAAATCCTACACCCCCATGGAACAGGGGGCGTTGGGCGACGGGGGCGAGCGATGCCGGTATGGTCCCGGTGCCACTTGCGGCGACGATGGCCGGCTCGGCCTGCTGCAGCAGCCACTGCACGGTATCCGCTTGGGCGCCAGCGACTGCTGCCTCCGCTCCCCGGCCGCGGCGGCACCTGCTGCTGCTGCTTCCCCTCTCCTCCATCCTGCTGCTATGGCGGGCTGGCGGCAGCGGCTGATGAATTTGGATTTGCAGGTGCAGCATATACTTCCTCGATCACCAGACGCGGTGAACCACGTTTTCCATCGCCGCCAGGGATTGAGAGGAAACCGGAGAGAAAGGAATCCGAAGAGAAAAAAGAAGGAACCAAATCACGCGATTATTGCGGGCGGGATTGAGAGGCGGGTACAGAAAAGGATCGGTGAAAAAAGAAATTCCATTTGTAACAGGTTGTAAGACTCCGCAACGCTAAGAGGCTGGTGACGTAACGCTCGTTGTGACGTAACGCTACCCCGTGCCCTTTAGAGGATTAGGGGGATCGGCAATCAACGGTTTAGGAGTTGCGGGCTCAATTAGATCAAAGGTGGGTATAGAGAAGGGTATCCAAAATTTTGGTGGAGGGTCATTGGTCGCACTATTCGTGCTTTATTAGTTTAGATTCCTCGTCCCGTGCTCTCTAATCCGTGCACCCCGCCCGTCCCTGTTCCATCCCTCGCCGGCGGCGCCCAGATCACGACTCCGTCCGCGGCTTCGTCCTTGCCGATCGCCTCCGCCCAACTCCCACCAAGGAGGTTCTGCCTGCAGCGTGCTCCTCGGGATTTCTGCGCTCCCACAAATCGGCTACTTTGGCAGTTGCTTGACGCCTCCGACGCCTCGGGGAAGGCCGTTCTTGCTCTGGGCGTCGGGCTCCAGCGCCCATGGTGGACATCGACGCGTGCTCGCCACCAGCACACCCGGACCCCTCGTCGATCTCCCCGGACGCTTGGCGACGCTTCGAGACCGCCGCGTTCGCCGTGGTGCACAAGATCCAGCCCACCGTCTCCTCCCAGCACCTCCGCGCCGCCATCATCGACTATGTCCAGCGACTCTTCAGGTTCAACTCAGGCTGTGAGGTGAGGCATAGATGACATAAAACAAATGCAGTATAATTGGATGTGTTATGATTTATGTGGTTAATAGAGTAAGGTGCAATTACTTTTTGTTTTGCATGATTCTTTTCAGATTAATTAATTTTCTTCTAAACTAACAAATGAATGTGTAGTCAAGTTGCACATATTTCTCATGGTCCTGCCTAAAGTGATGCAATTTTTGAACACGTGCGTGGCGCACGTGCATTGGTACTAGTATGATGTTAAATAGCCCGGTGCCACATACAAGCGATAAAATTAAAAATTATAGAAGATCACGACACCTATTTGATCTCTCCACAAATTAAGGGCTTTGTGGATAAATATGTGACAACTGAAAAAACTACTTATTGTATTTTAGATAAAGGAAGCTTTTTATTTCGAGGTGAAATAATGTTTCCGGCCTCTGTACGACGAAGGTACATCTAGCCTTTTACATGATTAACACCAAGGTGAGCTGATACAAATCAGCCTTTAAAACACCTAAAACAAAGAAAACTCTACCATCCAACTCAACCCCTACAAAAAAGTTGTCACATATCTCCTTCAAGCAATGTTGTGCGAAGGTTGACTCCTCCCCGCGCACATGCGCAATGCTTTCGCTGCACAATACTCCCAGTAGTATGCAAAGATGTGTGTCGAAACCGTGCGAAGGTAAAGGACCTCCCCGCGCGCCGCGTGACGCTTTCGCTGCACATTTTCCGACATTGAAAACGTCCTTGCAAATAAGCCGATAGAGTTGATTGCCGACCTTTAGGTGCCTCAAAGACACCGGAGCCTGAATTCATGACGAATGACAAAATACAACCAAGTGAACAAACAACCATGTCCATGGTTTTTGTTGGCCTCTCACGAACAAGCGGGATTCAGCCACCACAGGCCATTGCCGTCACAAACTTCGTCGGAACCTGCCACTCAGTCATGGGCTGGACAACAACAAAGAAACACCAGAGCTGACGATAGACCAAAATTACCCGTAACGCAGCAGCAGATCACGAGAGAGACCGGAGATGTCTCGATCACCACCTCCGCAGCCCGACGTCATGACCAATAACTCGGCCACCATCCACCGGAGATTGTTGCAACGCATTTGTATTAGGGGCCGGAACATGCACGATTTGACGCACCACCTTGAAGGCCTGATATCCTTGGTGAAGAGTAGCGCCATGACTCTGAGCACTGCTACCCGAGACGCTGCGTCACCGCAATCTCACAGTGACGCGCCGCCATCCGGAAGGAACCGATGGCCACCGCCAGTGGTGCCCCGATCTCGACGACGCGTCCATGTCGTAGCTGCATCTCTCCAACTTCACGATCTACCCTCCACCGCACCAGCAAATCGGCGACGATGCGCGCCGCCGTCGCACAGAGCCGAGGGCCGAAGCCAGCACCGTCATCTGACGATCTGGCATCGACGACCCAACCCTCACCTTGATGACCCAGCTGCTGCGCTCCACCACGACGGCATGCTGTCCGATGCGCCGCCACGCCTCATCCTGCTGCCCACGCCCGCCGACGACGATACCTCAGACTGCGCCGTGATGCCATGGTAAGCAGGCTGAAGATTACGTGGCTTGTATGAAACGGTCTAATAGACAGCTCTATTGTAACTGCCCTTAGCACTACAGAGCTTAAGCCACTCGGATCCACGGTTGTTGGTGGCGTGAATGGCCAACATGACACATCTGCCTGCAACGGTACGTACAGACAACTAGGGAATGCAATGTGGGAACACCTGCACCGCACTGAAGATAGTGGATCGCGGTAGATGGAACAGGGGTCACTAAACTGTACTACTGCTAGATCTCGTACTAAATTAGTCACGGCTACCAATTCCTTCATTACCCGCACTGCGGATCGTGTCGCAAGTCATTGGCCGGATCGATCAGACAAATAGCACGGTCCGGTACTCGGCAGGTAGGCAGAAATGGCGCGTTCAGGGCAGCAGCCAGGGACGCACGGAGGCATGAGCTCCTGCCGGTGCCGGATGTGTTGTAATCTAAATCAAGAGAATGACTAATGATTCAATCGTGTTCTTTCATTGATGAGATTGGGTTACATTTATATGAGGTCAACAGGTGCGAGTGGTGTCTGTTCGCGAATAGACACCCCGCCGGGGTGACCACTTCCCCAATCGGTGCCCTTTCGAACAATTCTTACACATGATGAATTGTTCGCTTAATCTCTTACTTTCTAAAACGCGTGCGGTTCTCTCGCACGTTATTGGCTGAATCATTTCCACCGTCGATACGTCCATCAATGACTGCTATTTCTCCAGCGAGCTTCCACGGTTCCACTAGAAGTTTCCATGCCTGCCTGGCCGCTTGCTCCTTTTCCCTCCCTCCTGTGACTCCCGATTCGCGTCGCGTTACTCTCCCTCCCCTTCCATCTCTCACGATCATTCTCGGCCCCAGCGCCTTCCTCCTCCTATCTCGTCTGCCCAACTTCTCCGCACGCGCTGTCTTCCCGCCCCGATTGCCCGGCCGGCTACCATCTTCTCCGGACCGGCGTGCTCCACGCTTCGGCCTGTTGTGCGCGCCAAAGCTGCCCCACTCCGTCGCCCTACCATGGCCGCTCTGTTCCGTCGAGCGCCCGACGTCCGTGGAGCCCCAGCCTAACAAATTGTTTTGGCATCGCCACTGCACCCAAGGTGTTCGAGGGAATGTTCAACATGGCCTTCTGCCTCACTCCATGAAGGCAAATGCACTTGTAGTCCAACAGCGCAACCTAAGCCAAGTGCAAGATGCAGTAAGCTCATCGGAGGGGCATTGATTAATTCACTGTTGATGCATCCTCGCTGGCTGCCTTTGCTAATGCAGGCGACAACATCGATGTGAAGCACACGAGGTGAGACAGAAAGTCAGCAACCATGGAAGACTGAAGGCATGTTTTGCTTGTGCGACCTCTCAGGGTTCCTAATAGTTCAGCTCTTGGTTAACCTCTAGCCTCCTTCACCATCACGCTTTTGTCGCACATTTTAAATCTTGACCATCTAGACTGTATGAAGCCGTGAGCAAACTAGAGTTGAGCTCCCTCAGGAGAAAAGCTCAGATTTAAGGGCACACATATAGCCATGTTCCTATGTCCGTGCATGGCCACAGTTTTCCATTGTTCCTTCAGAAAATGGTCATGTAGATTGGTCACAATAGAACCAAAGAACAACAAATATTTATGATGACCGCAGCTCGATAAGTACAACTTAACAGGTATACACTTTTTTTCTCCACACTAATACAAATGAAATAATGCTAACAAAAATATATATTACAAGCAGCAAAATCAAGAATTCTTCTGTGTGTTGGTTTGTTAAGGTGTATAGAAGAAGCATAAGGGTGTGTGTTCCTTCAATTCTCCCACATCTTCGTTCTACCTTTTTTCCTTCCTTGTGCTGTCTTTCTCCTCTTTCTGTATATCTCTGCACTCCCCTGTTATGGAGTCCTCCCAGCTTACCGGGGATGATGGTGAAGAATGCAACAGTAATGAATCTGGGTGGACGATGTATCTGGTCTCCCCCAGGAGTAGTGATGATATCAAAACCAATGACAGTGGAGCCAGCAATGTTTAAGATGGCAGTGCCTACAGCAGTGGTAGAAGCAAGGAAGACTACAGAAATTATGGTGATGGAGATTATGATTCTTTGGCTTCTGATGCCTCCACAGGACCAGCTCAAGTGAAGGTGCTTAATGGCAAAGAAAAGAAAGATCATGGGGAAAATGAAAGTTCCAGAGACAATCAGAGTAAGGATGAGAAAGAGAAGACACATACCAAGCTCTCGACCAGCTGCAACAAAAAGGCGGGCAGGACAAAGAAAGGAGAAGAGAAGACCGCAAGAAGAGGCTACAACAAGAAACGTAGTTCTTCACAAACAAGCTTTTGGTAAATGTTGTAAAAATCCCTGTAGGATCTCTCTCATTCTAATACTATCTAGCTTAAATCTTGAGACGCATAGGTAGTGGCAAGGCTTTTGGGATCCTTGTCATCTCCTTTCATGTTTTTCAACATTTCAGGTTACATGTACTATGCAAATCTGTTACTAAGGTCATTCTTAATTTCTGTACTCCTAGTATCATATTAAAAGTGCCTATTTATACATAGATATTAACAGATGATTCTTTGTCGAAAGCTTCATTGTTTGTATATTTTTCTTTCCAGTATGTGTGGAGTTTGAAATGACAGGTCACCAAACTAAAATATTTTTTGTTCCATTTAATTGCTTTATGTTTGGCTTTCTGGTATGTGTAGAGTTTGAAATGCATGTACATGTGTAAGCTTACTACGATTTAAAGTACAGAATTAGTTACAATAGTACATTCTACAAAAGAAGGGACCAATCTTTTCTACAGTTAACGCAGCATCCACACGGATATTGTTGACATTCAACATGCAATAAGAGAAAACTTGTTAAGACGTAATTTCCAAGAAAGAACAAGACATTCAATGTTTCTTATAAAATCTACAATACAAAATTCTAATTTACAAACCAGCATAAGAAAACATACATATATGGTACACAAACCTCTAGCTTTCACTTGATATGTGCAATTCGTTATTATTTTCATCTGCTAGTTCCCTAAAGCTGCTCTGGGATCAAAGTGAAGTACCGCCTGCTCTGCCGTTCATGCAGAAGCAATTAGACTATCAACAGCGCTCCTGAAATAGAATACGAGAAACCTTAAGGGGAATGTTAATGATAATCAATTGGCAAGCTTGATTTATCTAGTCTCGAGATAAATCAAACAGTTAGTTTGGATGAAAGATGGAAGCCGATATCAACATGTTACGGCGCATACAATAAGTCTACAATGCCCAATGTTACGATAGATGCTAATTCTGTTGGCCCAAATGGATAGATCTCCCTTTGGGCCAACAATTTCATGATCACTCTGCTAGGGAAGCCTTGAACACAAAGAATTACAGCCAAAAGGGATCCTTGTACAGCAAACTTGCCAATCTGGTTTCATCTGAATAATTAAGAGAGCCTAGACATACTCTCGAAAGTAGCCCGGACGAAGCTCCTTACACACAATTTTCAGTAAATGGAGCCAGGAGAGTCAATTGCATCCTTAGGCAGACTTTTGGTAATTGCTTAAACCTAAATTTCAGGATCATAGATAATATGGTTTCACATTCCCCATTAATCTGATTTCTTTTCTGTGTTATTGTGACATAATAAAAGTCAGATAATGCAGGAGAATACATATTCACAATGCTAGGGGACACCGGTCAACATTTATGCACGATCACCTGAGATATAACTGCAAGCTAATGGTCCAGCTCCACACGGAAAATTGACCAACGATGATGGTTCCAAACCGCAGCCCAGCAGCAACCCTCATTGACCGAGCGAGTCGAAATGAATCGAGGAAAGAAATGTATAGCATATGCTTATTAGGAATGTACCCATAGGTTGCAGATTGCAGTGGCGGTGGTTCCAATTGCTAGGACGCCGCGGCGGGCTTGGAGTGGTGGATGAACGCGGCGGAGCAGAGCACGGTGGCGACGACGGCGCAGAACCCGAGCGCCACCGCCAGCGACATCCCCGCCACCGCCAGATCCAGCGCCACCTGCGCGCCGTGTAACGCCAGCCCCAACGCCATTGTCCTCTCCGTTCCCTCCTCGCTCTCGCGTGCGGTTGGGATGGGCGCTGCGCGCTCCTCGCTCGAACCCTGGTCTATTTCATCGCGGCCCGGGAGACGGGTCGCGGTGGAGTGGAGGGCGGACGAGAAGCGGCGGCGAGGGACACGCGGCGCGGCAGCGAGGCGGCGCGACGACCACCTGGACGCTCGCGAGAGCGAGACGAGCGGGCCGTGTCGGGTGTCGCTTGCGAGCCGTGACGAGAGGAGAGGATCCGCGTGCGAGGCGGCTGCTTGCGGAACTGGTATCCCTCAACCGTCCGATTAAATCTGACGGCTGGATACGGTACTTCTCGAGGTGACAAAAGCTCTGCCCTTGATGTTTGGTTCTCGAAATTCTAATGTTCGGACCGAAGGTGGTGTTTGGCAAATGAGAAATGTGGGGCGGGATAGGGATTGGGAAATATTCTCTGAGGGAATGAAGGGTTGAGATGTAATATGATGAAGAAATAAAAGGTGTAGATTTCTCACATCATTTCCCAATCCTAATCCCTATACCCAATTCCATAAATCCAAACACCACCGAAGAGTACAAGACCGATTTGTGAGGACGAAGAATCCAACTTCATCCAGGATAATCGAAGGCACCAATTAAAGAGTACATATTATTCTCTTTATCCCACCGTCTATACAGGATAAAAACTAGCGGAAACCCTGCGCGTTGCCGCGGGTATTATCACAACATTGTGAATCGTTCATTTTTGTATGAACACATTGTCATCAAGACAATTTTAACTATGCATAAGAAATATGAGTAAGAAAAAACTTGAATAAGAATACAATTAATTCAAGTATTCATCACAAATATGAGTAAGAAAAGCTTGAAAGAGAATAGCGTCCAATATATAAGGAGAACAATATAGCACCAAGTCGTCAAACATCAAGCATGAAGTTGGATACAATGTGATAGTAGCTATAGAATACACTGTTCTCATATATATAGCTACACTGTTTCCACAAATACATTATCTTTTCAATGGTTCGACATGTTGAAAATCAAGATTGTTGCTATAGAATCTTCAGTTTGTTATGTCCGGGTGCATTAGCACGGTTGCTTTAGAATGCTTGGAGAAAATTCATATACTAAGATAAAACTGATAATACTATGAATTATGAAATATACAGTGCTACTGCTTAAATCACAACCACGCAAGCAATTCAATGCATCTGAATTTCCATTCAAAGATTTTATGTCACATAGCTATGGTCTGAGAATAACACCTCAACCAAATCAGCTAGTGTTTCAATTTTTGTGGAATAAATTATTCATATTTTAAACTTTGAGGAACCATATATATTTTACAGTTGTTTGTTCAACTATCATGGCATAGGCACCCTGTTACAGCAAAGCATAAAAAGCATTTCCTCTTTTGAAACATTGAAACAGTTATCTAACCCTACTAAAGTTGTGAAAAATGATTTGTTTAATTCTCATGCAAATGCGTAGTGAATGATTTTGCTCACTTTCTCACTGTTCCACAATAAAGCACCAAAAAATCAAAGGTGTCGACAAAATAATTACACATTGCAATTTGCAAGTTCAGACACAGCTATGAGAAGCACGTACGCTTGGTTGGTCTCAATTTAAGGAAATGATTTAGGGGAATAAGTAAGAGAGAACTCACCTTACTGAACCATTAGCTTGCAATTGCTGGCGGGCAACAACAGGTTGTCCAAGGTAGCAACAGCCAAAGTAGAGGTGCATATGAAGCCTTGCACTTACGGAGTATAGACACTGCATTTAGCATCATTGCAAATAATCGTGGCTGTACCCAACCAAACTGAGACTTATGAGACATAAGCATGTCATGTTTACCTGAACTGCTACTTCCAACTGTTGTGTTTGATTCTCCATATGCAAACTGCAGTTATTTTTCATCCACCATATATGTAGATTACAGCCAGATTCAGGAGCAGCGACCTGTAGATGAAGCAAACATTAAAAGTTATGATAGAACAAATTATATAAATCATCTGTGCAGGCAACCAATAAGTCATAAAAATGGTGAACCATTTGTAATTAGCAAAACAGGTTCAACTAAAGCAGAAAGTTGAGAGTAACGAAAATTCATCCAAGTTATCATTAACTGGAGATGCATATAAAGCCTTGCACTTATGGAGCACAGCCACTGCATTTTACATCATTACAAATAATGTGTCTATACCAAACCAAACTGAGATTTATATGAGATATTCAGATGTATGATGTCATGTACACCTTAACTGCTACTTCCAAACATAGTGTTTTTATTCTCCATATATGCAAACTATAGTACTTTTCATCCACCGTACATTCACATTGATTCATATTTATGCAAGCAATTTTTCATTCAAGATACATGCATATAAAAATCAAATATGAGATGATCATACAACGGATCTGTACAATACCTCTATCAGAGAAATCTGGAAAGAAACCTTACTGAGCAGGGCATGACGGTCTGTAGCTTTTGGGGAAGCTGTGCATTCATAATGGGAAGAGCAAAATCTCACTGCAGGTGTAACAAAGCAGATATAAAAATTGGCATTAATTGTCATGAAAAATTACATACAGCATCAGCAAAATCAATTTCTAAAAAATGTCTGGTCCTAAGGAGCAATTCGTCGAACACGTTTAGTGCGACTAAATCAGCATGCCAGGAATCAGCGTGCGATCAATTGGTGAGTTGTTGTAGTAGACATTAGCGGTAATCTAGCTGTGCACAAATGGCCAAATTGAAGAATTACAAACGTGATTCTCTCAGCAGCACAAATGGTCCATCTTTGCCGTGCAAGCCGTGCGGCTGCCTCAAATAAGTCCGAACTGGAAACTGAGAAATGAATAGAACGTACCTATCCTGCGGGCAGCAAGAAGCCGGGAGGAGGACGGCATGGAGAGAGTTCGCGGCGAGGCGTCGCGTGGCTGGATAGGCCGGCTTCGGAACGGACAGACGACGTTTTCGCCGTAAAAAAACCGAGGTGCCCGGTTCGAGAGGGCAGGGCAGGGATGAAATGCAGGATCAGGGGAACGGCGGAGAACCTGGGGCGACTGGGCGAGACCGGACCGAGGTGAGCTGCAGCTTCGGTGGTCCTTGTCCAGCGCCTCCTGATGCTCTCTCTCACAGTCACAGCTGAAGGTGGTCCGTTGCGACGGCATGTCGAGGGAGAGGGGTTGGGCGCTCCAGGTCTGGCAGTGGTGTCCACGGAGGAGCGCCATAGCTGGGATGGAGGAGCCGTGGCTGGGAGAGAGGAAGAAGAATCGGGAAGGAGCTGCGGAGGAAGCATCGGGAAGGCTGCCTGGCTCACGGGGGCAGGCACGGGAGCCGACGGTTGGATGAAGGCCAAGCCACATAATCCGACGCCTCACAACAATCGCTACAGGGTAACACAGTAACTCAGTGGGGCCCGCCCGCAAAAACTAAGTATCTATTATGATGCGATATTAATTTGCTAATATTCAGAATTTGATGGTTGTTATCGTTACTACCTGCAACAGCTGCGCATTTCAGAGCACATTGCTTTCATAGGACATTGATAGTAGCAATGTTATTTATGTCAGCACCCATCACTTACCACATTGATGTGGTTAACCATGATCAATGGCGTTAGAATTTTTCAAAGTGTAACACATTATCTGAAGGGGTATTCTGAAAAAAAAAGTTGATACATTTCATTTGAACTTTGTAGCTTGCTCTAAAATTCGCAACAAAAAAAAAAACTTGCTCTCAAAGGTTTTGTGACAGCTTCTTCTTTTGTCCTACCAACATGTATGATCACCTATCGTATCCTATCTTGCACATGATAATATGTATCCTGTTTTGCACAGAAGATACACAACAATCCCACAAATTTTAAGACACAAACAAAATCTCAATCAAGATAATACATATATGGATTCAATAGACACCGAAGATTTGAGTATGTTTTTTCAAAACATGTTCCTTATATGTCTTTTGTTCACTTACATTTTCTTGAATCCATGGAAATATTGTACATTCAAATTTAGCGAGGCTGTGAAAAAAAAATCAACAGAAGAGTACAAAAAACTAATCTTGAGCCAAAAAGGAGTATCATGTTACAGCCAAATGCTTAGACCACCACTGCTTTAGTGCATCAAACCTTGTACTATCTACATAAACATTTCTGTTCTTTAAAAAACTGTTATATATGTTTCACTATTGTCCATAAAAAGAACGATAATAACAAGGGGTCCCATCGTAATACCAGCGTACGCGCGGCAACGCCGCGCGAGTTTTCTAGTTGATCACTAATTGTGTTGACAACATGATGAACTGTGGCACGGGTGCACGGAGAAGGAACGGATCAACGGATGGAGAAGGCGGCGTGTGAATGAATTCAAGATCGGTCGGGCGACCAAATCGCGTGTGCGTGTGAATGAATTGAAGATCGGTCGGGCGAGCGAATCGCGTGTGAAAGCGAACGCGGCTTCAAGCGATCGATCCCTCGTTACCGCGGTCGGCCGGTCCCGGCATGGCCGGCCGCCAAGCGCCATGCCATGTGCGCCCGCGAGCTCCATCCAGCCTGCGTCCCCACGCTTCGGCTCCGGTCCACCTCTGAACCGGTCGTTGCTTCCTTCATTCAATCCATCAATTGTATCTTCTACGCCTGCGAGTAACTGCACCCCATCTACTCAAGTACGTACGGGTGGTACCGGCCAGTGTTCTGTTGCCCAAATCATCACCTCAGCGACGCGACGGGCGTTGCCCGTGGAGAAGACCTTGCCATTGCACCGGGCACTGGGCACTGCCGGTACGATGCCACTTGTATAGCAGTACGTGACGAACTGTTTCGTGGTACTGCGCTCGTAATGAACCCAGTTAAATTACTCGTGTCAAAGCTGCACGGCGATCAGGTACTAATCGCTTTCCCGAAGAAATCATGAACCGGACAGGCAATGAGAAAGTTCAGACATCACGCGTCACGGCGAGACAGCAAGCCCGACCACATCACGTAAAGAGGCTGGATTTGTTCAGACATCACGCGTCTTCAGCTTGCTTCCTTTCCGCCAGAATCATGGCGCCATGTTGGAGGCGTGCTTCTCCCCTAGCGTTTCAGATGGCGCTCTATCGACCTCGACCCCTGTTTGTCCTCCAGTAAGGGTTGTTGCGACTTGCGATCCCAAGGAGAAGAGGCCATTGATGCGACATCACGTAAGGTCGAAGCAAGAGGGGGCCCATGTACTACTGTTCCCAGTCCAGCCTGTGAGTGAGCTGCATCATTAAAGGAGCTTTAGACCCCTCTTTCTCACCTAAACAATACCATAAAGGGTACCCTAATTTGGAATCACTCACTAAAAGGCGATCTTGCCTTTCTAGAGGTCCCTAACCCACGGTTTTGCCGGCAGAGCATGTGTCTCAGTGTTGCCACCAATAATTTATAGGTTCATGTTGCCTTCTTTCTTTTGACGGGCGGGGAGGGGGATCTTGAACAAAAAGCATCCACAATCAGTCCACACTATCAAGAAATAGCAACAAAAGAAGCCCGTGCTGAAATAGTGAAATGTATCGCTCAGTTGGACCTTTGGCACATGGTTTCTCAAGCCCATGGGCGAAGATTTAAGCACATCAAAGGTTGAACCGAAGCAGCAGTCCTGCGTTTCTCAAAGTAGGCCGAAAAGGTACCTTTACAAATGGGCCAGAGAGCGGGCTCTTTTTTCTACGAATGACTTCAAAGTTATTTGCGCCCTGGAGCTTACTTAAGGTTTAAGTTCAAGTTCAACTGAAGATCGGTTGCTCCAAGTATTGGGTGGTGGGCCAGGACCCCAGGGCGAAAACTGAGCTCTTGTAGCGTTCGCGTTTTTTTAGAAAATGGAATATGCAGTAACATTCCAGCCTCTATATCGATTGATACATATAGCCTCTGCGTTCGCGTTAAAACGAACATAAAGATCTAAAGGCCTGTTTGGGTGTCGTAGTTTTTCAAAACCAAAGTATCAAGAAACTATAATTTTAGAAGTCATGGCAAGCAAAACCATGGTTTAGAAAAAAAGAGGTTAGGAGTGGAGTTTTTAAAACTCCAAAATGATTGCACTTTTAGCAATACTATGGTTTTTAAAACTGCAAAACTTGATACATCCAAACACCTATGTAGCTCTCAAAACCAAAGTATTTTGCAAAACCGTAGTATTCTCACAAAACTTCAAAAATACTTTGTATCCAAACAGGGCCTAAGTATGTTTTATAAACTTGAAAAGCCAGTACCCAGCAGTGTTTTCAGTTAATTGACTTCACATCCGCACATACAAATACCAACGGGCAACGAAAAACATTCTGGTGAAAAGCATGAGCACCTGAACGTTGACCAATTTGAGAAGCAGAATCTGAATATTATTCTGATTCCACAAAAAAAAAAGAAAAATAAACTGAATTTCGACTGATGCCAGAGTGTCTCCGGAATCTTTTTTTTTTCGACAGAACAACATGGGGCAAGTTGCCCACCTGAATTTTTATTTCATGCATCGAAAACAGACAGCCGTAGGCTGCCGATACATCTAGGTCGAGTTCACTGTGAAACCCAGGAGGATGGTGGGGCAGAAATAGGGGGGGGGGAGGGAGTTTTACATGATCGTCATGTTACTCCGAGAAGCGAGTTACACCAGTCCGGTAGGGGTGCGGCGTCTAGCCTGCGCGGCGCGCGACATGTCTCCGGAATCTTGATGGCATCCAAGCAAGAACAACCAATTTAGCGTACAACGTTACAAAGCCTTTCAACTTGTGATGGATGCTTCAACGCTAACTGTTTTCATGCGGGATGGTGCACTGTTCTGTTATCAGGCGCTACCAATAAAAGTTCAGAATTCTATCCTAACATGCAGTGAAGAGATCCGTTGTTTGTGCATGATAAAGCTAATCTCACCCATAAGGTCCGAGAGCAGGTACAGTGTATATCATGCCTAGGAGGAGGACAACTATGTTATGCGAAAAAAGGGAAAGCGGAAAATAGAGAGCATGCTGAGAAGTGGATAAAAGAGAGATGACATTCTCCCATCCACAACGAAATGATGCGGAGTAACGAGGTCATGACGCGAAGGCAATGCTCAACCAAAACTTTACAAAACCACGGAGGCACCGACATAGGGCTTGTTTGGTCTGCACCCTCTGAAAAACATGCCTGACTCAGGCACGTCGCTCAGGAGTCCGATTCCGGACGCCTGAGGCTGAGATGTGTGCCTGGCCGACGGTGCTCAGGCCAGGGCACCAACCAAACTACCCCATATTCTTCCTGTCAGGGAAATTATTCCACGTCAACTGTTCATCCTAGTGGCGCTGGCCCTCATTGCAGTTTCCGAACCCTGCTTTTTTAACTCAATTTCTCGTGCGTGTTCACAAAGCAGATCTCCGTTATGTAATCCCTCTGATCCCCTCCTACCTGAACGGTCGATCCCGATGCAATGCACACTGAACTCTGAACATTGCACATTGCTGTGTACAAGCAACGGAGACTGTAGGGACGACACATTTCGGAACTGAGGAAAAGCCGGAACTCGCGCTGCCAATTCCCAATCCCACCTGCCAAGAATCTCACGATGCGTGCAGGTCTATATCTCACGCGCGCGGGTAGCCGCAGCAGCCACGCGCGCGCGCGCACGTACGCCCCCACCACGATCCATGACACTCTCAACTCAGCAGCCTTTAGGATGGCCGAACACGAGAAAGCCAACCGCCCTACCTAAAATCTGGAAACCAGGAAGATAAAAAAGGCCCACGAACGAAAGAAAAGAAGGCATCATGCCAAGCCAGAAGTGCGGTGCCGCCGCAAGTGTGGCGGATGTTTTGTCCTCCATCGTTTTGACGAGTTTCGGTAAGAAAAATGAACTACCCAGCTCTTTACAAACTGCCGCATGCCACAAGTCCGGTAAGCCAAGGAAACAGTAGCCTAAGTGCAATGCGCTGAACGTTTAGTGTGGCAAACTTTGGACATCATCCAAATAGTCTCTAAATTCCTCACTGTGGGCTTGATGTCACATCATAGGGATGAATGCTGACGTGCTAACCATCGGAAAGTCATACCGTGTAAAGTTATGAGAGAGACGAGATTTGAGGCAGTGGACCGCATAGGGCATAGAGTCTTGGGGCGCCTTTTGTAATATTGGGAAAGACCGTTTGGTTTACTAGATTATACACAACCCAATGCATCCTCATACAAAAGCTAGGAGATATAATATTCCTAACAAAACGACTCCAATCAATCCTACAGCGCAAGTACTATTTACATGATATGCTCTCACCTTTGGGTCTATATCCTTTGGGATTAATGCATCCTCAATTCAATGCAGTGCACTTTGTTAGAAAAAATACTCCCTCCGTTTTTAATTATATGACATGTTGATTTTTTTCGTTAATTTAACCATTCGTCTTATCTATAATATTTATGCAAATAGTTAAGTGTATAAATTAACCTTAAAGTGCTTTTGATAATGAATCCAATGATATTCATTTCACATTCAAAAAGTAATTATTCAAATCTATATTGTTGGTCAAAGTTCAATGAAAAAGTCAACTGCGTCATATAATTAAAAACGGAGGGAGTATGTCACATGTTATTCGAGTTTAATCTTACCCAAATAATTTCAGTCATTAGATCCTCTGGTCTTTTTTCTCTTAAAGAGGACGCAAAAACAGTTTGGCAGAGATCGATCCCCGACAGTGAGTCCTGGCTAGACTGGAGTTGGTGACCGCCAAAATGGATTCATTGTGAGATGTTGAAGACATATATGGGATCAGTTCTGTTCCTAGATAATTTCGCCAATTTCTTGATTTCGCGGCTAGGGTTTTAGAAAAGAAAAATAAATAAAATTGAGGAAGAATCAATTGGTCAAGACCCAATCCACCGGAGCTTGTATGAGTGGATGAGACGCCGCAGGCTGCAAATGGTCCGCGACTTGACGATGAGTCGATGAACAAAACTGCTCCATGCCTGCGTACCATGGACGAGGAGCGAACCCGTATTGCAACTTTGCGAGCCGTAGGATTTCTTCGGTCGCATCGGACGGTGGACGAGCGACTGCACCGCCGACTGCACCAGCGGCGACAGCCTCGGATCCGGATCCACCCCCCACACACACCACACTTCACTATGAAGCGGGATGGAATTCCGAGTTGAAAGGTAAACTAACCTATTACACACAAACGCACGCACACAGAGAACTAACCATCAAAAGAGCAAGTATATTTTCTTACCCATTAAAATGACTTCAATCAATTGTACAGCGCAAGTTCTATTTATATAATATATTCTCCCTTTCAATTTAAGTCCTTCAATTTTTGCTTGAGAATTATATGTTTCAAATAGGCCTGAGATGAGAAACGAGGTTGTGTCCAACTAGGTCTGAAATGGCCCTCAAAAAAAAAAAAAAACTAGTCTGAAATGCAAAAAGCGATTGCATTTCTTGTTTTTCCTGATCTAATTTTTAGTTTCCGTAGTTGAGCTCGTTCAAAACAACAGTAACAGAGTTGGTCAATCAGGGACGATGTGTTTGTGCATTCCTCGGCGAAATGTCTGAGAACTGTGAACCTGATTGAATGGTGCGTTCTCCAACAGAATTTTGTGAATCACATTTATCTACTGCAAGTCTGCAACCTGTTGCAGCAATGATGAACAGAGTTCTTGTTGCTGTTTTGCCGTGTCGCCACAGAGCGCACAAGGCCCATCTCCTACCGGAGCTACTGTGATGCTCAATGCGTACATAGACTGTATGTAGACGAAAATATCAAAGACGCGGAGCACAAGCGGCTCGTTTCGTCAGAGGGGCTAGATTCGCGCCGAAGGTGGTTTTCTATGGGGCCCGCGAATCAGTGTGTGGTCGAGGGTTTTAAGTGGCAAGAGTCCCTGCATTAACGTTCTCTTTTCTGTCCTAGCTGAGCTACTAGAACTGGAATAGCCGCTGCTTTCCCCTCCCTCTTCTTCTCCTCCGATCCCCATTCCCAACTCCAGCTTTCGATCTCGTCGCCCCAATCGCCCAGTCCCCTGCTTGATTCGTTCGAACGCATCAGGCTCCGCATTGTCGCGTGGGACCCATCGACCACCACCTCTGTCACCAGTTGCCGACTGCCCGGAGGGACCACAATGCCGCCGGCCATGTGCGCGCCAAAGGTGGGAGTGGAACGGATATCAAGATCGGTTCCGCCGCATGCTGCCGCTCGAGTCCGGTTCCGGGCTAGGTAGCCAATGCGCCTTGCCTCTCCACGGATTCATTACTAATTCCTTAATCACCTTTCTTAGCCTAGCTTAATCGTGTGCAATCGAGGGTTTGTACGTGCGTCAGAGGCAATTGGTATTCGGTTCCTAAGCTTTATGTGACATTGAATATGCGTGCTCTGCTATGCTTTACAGTTTAGAAGAAGCTCCCACTATGTGCTTTTCATATAAAAGAGGTCCAAAAAAATGTACAAACTAGGAACGATGGGGACCTTTGCCCCCCCCCCCCCCCTTCCCCCAGAGGGGCTGGATTCGCGCTGAAGGGGGTTTGCTATGGGGCCCACGAGTCAGTGTGTGGTCGAGGGTTTTAAGTGGCAAGAGTCCCCGCGTTAACGTTCTCTTTTCTGTCCTAGCTAAGCTACTAGAACTGGAATAGCCGCTGCTTTCCCCTCCCTCTTCTTCTCCTCCTATCCCCATTCCGAACTCCAGCTTTCGATCTCGTGCTCTGCTATGCTTTACAGTTTAGGAGAAGCTCTCTATGTGCTTTTCATATAAAAAAAGGACCACAAAAAATTGTACAAACTAGGGGCGGTTGGGGCCTTGCGCCCCCCCCCCCCCCCCCCCGGGGGGGGGGGGATGTACTTCTTGTTTTATTTTCCAGGGACCCTCCGCTGAACACGAGATCGCGCGACCGGAGATGATGGACGGAGCCTTCAATTCACCCTCGGCGAAGACGGAGGAGATTGCGGCGGCCTCGGCTGCTGCTGGCATCCAGCCAACAATTGATTGAAATGTAAGCCCTAGACTCTACTGTTGTTATCCCTCAATTCTTATTTCTGTTGGCCGAAAATCAAATTTGTAGTTCGGTTTATCTATAGGATGCTTTAGCTGACCGGTTGACCGGGGATAAGTTTTTCTAGGAAATCAATGCTAAACCTAAAAGAAAGACATTTTTTTTCTTTCTACAGGAGGGAAGGGGAAGATTTTTTTTTAGCGGAAAGAAGATTTTTATTAATACTAGCATTTTGACCTTGCGTTGCTACGGGAGTAATATTATAACTTTTTTGTTTTATGTACCTAAATGTTTATCTCATGAATATCATATTTTTACTTTGTTTTAGAAATAAAAATCGCATTGTTGTAAAAATCCCAAGGATATATCAAATCTTTAAGTATCTTAAGTAATCCAAACAATGCTTAACAACTATCCATTTTAGCATAATTTTACTTCAAAATTCTTGGTGAAAGGATCAAGGGCACCGAGAGGGGGGGGGGGGTGAATCGGTGTGTCAACAATTTCTCCCAAACGTACTTTAGGCGTGAAGCTAGCAAGACTAGATATGGTGATAACAAAAGCAAGCGATGCGCGCACACAATCTAGTCTATGCAACAAGCAACACCCTAGCAAGCAATTCTACCAAGTAGTAAAGCCTAACAAGCAATTCTACCAAGTAGTAAAGAGACAACCTATCATGCAATTCTACTAGCACAAAATAGTAAATGCGGAAGCGTAAATGCTAGTATGTAAAGGAGATAAGGATAGGAATGCTCATGATTTTTCCCGTGGTCTCGGAAGGGTGGCGCCTTCCCCTACTCCACGTTGGGTCACTCCCGCCGGAGTCTCGACCCCGTCCCTCCGCTCGATGGCGATCCCTCCTAGAGCACACTTCACCCTCCGAGTGAAGTCGCGGGCACGTCCCGCCGGGCTCGATCCCGAGTACTCTTCCGGAGGTAAGGCTCCGCACTTGATGCGTGCCAAAGGGCGCTCCACTAGTGATGCTTCTTTCGCACGGGAAGCTCCAAGACCGTGTACAAACTTGTGTTAGCTTCCACAATCTCCTTGGACAGCTCAACACCAACGCCTAACCGGTCTAGGCCTCGCCATAGACCAAGAGTAACAAACCGAAGTGACTCTCTCAAGCTCACACTAGCCTAGAGATCAAGTGGATGCAATTGCTACTCTCTCAAGCACTAGGATCACTCCAAATCCTTCACAAGTGCTTCTCTCCCTTGCTCTTGGCTTCCTCTGAGTTTCCTGCACTCCAACAATGGCCAAGAGACCCCTCAAGGGGCGGGCAACCAACTATTTATAGGCTACCAACCCAAAACTAGCCGTTGCCCAAAAGTGCCCTGCGAAACTAGAGACCGTACAAAGGACCGTACTGTCCGGTCTCTTCTAGACCGTATTGTCCGGTCTCTATTTCCAGGCGCATCTCCATCTTCTTCTTCATCTCCAATGAAGACCGTACTGTCCGGTCCCTAGGACCGTACCGTCCGGTCGATTGTCCGGTCTTCATTTCTTCCACTTCCAGAAACTTCAACTTTTCTGTCTGGAATTCCTCTGATGACCGTACCATACGGTCCCTAGACCGTACTGTCCGGTCCTATTGTCCGGTCTTCATTTTCACAGCATCCCGAGACTTCACTTCTCTGTCTGGATCTTCAATGAAGACCGCATTGTACGGTCCCTAGGACCGTACTGTCCGGTCTCTTCCGGATAAGCTGAAAACTCGATCCACTCTTGATCCTTGCTCCCAACTTCTTCATCCTTGGTTCCTCTTCTTCTCTTCAGCCACCCTAGCCCTCAAGAGACTCACAATGCATCCATTTGATCTCTAACCTAGTGTGCTCTAAGAGAACCAATTCGATCCCTCTTGATAGTCCGGTTTTTCCTATGGACTCAAGCTAACATCTAACCAAGCAACACTCGCTTGGATCTAGCATGTCCTTAGCCTTGATCCATATCTTCTCCGCGACTCCATCAAGCTCTCGATCCGAGTTGTCGAGGCACCAATCACCAAGTCGTCGATAGATAGAATATGTGAGACGACGCTTCATTGACATGACCATTTGAATATCCTACAAGGAAACGTTAGTCACATCAATATGGTCACCCAATCACCAAAACATTCATACCTTTTGGGGTTTCCAAACTCCAATGGTCATGAAGCTTACACTTGGTATAATTTTTCACTATGATTTCAACCATCATATTCTACACATGTCAACAAACTTGGTGAATTTTGAACATCAAAAAATAATTTTTAAGACCAATGTAGAGTCATAGGCATTAAGCAATGGGACAAAAAAAAAGACCAAAAAGGAAAACAAAAATAAGTGAATGGTTGTATTTGAACCCTGGAATGCTAGGTGCAAGTGAACTACACTACCGCTAGAAAAAATGCCCACTGCCACAGAAGGCGACGGCGGCGAGATCCGCTCCCGCGGCTCATATCCAGCCAGCGCGTCGCGTCGGTGCGCTGCACCCGCACAGTGTTGCATCTCCGGAACGAAATGGCCGCGACGGCGACGGTAGATTGATGATCCATGTGTCGGCGCCCTGGCCCGCGCTCTCCGCCGCGCCGCGAGCGCGGGCATGGCTCACGTGCCCGTGTCGACTCCGGGGTCGAGCCGGGCCCCGCATGGCAGCGGAACCGACGGGAGAACCTGTCCGTCGGGAGGTCCCATGACCGCAGGCCCATGCACAGTCGAACGAAACCTCGAGGCTGAATTGGATTTTGATGGGTTCCACGGGTCTATCTTATCCGCTTCGGAGTTTCTTTCTCCATGGGTGAATCCCAGAGCGCGGAGCGGAGTCGCGTCGTGTTGGAAGCGCGATCGGAATACGTCCAAGCTGTCCCGACTGCCTGCTTGTGATCTAGTCCTGCCGATTACGATCTTTCGAGGACACAAGTGATCCGCGTACATGCACTGGGCGTCGGGAACATGCATGGACCTTCTGCTCGCATATCTCCCTGCAACAACAGTTGTAACTTGTGCTTCTTGTTGAACTGGAGTGGAGCCGGACCAAGTACGGTACCCTGTTTCCGTTTCAGGTCTACTGCTAGTATATATTCACAGACAAATTTGGTTTTCTATCCAAACCCTAGCTAGCCACCAAACAGAACAGAATCATGGGGACGGTACCAATACTACCATCGAGACAAACGCTGTTCCAAAACAAGCACAGGAATGGAACCGCGGTTGATGGGCGGCCTCTGATTCCTGAATTGTCTGCGCACGCGAAGCTGGTATCCGGAAGGGCCCTCGCATGTGAGTCGCCTGCCTTTGGCTCCATATCGATCAATGGCGGACAGTGATCGCACAGACCTCCAGTTGCGCGAGTAACATGCCGGCCCGCCGCTGCGTCGTGCGCGACTCCCGACGCGGTTTCGACGCCGGAAGTAGAACAAGGTGCTTGGAGAAGGTAACGCCCACGTCCCGCGTCGGATTCGTGTAGTATCTACGGGCACTACTTTCAGCTCGAGAAATGTACCGCAGGTAGCAGCACGTTTCCAAAAATGGGTGCACTAATTATCACTCGCTAAGCTAACATCCAGCTGCGGAAAATGAATGTGGTACCCGGCAACCGGGGTTGCCGGATCCTGGGCCGTTCATTCGCGTGGGGATCCGCGCTGCCCCACGTATGTTTTTTTTTTTTGCTTGTATTGCTGTCCGGGCACGGTGTTTGCTGTCCGGCCACATCTGGAGCTGCACAGCCGGGTGCCCCGAGCTCGCCGCGCGGGAAACTTGGAGACGATGAGGCCGCCGAGTACCCGGAGCTGCGGCCTAGAGGCGCCGCCGCCCGATTCGCCCCGGGGCCGGAGCCGCCTCATGGATGCCGCCGACTGGAGCTGCCGCCTTTTGGATCTCGTGGGCCAGATCCGTCAGGGATGGTACAGCTGGTGAGTCGCGTCCAGCTTCTGCATCAGATCTGGCCGGGGGAGCCCATCTCCGACGAGAACCACGTCGCCGGGGAGGAGGGGGCTCGGGCTTCGGGAGCTGAGAGAGAGAGAGAGGCAGACGTGGGGAACGACGGAGGTGAGAGAGAGGGTCGGTTTCTTTATTTCGTATCGCACGTGGGTCGTACCGTACGTACTTTTCGTATATCTGCAATCTCAGGTATCACGACAGACCACGTGGCGCGTCCAAAATCCGGGAACCGGGGTTGCCGGGTACCAGAATTTCGCCTCCACGCGCCCGCGGCTAGCCATGTGCACGCGCCCGCGGCTAGCCATGTGCGCGCACGCAGCGGGCCAGCGGCTGTCCCCCCACGAGGGCAGAACCGCCATCTCGTCCCGGCGAGCGCGGGCGCCGCCGGCCCGGCGCGTCCGCCCGTCCGGTGAGACACGCGTACGGCTCTGGTTTGACCGCCTTGGAACAGAACAAGCAGTGGCATTTTCCGCTATTAAGCGGCAACTTGGCGGGCGTTTCACTGGGTGGTGGCTCTATAAGTGAGGCCGCGCCCGCGGCTCTACTCCTCGTCCCGGTTCGTGACCGAGTTCCAGCTGCATCGGACAGAGTAGCCTCTATTACGAGAATAAGCAGCAGCAGCGGCGGAAGAAGAAGAAGAAGAAGCGGAAGCGGCACCGAGGAGGCGAGCATGATGCGCAGCGTCGCGCTGTTGCTGCTCGTCTGCGCCGCGGCGCGAGTCGCCGCCGCGGCAGTCGTCACCGACGGTGAGACCTCGCTGTTGCTGCTTGCCAATTCGTTGTGCTGTCATACTGTACATGCATGCATGTTGCTAATTTGAAATCGAGTTTTACTAATCGCGCCGTAGATATGGTTTTGTACGCGTACTGGTTATTTTCACCGCTGGGATCAGGCAGAGGAGGTTTTCCCTCCAACCATGTACTGGTTGTATACTTGTATTAGTTACGAACTCACGGGAATTGCTCCTTTAAAATCTTATTACGACTTGTCTCGATCGTGAGCTTTCAGGGATTTTGGCCTTCAAAACGCAGTACTAGTAGTGAGCCCCGTCCCAAGCCCTGTTTTCTTGGTAGTGAGCTGCTAAAAAAGTTTCTGGAGCCAATCAAATAAATAAATAAGGGGTTGTCTACCTTCCACTCGAGTGTTTTGAGGTTTGTGAACACTCGAGTGTTTTGAGGTGGGAAAACACTCGATTTTGACCATCCTGGAATTCGAGTGTTTCAAAGAAAACCAACACTTGAATTTTGTAACCGTCAGATTTTGGTTTTGTGGTTGAGATCTGATGACACAGGAAAACAAAACCAAATACTTGATCAGACTCCTGATTTGTAGCACTAAAGGCAACTAAAACAGATAATCAAAATTTAAAAACTGGAACTTGTACAGATCATCGCAACACTGAAACAAAAAAGTTTGGGAACTAGTGAAAATCCCCAGAAGAGAAACCATATTCAGAAATACAAATATTTAGAAACAAATAGACAAAAATGTATTATGGAAACAAACAATCAGAAATATGTGGGACCTATTGTAAATCCTCAGAATAAAAAGCATTCGCAAAATAACAGACATACCAAATTCAAATTTAACATATACATGTTCAAATTAGAAAATTTACATATAGTCAAACCTAAATTTACACTCACTGAAACATGTATATTTAATAAACTGAGACTGTATCTGCAACCTGAACATGTTGTACGAGCCCAGAAAACAGAACAAGCCCATTAGGCCCACTACAGAGCAGGTAACAGCCCAATTAACCGTCAGATTTTGGTTTTGTGGTTGAGATCTGATGACACAGGAAAACAAAACCAAATACTTGATCAGACTCCTAATTTGTAGCACTAAAGGCAACTAAAACAGATAATCAAAATTTAAAAACTGGAACTTGTACAGATCATCACAACACTGAAACAAAAAAGTTTGGGAACTAGTGAAAATCCCCAGAAGAGAAACCATATTCAGAAATACAAATATTTAGAAACAAATAGACAAAAATGTATTATGGAAACAAACAATCAGAAATATGTGGGACCTATTGTAAATCCTCAGAATAAAAAGCATTCAGAAATACAAATGGAAGAATCCAAAGCAGAAAAAAACTGATTCATAGAACAAAATGGCAAAATGTTATTATGGAAACATAAATTCAGAAAAAATTTGGAACTTGTGGAAATCCTCATAAGAAAAATAGCATAATCAAAACAAATATTGATATACATAACAAATATTCAAAGCATATTGGTGACTGGTGTTAAATCTGAAAATAAATTTCATATACATATCCAAACAACAAAACTTACATATGTTCCTGACTAAATATACATGATCCAAAAACTGTAAATTTGAAACATTGAAACTATAAATTTAGCAAACTATGAGTGTACCAGACAAGTATAAGTCAATGTATAAAGAAAAAATGTGCAAAATCCAACATTTGAGTGTTATGAGCCAAAGAAACATTTGATTTTAACATCAATCAAAAATCGAGTGCTACAGAACACATCATCACTCGATTTTCAGCACCCTTAGATTTACATCTAGCAGCTGAACTAAAACCTCAGCAGATCAAATATTTAGAGCTTCATATTATGATAAACTAATATTGAAGAAAATTCAAATAACAAAAATAAAAACATAGTTGATTTTCAATGGTTGGATCAGAAGAGCATCAAAGACAAGTAAGAATACGATAGATGCTTAGATCGAGGTACAACAGGTTAGTAGCAAAAGGGTTAGTGTTTCACTAGAAAAGGTGTTAACATGTCAGTGCAACTCTGCACATTTAAAAGTTCAGAAATCAAATGGTCAGAGTATCAAAAGATTTCAGTGCCAATCCGCAAATTCCAAAGTTCAGACAACAAATGGTCATATTGGCAAATATTTTCTATTTCTGGCAGAGAGCAAAATGTTTAGGATGTCAGTGCGAATCCTCAAATTTCAAACTTCATATTTTCAAATGCTCAGAATGCAAATATTTTACTATTGTCTTCACATCTAATGGAGAAAAGTCTAACAATGGATTACCTGGTGGAAGAACTTAAAAGGCTTGAAATTGCAGTTGACAACATGCTATCTTCAGATACAACAGGGCAGGTCACTCCACAGGCTTCAGATCGCAGTGAAGATGAAGAAGAGATCCACTCAACATCAAATTTGGCTTGTGTGTGTAGCCTTCAATATTCAAATGTTGGATATGCTGAAATGCATCGTATGGAATCCAGAGTAAACACTTAACTGATAGATCCAAAAAAAAAAAGTTGTATATAAGAAAAAAATGTAATTCAGATACAAAATGCACAACAATTAGTGTATTTTGCAACATACCATATTTGTTACAGTCAGGTTATTCAAATATTACAGTTGATGCATGCATAAATTACAGTGGATATATCATGTAACTACTGAGAAAGTGGACTGTAATAAAAATGACAATATTATAGATTGCAAGGAATACACATCAATATAGTCAAAGATATGGAAAAGAGGATACACAAAGCTGCAGAGAACTCACAAGTTATCCTCAGGCTGAGTTGGAACGATTGGATAAATGACTTCTTATGTATGGAGCAACTTATTAACTCTGAAATACATATCCCAAGCAGAATTAAATGATTACAGCTGTCACAACATACAAAGTTTTATCAAGTTAAATAAGCAAAATAGGTATAAGTAGAGATCAAATCTACAATTACCAATCTTTTCCTGACATATACTTGGCAATCATCATCTTTAGTGTAAAAATGAATCCAAAAAGACAAACTTGTGGTCCTTAATGTCAACCACAATTAGGAACCAACGATTATAGAAGAAGGTGGGGGAAAATAAGTACAAGAGAAATATAAAATCACAAAACTGCCAAGTCAATTCAAAAGTGTCTTAAATACCAGAAATGATCACATAATCAGCTAATAGAATGTGCCAACTCTAACCTAACTATACAATAAAAACAACAGCCATAAGGTTTCAAATGATGAACAAGTCATGGTTAAACCTTGCATCATAACCTGTACAGAACAAAGCAAGACTAGAACCAAAGCTGCCAAATACTAGTAAATTAATTATTATATGAAAGCAACTAATGACGATATAAGACATTTTGAAACAAGTTCACGGCTAATAACATAAAATCTAAGTGGATTGCAAGTATGGACCATGGAAATATGAAACAATCGAAGGGGAATCTCAATGACCAGTGGTACTCAAACTTCCAAATTCAACATGAACAAGTTGCTTATGAGACAAAAAAATAATCTACTGGATATCCAGGTAGAATAATACACCTAGAGTACATGAAAGATACAGTTATCATGCTCAAAAGTTATAGTACAAATACACTGTCAGAATAGTATATCCATCATGTAACTTATTGCAAATTGCTACTTTCATATCTGGAATGATTCGTTCACGGATTTACTGCTGGGCAAGGACAACCCAAAACATAAAGCTTGAATCCTGCGAAAGAGTAGATATGACTTTATAAAAAGTTGTCACACTGAATGGCATGAAAAGCATCTTTAGGTTTCTTGATTGCTTCTTACACTACAGTTTAGAATATGGAAGTAGTTGAGCACAGAATCAAAATAACTTAATTAAAATAATGACAACATGGATGGGCATAAAACTAACAATAACTCTTAACAGTACCTAGGAAAAAAATGGAGAACATACAGATATATCTATAGCTTAAAATGACTAACTAAATACAACTGAAGTGGCAGACTGCACCCAAAAAAAAAAAAAAAAAACACATGAAGGAAACTACGAAGAGGACATTACCTTAAACTACAGTCCTTGTATGCGAAGGGCACATCATTAGATAGTTTTTAAATGGCATTCAAAACCATTTACCAAAACGAAAACAACAAAATGAAAAACAATATGCCATACATGTTTCCTCAGTGACCATGCTAACTTTCTTTTCAACCTCTTGATCTTCTCATGCTAATAATTATACAGAATAAAATTAGAAAAAAATCAACCATATGGGCATTTAGCATATTCAATTATAGACCTCTTACCTCCCTCACATAATTGGTGTACAAGATATGGTTAGAGGTGTCCAAATCACTGGCATCAAAGTCCTAAACAATAGGATGTACGGAAATATTCAGTGGATAAGATACACAAGTCCAAAAACAGATAAAAATTACAGATAATAGTGGGAGATCATACATCAAATCCATTGGTAGAAACACTAGTGACAGATATGTGATCATCACTTAGTTCATTCTCGTAAAAGGTCTTCATGATGAGAACTGATCATATCGACAACCAGACAAGCCCTTTTCCTCACCATCTAAGGGAAAAAAATTGTCAAAAGGACAAGCAGAAAGACATTATTATACCAAACTAATTATAGAATTAGGAACAAGGAGTCTGTGGGGTAGAATGAAATAGAAACCTAGAAATTCATACCTAACACATAACCTAAACACTATTTGGATATAATGGTACAGTGTTAGGTAACAATTCATGGGACATCTCAACCACAAAAAAAATTAACATGCAACTTACAAAGCTACACAGTAGTTCATATGAGGAATATCAGTGAACAGTCATTTTGATATGCTGTTGTATTCTTTGAGAGAATTAAGAATTAGTGATATAAAACTTTTGAAACACAAACTGTACAAAGAGTTATAAGAATGTAACATTATTACATGATGAAATTGAGACTACCAGAGCGAATCCATGGAACAAGTAACCTAACTGAGAACAAGTGACATGATTCAATATCACTATTCGAACCTGAGCACACATAGATCTAGCATCTATAGACCAAAGGAAAATAACCAAAGTAATTTTCTACTTGAACACCAATTACTGGAATAAGCAATCAAATTCACTGCCAAATCCGCATGAACAATAGGTGCAGTCATATTCCCAAATACACCTAATGACGAAGAGGCCCAATTCAAAGCAGATTCGAAGCGAGTTCAGTGCTTGGTATACTAAAAGCAAGGTCAAATATCACACTAATACCAGCAGAATCGAAGGGTCTCACAGAATGCTCAATCCAACAGGAATACTAAGAAAATCCATGGAGCAAATGACAAATAGATGATTAGAGACAATTCCACGACACTGTACGAACATAAGCAAACCAACAACGTTTATTTCATATTTTTCGGATCTGTATTTTATTTTCTATGCATTTTCTAATTTCCCAGCAATATTAGCAAAAGGATAGAACAATATAATTCGAGCCACACGAAGGGCCACACCTTGATGCCGCACACAGATCCTGGTGTGGCCAGCACCAGGTCGTCCTGGAGGGAAGCCATGGCGGGCGGAGCTCACCAGAGCGGCGGCGGCTCAGCAGAACGCGACCAAATGACCACCAAAAATCCCAAAAAAATAGTAGCACAGAGTCCAGCTCAACGCGCACCCATTTTTGGGGTCCGTGGTCGACGGGGACAAACTGAGAGCGGCCGGCGGGGAGCACAGCGGCTCAGCCAACAATGACGGTACAGAGCGATAGAGAGCAAAGAGATTAGGCTGGGAGCTTCACCTTGACGTCCTGAAGCTCGTCTTGGAGCTTGTCGTCGAGGAGGGCGGCTGGAAGTAGTAGCTCTACACGGAGGTGCTTGACGGGGACGATGGTGGCGGGGGAAAACTTCAATGGCGCCTTGTGCGACTGCGGAAGAGGGGGACAGAGGGGTTAGGGTGGCGCGGAACTGGGATGCGCAGGCCCAAGCACGACGAATGGATGAAGCAACAACCAAATCAGACTAGAAAAACGGGAAGAACTGCTAGGGATTGAGCTACAAATGGAACAAATTACCCAACAAATTTCAAATCAAAACCGATCCAATGCAGTAGGATGAGACGAGCAACAAATTTGATGCGAGAAATTACAAAATTGCACAGAAATGACAACTCACCTGTGAAGGATTCAAACCCAAAGAAAAGGGGAACGATGAGAGGAGAACAGAGCGCAAAGCAAAGGGCGATTTGATTTTCTGGTCGTCGCAGTGTCGCAAATACGATAGGGTGAAAAGTCAAGGAAAGCTGGCCCACATAACAGAGGAACGGGAGGCCAAAAGAAGAGCGGACGCCAGAGATTGCGCGGGGCAAAGATCCGACGGCGCAAAAAATCGAGTGGTGCAACGACGAGAAACACTCGTGTGTTGTTTAGCAAATCCGATAAATAAAACTACCAGTTGTAAAAATCAGTTTGTCACTTTCTTCCCTTACTGTTAATCTGTAACTGATCCGGAACCGTCGAGTATATGTTACGTGCATGTCTGACACAGATACGCAGTACTCATATGGTCCATGCATAATTGCTGACCGTTCTCCATGGGGTCTGCATAGGAGCAGTACTGGACCGCTAGCTGACCGATCGATGGTTTTGCTACTCAAACTCACACACCAGGGCACACATGTACAGTCTGGTTAGAGATTTGAACCTTGGGGAAGCAAGCATGACGACGAAATGATTTCCTGTCACTTTCGTCGTCTGTGGTTCGAGACCATGCATTCATCAACGCCCGGATTTGATTATTAGGCAGAGGCCCATGCGTGACGCTCTTGATTTGGGTTAGTATCGGTGGACCATGCACGCACATGCGGTGATGTGGGACACCTGTTGCCTCACGGCCACATACTGACATACACCTCACATGGCGCGCATGTCTCCGCTGTTCCCGCGTAAACTACTTGGGACATTAGTCTAAGCACCGATGTTGGTCGAAACAGGATTCGGCCACCGTCCAAAGCAACATTATTCTAAAAGACGCCGACGGTATCAGTCATCAGTGTAGTGGTAGTATGTGTTTGATCTGGTCTTGTTACAGTCAGTTGCATCGGACCGGTGCGTGTGCAGATCTTGGCATGTGGTAGATGGAGTAGGCGTGAATGCGTCTGAGCTCGGGCAGGCCGACGCATCAACAGAACCAGCAGACCTTTTATTTGTGTCATGCACACAGTTTCGCACGCAGGGGAGGCAGCCCTGCAGTCACTTGTGTCTGCACTGCAAAGAGCACCCTTTTTCATCTCCCATCTGCAATCACCTGCATGCACATGATTGTCTCAGTCGCATCACAAGCTCCATCATCTGAACATGATTGAATTTTTTATATAGTGCATTACTGGCTGGTAAAATGTCCATGAACCCATCGTCTGAAACGTGGTACCGTACTATGCAGGTCTTCTTCCGAACGGCAACTTCGAGGAGGGCCCGTCCAAGTCGGAGCTGGTGAACGGCACGGTGGTGCGCGGCGATCACGCGATCCCGCAGTGGGAGACGTCGGGGTTCGCGGAGTACATCGAGTCGGGGCACAAGCAGGGCGACATGCTGGTGGTGGTGCCGCAGGGCGCGCACGCGGTGCGTCTGGGCAACGAGGCCTCCATCCGTCAGCGCCTCGGTGTGTCCCGGGGCGCCTACTACGCCGTCACCTTCAGCGAACGTGTCGGTGAGCCCCGAGTGGGGCGTGCTGCCCATGCAGACCATCTACGGCAGCAACGGGTGGGACTCGTACGCGTGGGCCTTCAAGGCCAAGCTGGACGCCGTGGACCTCGTCATCCACAACCCGGGCGTCGAGGAGGACCCGGCCTGCGGCCCGCTCATCGACGGCGTCGCCATCCGCGCCCTGTACCCGCCCACTCTATCGAAGGGGAACATGCTGAAGAACGGCTGGTTCGAGGAGGGCCCCTACTTTTTACCCAACGCGTCGTGGGGCGTGCTCGTGCCGCTCAACATCGAGGACGACCACTCGCCGCTGCCGGGCTGGATGATCGTGTCCTCCAAGGCCGTCAAGTACGTGGACGCGGCCCACTTCGCGGTGCCCCAGGGCGCGCGCGCCGTGGAGCTGGTGGGCGGGCGGGAGAGCGCGCTGGTGCAGGAGGCCCGCACCGTGCCCGGGTGGAGGTACCGCCTGGCCTTCGCGGTCGGCGACGCCGGCAACGGCTGCGCGGGCTCCATGGTCGCCGAGGCCTACGCGGCGCGGGCCACCGTCAAGGTGCCGTACGAGTCCAAGGGGAGGGGCGGGTACAAGCGCGCCGTGCTCGACTTCACGGCCGTCGCCAACCGCACCCTCGTCGTCTTCCAGAGCACCTTCTACGACATGAAGGCCGACGGCACGCTCTGCGGGCCCGTCATCGACGACGCCTCGCTCGTCGGCGTACGCGGCAAGCCGGGAGGGCGGCGCCTGCTCGACCTCGTCCTGTGAGAAGCAGCTAGCAGCCGGAGTGATCGATCTAGTACAAGTGTACGTACTTTTTTTTTTTGAGACTCATGCTTTCATTAACCACAAGGAGCAGGCAAATCGCCTGAGACTAATTCGGTTACAAAGCTTGGTGCCTGGCACCAGAACACATGCTCGCCATCAGGCACAGCACTTACACCACGGGCAGCTAAAGCATCTGCCACTCTGTTACATAATCTCGGACAAACAGAGATCGAAACCAAAGAAAAACTTAATCGCATAACATCTCTGATTCTCCTGAAGAGTCCTCCTTCCCGGCTTTGGTCCATGGCGTCAGAAGTAAGGGCCCGCCCCAGCATGGCAGCATCCGTCTCGAGTTGAAAGCGGTCCATCCCAAGATGGGCAGCTCTCTCCAGTCCCTTCAGCGCTGCAATCGCCTCAGCATGCAATGCGTTCGCGACTCGCGGGATATTACCTGCACCACCTTCCAGAAAGGCTCCATTCTGGTCACGCGCAACAAATCCCCATCCTCCTCTTTTCGATGAATCGAGAAAGGAGGCATCGACATTCAGCTTATAGATGTTTTCCCCCGGCGGACTCCATCGCGCATTACTCTTTGACACTGCCTCTTTGTCAGGCTTTGATAATTTCATAAACTCCCCCAGATGGAATTCAACCGAGCTGCAAATCTCGCCCAAAGACCACATTCTTTCGCCAGCATTTGCCTTGTTTCTAGCTGTCCACCATCTCCACAGGAAGGTGACAATTCTGAGCTGCATATCATGCTCCATCTTCCAGATTTCTTCAAGCACTTCCTTCCCGGACTGACACTGAAGAAGTATGTGCCGGGTGTGGTCGAGGTTCATCACTCGCCACCATGCTCGTGCTTGTTTACACCTGAAGAACAAGTGACCACAGTCCTCGTCGAGTCGTTGGCATACAGGGCAAATGGTTCCAGTTTTAACCTCTCTTCTTCAAGTTTCTGCGCACCGGCAAGCTGTTGTGTGCGAACCGCCAAAGGAACATCTTAACCTTATTTGTTACCTTGAGTTGCCAGATTTTATGCCAAGGAAAGCCATTCCCAGTTGGGCCCGCTGTGCTTGATGTTGAAGCATCTCTGGCTTGTTCTCTGTCCCTGTTCTGGACTGCAAGTTTATATGCTGATTTAACAGAGAAACGCCCAGTACTATCATAATGCCAAGCCGGCCAATCTTGCATGCCTTCGCCAATAGGGATTGTGAGAATAGTTTCAGCATCTTCAGGCCAAAACGTGTCCATCACTAGCTGCTCATCCCAACCCCCGGTGATTGGATTAATTAACTCGCTAACCCGTGTGAGTAGTGAGGCACCCCTCGGAGTAGCAGGTTTTCTAGTGGTTCCTTTTGGCAACCATGGGTCAGACCATATGTTTATTGTGTTACCATCACCAACCCTCCAGATCAGCCCTTCCTTTAGCAATTCTAGGCCTGTCAAAATACTCCTCCAAGAATAGGAGATGCCCTGCCCAGCTTGACATTGTACAATGCTAGTGTTTGGAAAGTATTTTGCCTTCAGCACTTGACCACATAAAGAATCCGGGCACGTTAACAGTCTCCAAGCCTGCCTTGCTAACATTGCTTTGTTAAACAGATGTAGGTCACGAAAACCGAGACCTCCCTTCTTCTTTGATATAGAGAGCTTTTCTCAACTTAGCCAATGAATTTTGTTAGTTTTGTCCATCTGGCTCCACCAGTACCGCCCAATCATCCTACTCAGTTCGTCGCACAAGCCCTTAGTTATGTCAAAACACGACATGGCATAGGTAGGGATCGCCTACGCCACAGCCTTTATGAGTATTTCCTTGCCATGTCATGTAATGTAATGGGCGTTCCGGTTGCTTAGTTATTTGGTGGTAGGCGTTGCTCTGGTTTGGTACGTGTGTGTGTATGTGCTTGTTGGCGTATGTGTGCGTGCGTGCCCTGTGGCTGCAACTGTATGTGCCTGTTGCAGTGGCGCGCGTTTCGTGTTTCCTTGCAAACAAGAGTTCAAAATGGGTTCGGTCACCTTATTGTAACCCGAGGCCGGACTGAAGACAAAAGGATTATAATGATGAAATATGCTAGTACTATTTTCCCTCCATATTGTACTTTATTAATCGAATGGAAGAACCATAGCCAAGGATAGGGTTGCGGACAGGAGTCATTTTCATTTTCTTCCTGTTTTGTTTCATTAGTAGCGTTTGTGTATTTCTGATAATGGCCGATTTTCGTAGGTGGTTGTATTTAACTGTAATCTTTTAAAAGTCAAAGACTGTGCGACTATAGCTTTCTTCTCATTATCTTTAAGGAAAACCAATGACCAATACGCAAAAGCAAAAACAGTGTGCAAACGAATAAATAAAGGAAAGAAAAATTCCGCAATAGTCACGCACAGGGGCGGAGCCCAGTGGAGACCATGCTGCCCCCCCCCCCCCCCCCCCCCCCCTGCCTGGTGAAAAAATACGAAGACCAAGCATGTAACAAGCATGTAACATGTACAAGCATTAGTCAGAGCCTTAAGTACAAGCGCATGCGGTGGTAGAGCGCTCGGTATGGCGAGATAGGGCGGTCGCCATACCTTGATTTTTCTGCAAATTTTGTCTATCCTTCATCCAGGCTGTTGTTCCGCCGCCACTTCCGCCATTCAAGACCTGAAGCTCGAAGACGATGACCAACTTCCTTTTCTTTACCTCCATTGAAACTCTGTTCGGTGATAATTTTTCTACGCATAGCAGAGTAGGACGATACTGGTGATTTGAATTCCGCAATGTGCGGAGTGGCGATCTGAGGCGACTGGAGGCGACCGGGGTGGAGCTGTCCGTTGGTGATGGCTGGCGCCTTGCCGGCGAATATGTTGACTCCCAGCCGTGTTGGGGGAAATACAGGTTCGTCGTCCTCAGTTGCAGCTGTAGGTGCATCGACGGACTTCAGCAACAACGACATCGACAACTGGACACCAGTGTATCGCGTCGCAAGGAGAGGTCAGTGCGCCACCGACCAATTGGAGATCGTCGGCTCGGACGATCGAGATTTTGGTCCTTGGAGGACGGGGAAGAAGAAGAAGATGGAGAATCCATCACTACACCGTTGACGGAAGACATCATCCGAGCAGCGAAGTCTGCGGGGTTTTCGATCAAGGAAGTAGTACATGCTGAGAAGGAACTGCTCGCCAATGAGGTAAATTTTTCTTCTCCTGCAACTCACTACAACAATTTTGACTTTCCATGACATTTTACTTTAGTCACAGAAGGTCTGAAATTTGATATTCCATGACTTCACAGTGACAAAAATCACTTAGTCATAGAAGGTGTGTAGCTAAATACTTTCTGTGACATTTTCGCTATTTTTGTCATAATTTTATGACTTTTTGCAGAAATGTCATAACTGTTTATGATAATTCAAAAAATGTCACAATCAGTTTATGACACTCATAAATATGTCATAGAGTTAGCATGACAATTGCGATTTTTGTCATTACCTATTGGACCGGACCTGGCCTGTCTGGCCGGTTTTTGACCCATTAATTTCACAAGCCTTTTAACTTTCGGCCCATTAATTTTACGGGCCGTTTATGGCTGGCCGGTTTTTTGACCCATTAGTTTCACGAGCCTTTTAACTTTCGGCCCACTTAATTCACAGGCGTTTTTACTTTCAGCCCACTTAATTCACAGGCCTTTTTACCTATTTATTTCAGTCCATTTTCCAAGCCTTTTATTTCAATCTATTTTTTCAGGTCCAACTCAAGATTGGCCCATTAAGCAATCAACGGATCTGATCCAAGCCCAGTTTTATACCAAATCAGCCCAATAATGAATCTTACAGATGTCAACATCCAACATAACATGCAGATTGCACTTACCACATGATATAAAAATTGCAATTCCCACATTACATACAGGTCCCACTTCACAAAATTCATCACATAACAAGATACCACATCCCAGATCAGGAAAACATAAGAGTAAAAGACGAGCATATTTCTTCCCTAACTCGAAGTCACAGGCAGCTACATGCTAGCACTCATCAAAATCAGCATATTTCTTCCCTAACTCAAAGAGCACCATCCACAAGTTTTCTCCATTCGTCGGAACTGGAATGGAAAAATCCTACCTGTAGATCAAGACAGCACTCCAATTGGGCGAACAAAGCAGAACCAACCTCCAGGGTAATGGTTGGGAAAAAGGCATAATAGTCAGGAAAAAGGATGTGAGAAACATAACAAATTAACAAGATTAACAACAGTCTGTCAAAAAAGGCCACCTTCTTGATTAAGACGGCCAAGTAGCTTCAAAGTCAAAAGCCATTACATGAATTAAAAAGGCTAAGTAGCCAGCATTAATAGCAAAGTAAGAGTAGCCAGCAGGACCAATTGCTTACTAGTATCAGTACAACTTCAGACTAATTTGACAAGTAGCAGTAATATTGCATCATTGAACAGAAATGCAATGATGAAGCTAGGTTCAGAAACGTTTATTCCTTATCATGAAAACAAACAAATTCAATACCTTGTAGTTCGGCTGGCCTTGTTCTAGAACCTGAACTTTTGACTGGCCAGATGACTTCCTATCATCATCAGTGACGCAGGTACCTAACAAGGAACAAATAAATTGTGAGGTAAGTGAGCATAATTTGTTGCATTTCAGCATAATGGTGGCACCTGATTACTCTGAATTTTAAGATCAGCTGTGTATATATGTGGCTACTCTACTGAATTCTGAAACAAACTTACTATTTTTCAGCAGTATAATTTAATCATTAAATTTGCACGAAGGCTATAATTCATTCTACATGAAGAACTTACAACACTGAAAAGACAGAATGGTATAGAACAAGAACTGGCTATAGTACTTGCAGTAATCAAAAGAGGTAGGCATGTCCCTGTACTTTTGTTAGCAGTTTGACACAACAGTACTAAGTGTTTCCTCGATGATAAGAGCACAGGCTACTATAATGAGTACAAAGAATACAGAGCATAGAAGCTCAGTTCAAAGAATATACAGTGCACAGGCTACTATAATGAGTTGGAACAGCACTGTTATGACTAATGCATTTCCATAGATGGTCAAATCTAGAGTGTGTAAAAAACTGAAATCAGGTTATGCTAATCAAGCCATTTGTTGTATCTGAATATACTGTCTGAATATGGGTTCTTCTGTGAACATTCAAATCAATAGTTTGAAACAACAAAATTGCATTCAGAAGATGAAATCAACCTATGTAATCAGAAGCCCATCTTTTATGAGCTGCAAATTGACTGGGCATATGACTGCAAAGGATGGTTTCAGTTCTCTATTTAAATGAGATTGCTCAGATTAGTAACAAAATATGTGGATTTTCGAGTGCCTAACACAAACACAAACCAAATCTTCAAGCTCCACAAATGTTTTAAGCAAGGGTATCAGGTAGTTAACATCTAGCGATCAATTCAGTTTACACAGTTATCAATTTCATTAAGCTATCATTAACTGAAATGGCATAACAGAGCGACAATAGTGTCCTAGAATAGAGAGATTAAAGGGAGTGAAGCTAGAGGACTTATCTATAAGCTTCGAGGCAGCAAGTAATACCTAGGCTCAACCACGATGTAGGGACGAGTAGCTGCAGCATTTATCGAGTGAGTCAGATTGAAAAAAAGACCAAAATTAAAACATTCTACAACGAGTGAGCAAGGCAACTGGTCCGGCATTTCAGCAAGCACCTCGTGTGCACAACTCCACTACAAAGTAACAGCAGCTGCTCATGCTCTCGATGTGAGCAAGCCAGCCGGTGCATCATTTCGGCGAACACCTCGTGTGCACAACGTTGACAGGCAACAATTCAAGAAAAATGGCCGTAGCCAGGCACATACGTTTGAGTTCGTGGCTCACCTGGACGCGCTCCCGCAGGTGCCGCACCACCTACAGCAGCGCCCTCTTGATCCGCGTCGGTGGTGACCGAGCCGAACTGCACCGACGACGCTGCCGCTGAGGTCAATCTCGATCCGTGCCGCCGCCATGGCCGGGCTGCCCCACACCTCGCGCCGCCGGATCCGCGCCGCCGACACCAACCCGCCCACGGACAGAAGCAGTGCGGCTCGGCTGCGGGAGGTCGATGCCGCTGATGGTGACCGCCGCCGGATCCGGCCAAGGAAGGGGCGCTACCGCCGGATCCGGCCAAGGAAGGGGCGCTGCCGCCTTGCCGGAGTGCCGCAGGAGGTGGCCGGTAGGGCAGAGGCGGAAGCGAGGCCGGAGAGGATGGCGGCGGATCCGACCGCCACCGCGCACGTCGTGGCTGCAGTCGCCTCAGCGAGCGCCGCCTCACCGGACGGACGAGGAGGAGGAGGACTGGAGGAGAGGTTGGGACGGCCATATCTGGACGGATTCGTTGAGAAGGGCGGCGGATCTGAAGGGGAGAGGAGGATGTTGGGAGAGGCGGCTGTGGCTGGGAGAGACGTGAATGGAGAGGAGGGTTTGGCGAGGGCGGCCGGCTCTATTTAGTGGGCCAGTTTATTTGTGCTTCTTTGCGGTGGGTGACTCACATGTGGGGAGAAAAAAGACAAGGGGACTACTCGTCATTGGGCATGGGTAAACTTACGAGCTGTGTAAGCTGATCAAAAATTAGTATTTTGAAAATGATACATATAAAAATGATTTTAAAAAATTCCACCAAAATTAGTGTTCGTTTTGATCGACTAGACACACATTCTTACCAAGTTCCACTGAAAATTGCAACAAACTTCGTGATATATAAAAAAGAGAAGAAATGAGTGCATTTTCTAATTGTTTTGTCAAATTTTATCTCGCAAAATATAACGAATTTTCAGGTGATTTTTGGTTTGTGGCTATTCCATGTCAACCCAAACCCAGGGGATTTTTAGTTAATTTTTTTGAAAAGAAATCCACCAAAGTGTGTTCAAAGTGAACAACTCTAGACACATCTCATGAAACTATCACCCAATTTCAACCATAAGTGAACAATGTCCTCAACAAAACTTTCAAAAAAATTGTAACATAATTCTCTTGTGTAGAGGTGCTTTAGTTCTCCATCTCCACAAAAATTCATGTCCAGAGACATTTTCTTTCGAGATTTGTAAAAATAACAAAATTTTGATAAAAAATGGCCAGCAGTTATTTTGGAATACGGCACAGCTATATCATATAAAGCAGTTCCATATATTCTACAAATGGGTAGATAGTATTTTTATCAACGCAGAAGAAAAAAAAGAGGTTATTTGGACTTCGTATGCGAAATATATACAACTTTCAAAATTCAGCAATGAATCAAATTGAGAAAAAGAGCTGGGGCCAAGAACAGGAGAAGAACAGGTTGGGCCCACATGTCGGCCAAAAAAACTGCTTGGCCCACCTGTCAGCCACCCACTTCCCTCCCATTCTCTCTTCTCTCTCTCCCTCCCTCGACTGCTGCCCGCCATGCATGGCCGCATCGACGCCTTCAGCCGCTCCAGCTCACCCCGACCTCATCAAGACCGCGAAACAGCGTCCCCAACACTCCTCTCTCTCTCTCGCTCATTCCCTCGGCCCCTCCGTCCTCTCCCTCGCGCTCTCGCTCTCACTCCCGAGCGCCATTGCCGCCGGGCAAGCTTCCAGTGCGCCGTCCAACTGCTCCACCATAGCGCAATCTAAGGACATCCGCAAGGCCGGCTCGATCTCTCCTAGCTCCAGGAAGAAACCACATCCAAAATCGTGGACGGAGCCGCGCGTATTTCGAGCTTTTCTCCGACGAGGTCACCGACGAGCATCCCCGGCTTCACCACAAAATTCGCCAACCACAGTGATCCCCATTCCCTCATTCCTCATCCATTGGGTGCGCAAATATTTGGAGCATTCCCCTGACCTTTTTTCCCTTTGATTTCTCCGTCAAGATCGCCAGGATTTCACTTTTCCCCATCCCCGTCGTTGTCCGCATTGCGCTCCACCGAACTCTACTTCCTGGACCTCCTCGACGTAACGTGTGCCATGTCGGTATTCTACACCTCCCAGTGAATCTAAAGGACCAGCAAGTGCATCTTCCCGGCCACCACGGCGAGCTTGAGACGTCGCAGAACCTCCTCCGCCCGCCACCGCACGCCATCGACCATTCTACGGTGAGTTTCTGCCCTTGAGGACCCTGTCTGTGAGTTTCCCTCGTTGTGCGCGTCATCTAGAGCCTTTCCCTGCCCCTCCTCATCCTGTTTTCCCTTATCCCGATGAAACTCTGGCGAAGCGCAGTCTGTTCCGGCCGCCGTGCTGCACGCGACCTGTAAAAGAAGATGATGGCAATTTCATAAATACATCAGAACTTTGAATAAAACTTCAAAAATCAATATATAGAGTTCTGGATGTCCAAAAATTGCAAACCCGATTTTTTTGGATATCTATTGAGTAGATCTATCTAATGCACATCAATTTGATCAAAGTTTCTGGACGTGTTGCCCTGTAAAAATGATAGAAGCCAAACCTTGTTTATTTCATATTAAATTATTGGCTCATGGGCAAAATGCAAACCCAGTCTTGTTAGAACCCTCGTGTGACATGCTCTTTGGGCCAGAGAGGAGTGGAATTGGGCCGGGGGCTGGCGCAAGAGGGGGAAAAAAGAAAGAAAGGAGAATGGGCTGGCAGGAAAGGAAAAGAAAAGGGACGGCCCACGAAATAGAGAAAGGGTTTTCTTTTTTTTGGTGGGCTAAGTTGGGCTGGCGCAGGCATGGGCCATAAGAGGGAGGAGAAGGTGGGCTGCGCGGGAAGAAAGAGAAGGAGGCCGGGCCGGTGGGAAAAGAAAAGAAGAAAATAAAAAGGAAAGAGGAGGAATGGGCCGGGACGTATGATTTAGCCCATGATCTGGCTGGGGTTTTCTTTCCCTTTTCTATTTCTCTTTCCTCTCCTATTTTTCTACCTCAAACGAAAACGTTTTCTAACGAAATTTTAAATACATTTTCAACACATTAAAATCCCTACTGCAAACTACTCCAACATGAATGCATCAATAAGATTTATTCTAACCTATATTATCTAGTTTAATTTGGAAAATAACTCTTTTGTCTAATAAAAATGTTCGCATCCTAAATGAATCAAAAAAAAAATCTTTGCTTTCGTTACATTTGGGTTCAACTTTTAGCAAATTTTAATTTTTTAAAAAGCACAAATTACATTTTCTTATATATTTTAAGAAAACTAAAATGTGGGTCCCACCTCAAATTATATTTTGCTTTTAAAGGTTGCTGCCGTTTCTAGTGCTCTTGGGCTTAATCTCTAGCACTACTTGGAATTTTTTTATTTTTTTAAAATATGACATGTGGGTCTCACTTGACATGTTATGTGACCAAACGACAGGTGGGCCACGTGTGCATGATCTAAAACAATTATTTAAAAAAACCCACATTTAACCAATTACATTTTGCTTTTCTTTTTCGGATAAAAATTATATGTGGGTGTGGGTCACGCGTGACAGGTATTTCACAAGTGGGCCACATAATGACAATTCATATCTGTCATAAATTTTGGTGTAAAATAAAGAAAATTTGCTAATGACAATTCATGTGTGTCATAACTGTTGTGACATTTATTTTTTACCAATTATGACATTTTTGTTTGTCATAATATAATGGCGTCTTGATTTATTTTGCGGTCAAATTTAATGACATATCTTGGGTTTTGTCATAAAACACCCTATTTTCTCAAAAATGTCATAAACCTAACAAGCTTTATGACATAACGATATGTTGTCATCAGGAAAATGTCATAAAAAGTCACATTTGTTGTAGTGACTTCAAATGGCAAGTGCCCTATGGCAAGAAAGATTGTCCGTTCTTTGGCCCTCGATAAACCTTGATCATTGGTCAAGCCATGGAAAGGACCACTGCCGCCAAAAAGGGTGTCGCCGCCGCAAACTCTTGGTGACGTTGTGGTAAAGAATTCGTTCACGAGAGAATGGAGTGGACGATTGACTCCTGTTCAGTTTAAGATGGTCCTCCCATCAACGCGAACAGAGCAATCTGATAGTCCACAAGCACATGAAAATACAGGTGATGAAACCGAGTGGCCGATGTTGCCGATGATGGATAAATTCGCGACGGTGGAAGGGTCGCCGGAGAAAGAATTTTCACCGGAGCTAGACACGATGCAGTTTCAAATTTTGAATGAGGCGCATCCTACGCTCTCGGCTGAAACGGAAACCCGATCCGGGCCCAAACCTGATAAAATCCGTATCGGAAGTGGACGGGCCAGGCGTAACCCGTCTCTGGGCCTCCAAATTTTTTTGCCAGGAAAGGAACTCTTGTGTTGTCTCGTGTAAACAAACTCGCCAAGCCTAATCACAACCCTAATCGCATAACATCGTCATCTTCTACTACGCCGCCGCCTCCACAGCTACCGCTGCCGCGATCTTATGCGCAAGCTGTGCTTCGGAGGATGGAACAAGGGAGAGGACAGGGTGACGGTGCTGGTCGGGGTGCCACTGATAGGGGACGTGGTCCGGCAACACAGGCTGGACTTGTTGGTCGTGGCGGTGTGGCTCCGATGGGAGCGAACGTGTCAAGACCCGAGTAGTCCGGACAAGAACAGATAAGAAATAACAGGATAACTCAACGATAAATTGCTGAAGAGTAAGGAATTGAAGGCAAAAACAGGAATTTAGGGCAGCTACAGCTATATATTATATGGAAAACATTAGGGTTTATCGTCTTGTCTTAACAGAGTGGCGGCCGCTTCCTTTTATACTCGGCACTCGCTTACATAGTGAAACGAGGGAAAAGTTACAGTGATTACTTTTAACCTCTACCCTAGATAAAATACGTGGCTGCATCTCAGCCGTAGAGTGGAAAGGAAACATCCCGCTCTCAGCAGAGCCTCAGGTTGTAGTCTGCATTCTGAGAGTGCTGACAATTGCCCCCTTCTGAAGATCATACTTGTCCTCAAGGATGAAATGCTAGAAAGACTTTGCGGATGAAATTGGCATCTTCCCAACTAGCTGCTTCTGGTGGTAGATTAACCCACTCAATCAACCATTGCACCACTGGTTCATTATTGCGTGGTATCATCCTGCGCTCAAGAATTTGCAGTGGATACATTTTGATGTTGCCATCAGCATCAGAGGTAGATTTGGAGTAGGAACTACCTTGTTGCCCACATGTTTCTCCAACTGACTAACATGAAAGACAGGGTGGATTGCACTAGTGTCAGGTAGTAGTAGTTTGTAAGCAGCTTTACCAATTCTCTGCAGAACTCGAAAGGGATCATAGTATTTAGAGTGAAGTTTGACTGAAGAGTGCATGCCGAGAGATGTGTGTCTGTATGGCTGCATCTTCAAGTAGACCATATCACCTTCTGCAAATTCCCTCTCTGTTCTTTTCTTATCTGCATATTTCTTCATCCTGTTCTGAGCCATGGTCAGGTTATGTTTTATGTTCTGAAGTGCAGTCATCTTGGCTTGTAGAACATTTCTTGCTTCAGATACAGCTTCATCAGGTAGTATTCTTTCAGATAACAGTGGTGGTGGAAACCCATATAAGGCTTGGCATGCTGTAAGCTTCAGTGATGTGTAGAAGGAGGTATTGTACCACCATTCTGCCATGGTTAATTGAGAGTGCCATTTCTTTGGGCAAGAGAAAACCATGCATCTGAGGTAGTTTTCTAAGCATTGATTGACTCTTTCTGTTTGACGATCAGTCTGTGGGTGATAGGCACTACTATATCTGAGTTGAACTTTCAATGAGTTGAACAATTCCTGCCATAACTGACTGGTGAAGATTAAGATTCTATCTCGGTCAGTAATGATTACCTTAGGCAGACCATGAAGCTTGAAAATGTTGTCCAGGAATAGCTGCACAATAGTGTTCACAGTGAATGGGCTGCTTAATGGGAGGAAGTGGGCATACTTGGTTAACTTATCTACTACAACCAGGATTGTATCCTTGCCACCAGATTTTGGAAGGCCTTCTATGAAATCCATTGTTAAATGCTGCCAAGCCATATCAGGTATAGGCAATGGCTGCAGTAAGCCAGGATAAGGAACATTTTCATGTTTACTCTTTTGACACACTCGACATTGCTTGACAAATTCCAAAACTTCAGATTTAAGGCCAGGCCAATGAAACATGGATTTAATTCTGTGATATGTCACTCTTTCTCCAGAATGTCCACCTAGCACTGAGTTGTGCAGAGAATGAATGAGTTGTTTCCTCAGCAGTATTGTTTCCCACAATGATTCTTCCCTTGTATCTCAGAATTCCATTTGTGAGAGTGAAATTTGGTTTGGATGCTGCATTTACAGTTAGTTGTGTTTCAAGTTCACTGCAATGTGTGTCATTTTCATAGCTCTTCAGAACATCCTGGAGCCAAAGTGGGATATCAGCAGATATTGCTTGAATGCTCAGTTCATGAGGTCTTCTAGATAGAGAGTCTGCAGCCTTGTTATCCTTCCCTTTTTTATACTCTATCTTGTAGTTGAAGCCGAGAAGCTTGATCAATAGCTTGTGTTGTATGCCCTCAACTAGTCTCTGATCACCTATGAACCTGAGGCTTTGTTGATCTGTTCTTATGATCACCTGTGATTCGGCAATGTAATGCCTCCACTTTTTCAAGGCTTCTAGAACTGCCATTGCTTCTTTCTCATAGGTTGACATGGCTGCTGCTCTTGACCCAATTGCTTTACTGAGATATGAGATTGGTTTGTTTTGTTGCATGAGAACAGCTCCTAGTCCTTGTCCACTTGCATCAGCCTCAATGATGATGGATATCTTCATCTTGATGTTATCAAAGGATTCTTGTTGCATATCAGTCCAACAGAATTGGTCTTTCTTTAGGGCATCAAATAGAGGTCGGCATATGATTCCATAGCCCTTGATAAACCTCCTGTAATATCCTGCCAACCCAAGAAATCCTCTTAATTCAGTCACATTTTCAGGTATTGGCCAATCCTGAACAGCTTGTATTTTGGCTGGGTCAGTGGCTACTCCTTGTTCATTAATCACATGTCCCAAGTATTCAACTTGCTTCTGCCCAGATACACACTTGCTGTATTTGGCAAACAGTTTATGTTCTCTTAAGACTTCCATTACTTGCTGTAGATGTCTTTTATGTTCTTCCAAGGTTGCACTATAAATGAGTATATCATCAAAGAAAACCAATGCAAACTTCCTCAAGAACTTGGCTAATATTTTGTTCATTAATGCCTGGAAGGTCGCTGGGGCATTGGTTAGCCCAAATGGCATAACCACAAACTCATAGTGACCAGTATGAGTACTAAATGCTGTTTTCTGAATATCTTCAGGAAGCATTCTGATTTGATAGTAACCTGATCTCAGATCATCCAACAGATCTTCAATTACGGGTATTGGGTACTTATTCTTCACCGTGACATTGTTAAGTTGCCTGTAATCAATGCAAAGGCGCCAGGTGCCATCTTTCTTTTTGACTAGTATAGCTAGAGAAGAATATGGACTGACACTGTTTCTAATGGTCTTGTTTTTGAGCAATTGATGTATTAGGCTCTCCATGGCTTCCTTTTGTTTATGAGAGAGTGTGTATGGCCGAATGTTGACTGGTTTTGAATCTTGTTTCAATGGGATAGCATGATCAAGGTCTCTTTGTGGTGGTAAAGAATCAGGTTCCTGAAATACATCTTGAAACTGGTCAAGTGTTTCTGTGAATTCTTGATTCACTTGAGTAGTATCATTTGTGCCCACTTGTATACTTTTCAGATATATGATTTGATCAATTGCCCCTCTCTTTAACAGTTTATTCAGTTTCTTCCCACTGATAGTGTTGTTGCTGTTTGGTATTGTTTCATCTGTGAAGGTAATTGTCTTCTCATCCTTGCAGATAGCAAACTCTCTCTTTTTCATGTCTAATGATATAGGACTGAATTGGTAAATCCAATCACAGCCCAATATGATATCATATCCATTCAGCTCCAGGATCCTGAAGTTAGACTGAAATTCTTCTCCTTGTATGGAATATGCAGTTTGATGGCACATTGCTTGAGTATTAAGTGTTTGACCATTTGCTACTGTAACAGTGAGTGCTTTATGGTTGGAGACCTGAAGTTGAGCTTTGATCACCAATGCAGGATCAATGAAGGTTGATGTGCTGCCACTATCAACCAGGGCAATAGCCTTGCAATTTCCAATAGTCACTATCAAAGGAAATGTTTTGCATTCGTTGTTGCTGGGACTCCAGATAAAGTACGCATAGATATTTGCAGATGAGGATCATCAGGTTGGTCACTGTCTTGTTGATCTTCAGAAGGTGTTAAAGTATCTTTTGTTTGCTGGTTGTTCTCTTTGTCCACAGTAATAATATGGAGTCTTTGTTTGAATTTGCAGACTCTGTTATGTCCAGGCACCCAGGGTTCATGACACTTGAAGCATTTGCTAGTATCCCAACTTCCTTTTGTCATGATGATGGTGTCTCTGCTTTCCTCCTTGGCAGTATCCTCTTTCTTCTGAAAAGGTGCAGAACTCTTGTTGCTGGCCTGATAAGGAGGTTTGTAGTTGTACTTGTTACATTCAGCAACAGGTTTTCTCTGATAAATTGGTGTCTCATAGTTTCTGGCATGAGTGTAAGCTTGCATAAGAGTTTGTGGGTTGAGAGACTTGATAGGAATCTTGATGTGGTCCTTCAGACCAGAAACAAAACATCCCAAAATGTACTCATCAGATACTGATGGATTGTTCCTTCTGAGTAAGCCCATAGACTGCTCAAACTTGTCGATGTAGTCAGATACAATACCAGTTTGTTGCAGAACCTTGAATGAGTGAATAATATCAAAACTGGTTTCTGAAGCAAACCTAGCACAAACAAGTTGACAGAATTCCCCCCATTGTATATTCTGAGTGTTGACTCCAGTACTTCTTAGCCAATAGTCAGCTCTACCAGTGAAGAAGACCTCTGCAACTTTCACTTGCTTGTCATTTGGTGTTTCTGATAAGGCAAAACACTTTTCGGCCTGCCTAATCCAACCTTCTGGGTTTTCACCATCAAATTTTGGGAACTCCAACTTTGGGCCTTTTTGAAATGAATTTGAAAATGGGTTCCTTTCATGGGTGTGATGGGGCTGTGGCAGTGGTGGTGGGGTTTGAGGTGTGCTAATGGGTGGTAAAGATGTTGTTGGGTAGTTAACTGGAGTTTGGTTTGGAGAATGGGTATTTGGTTGAAACTGTTGGTTGTATGTGTTCAATTGCAATGCCTATGTGGCAGCTGCAAGTGTAGGTGGTTGTCGTTGGGCTTGGGTAATATAAGGTTGGTTTGAGGCTGATGGTGTGTATGACCTGTATTGTGGAGGAACAGGTGAATTTTGAATTGGGTAAGGTGATGTGCTAGGAAAGGTCATGTTTGTAATTGGTGGGTATTGAGGGTATGGGTAAGGATACTGATAATTATGAGGCCATGTGTGATTGTAGTGATTATTGGCAAGGTGGTTTGAATTTTGCTATGCTGATTAGGTTGGGTTTGTGGGTGCAAAGGTTGGTGGGGCTTGAAAAACACCAGGAGATGATGCCTGTGGTGCCTGTGAATATGGGTTTATGGCTAACTGAAACATACCATTGCTTGCACTAAAAGGATTAGTGTATGCAGGTGCTTGAGCAACAAAATTGGATATAGCAGGATATGTAGTAACAACAGTACTAGTTGGTGGTACAGGAAATGAAATTGCAGTGGAAGAAGTGATTTTGGGTAGTTGTGGGGTACTGGTTTCACCTTGACCTTTTTCTGAGTAGCTGATTGTCCCATGAAAGGAGATTCAGGAGATGGCTCGTGGGTGAACACATGGCCAAATTCACCAACCCGACTTCCCATGGTATTTGCTTGGCGCTCTGGATTTGAATCGAGAGCTTCTCCAAGAGATTGCTTCAGATCCAACAAAAACTTGTCCATTTTGGACTGCATCTCTGCTTGTGTGTTCCTGAGATCAGCTTGAGATTGCTTAGCTTGTTCGGCGAGTTGGGTGGACAGAGATCCCACCTTCTCCTTGAGCGACTCCTCCTCAGAGACCAGCATGGCCTCGAGTTCTTCCTCCTTCTCATCCTTCTTTGCCGTTGGCTTCACCATCGCTACCAATGAAAGAACTGGCTAGGGATTTTACAGAGAAGCAGTGAGCTATCTCCAACCTACCAGGAGCGATTCCTTCAGATCCACAGCAAAATTCGGTCGTGGTGTGCGAGGAATTGCGGGATTGAAGGTACTTGTTGGGATTTTACATGGAGAGATGGGAATCCTCCAAAACCAATTCAGATCGAGAGTGGGTGGGTGGTGGGGAAAAATTTCGGCTGAGACACATCAGAACAAGTGAAAAAGAACGCTTCCCGGCTCATATTGACTGAAGGAGCACCGTTTTCACCCAAACGGCTCCCGAACGGCTCTGGATCAGCCCGCTTTGAGCCGTTTGCAAGTTAACAAACATTTTTGAGTGTTTTCCTGTGAGAACCATCCAATTACATTAAAGACATCATAACAAGTAAAAACGAACGCTTCTCGGCTCATTTTGACCGAAGGAGCACCGTTTTCACCCAAACGGCTCCCGAACGGCTCCAGATCTGCCCGGTTTGAGCCGTTTGCAAGTAAAGTCACATTTTTGAGTGTTTTCTCATGAGAACCATCCACTTACATTAAACACATCATAACAAGTGAAAATGAACGCTTCCCGGCTCATTTTGACCGAAAGAGCATCGTTTTTACCCAAACGGCTCCCGAACGGCACGAGATCAGCCCGGTTTGAGCCGTTTGCAAGTAAACTCACATTTTTGAGTATTTTCCCATGGGAACCACCCAATTACATCGAACACATCATAACAAGTGAAAAATAACGCTTCCCGGCTCATTTTGACTGAAGGAGCACCGTTTTCACCCAAACGGCTCCCGAACGGTTCTGGATCAGCCGGCTTTGAGCCGTTTGTAAGTAAACAAACATTTTTGAGTGTTTTCCCATGGGAACTATCCAATTACATCGAACACATCATAACAAGTGAAAAAGAACGCTTCCCGGCTTATTTTGACCGAAGGAGCACCGTTTTCACCCAAACGGCTCCCGAACAGCTCGAGATCTGCCCGGTTTGAGCCGTTTGCAAGTAGACTCATATTTTTTAGTGTTATTCCCATGGGAACCATCCAATTACATCAAAAACATCATAACAAGTGAAAATGAACGCTTCCCAGCTCAAGACATGCTCGGGCCCATGACTTGTTAATCCGTAGGGTTAGAGTCATGTGTGATATAGATTGTAACTTGTTAATCTGTAGCGTTAAAGTTACGCATGTCTTACCTCTTGACGTGATGATCCGTAGGCTCAGAGTTATGCATGTTGATTTGTTGATCCGTCGGATCAAGGTTAGGTGTACTCCTGTTCCCGTCTTGATGATCCGAAGGGTCAAAGTCCCATGGGAATTGGGAGTACTATTTAGCAATGTAACCGTGGTGCTTAGATTGGTAAATAGCTTTGAGTGTTTGGTTGCCCCCACGAACAAAAGTAGGTCTGGTTGTGAGGACTTGATTGCCTTGTTGTCACGTGACCTTGGGTTTGGCAGTGAGGACTTAATTGCCTCGTTGTCACGTGACCTTAGGACTGGCATAGGGACTTAACAGCCCTAGTGCCACGTGTCCTAGTAGAGGGTTGCCGGTAGGTGGTGACAGCCCTGCTGTGCTTAATCCTCTTTGTCCCAGGTTAACATAGAACTTAGATTTGTATGTGATGCATGTATAACTATAGGCAGGGATATAAGAAGTACATAGGGACCCAGCTTGACTCTTCTTTACCCCGCTTAACCTAGGCTTTGTACTAATGTTAGATTGGATTGTTCTGTGTGTCACACTATCCACATATATCATCATCACCCCTGTTTAGACCTTGGTACATTATTAGTTATATGATTATGAACATGCTATCTCGTAAACCGCCGCCTTCCTTTGGTAGAACTCTAAATGATAGCCATTGGAGTAATCCAATGGTGAAGTGCTACAACGGTATTCTCCGTGCGCTTGCGGATTTATTTGTGACATAAGAAATACCAACAGTGAGAGGTTCCAAGTTTTTGCCTAACGCTAACTTGTTCCATGAGAACACACATTTCAAGGTATTTAGGGACAAGAGAGGCAAGGTGAAGGCGAAGGCACTTGGACCACCGGACAAGAGGAGGAGGACAAGGAAGATTTGGGTGCCCAAGTGTATTGTTGACCTTGAGAGGCCGACCAAGTGCGAGTGGGCTCCCAAGACCAAGACCTAGATGGATGGTGGTGGTGGACCGTGTGCCAAGATGATGATTCATGAAGGTCCACCATAAGTGTTGAGAGCTTCAACGACATATCTACTCTTCAAGGAGGTAACATGTATCATAGTAGAGTAGCCTTGTTTCTGACCCGGAAAGTGTTCTTTTTCACTTTTTATGATGTGTTTGATGTAGTTGGATGGTTCCCATGTGAAAACACTAAAAAATTTGAGTTTACATGCAAATGGCTCAAACCGGGCTGATTTGGAGCTATTTCGGTGAAAACGGTGCTCCTTCGGTCAAAATGACCCGGGAAGCGGTCTTTTTGACTAGTTGTGATGTGTTTGATGTAATTGGATGCTTCCCATATGAAAACACTCAAAAATGTGAGTTTACATGTAAACGGCTCAAACCGGGCTGTTCTGGAGCCGTTGGGGAGCCGTTTGGGCGAAAACAGTGCTCCTTCGGTCAAAATGACCCGGAAAGTGTTCTTTTTCACTTATTACGATGTGTTCGATATAATTGGATGGTTCCCATGGGAAAACACTCAAAAATGTGAGTTTACATGCAAACGGCTCAAACCGGGCTGTTCCTGAGCCGTTTGGGTGAAAACAGTGCTCCTTCGGTCAAAATGACCCGAAAAGTGTTTTTTCTCCCTTGTTATGAGGTGTTTGATATAATTGGATGGTTACCACGTGAAAACACTCAAAAATTTGACTTTACATGCAAACGGCTCAAACCGGGCTGTTTTCAAGCCGTTCGGGAGCCGTTTGGGTGAAAAAAGTGCTTCTTCGGTCAAAATGACCCAGAAAGCGTTCTTTTTCAGTAGTTATGATGTGATTGATGTAACTGGATGGTTCCCATGTGAAAACACCCACAAATGTGAGCTTACATGCAAACGGCTCAAACCGGGCTGTTCTGGAGCCGTTCGGGGGCTGTCTGGGCGAAAACAGTGCTCCTTCCGTCAAAATGATGCGGAAAGCGTTCTTTTTCACTTGTTATGATGTGTTTGATGTATTTGGATGGTTCCCATGTGAAAACACTCAAAAATGTGAGTTTACATGCAAACGACCCAAACCGGGCTGTTCTCGAGCTGTTCGGGAGCCGTTTGGGTGAAAACCGTGCTCCTTCCGTCAAAATGACCCAGAAAGTGTTCTTTTTCACTTTTTATGATGTGTTTGATGTAGTTGGATGGTTCCCATGTGAAAACACTAAAAAATTAGAGTTCACATATAAACGGCTCAAACCGGGCTGTTCTGGAGCCGTTCGGGAGCCGTTTTAGTGAAAACAGTGCTCCTTCGGTCAAAATGACCCGGAAAGCTTTCTTTTTCACTTGTTATGACGTGTTCGATGTAATTGAATGGTTTCCATGGGAAAACACTCAAAAATGTGAGTTTACATGAAAACGGCTCAAACCGGACTGTTCTCGAGACGTTTGGGAGCCGTTTGGGTGAAAACAGTGCTTCTTCGGTCAAAATGACCCGGGAACCGTTCTTTTTCACTAGTTATGATGTGTTTGATGTAATTGGATGGTTCCCATGGGAAAACACTCAAAAATGTGAGTTTACATGCAAACGGCTCAAACCGGGCTGTTCCTGAGCCGTTTGGGTGAAAACAGTGCTCCTTCGGTCAAAATGACCCGAAAAGTGTTTTTTCTCCCTTGTTATGAGGTGTTTGATATAATTGGATGGTTACCACGTGAAAACACTCAAAAATTTGACTTTACATGCAAACGGCTCAAACCGGGCTGTTTTCAAGCCGTTCGGGAGCCGTTTGGGTGAAAAAAGTGCTTCTTCGGTCAAAATGACCCAGGAAGCGTTCTTTTTCAGTAGTTATGATGTGATTGATGTAACTGGATGGTTCCCATGTGAAAACACCCACAAATGTGAGTTTACATGCAAACGGCTCAAACCGGGCTGTTCTGGAGCCGTTCGGGGGCTGTCTGGGCGAAAACAGTGCTCCTTCCGTCAAAATGATGCGGAAAGCGTTCTTTTTCACTTGTTATGATGTGTTTGATGTAATTGGATGGTTCTCGTGTGAAAACACTAAAAAATGTGAGTTTACATGCAAACGGCTCAAACCGGGCTGTTCTCGAGCCGTTTGGGTGAAAACAGTGCTCCTTCCGTCAAAATGACCCGAAAAGTGTTTTTTTTCACTTTTTATGATGTGTTTGATGTATTTGGATGGTTCCCATGTGAAAACACTCAAAAATGTGAGTTCATGTGCAAACGGCTCAAACCGGGCTGTTCTGGAGCCATTCGGGAGCCGTTTGAGTGAAAACCGTGCTCCTTCCGTCAAAATGACCCAGAAAGTGTTCTTTTTCACTTTTTATGATGTGTTTGATGTAGTTGGATGGTTCCCATGTGAAAACACTAAAAAATTTGAGTTTACATGCAAACGGCTCAAACCGGGCTGATTTGGAGCTATTTCGGTGAAAACGGTGCTCCTTCGGTCAAAATGACCCGGGGAGTGTTCTTTTTCAGAAGCTATGATGTGTTTGATGTAATTGGATGGTTCCCATATGAAAACACTCAAAAATGTGAGTTCACATATAAACGGCTCAAACCGGGCTGTCCTGGACCCGTTCGGGAGCCGTTTGGGTGAAAACAGTGCTCCTTCGGTCAAAATGACCCGAAAAGCTTTCTTTTTCACTTGTTATGATGTGTTCGATGTAATTGGATGGTTCCCATAGGAAAACACTAAAAAATGTGAGTTTACATGAAAACGGCTCAAACCGGGCTGTTCTGGAGACGTTCGGGAGCTGTTTGGGTGAAAACAATGCTCCTTCGGTCAAAATGACCCGAAAAGTGTTTTTCTCCCTTTCTATGATGTGTTTGATGTAATTGGATGGTTCCCATGTGAAAACACTCAAAAATGTGAGTTCACATATAAACGGCTCAAACCGGGCTGTCCTGGACCCGTTCGGGAGACGTTTGGGTGAAAACAGTGCTTCTTCGGTCAAAATGACCCGGGAACCGTTCTTTTTCACTAGTTATGATGTGTTTGATGTAATTGGATGGTTCCCATAGAAAAACACTCAAAAATGTGAGTTTACATGCAAACGGCTCAAACCGGGCTGTTCTGGAGCCGTTCGGGGGCCGTCTGGGTGAAAACAGTGCTCCTTCGGTCAAAATGACCCAGAAAGCATTCTTTTTCACTTGTTATGATGTGTATGATGTAATTGGATGGTTCCCATGTGAAAACACTTAAAAATTTGAGTTTATATGCAAACGGCTCAAACCGGGCTGTTCTGGAGCCGTTTGGGTGAAAACCGTGCTCCTTCCGTCAAAATGACCCGGAAAGTGTTCTTTTTCACTTTTTATAATGTGTTTGATGTAGTTGGATCGTTCCCATGTGAAACCACTAAAAAATTTGACCCCGGATTTTCACCGGAATATCTTCGGCTATGCCCGCCGGGTAGCGGATGGATGAATCTGCTAGTTGCAGCCGCATGGGTGTAGGAGTCAAGTCTGTATAGCTCAATCGATCAAAGACTTCCTTGGGCATCACGCTGACGCTTGCCCCAAGGTCGCATAGAGCATGATCGAAGTGATATGTCCCAATGGAGCATGATATGGTGGGACATCCAGGATCTTTCTTCTTCTCAGGGAATTTGTTGAGTATAACAGCGCTACACTCTTCAGTGGGCTTGATCATCTCTGTGGTGGGCAAAGGTCGCTTGTTGTTGAGGATGTCCTTGAGATAACGTGCGTAGGTGGGTACTTGTATCATATCCATCAAGGGCACGTTGACATGAATCTTCTGAATTGTCTCAACAAATCGAGCGAACTGCTCATCCACATTCCGCTTCTTGGTGCGGTGCGGGAATGGCATGATGTTTGTATCTTGGAAGTCCAATGGTGCTTGCCTCCCGTTATCTTCCTTAGGCTCACTTTCTTCCTTTTCTTGATTTTTAGATGGTCCTTCTTCCTCTTCTTGCTCGTTCCTGTTCTTCCTTGCATGGTTAGGATATGGCGGGTCGCGAGTGGTCTTGCCTCCCCTCGTGGTGACCGCATTAACATTTTCACATGTAGGAACAAGAGCAGCAAGCTGAGCTATTTGAGTTTCTATCATTTTATTAAAGCTCAACTGATTCTTGAAAGTGGAAGAAAGACCTTCTATTTTTGAATTTAAACTTTCTAATGGCAGCAAGCTTTTTGTTGATTGATTCATTGATTTTAGCTGGGCCATAAACCAAATCTTTCAAAGAGGGCTGATTATTATTAAAACCAGAGAAATTGTTACCTCCTTGATAAGATTGGCGGTTTTGATTAAAACCTTGACCTCCACTTGGACGATACCCATTGTTGTTGTTCATGTAGAATACTTCTTCATGGGTATGGTTGGGGCAATCCTTTCCCATATGGCCAATGTTGCCACATTACTCACACGTCATGTGTGAGTCAAGTGAACGAACACTACCATGCGTGTTGAAGTCGTCCAAGCGCTTCATGACGAGGTCGAGTTTGGCGGACAATGCGTCCACCTCCCACTACAAGAAAAAAGCCTTCTAGACACGTTTTTATAGACGCGCTTTGGTAAACGTCAATACACCATCACCTAATGACGCTTTTTGACATGATATTAAGAACGTTTCAATTTGACACATTATTAGATACACTTAAACATCATTAGCTAAATAAACATATTTTTGACATGCTTTTGAGCATCAATAGCCCTTTAGAGACGCTTCTTGACACGCTATTGAGGAATAATATGGTATTAGATACGCTTTCGCCTGCGATTACTCCTCTAAATACACTTCTTGACATGATATTGAGAACGCCTCAAAGTAACATGATATTAGACAAACTTTATTCGTTATTATCCCACTTAAAGACACTTATTGAGACGTTATTTAGAACGCATCGAAGTGATAGATACGCTTTAACCGTACTTAGTTTCATATAAAACGCTAATTGACACGCTATTGATGATGTTATAGACTGAAAACATTTGGTGAGCATGGGTTAAAATAAATATATATCTAGTTCTAGTCATAATTGCATGTGAGATGAGTTGGTTAAGCGAGTTCGTCAGAGATATAGAGGTCACAGGTTCAATTCTTGTCAGTAGTGTTCAATAAATTAATCTTCCTAATAGGATAGGGACGGGTGCAATAGAATTGTTTTTTTTTTGCAACGTTCACATCACTTCATATAAAATGTGTCTATATTCCTTAACACGCAATAATCATGACTATGAAACGTGTCTATTTCATTAGAGACGTATTGTAATTGTATTTATGAAACATATCTATATATGTAGGTACGTAGAACAACGTCTCTATGGAGCATCAAACCTTTGTAGACACGCTTTCAAAAATTGTATCTACTGAACTCTGACACGGTCCGTGCGAAGACGCCTCGGACACGCTTTATGAAAACGTCTCTACATTCTGATAGAGACGCAATATGCGTATCTAACCTACTAATAAAGCGTATCTACAAAGGGTTTTTCTTGTAGTGTCCTTGATAGGATGTACGCCTTTAGAGCGTGGTTGGAGACGCTCATCGCTCCACCCTTGATTGGAGACCATCTTCTCAATAAGTTCTTTAGCTTGAGCAATGGTCGTTGAGAAGAAGGTTCCTCCAGCAGCGGCATCCATATGTCCACGGGTTGTTGGTGTTAACCCGTTGTAGAAATGTTGAAGAATGAGCCATTCTTCCATCCCGTGGTGTGGGCAGGCGGATATGTAATCTTGGAGCCTATCCCATGCCTCGGCGATGGTTTCATTGTTGGCTTGCTGGAAGCTTGAAATTCTTCCACGAAGAGCATTGGTTTTGCCCAATAGGAAAAACTTTGCGAGGAACGCAGTTGAACAGCGGTCCCAAGTGTCAATGCTGGCACGATTGGCACAAAAAAAGGAGGGAGAGGGGAAACAGACGGAGTCTGATAGCATCTTTGTTGACTCCGGCAGTTGCCGACGTGTTGCATATCTCAAGGAATTGCTGAAGATGAATGTTGACGTCCTCCGTGGCCTTTCCACAAAAGGGAATGGCCTGCACCATAGTGATTAGGCTTGATTTGACTTCAAATCCTGCGGCACCGGCATTGACATCGGGCCCAACGAGAACATTGGCAACGGAGAGAGCAGAGTAGTCACGGAGGGTCCTTTGATAGCCATGTCAATAAGTGATGATGGTGCGGATGATGCGGGTTCGTCTGTCGGGAGTGTTGCTTGTGCGGAAGTGTCGACGCGAGGTCGAACTCTCCATACAAGCGACTCTGGATTATCAACGAAGTTTTTCGACAAGTTGAATCCACGCATACACTATCCTGTTTTCTGTTGGTATTTCTTACACCACGAATAAATCCGCAAGCGCACGGAATACCGTTGTAGCACTTCACCCGGGAGTATTCCAAGGTATCGTATTTGTTTTCCCCAAGGAACGGTGATAATCTGCAGCAAGGTTAGTTTTACCCAAGGACACACAAGAATGGCAGTAGTATAGGATCGAGAGGATGAATAAAGATCTAGCTGTCCCGCAGGACGATCACACTCTAGTTCTACTCGTTTACTTCGAGCACTGGTATAGACCTGGTCTGCCAAGTCACGCCAGCCTGTAGCTCTACGACGAACCCGAACATGGAGGATTACAAGGGACGGACAGGGCTGTCACCACGTGCCGCCTACCTCTACAAACCGTGGGGCACGCTGCAAACAAAGGTAACCTCTAGCCTAGACACCACGTCTATGCCGTCGATTACTACTCTAACCCCGGTCCTGGTACCAATCTGGAAGGCTAGAGCACCCCTCGCGGAGCGATGATCCCGTAAACAAGTATAACAAGAATAACGACTAGTATGTAAGCTCGCTAGATCAATAACACCACGAATACTAATCTTACGAATAAGAACAAGGTTCGTACTATGAACGAACGACGAACGAACGACAAACGATGAACGAACTAAGAACGAACGACGAACGATGAACGAACGACGAACGAACTAAGAACGAACGAAGAACGAAGAACGAACGAAGAACGAACGATGAACTATTAATAAGATAAATATCCGCCAAGGGTACAAGATAAGGAAATAACTAAAAGGAAAGCTATCCCTCTCTTGATCCTTGCCCTCTCCTCTATTCTACTACTGTACAAGAGGCCCTTGGCCTGGATGGGAGTGGAATGACTTGTGTCTTGTGATGTGCTTTGGAGGAGAAGGGTACCCCTTTATTTATAGCCCAAGAAGGTCGGCAACTTGAGGCGGTTCCTTAGGTCGGTGGCATTGATTGCAGGTGGAACCGACCTCTGGAAGGCGGTGGCGAACCGCCATAACAAGATGGGCCAGTGGGGCCACCACATGGGGTCGGCCGACCTAGGGTTTGGGGTCGGCCGACCTGTGGCTGGCCCCTCTGGGCCTGGGCCTTCTCAGGTAGCTTCCCCTGGTCGCCTTCTCCTCTGATCCACCTGCTATGGGTGGACTTGAAGTCTTTTTATTAGGAGTTGGGCTTTATTTGGATAATTCTTTATGACGGGGAAAATTGGTGTTTCCAGGATGGGCCTTTTATGCTTCTTTTTCCCCGTTTTCCTGTGAATTGCAGCTGCACTCACAAATTCACCAAGACTCGTGGAAATCATTAGTTTAAAGACCTAAGTCTACCTTTGGTGATTATTTCATTATAAAAAGCGCAGCTAGTTGACGGGTAAATATTGGGTCTAAGAGCCGTCAACAACTCCCCCACACTTAGCTCTTTGCTCGTCCTCGAGTAAAGTTGCGAGCATAAGGCGGGAGATACTCATCCTCATAAATGAGAGCCTGCACACAAGTTATTGCAAGCCACACTTCATACCTGTAAACTTTGAGGTGTCTAACACGCATTCCTTGGATGCTTGATAAGTGGAACGGTCATGCCTCAAATCACCTCGCCTTCCCTGTCAAGTACCTTGGGATTTTTGCATAATTTTCAGAAACAAAAACATAGTTTCATGCTCCTCAAATGACTCTCTCAAGTCACTCATGGTGTTTATGTATTTTCCTCTCAAGGGCCATGATTTTGCCTCTTCCCTCCTTGTGTTTGATCAGGCTTTTGTAGAGCTCAAGGTAGGGTAAAGTGGAGCATACTAGTGTCTCTTATTTTGCTAAGTCAAAGACTGGATCCAATGGAGAAAACAAGTCATACAATCTGATCAAGATGTGCATGTGTGGTGGTGGTATGAAGTGGAAAATTATTTGTACTCCTTTTTATGGTGTTACCTTCTCTCTCTTTTTGAACTTTTGAGGAGGACATGGCTATCATACTTTTTTCTTTCTTTTTCTTTATTTTTCCCATCATCATCATGCTCTACTTTTGTATGAGCAGGGATTATTCTCTTTCTTTTTGCATAGCCATGTCTCCAATGATATTTTTGAGAGAGAAAGGTAACAGAGATTTTTTGGAGTATTTATTTGGTGGATGGATGATGGAATGTTGCTCAACTTCCAGTGTAGAAGTGTAGCATGTGAGGTGGAGTGTACGTGATCTTGATCAAAAGAGTATGACAAGCTTCTCACTAGGGTCCAAGAATTTGACAAAGCTCAAATCAACAACTAGCAGCTTATAGGCTATCAAAGTATTCATGTAGAGTTCTTGGACTTGGTAGGAAAATATAAATCAAGTGAGGAGCATCATACTATGGAATTTTTGATTTTCATAAAGATAAATTCCCAAGGACTTGAAGGTTAAGCAAAGATCATTTCGACAAACCATATCTCACGTGCCAATTATCTAGGAAAAACATGGGTTCCTAATGATAAGGTATTCACAAGCATTCAGTGATGAAGCGAGAAATAACAAGTGTGCAAGTCCATGAATGTGAGAGGTAGAGTTGTGGGCAAAAGATAAATCAATTATGATTGTCCCAAAAGATTAGTGCGTCAAGTTTTATTTAATTTTCAGATTATCAGAATGAACTTGACGGTGTAGCAGGCAAAAAGTGGAAGTGTGGTGCAAACTCAGGAGGCAGGAGGAGGCTGGAGCCTGGTGGGGACCACCAGGGGTCGCCCGACCCTCCTTGTGGGGTCGGCCGACCTGGCCTGGACCCCACTGGTGCTGTGTTTTCTCGTGGTGAACGTTCCTGAGTTGCCTCGTATGATTCTGGATGATTTGGTCGTGATTGTTCCAGATATGGCGATGTTTCCCCCCACACTTGCCTTTTTGCCTGTTTCCTTCAAAAACGACAAAAATATGGAAACACAAATATTGCTCTACCGGTATGCAAGCCCGGGGAGCACTATCATTGATTGAATTTAAAACTGAACTCGCAGGCGCATTACAAATTTGAAGGGAAATTGGAAAATAAACTAAGCAAAATGCGCCTAGAAGTAGATTTTTATTTTGGGAAGATTATCCCCTTCCCCGCCATGATCTCGTCGATTTGCTCTAGTTCTTTGTCGATGTTGTCCTCTTCCTTCCTTATCCGTGCCAATTCCCTTTCTAGTGCATTAGCTTTCTCAAGGAGTTTCTCCAGTTCTTTTGTGAGTTCCTCGTTGGTGAGACCAGCGAAAGGGTTTTCCTTACTGTAGAAGAGGTGTGGTGCAGCCTTGATCTTGGTCATGGTGACAGGGTTTTGGTTCGAGGAGTGGAGCTCGAAAGAGATGAATGGAGAGGGGGTGCTGGGTTGTATTTATAGTGGTTCTCCCTCTCCCGGCGAAGAAACGAAGGATTTATTTCCAAAGCATAGCTGGACGAGACAAGGAAAACTTGGATGGCAGAATGAGAAAAGGATGGAAAGCAGAGGTGGCCAGAGGGGGTCGGCCGACCCTGTTGGCCAGGTCGGCCGACCTGCCTTGGCAGGCTCTGGCCTTTCTGTTTTTCGTGGAGCTTTGTTGGGAAAGGTGTCCTCGGGATACACTGGATATAGAAGGATATTTCGATGCAGAGGTCAAGAAAAGATATTTAAATCAATTAAGTGCATGACATCGAAATCTTTATTTGCTTCGGGTTCAAGATAAATTTTAAGGCGCTGACCATTTACCTTGAATACATTACCTCCGTCGTCCTGGAGTGTGATTGCCCCATGAGTCGACGTGTCGATGATGGTGTATGGTCCGTTCCATTTACTTCTCAATTTTCCATGCCCGAAGAGCTTTACCCTTGAATTGAAGAGCAACACCTTGTCTCCAACTTTGAATTCTTTTATCTTTATTCGCCGGTCATGCCAGCGTTTTGTACGCTCCCTGTAGATGGCTGAGTTGTGATATGCTTTGTCTCTCCATTCTTCCAACTCAGCTATCTCCATTTTTCTTCTCCACCCAGCTCCTTTCATATCCATGTTCCAAGTTCTCATGGCCCAATATGCTTTATGTTCCAACTCGACTGGCAAATGGCATGTTTTTCCATAGACGAGTTGGTATGGTGACATGCCTATGGGTGTCTTGTAGGCTGTTCTATATGCCCATAGTGCATCGGGTAGCTTGTTCTTCCATCCCTTCCCCATTTCCAAGACTGTTTTCTGCAGGATCCGCTTGATTTGTTTGTTGGATGTTTCGGCCTGCCCATTTGTTTGGGGATGGTATGGAGTGGCAATGTTGTGCTTTGCTCCAAGCTCTCTTAGAAAGCTATGGAAAGTCTTATCAATGAAGTGAGACCCTCCGTCGCTTATCACCATTCTCGGAGTTCCAAACCTTGGAAAGATAGTCTCGTGGAACATCCGGCGAGCGTGTTTGGAGTCGGCAGCTCGGCATGGCATAGCTTCTACCCATTTGGATACGTAATCCACCGCCACCAATATGTACTCACAATCTTGGGACTTCACGAATGGTCCCATGAAGTCAATGCCCCATACATCGAAGAGTTCGACTTGAAGGTTGTATGTGAGGGGCATGGCATCTCGTGCTGTGATGCCTCCAAATCTCTGGCATTGTGGGCATCTTCTAATGAATTCTTTTGTATCTTCATACATGGTTGGCCAGAAGAATCCATTTTGCCAGATCTTTGCTTGGGTACGGAAGGCACCATAGTGTCCACCGTATGGGGCTGCATGGCATTTTTCAATGATTTGTGTGCTCTCGGGAGTGGGCACACATCGCCTAAGCAGTCCATCGGCGCAGACACGATAGAGGTATGGTTCATTCCATAAGTGACGGCGACTTTCATAGATCAATCTTCTTTTATCCGCCCCTGGTGGTACGTATCCTGTGGCGATGAAGTTCACAATGTCGGCGTACCAAGGGTGCGAATCCGTCACTTTCAGCAGCATGTCGTCGCGTAGGAAGTCATTTATGGGTAACTCCTGCAAGTTAGTGAACTGCATACGCGACAAATGATCTGCTACAGAATTTTCTACTCCTTTCTTATCTTTAATTTCAAGATCAAACTCTTGGAGTAGAAGGATCCATCTTATGAGACGAGGTTTAGCATCTTTCTTAGCAAGCAGATATCTCAAAGCAGCATGATCAGTGTAAACGATAACTTTTGCTCCGGCTAAGTAAGATCTAAACTTGTCAAAAGCAAAAACAACGGCAAGGAGCTCTTTCTCAGTGGTAGTATAATTCAACTGAGCTCCAGTCAAAGTTTTGCTAGCATAAGAAATTGCATGATGCTTTTTGTCTTTCATTTGACCAAGAACTGCCCCCACAGCATAATCACTAGCATCACACATTATTTCAAAAGGAAGCGTCCAATCAGGGGGTTGAATGATTGGAGCAGAGATGAGTGCATTCTTAAGAGTAGCAAAGGCATGCATGCAGTCATCATTGAAATCAAAGGGTGCATCCTTAGCAAGCAAGTTCGTAAGGGGTCGTGCAATTTGAGAGAAATCTTTTATGAAGCGACGATAAAAACCAGCATGACCCAGAAAACTACGAACACCCTTGATATTCACAGGAGGCGGAAGCTTTTCTATAACTTCTATTTTTGCTTTGTCCACCTCTATGCCTCTCTCGGACACAAGGTGTCCAAGAACTATGCCCTCTTGGACCATGAAGTGGCACTTTTCCCAATTAAGTACCAGGTCCTTCTCATGGCATCTCTGTAAGACCTTGTCTAAATTTTCTAAGCAATGATCGAAGGTTTTTCCATAAACAGAGAAATCATCCATAAAAACTTCCATAATTTCTTCGATCATATCAGAGAAAATAGACATCATGCAACGTTGGAATGAGGCAGGTGCATTGCACAAACCAAAAGACATGCGACGATAAGCATAAGTTCCATACGGGCATGTGAAAGTGGTCTTACTTTGATCGTCGGGGTGGATGGGAATTTGATGATATCCCGAATACCCATCAAGGAAACAGAAGAAAGAATGATTTGCCAACCGTTCCAACATCTCATCGATGAAGGGTAGCGGAAAATGATCTTTCTTTGTAGCCTTGTTAAGTTTTCGGTAATCAATGCACATTCGCCACCCCGTGACGGTTCGTTGAGGAATGAGCTCATTTTTATCATTATGAACAACCGTCATACCTCCTTTCTTGGGTACCACTTGTACGGGGCTCACCCAATCACTGTGAGGAACAGGATAGATGATCCCGGCGTGTAATAGCTTTAAGACCTCTTTCTTCACAACTTCTCTCATCGCATTATTCAGCCTCCTTTGAGGTTCCCTTGAAGGTGTACTTTCAGGATCCGTGGGAATGCGATGGGTGCAGAGAGCGGGGCTGATCCCTTTTAGGTCTTCAAGTGAGTAGCCAAGAACGGAGCGATGTTTTTCAAGCACGGCTATGAGTTTGGTGGTTTCTTCTTCCGAAAGCTTGTCACTTATGATGACGGGAGCTTGCGGATCTTCGTGCAAGAAAGCATAGCGCAAACCGGGAGGTAGCGCTTTGAGATCAATGGGAGGTCGTGGCGGTGGTGTGGTTTGTGGTAGCTCAAAGGTGTCCTCCGAGTCGGCTTCTTCTAAGATAAAGTCTTGTGCATCTTCTTCCAAAGCTAACTCGGGGTCCATGTGAGGAAAAATAGCCATGACCTCCTCCACTTGATATTCCTCAAGTGGTTCATCGGAAAGAGTGTTTCGTGATGTGGTGATTGGTATGGAGAATGACTCTTTTCCGAGGGTGAAATTGAGGTTTCCAAATGATGGGGCATCAATGAGGAATTTTTCTATGGGATGCCCGATCATTATGTCGAAGTTTGGGACTTCAAAGACGTAGAAATCCAGGATAACCTCAAGGTCTTCATGATAGAGAGTCACATCTCTGACAATCCCCAAACTCTCAAGAATATGGCCTGATGGGTGCTTGAGGAGTTTGTTTGTTGATGTCCATGGTCGGTTGCCAAAGATTGACAACGCGTATGTGTCGGAGAGGATATTGGCACCAACAAGAGGGTTGTAGAGTGCATTCACCTTGGTTCCTTTGATGGAGCAGCATATGTTGGTTGAGGGAGGGCAGAGCCGAATGATATCCATGGATAGCTCATTCTCCCTCAACCATTCATCGCTCATGATTGAAGTAAGCTCCCGAACAGTCTCCACAAGATATTCTTTTTCAATTGGTTCGGGAGGTGGCAAAGGAACAGGCGGTCTCTTTTGAAACAAATAGTTCGAGGTGTTTCCAAAATCTTCAAAAATTTCTTCCTCAAACTCAAATGGGAACTCTAGAGGTTCATCATCCTCTGTCATTGTTCGGGAATCAGATGAGGACTCGGATGTTGGGTCTACCAAGGTAGACACCTTTTGTTGTGTTTCCACAATGAGTTCCTCATCTTTTGACTCCGGCTTCTCGGGTATTTCAGCGGAAAAAGGTGTATTTTCAACAATTCTTTCTAACAAATTTTTTGCTTCCGCTATGGTCTTATGAGAAAAAGAACCACCGGCAGCCGTGTCAAGATAAAGTGCGGTGTCTTTGCTCAATCCTGAATAAAAATGTTGCAAAACAACGGGTTCTGGGAGCAATAACTCTGGACCGGAATCTGTTAATGAACAGAACCGTATCCATGCCGCACTAAGGGTTTCTTCCTCCTCTTGGCGAAAGTTAATTATTTCCGCGCGTAGAGCAGTGATACGAGATACGGGAAAAAATGCTAGACAAAATTTGTCTCGCAATTCTTTCCAATCACCGTTCACTCTCTTAGCGGTGTAAGTGTACCATTGCTTCGCCTTCCCATTGAGAGAGAAGGAAAACAATTTCCACTTTAAAGTTTCATGTGTCATGCCATTGATCAATCGGCATGCACACAATTGCTCAAACTCTCGCAAGTGTTCAAAAGGGTTTTCGTTTTTAAAAACAGAGAAAGAAAGTCCTTTGATCAAAGAAATAAAACTGGGGCCGAGCTCATAGCTTGTTGAAACAACAAGTTGAGATGAACATGGTGGCTCTAAGAGCTCGCCCCGTGGAGTGGAAAAAGATTGGATTGTAGGTGATGACTCCATGTGGGTATATTTTTTTTTCTTTTCTAATTTAATTGAACGGGAAATGTAAAGATAAGTTACGAGGGCAAACCTGGTCCGCTACAGAATTAGCAACCGTTCCCCGGCAACGGCGCCAGAAATGCTTGTTGGTATTTCTTACACCACGAATAAATCCGCAAGCGCACGGAATACCGTTGTAGCACTTCACCCGGGAGTAGTCCAAGGTATCGTATTTGTTTTCCCCAAGGAACGGTGATAATCTGCAGCAAGGTTAGTTTTACCCAAGGACACACAAGAATGGCAGTAGTATAGGATCGAGAGGATGAATAAAGATCTAGCTGTCCCGCAGGACGATCGCACTCTAGTTCTACTCGTTTACTTCGGGCACTGGTATAGACCTGGTCTGCCAAGTCACGCCAGCCTGTAGCTCTACGACGAACCCGAACGTGGAGGATTACAAGGGACGGACAGGGCTGTCACCACGTGCCGCCTACCTCTACAAACCGTGGGGCACGCTGCAAACAAAGGTAACCTCTAGCCTAGACACCACGTCTATGCCGTCGATTACTACTCTAACCCCGGTCCTAGTACCAATCTGGAAGGCTAGAGCACCCCTCGCGGAGCGATGATCCCGTAAACAAGTATAACAAGAATAACGACTAGTATGTAAGCTCGCTAGATCAATAACACCACGAATACTAATCTTACGAATAAGAACAAGGTTCGTACTATGAACGAACGACGAACGAACGACGAACGATGAACGAACTAAGAACGAACGACGAACGATGAACGAACGACGAACGAACTAAGAACGAACGAAGAACGATGAACGAACGAAGAACGAACGAAGAACGAACGATGAACTATTAATAAGATAAATATCCGCCAAGGGTACAAGATAAGGAAATAACTAAAAGGAAAGCTATCCCTCTCTTGATCCTTGCCCTCTCCTCTATTCTACTACTGTACAAGAGGCCCTTGGCCTGGATGGGAGTGGAATGACTTGTGTCTTGTGATGTGCTTTGGAGGAGGGGGGTACCCCTTTATTTATAGCCCAAGAAGGTCGGCAACTTGAGGCGGTTCCTTAGGTCGGTGGCATTGATTGCAGGTGGAACCGACCTCTGGAAGGCGGTGGCGAACCGCCATAACAAGATGGGCCAGTGGGGCCACCACATGGGGTCGGCCGACCTAGGGTTTGGGGTCGGCCGACCTGTGGCTGGCCCCTCTGGGCCTGGGCCTTCTCAGGTAGCTTCCCCTGGTCGCCTTCTCCTCTGATCCACCTGCTATGGGTGGACTTGAAGTCTTTTTATTGGGAGTTGGGCTTTATTTGGATAATTCTATATGACGGGGAAAATTGGTGTTTCCAGGATGGGCCTTTTATGCTTCTTTTTCCCCGTTTTCCTGTGAATTGCAGCTGCACTCACAAATTCACCAAGACTCGTGGAAATCATTAGTTTAAAGACCTAAGTCTACCTTTGGTGATTGTTTCATTATAAAAAGCGCAGCTAGTTGACGGGTAAATATTGGGTCTAAGAGCCGTCAACATTTTCACATCAAAGAGAGAAAACAGATCAATGTTAGCCTGCAATGGGCAATGGTTAAATCACATCAAGTGTAATCATAAGTAATCATTGTACAGTTGTCAACAATTGTCTTCCCCGGCAACGGCGTCAGAAATGCTTGTTGGTATTTCTTACACCAAACAGAAAACACCACCTTAGGCTGGTTAGGCCTAGGGTGAATATTCCCGGTTCGGCGCCTGAAATACCTGGGGTTAAGTTACTTGCTTAGGATACATAATAATCCACAACTAGCCACAAGTGCCAGAAATGTATTATTAGTATTTAATCATAAAAGATAATCCGCAAGCGCACGGATAACCCGTTGTAACATTTCACCCGAGAGTATTCCAGGTATCGTTATTTATATTTTCCTAAAGGAAGACGTGGTTGACAAGTATGTACTTATACTCATGGTGTTACAAATGATAGATCATAACCAATATCCAAATGCAGGGGTAAGGCAATAAATGGATAAAGGATAGTACGACACACAGAGCAGGCAGTTCCACTCTCTGATAAAAGGCGAGAGGCAACTCTAAGCTAGACTAAGATTAAGTGAGAAGAACTGCTACTCCTAATGTACATCATCAAGTAGCTCTGGATGTGTGGAGGAGGGAATGAGCCTCTTGTGTTGTGTGTCTTGGAAGGAGGGGGGTACCCCTCCTTATATAGCCTTTGAAGGTCGGTTGATTTGAGGCGGTTCCCGGCATTAATGGCATTGATTGCTGGGGAACCGACCTCAGTAAGTCGGTTGCAAACCGCCAAAAAAAGATGGGCCCAGGGGGCCACCTGGCAGGTCGGCCGACCTGGGATTTGGGGTCGGCCGACCTGGGCTGGGCTTTGGCAGGTGCCTTCCCCTTAGCTTTTAGGCCTCTTGTCCAGATGTATGGCCTCAGTTGATGTTCTGGTAGGTTCTGGGCCTTTAATCCTTGAATTATATTCCCGTGGCGAGCGTTGTTTCATGGAAGTGTTGGAGTCGTCGCTTTGGGGGATGTTTACACCTAGAATTCCCTGTTTTCCATCTGCACATCCAAATCTAGAGGTACACGTGGAACTAGATTGTTTGATAACAAAATGCAAGTAACAAGTGTTAGTTCTTCCTTATTTATAGAGCTAATTAACGGTCAAAAACTAGGTCTAAGGACCGTCAACACAGGTGTCTCCGCTGATTTGATTCTATCAAGGGTTTCTTTCGTGGCTGGACACTCCTTAGAGGTATGTCCTTTGTCGAGGCCATGAAATATACAGTATGGCTTTCGCGGTTCTTGGTTTCTTCCTCTGTCGCGGCCTCTTCCCCTTCCGTTTCTTCCGCCTCTATTGCCATTCAACTGCTGAGTTTCTTCGGTTTTTTCTTGCGAGTCAATCTGATTTATCATGTGAGATTGGGACGACTGATTGTTCTGTCTCTTCGCGTTATTCCAGTCTTGCTGGCTGCTTTTGGGTTGACTTCGCTTCTGTTGCTTCTGATTGTTTTGTGTTGCTATTCTTCGTCTAGTCGTTGTCTGCCCTGCAGGTACAACTCCTCTATGGTTTCAGGGTAATTCATTGCGAAGTGGGTTGCACATGGTCCTGCGCGAAGACCCAATATTGCAACTTCGATAGCGAAACTGTCTTCGACATTTGGTGCCTGAGATCTGAGCTCAACAAATCTTCGGAAATAATCTTGCAATGGTTCGATGCTATCTTGCACACAAGATCTGAGGTCGAGTGCGGTTACTGTTCTTCGAAAAAAGCCTTGGAAGTTCTGCAATAGCCTGTCCCTTAGGTTCTCCCAAGAATAAATGGATGCTGGCTTGAGTGTTGAATACCAATCCAATGCTTGGCCTTCGATGGCGGTGACAAACTTTTTCGGCAATACAGTGTCGTCGCCACCTGCCAAGATATGGCTGCTTCATAACTCATTAAGAACTGTCTTGGGTCTGAACGGCCATTGAACTTGGGAAGCGGAATTGGCTTGTACGTGGAAGGCCACGGTGTCATTTGGATGCCTTCTGATACCGGAGAATTCTTGTCAAACTTGGCTGAGACGAGTGATAGCCCCCTGTTATGATTTACATGATTATTTGCGGAGTGGTACTGTTGATGCGGAGGAGGTTGTTGCTCATTCATTTCTCTCTCGAGCTCCGCAAGAGATGCTCTTGCTTCTGCAATCTGCTGCTGAATTCTTGATCTGCCGAGGCTTCGCTCTTCTTCGGTGGCCTTCTGCCTAGCTTCTCTTAGTCTTCTCATCTGCTGCTGAATGATCAGCAACTCCCGGAGTTCCTGTTCTTCTGATAACAGTGTCTCTTGTTCTTGATTAGAAGGATGTATTTGATGAGCTGCACTTGTTCTTCTTGCTTCTTGATTCTCTCTCCGCCTAGAACATCTTCAGCTTCTGATTCTTCGTTGACGTCTTCGACAAGGACTTGTTCTTCATTTTCTGTCACCACAGGCCTTTCTCTTGAGTGCTGGTCCGTGGGTGCGTAAGACGGTTGGGCAGTTCCGTTCTGCTGGACCTTCGCGGCGGGCATCTGGCCTTCAGGGATTGTGGCCTCAGGAATTACCGCGAGAGCCCCAGATGCCGAAGTGAGAACTCCAGCGGGAGTAGAGGATGACCGTGAGGTCTTCGAGTTTGATTTCTTGGGTGGCATGATGTGATCTTGTTCGGCTAACACAAACGGTGGGCGCCAGTTGTTGGGATGTCACCGGGGAGACAAGCCCAAGCAAGCGAACTACTCAACTAAGGCGGAGATAGGACTAAACCGAAGTGGAGAAGAACAAAAATACGAAGCGATTCTCATTATAGCATGTATCAATTACAATGAGAACCGACCCCCACTCAGGAGGCCTACAGCACATATTTATAGACAGTCCATCTAAATACATGATTGACCAAACTACTCCTGAACAAGAGGGACAACATACTGTAAACCTTGTACAAAAATGTCCGAAGGGTAGTTTCATCCACCCTCGGTCCCCAACACAAGAAACCCTAGTGACGTGTCAAGTGGGCCCGACGTGGTCGTCGCTTGAGAGCGTCGCGCCACTTCCTTCGCGACGAAACCATCCCGCGCTGATGCCCTTCGCGCTCTTCACGTGGCTCTTCGGCAATCCGAGAGTCCAATGCCTCCGCGTACTTCAATGCCTGCGAAGAAGCGAACGAAAACAGGGGAACGGCGAAGTGTTTGAGTCGATTTTCCAAAGTTAAGTCGTTTCGCCAATCCCCCAACAATAATCATGATCGTAAATGCTTTAGACTTGATAGCTTAATGACACATGACTATAACCAACGTTGGTCGGTACATAGCATAGAGTCACAAAACAATTAATGCTTTAAGTCTCCAAGCCATTAGTGAATTAAACATGAGAAAATTTTATTAATACGATCAAGATTCTTGATTCATTATTGCGGAAGCGTAAGTGAAGACATTAGTTATAAGCCAAGTAGTGTCAGGAAAGAATAAGACATTTAATAACTTAATTCCTGAGAATAACATAAATACTTATGGCCTAAGTGAGTTATACATAAGGCTTGTCTCAATTTTATGCCTACGTGATAAATCCATGAGGTAGGAACTTAATAAAATGTAAGTGACAAATCAATATTGACAATCCATGAATATAAACAACTTTGGTCAGTATACGATCATGGACTATCATAATTGCCAAGAGTATGCAATAAGGCAAGGTTCCTACAGGTCTTTAAGGCTCAACCATTATATTTGAGACTAAAGTCATCATTAAAGCCTGATTTGAAACAAGTTTTGTGCATTTATCGTAAAACATTATTCAAATAATGCATCTTTATAAGTTTCCAATATCATTTAAATACTGGTCCATCAATGGAAATAACTTCCTTAAGGTTATGATAGGCCCATAATATTCTTAGTGGGATACTCCCTAAGCCATACTTAAATAAAGGCATAAAATTAACCCAAATGTGTGGTAAGGAGGGCGCATCGTTCTCCATGAATTCCATTATAAAGGGATATTGTGGACCATTAGCCCCTATGTCATCAATTTAAGTGAATAAAAACATAATATTTCACAGATCCCAGTAATTTATGAGTCATAAAATTAGAACTCAATGTACAAATGTCTTGCAAACTTTATGACAAGAGGAGCAAAAATAAATTTAAGCAGAAGTAGCCTTAATTATTTTAGGCAAATCAACATTGTAATAAAGATTTATTGCCTAAGACTTCCTCTGGATCCAATCATGGACATGATTCCAAAGTGTACAGTCATAAGGCACAATGGAATTAAATAAATATTTCAAACATTATTCATATTTAGTCCAAGGGATCAATTTTATATCTCATAATAAACAATATGGCCCCATCAGAAAATTTTGTCATGCAAGTGATTGGTGATATATTTCTACCCAATAACAGCGGTCAAATAATGCTTCTCAAAAGGGCAGCTATTAAATAAGCATAATTATTTTGGCAAGGCACACAAATAAAGTCAACGTTGGGTTAAATATGTGCCAAATTAATGCCAAATCATTATTAAAATGCAATGAATAAACTTCCCGTTGGTTCCATTTATTCAGAGACATCATTAAGTATCACCATGAATTTCCATAAATTTCTCATCATTTTCCAGGAATGTTGACAGCATCAAAACCTCAATTAAATAAGGCTGTAATGAGTAAAGGATGGAAAAAAGAAAAGAAAAGGTGCGCGGCGAAGGAATGGTGCTCCGTCTATGAAGGAGGGAAGCGTCAGGACGGCCGTCCTACTCAGCTGTGCGTCGGCGAACGTTGCCTTGTGTTCCAGATTTTTCGCGCCACCATCATCCCTACCTAACGAACTCAGGCAGTTCCTATGGTGCCCGCAGTGCAAGTTTGCTGGCTCAGCTGTAGGCGGCGACGTCAAAAGGTTACGCCACGGCTATGGCATCAACGTTACCACATGGGTGGACCTGCAGAATGTCGGCTGGGCCAAGGGCATTAGGTCGGCGAATAACACGAAACCAGGGCTTAAGAGCAAGCCCAACGCTGGTCGAAACGACCGACAGCTCAGCCTGCAAACCGATGTGGCGGAGTGAGAAAGTTGTGCTTGTCGCTCCTGCCCGTGACTGTCTGGACACGCTCGCCAAGGCTTTCACTCACGTGCTGCTGCCTGCAACCGAAGCTTAGTGAGAGGGAGGAGGATAGAGGTGGGGCTGGGGAAAATAAAATATTATTTTCAAGAGGCAAAGTTGAAACAAGGCGTTGTGTGGAGGAGTCGGTAAACTCGTCTCGTTTTGAGTTGGTCCGTCGATTCGACCATCAGCATTGGCCTTGCTCTAAGGTGTTGGCTCAGAATCTCACGGGAGTGACTACCAAGAAGGAGAATTATGAGATTCATAAGACATTGGGAGACAAGAACCTCAGCCCGGAGCAGATCGAGTACGCTGCCACTGATGGTTATCTGTCATACGAACTTGCCAGGAATGAACATAGAGCCATAGGACATGTAGATCGATCAACTGTCAACGGGACAACTAGCGCCTTCAAACCTTAATCTTTTTAGCTATATATTGGAGCTTTGTTTGAATGCCACTCAAACAAAGGACTCAGGCCGGCACGGCACAGGCCCGTCGTGCTTCGGGCCATCCCGTGCCGGGCTGTGTCGGCCCGTGGAGCCGCGTCGTGCTGTGCCGGTCGGTCCAACATGGCAAAAATGCGGCCTGGGCATGGGATGCGGCACGGTGGGCCGTCGTCGGGCCGTGCTAAGCCCGGGCACGGCCCGGTATTTGTAAAAGCTCCTTCAGGAATGCGTTTTCGGTAAGAGAAGGCGTATTTTTATTGTTTAAATTGATTCTTTTTATAGTGTTACATGAATAAAAAAATTTTAAAAAAATCCACCAAAATTACACTAGTTTAAGACAGCTATATTACATGTGTATATCAAATTTGAGTTCCAAAATCATCATACTTTGAGTGTAACAAAAAAAGGTAAAGTGAGTTTTTGCATTTTTTTTTATCTCCAAAAATATACTGAATTTTGAACTCAATTTTGGTGTGGAGCTGTTCCAAGTCAACACCAACCTTTACAATTTCTGGGGAATTTTTTCAACAATATTTACATGAATGTGTGTTTAAAATTTACTAAACGATATGGAAGTTCTATGCTTTTGAAACAAATGAGGAGCAATTCGAACTTACATTAGCGTAAGTGCTTCAAAAACAATTATAAAAAATTCATGTATGTAGAGATGTATAAGTTGTACATCCATACAAAAAAAAGGACTTAAAATTCGTATATTTTGGAGATTACGAAAAGATGAAGAAAATGTTGAATGCTGAACATTAATGAGTTGGCTGATCAGTAAAGTGAAAAAAATTGAACTAGAGAACTTTGCATACAAAGATTCCACATGATAGAGATGATTTTTTAAAGATTATAGAAAAAATAATCATCAAATTTGGACCACATATGCGAAATCTATACAAGTTTGTATTTTGATATATGAATCAAAATAACAAAAAGAACGTGGGCTAAAGAACTTGACAATAACACACTAGCACATATTAGCAGGAATATCCCTGCTGCAGAATCAAAATACATGGGCCCAATTTAAAAAAACAGACACAACAAAGAATAGTTGGCCAATAGACAGTAGGTGCATGTCAGCTAAATGTCTGAAGGTTATCATTTAAGTTGACCAGCACAATGCCCGTGCGTTGCTACGGGTGGTTTAGATTTTGCATCAAAATGATGTCATACGGCTTCCAAGACTACCACATGCAGTGACATAATTTTTTTCGTTTTCCATTGCATTGTTGAACTATAATTGATGTAAATGTTGTTGGAAGTTTTAATATTGTAAATCATAATTTATATATTGACTCAAGCACGTACATGACAACGTCATGATTGTTCTACGTAACAGAAATGGACTCATCTGATGAGTTATACATAGGATTCTCCATGGCGATAGACTCTTTATGTAGAGTTTTGCGTTGCAACAAGCGACGTGCTTTCTCACGATCTTTCCTTGCCTGCTTTTGCTTCGGAGTCATATAATGCACCCTCCGATGTTTCTTTTCTTGCTTCAATGCGCTCCTGACTTAAGGTCTCGCGTCGCAATGCGTCTTGCAAATATTGACGTTGAAATCTAGATTGCTTCTCGTTGGCATAACGCACTCTCTCCCTCATGCTTTTTGTTTCCCTCTGCTCATCTAAGGACTTTCTCCATGAGGAAGTCTTAGCAAGGGAAGTGGGGGTACCAGATGATTGCTCATTGAAGTGAATCGTGCATTTGTGTCCTCCAGCGCGCCTGCGGTATGCCGCTACCTGAAAAACAATCACCATGTGTTAATTTTGTTACCAGAGATGTCAACTTATTGAACAAATACAGGTCATTGCTATCTTAATACATCCCATGATGATATCTTGGCCAAATTTTCCCGTCCATATGTATAACACCTATGTGATTAACTATATTTTTGTACAGATTCATTGTCTTCTTGATTTTGTGATACCTTCAAATTCTAAAATTTTTGTATTGGTGTGACACAATCATCGCTGTGACCATCGGCCGTATAAAAAAACAGGAGACAATATAATGTGTAATATTCTATTATTTTCGTTGCATTTGTATCATTTTTTTTTGTTCTATGTGACATAACAGAAGGATGGATGGTAACCAATAACATGTTCTACCCCTACTTCAAATGTTAGAATCCGAACTATTGTCGTATGAATCATTAGGTTCTCATCAACTTTTTTCTTCTACAAATGAATCACCGTTTATTAGCATAAAGTAAAAATGTATCTAAATGCTATATTTGTATAAGCGTGATCACCTTTTGACATTGTAGAAAACTTGAATTCAGTTTTCTTTCTTTGGTATGCTTCATGACGCTTCTTATTTCTCTCATCTTTTTGTTGATCAGTCATCTTTGCATACCGGTCTCTCTCCCTTTGCCTTTTAGATTCTTTAGGATCTAGAGATTGTGGCTGTGCGTGTAATGTCATCTGCTTCTCTGATTCATCCAATTATACTTTTTAGGATTCTTCCGCTGCATGCATGCAGATTGCAGGAAGCAGAATGGACACGCTAAGGTCAACCAAGCCTGCATTCAGTTCCTGATGCGTGGCCGAATGATGATCAATTAGTTGCCCAATTTCCATCCGACCAAACCCTAGCATCAGCATGCTCTACATTTTACCGATTAATTCAGACCAAAAGTGACGAACGTGACCATGTACGACCTGCTCCACGGATGTGTTTGCCTGCGCCGTTGGCTCCTACAACTAGCCGTCAACCCTTGCAATACTTGCTCGGGCTAGCAATTTAAATATAGAGTAGTTAAGCTTAAGAAACATATTTGTTCCCAGATTTCTTGTATATTCCATTTAGTTTTGCAATAAAAAAGGGCTGCGCCACGCCACATGCTTGCAAATTAATCCTGATGAGCCCGCAGCTCAGGGAGTCACCTTTGGCATCAGTCACAGGCAGCGCTTAAGAAGACCTTCAAGGTGCTGTTGCCGGAGAGTATCTGCAGGACGCCGGAGTCGTAACGCGCGACGCACCGCGGCAGCTTGTTGAACTGGTTCGCAGGAGCGCCTAGCTTCTGAAAGGTCACAGGTGTTAACCGAATAGGTTTCTCCATTGTATTAGAGTAGGAATCCTTTTTTTAGAAACATGAATATATTTTAATATTCCAGCCTCTGCATAGATCGATCTAATACAATGGAGAAACGTATTCGGTTAACAACAGGAACGCCGAGCGCATGCATCACCTCTTGAAAGGCGCCCCTCCGCAGCTGCACCAGCGGTCCGGTGCCCCGCGTCCTCCGGCCTGGAGCTCACGTACCCGGCCTCCACGATTGAAGCCGCGGATGGTCCAGCTTGTCGCAGCACCGCTGCATCACGCCGTCGTGGTCATCGTCGGCCTCGGCGTTAGAGCTCCCAGAACATGACGTACGCTTCTCGGCGGCCGGCCACAATGACACCATTGCCGCCCACCCTACCTCTAGGCTCTAGCTTCAATCTAATCCTTGTGTTCCCGTAGGAAGTAGTACAAATTATTGATCAATCCTTGTTCAAAATTAAATAACTTTTTTTTGACCTTAATTAAATAAATTTTATTTGCAACTAAACAAAACAATATAACCCATCTTCTGTTTAATCTGGCTACATATGGCCCATTCCATTGCCTAGACATAGAGAAATGGGCCTTCTAGCTACGCATGGGCCGCATGGGACTGTATGTTTCTCTTGTCAATTGATAGAATTTAAACCCCACTATCCAGCCTGTCTGGCCCATATCGCTTCGTTTTCCTGTTGGTCATCTTCTTCGTGGGGCAGCCGAACAAAACAAATAACTGAATCAAATTCATTTATTTTTGCGGGTTCAATTGATCTACCTATCATAATGAACATGCAATTCAGCTAGCAACTCTTGTTCTGTCATGAACCAAATATAAATATATAGTTTACAACCACCACCTAATAAGAAGAAACATGACTAATCTATTGTGATACTTCCATACTTGGTGAAAAATATCCAAAGTGGATCTCTTCACAATGCGGCACCTAGTGTACAATATTCATCGCTTCTCCTTTTCCTTTTAAGAAAAGACAAAAAAAAATCTGATGCATTTGTCGATGTTGATTTATATGTGGTGTATAAGTCATCCACAAGACATCATCAACAATATATATATATCTATATATATATGTGTGTGTGTGTATGCGGCGAGTATATTCTATAGCCGGCTATAGAATAGCTTATTCTATAGCCACTTCAGTTTTACGATAAATTTATCACGAATTTACAATAAATTCAGACAAATTTACGACATCAGCGTTCACACACGTTTTGAAAAATGAACCATAGTAAAAGTGTAGTAAATCACGTAGCAAAATATCGTAAATCACTATACACAAATGTCGTAAATTACGATACATAAGTGGCTACAGAATAAGCTATTCTATAGCTGGCTATAAAATAACCGGTCTATGTATGTGTATATATATATATATATATATATATATATATATATATATATATATTTAGGTACTCTATATAACTCCCTGGGTGTGAAATATTATTTCACACCCCAGCCAACTAACCCAGCCACGTCACACCCCATGCAACCCACCAGCAACCCGACCAGACCAAAACCCGGATGCACCAGCCATAAAACCACCCACCCCGTACCCACATGGTAAGAGAACCGGCCAATTAAACAGCCAGGAAAAAAACCGGATCATTTTTTATGAGCACAAACACATACTATTAGACCAAAGGGTAAATATTGCATGGTTTTTGTGACCACAGTGTTCGATGAAGACTGCTTATGACTAGTTGAATTCAAGTTCACGGATAAGCATTTCTTTTCTTTTTAAAGGCTTTGTGGTCAAACCTTATTTGTTTTTGCGATCTTACACTTAAAATTTTACGATCATAGATCATGGAGATGATAGATAGGAGGGTTGAGTGCCCTGGTCCCAATAGTTTGTCTTCTTTGCAAAAAGTATTATTCTTTGAAAAATATATTTTTTTGGATACAATTTATGGAAACAATATATTTGTTTTTGTGACCTCACTGGGTAACATTTTATGACCTCACTGGGTAACCAAATCTGTCCAAGCTGTAAATGTTTGAAAATTTGCGATCTAAATAAATCATCTTAGACTGCATGTTTTCATATCTTTCTAACAAAAATTGTCCTATGAAAAAGATACTTCTTGGATACAATTTACGAAAGCAATGTATTGTTTTTGTGATCTCATTGGGTGACATTTTCTGATCACACACGATGGAAGATTAATTTCAAAATAAACATGTCCTTCCTATGAATGTTTGAAAATATTTGTCATCTGAATAATTTAGCATGTTAGACTTGCATGTTTTTAGCTCGATGACAACCGCAAAGTCTCATGAAGATTTTTATGACCACAATTTGATTTTCTTGCAATCCCACTGGTTAAAATTTATTATCATATAATTTATACATATAGGTTTTGAGTTCATTTTGTTGGTAAATGTTAAAGCCGGGCCTTTACCTATGCTCCCAAATTTCTATACCAATTACTAACATTTTACGATCACAATGATTGAATATTAAATAGGGGACTTATTTGCCATAAGAACAAGCACCTTTTCTGAGTCGTACTATGTAATCACAAAAAAAAAAAAAAAGAACAAGCACCTTTGAAGTGGCCGGAAGAGTTGCATGCCTGTGGTTCAAAAGAAGAAAACTAGGAGTGTCATTATAGTTCTCAAATGCATTTGAAGTTTTTATGATCCGAGCTAGCAGTTTTTTAGTACCAGAATTATATGATCATAAAAAACTATTTACTATTGCCAAATACATATGAATTTTGTTGTTTTGGATTGAAAAATTTACAATTCGTTCGTATGATTTTCTTTTTGCAATTAGATTCACTCATGTTTTACATTCATAGATATACCTCTCACCCGAAGATGAAACTAGATTCACTCATGTTTATATTAGGTTCACAGATAGGTTCTAAAATGCTTCCCATCACATCTTTCTCGATTTTACACTCTAAATGTTGTAAAATTCACCCCAGCTACATTGTGTATTTTTTATGACCTGATGTGCCGATAAATTAGTCCCAAATCTCCTTTTACGCAGTTGTAAATTTTTAACAATTTGGGTTCTTCTACAGAAATACGAGTTCAAATGAACTCAGATTTTCCGCTCCAATCTACTCAGATTTTGCACTCAAAATATTATGCTTCGTGCACATGCCATCATCCAAAAGTAACTCGTAGATTGCTCCAGATATATATATTTTTTTTGAGGGCAGATTTCTCCAGATATTTTAAGATACTAGCTAGAATACAAATGACCCTGCTATCAGAAACTTTTGCGGCCGGGCATTCCACATATTTTAATACTTTCCAATTCCGCTAGGCATTCCAAATATTTTAGTACTTTCCAATTTGCGGCTGGGCATTCCAATTTGCATCAACGTGGCTCACTTAACTCAGGAGCCGACAGCCTGGCAGCTTTAAAAAAACGGTGCCGCAAATTGGAAACCAGGAGGCAAAAACGGTGCGGCAAACCAGGAAACCAGCAGAAAAAACCAGGCTCACGAACCGGGAAACTGGGCTGGCGCCTGGTGCAGCCTATATAGGTCCGAGGTGTGATATAATATTTCACACCCTGGGTGTGAATTAGCGCTGCTCTATATTTATATATATATATATATATATATATATAAACTAATTTTTAGCTTAACGGGTGCTTTTTTGCTACCATAGAGCTTTAAGAATTAAGTAAAGTTTTTACGATCCTCGTTTAAGACTCATTCACTTGACACCAAATATTGAATAAGATGATACAAACAAAAAAGACTTAGGAGTGTTAATATGGACCAAGATCATGTACATCAAAGAGATAAAAATATTTACCTACCATCTTATGTACTACATGCATATATATTTCTATAATTGGTATAACAAAAAATTGGTATGAAGTTTCAAGTTTATTTTCAGTGAAATGAAACATTTGACTCTTCAACACTATATGAATAAAGAAAGTTGTTTTAGTTGAGAAGTCTGGGAAAATAGGATTGCCATACAAAGCTAGTGGATACCGAACTCTAATCGATATAGATGACGTTAACTTCTGAGAAGATTGAGTCATATGTTAGCTACAAGGTTTGGTGGATTTGACTTGGTCATTGGGTGTAGCGCTTGCAATAATCTTGCTGGGAGTGGAAAGAATATAGAATTTAGTGACATAATCATTATTTGTTTAGTCTAAAATTGTACTCTTTTGCATTTATTTGAACCATTCTAAAACCTCCTTTCATGATCAAGAAAACTACTCATTGGACAGATGCAGTACTTTCCATAAGCTCCAGTTCTTTCCATAAGCTCCATTCATGAACGAGTAGAGGAAAGTATTAAGAATCCCTAAATTAGAGGGATTCGATGGGCTCATACAGATGTTTAGGCAGAAAATCACCTAATTAAGTTCGACAAAACTGTGTTCATCACGGTTGACGTTTCCATGTCAGCTGATTCGTCCATGCTGTGTAGAGCACGAACCGCACGTCCACGCCCCCAGCGGCGACGGTGATCTTCGGCGACTGGCCAAGCAGTAGCAGGATGGGCACCGAGAAGGCGCGTCCACGTACGGCGGCAAGCGCCACGCCGGTGGTCATGAGCAGCACCGTGGAGTGCTGCAGCTACACGCCAGCATCTTCTCCGCGTCGTACGCCTGCACGAACATGCGTAGGTACGTGGCCTTGTTCGCCATATCCACACGTAGATACACGTATGCGAGCTATTAGCTAGATGTTTCCTGGCACGAACGCCAGGAAACTGTCGCCCCGGTCGTGCGGCTCCAGGGGAACGGGCACGTCGTCACGCCAAGCGTCTGGGTGTCCAAGTCCAACACCGGGATGCCGAGGGACGCATGGCGAAGATCTTGGTGCGCGGCGAAGGACGACGCGAGCGAGTGTGCTGCGCCTCGATGCGGTGGTGGCGTGCGAGCCCAAGCAGTCGTCCTCGCCGCCGACCATGTACACGGACGGATGATGAGCGAGCACGTTGAAAGACGCATGGCGAGCGCAGGATCGAAAGCGGCGAAGCTCGCCGGCCGGCTGATGGCGCTTGGCACCATCATGAGCCATGGCGCTTGGCACCATCATGAGCCGTGCTTTATGGTTCCTTGTCATAAGGACACTGGCGAGAGGATCAGGCGAGCCGGATGGCCATTAATCGAAGGATAAATTAGGACGTGCACGCGAGGCGCGCGCGCCCCAGCAGGCCAGCAGGGTCTGAAGAACGCGTGCCTCCCAGCGGCACAAGGCGCGCCTGGCAGGCTCCACCCAGGCCGTCGAGGCGTGCCTAGATCTCGTCCGCCCGTCGTCGACGCGTTGACGGACGTCCAGGCCCGGCGACGCGTTGACGGTGGTGCAGCTGCTCGAGACCTCGAGTCCGGTCCTGGCGCCATGGCGCGGCTGCTCTGCCGGAGCTCTTCCTATCGAGCGCCCCTGAGGCCCGGTTGCATCGATCGATGACAGTAGCTAGCTACGAGCATGCATGATGCGGAAGCAGCGGGATTCAATGGCATATATATATATATATATGGAAACCCGCCAGCCGGTACTGAAAGATCGATCAAGAGATAGAGCTCGATGGCCAGCGATCGAGCTCTATTCCCTCCATTGCTGCATCGATCCAAGTATCCAGATCCAGTCGATGCTGATCAATGCCTGTACCTGTACACCTTGATATATACTTTTCTCTGACAGTGATCTGATTCACCTTGATTCGATCATGCCATTGAAGTCAGCGCCGTCACCAGAGGATGCTGCAGGCACGTGGATCGTACGTGCTGGCGCCGCGTCACTCACCAGAAGCTCTTCCAGCTGCTGCAGCTGCACACGCGTGCCCAGCCGGCCGGAACCGCGCGCCGGACGTGGAGGCCGGCGCGGCGCGCGAGGCCATCGATCGAGCTGGACGTCGCCGGAGGCAGGTGGTGGGTGACGGAGCTGACGCCGGAGGCCGGTGGTGTCACTGCCGGATGAGGAACATGCAGATGCTGATGTGGCAGTGGCACGCCGTCGCCGACCAACCGGCCGGCAGCCCGACCACGGCCGGCAGTGGCACGCGGTGAAGGCAGCAACATGCATGATGCTGCACGAGCGAGCTTGTGGCGCATGTCAAGGTCAGCGCGCAGCACCTCTGGAGGAAGTTCACCGTGGCGCGCGACGCATCTCGCGCACGTCGCTGAACACGTACATATATTGTTTCCAGGGAGATTTGTGCGCTGCTGCTGCTGTTGGCTGTTGCCGCAACTCCACGAACCAGCTGCATGTCCATCGCAGCTAGCCTGCCTGCCGCCTGCGCCTAAACACGGCATGAGTACCACACATGCCCGACTGACACAGCCAGGCAGAACGCGAACAAACAACGTCGGCGCCGTGCACTGAGCGGGTGAGCCCGATGAAGGAAGCTGCGCTGGTGCGCGTGGTGGAGGCGCGCGGGCTCCCGGCCCCTTCGTGAAGCTGCAGCGCGGGAAGCGGCGCGTCAAGACGGCCGTGGTCAAGCGCAGCCTGGGACGAGGAGTTCAGGCAGCTTCCTCGTCGCCGAGGAGCTCGATCGTGGTCACCGTGCTCAACAAGGACAAGAACTTCAGCTGCACCGGTGTACCTACCTACACCGGACAACGTAACGGGACAAGTACTTGAGCAACGGCGCGCACCACTGCCACGGGCCACGGCCACGGGAGGCCACGATCGAGGCGAAGCACTCACCGCGCGCCACCGGCCGTTCTGTCGCCTCCACCGGCAACTCGACGTCTCCGGCTAGCGCAGACAGACTGGTGCGCGCGGCGGCTAGCGCTCACCCTCGAGCGATGCGGGTCCGCGGACGCGTCCCGCTGCGGCGCCGTTGAAGTTCGATGCTGAGCACTTGTGTAGCTTTCTTTGTTTCAGCAATGGTAAACTCTACTAATCAGCATGTTCACGACCAGCGTCGTGGCGCAGGCAAGGCAGGCAGAGGCATGGGCGGCGCCGTCGTTAGCCCATAAACGGCTTGAAGCGTACGTGACGGCCCTGTTGACTGTTGAGGCCCGATCGATGGATGGCTATCCATACATCAGGTGATTTTTCATGCATCCTAAATTCGCCGGTGGCACATGCATGCATGCTTGGAGCTCTAGCATGCGTGAAGAAAGTGGCTAGTGTGTTCGTGTGGGTAGAGTTGATATTTTTTCTAAAGTGCTGAGGACATTTATCCATGTTTGGAGCTGCTGGCTCTAGAAGAAAGTGCTAGTGTTGCATGTGTGGGTACGTAGAGTTGATATTTTATGCATGAGTGAAGAAAGTGCTAGATCTAGTTGTGTGGGTAGAGTTTATACCGTTGATATTTATCTGTCGGTGAAGAAATTGCTGAGGACATATTTATCCATGTTTGGAGCTGGCTCTAGAAGAAAGTGAAGAAAGTGCTAGTGTTGTGTGGGTAGAGTTATACGGTAGAGCAACACCCAAAATCAAAACAGTACTCTCCCTTACTCAACCCAGAAGCGCCATTTTTCTTCTTGAGAGAGAGAGAGAGAGAGAGAGATGGATGCATATTGGAGCAGCAGCGAGGAGGAGATAGAGTACTTCCTGGATGAGGGAATGGACGACGACGGCACCTCCTCCGGCGATGGCTCAGACCCTGCCTTCACCGACGAGGACGACAGCGACGACGGCCACTACTACTACTACGACTCCAGCGGCGGCGACGACGACTCCTCCAGCAATGACTCCGACGCTGTCTCCGGCGACGGCGAAGACGACGACTCCTCCAGCGATGACGACGACGCTGCCTCCGGCGACGACGACGACGACGCTGCGGCGGGCTCCAGCGACGACGGGGAGGTGGTGCAGGCGTCGAGCTCCTGCGACGTCGGGGAGGTGGTGCAGGCGCCGGGCTCCTGCGACGTCGGGGAGGTGGAGCAGGCTGCGCCGCCGGGTGAGGAGGAAGATGAAGCATCGGAGATGCAGCCTGAGGAGGTTGAGGCCTGGCACGTCTTCGACCTGGCGCTGGAGGAGGTGGCAGCGCAGGAGGCCGCCGCCGCCAATGTGCCACTTCCGCTGCCGCAGCAGGACGGCGGCGACGAGGAGTACAAGGCACCACTGCCGGAAACAGAGGAGGCCAAAAAGGGCGCCGACGCTAAGAACGAGGGCACGCCTTCACCGTCCAAGAAACAGAGGAGACTGTTCTGACTTCTGAGGGCATCATCTTGCCATTTTTCTTTCTTTCTTTCTTTCTTTTTTTTTACGCAGCAAAGTCTGGAACATGTCCCTGTTAAACAAGATGTACGTGGCTAGGATTATCTAGTTGTTAGATAGATAAGAATGATGATGTAATCTGTGAAAGTTTGTTGTATAGATAACCATAGCTGGCTGTTGAGATCACTAGTAACAACCTGTTATAATCTTCGGCAGTTTTGCCTATACTAACACGTAACATTTACTGCCAACAGTCAAGGCCTTCTATTTTGCAGTACTTGCCCAGGGTATACTCGATGCCACTGCCTGCATTCTGGAATCGTTTTTCTCTCGGAGAGTTCGATTTGCATTGGCCAGGGAGCTGAAACTTATGCACAAGCAGGGATACGATGTGTTGATTCATACTATGAACACATATATGACACATTTTAGGGTGGTATACTGGAGAAACCAGATGAGAACCTCTTGTCATATTGTTTGTCATCCCTTCAGTCGCCATCTCAAGACAAGAAGCTAGTGTCCCTACGCTTGCTTCATGCCCTTCTACAAAACAGTTGCGTATCACAGTTCAAATCAGTGATCTTCTCGTCTCCTGGATCTATGAGCACTTTGATCACAATGTTGCGCTTGAAAGATCCAGAGGAGCACAAAACAAGGATATTTGCCGCAAAAATTGTAAAGTTGCATGCTGATGAAATTGAAGTTACCGAGTTTAACGTCCAACTGCTGTTATCTCTTTTGAATTCTGACATTCCTGAGACAGAAGTTGCTTTGACTATTACTGGGGAAATAGATGTTTCTGTGGACCCTACACTCTGCACCAGGGTACGCAATTTCTTTATGGAAACTAGTACCAATGCACGTGCGTCACGCACGTGATAAACTTAAATGCATCACTTGGCAGGAATAGGTTGATTTTTACCGATCGAAACAATGGCATGGCCCTCAGTATTATGGTACAGATCACTCTTGTACTGATTAGATTAATCACTCTTGTACTGATATATGACAACTGCTCGATGAAAGATACCATGTCTACCTGCTGCATACATGTAATTAGAATATCATTTACAATAGTGTGTTCTAAGAAGAAAATTCTTCATGATTTTGCATGAAAATTTTATCCACAAGATGAATGGCACAAATGATTAGATAAACTTCCATTGAAACCGAATATATCACCATAATTAAAGAAAATTTTAACAAAATTTGATGAAAACTATATCACCATAATTAAAGAAAATTTTGACAAAATTTGATGAAACCATATAACATTCAAACTCAAAATTGAGCTTTAATTCCACATGTATAATAAAAAAACTACAGTATGACCTTGATTCACTTTAAAAGAACAATCTCCTAAAAGAACGAATTCAAATTTCAAATATATACAACCACGAGTTTTGTACACTTTTGTGGTGGGCCCGCCATTAACTGCCATTGCAAATACCGGTCATTTGTAAATATGGTTTGTCTTTGATGTTGACCACAGATACAATAATTTTGGAAACACGGCTACAAATTTTTCTGTAGTAGTGCTAGAAAGGTTGAGCAAATTATATGACGGCAAGGTGGTGCGAGGTATTCAGAGTATCGTGAGTTGGCTTAAATAATTACTGGTTTAAAAACGGTGTTCAGAGGATTCATCTGCTACATGCCCGTGAGTTGCAAAAGAATCCAAAATAAATGTGACGAGATAATAAAATTGACTGACTGTAGCTAACAAACCATATTGAATTCATCTGTAGTATGTCCATGCCATAGAAATCTGAAATGAACCTAAAAAATCGTCTGCTAGATTGACCTTGCCAACTAAAAGAGGGATTCCCAAAGCCTTTCACTGAAGAAGAGTACTACTTTAGACTCTCATCCCAGCCAGAGATAGACTACCTCCCACCAATGGGAATAGGCTCTGAACATTACATCGCCAAGAGTTTGAATCGAGCAATGAACTCCTGGGCTTTCTCTGTCGGTTCTTGGATGCATATCCTCAAGTTGTCAGTAAATAACCTAAAAGAACTTTTGAAAATAAGAACTTGATAATCCCTGAATATTGGGCTTGTTGGTTTCCTGGATCTATTGCCTTACATTCTTTGAAGAAGATCTATAGCAGAAATGCAGACACAACCAGTTGTTAAAATAACGAACAATAATGGGAAGACTTGAAATATTTGAACAAAGGCTCTTTTATACAGTGTGAATATTTTAAGCATTCAAATTTTTGAAAAGTCAAGAAGATTGTTGAAAAATCTTGGGTTCCACTCCATGTTTGAGTAAGTTTCATATTTTAAAAAAAATATCAGCCAGAAAGGACAGACCTCTAATTGTGCATAAAGTGTCTATTTTAATTTTATTATCCAATAAGGTACTACTTGGTATTGTCATACCAGAAGATCTACATACGGAATGACTAAGACTTTGTTGGAGTCTACATGCCAGTGGCAATGAAAAAAAAAACGATGACAAAATTCCATGGGTACTACACATTCCATGGCTACTGCTATGTTTTCTCATCTACTGATGTGCATTTCAAGGTAATATGGAAAAAGCTTTTTGGATATCACCAACCAGACACCTCCATCTCATGTGATGACTTTGGGGAGGTGTCTGGTTGGTGATATCCAAAAAGCTTTTTCCATATTACCTTGAAATGCACATCAGTAGATGAGAAAACATAGCAGTAGCCATGGAATGTGTAGTACCCATGGAATTTTGTCATCGTTTTTTTTTTCATTGCCACTGGCATGTAGACTCCAACAAAGTCTTAGTCATTCCGTATGTAGATCTTCTGGTATGACAATACCAAGTAGTACCTTATTGGATAATAAAATTAAAATAGACACTTTATGCACAATTAGAGGTCTGTCCTTTCTGGCTGATATTTTTTTTAAAATATGAAACTTACTCAAACATGGAGTGGAACCCAAGATTTTTCAACAATCTTCTTGACTTTTCAAAAATTTGAATGCTTAAAATATTCACACTGTATAAAAGAGCCTTTGTTCAAATATTTCAAGTCTTCCCATTATTGTTCGTTATTTTAACAACTGGTTGTGTCTGCATTTCTGCTATAGATCTTCTTCAAAGAATGTAAGGCAATAGATCCAGGAAACCAACAAGCCCAATATTCAGGGATTATCAAGTTCTTATTTTCAAAAGTTCTTTTAGGTTATTTACTGACAACTTGAGGATATGCATCCAAGAACCGACAGAGAAAGCCCAGGAGTTCATTGCTCGATTCAAACTCTTGGCGATGTAATGTTCAGAGCCTATTCCCATTGGTGGGAGGTAGTCTATCTCTGGCTGGGATGAGAGTCTAAAGTAGTACTCTTCTTCAGTGAAAGGCTTTGGGAATCCCTCTTTTAGTTGGCAAGGTCAATCTAGCAGACGATTTTTTAGGTTCATTTCAGATTTCTATGGCATGGACATACTACAGATGAATTCAATATGGTTTGTTAGCTACAGTCAGTCAATTTTATTATCTCGTCACATTTATTTTGGATTCTTTTGCAACTCACGGGCATGTAGCAGATGAATCCTCTGAACACCGTTTTTAAACCAGTAATTATTTAAGCCAACTCACGATACTCTGAATACCTCGCACCACCTTGCCGTCATATAATTTGCTCAACCTTTCTAGCACTACTACAGAAAAATTTGTAGCCGTGTTTCCAAAATTATTGTATCTGTGGTCAACATCAAAGACAAACCATATTTACAAATGACCGGTATTTGCAATGGCAGTTAATGGCGGGCCCACCACAAAAGTGTACAAAACTCGTGGTTGTATATATTTGAAATTTGAATTCGTTCTTTTAGGAGATTGTTCTTTTAAAGTGAATCAAGGTCATACTGTAGTTTTTTTATTATACATGTGGAATTAAAGCTCAATTTTGAGTTTGAATGTTATATGGTTTCATCAAATTTTGTCAAAATTTTCTTTAATTATGGTGATATAGTTTTCATCAAATTTTGTTAAAATTTTCTTTAATTATGGTGATATATTCGGTTTCAATGGAAGTTTATCTAATCATTTGTGCCATTCATCTTGTGGATAAAATTTTCATGCAAAATCATGAAGAATTTTCTTCTTAGAACACACTATTGTAAATGATATTCTAATTACATGTATGCAGCAGGTAGACATGGTATCTTTCATCGAGCAGTTGTCATATATCAGTACAAGAGTGATTAATCTAATCAGTACAAGAGTGATCTGTACCATAATACTGAGGGCCATGCCATTGTTTCGATCGGTAAAAATCAACCTATTCCTGCCAAGTGATGCATTTAAGTTTATCACGTGCGTGACGCACGTGCATTGGTACTAGTAAAAAAGAAAAAAGTAGTAGAGAATACACAGGGAACCAACAGCAATTTTTCAGTAACAATAAACACCTGAATGCACTTTGTTGGGCACTTGAGCTATCTTCAGTAACAATATACTGATTGAGCTATCTTCAGAAGATGCTTGACGATGATGGCGCTAGTACAGCTGCTGAGCTGCCACATCTTCTCTGCAATACAACATCTGTATTAAAAAAACTGATTGTCTGAACAAAATGTAAATTGAAAATTTTCAATAGAAATAGAATTAAGGTCTCAGGATTCCATTCACACCTCTTTCTTTCTCCTCAAGGCAGTAGCAATTGTACGTATGACATGAGTTAGATTTTCCTTTTGGTAACCAGCTTTATTGGGGACGAAAACAGCCCAGCGAAATAAAAAATTGATGCATGCGAAAAGGTGAAAGGTAGGAAAATGAAATAGATACATATATGCGACTGATCCAACCTCCTTTTGAATCAGATCGATGACCTACTGCATAAGGGCAAAGACAAACCGTTCACACACTCGATTCTTGACCTACTGCAGTTCAAGTGTTGGTTCAAGTCTAATTATCCAGCAAAGGACGATGGCATTGAAGGAAGGAAATCAATCAACATGTTATGAAATTGATTTGAGCAAGGAAATCAATTGCGATCAAGGATGGAAATCGGAGAGGTGGGGATTGCGGCCGGGTACGCCACATCGCGGGTGAAGATAGAAGGAGCGATGTCAGGTTTTTTCGCCTGGCAATGACGCTGAGCGTGACGCTCCTTGTCGGGGCCAGCGATTAGAAACGCTTATGGCAGGATCAGACGGTTTTTAAGCTGGACTTAATTTTGATCGACGATCCATACATGGGCCGGCTAGCATATGACAGGTAAAAAATATATCCCTCTCATGGTTCTTTATTGGTTTAGATAAGATTTCAGGTGTCCATCTTATAGGCAACCAATGAAAAAATAGATATCGCAATAATTACACCTCATCTGTACAGAGAAGGAAAACATGAAACCTAGCCATCGATCCGTGAGCAGAATTCAGCATTTTTACCTCATGGGAGAGCATACTGCATACATCACAATATTCAATCTGGCGTATGTTCTTTCTATGTCTCCTACAGTCATCCAACCTGATAAAAAAATGATGCAAAAACAATGAAATTATGATCAAACGGGTTCATATATCTGAGCAATTGACTTAGTAATACTGTGGCGTGACCAAGATAAATAGATGCAAAACAGATCCCAACCAACTAAAATATCATGTGAAGGAGGAACCAGATGGGACACAACCAACTAAAATTTTCTAATTCTTACTATAATTAGATTAAGCAGGGCACCCTATGAGAATAATTCTTGTATTATTAGAAATAAGACAACATCGGCACAATCACTTGCTTATATAGTGATAAATACTATATCAGAGGCCCAGTTTCTAGCAATGCAGCAGTGCATGCGGCATTATGATATCCTGCCCACAAGAACAGGCATGTGAAGAACTACTGGGCATTCAGTGACTCCAAAAACTCAAATCAAAGAAAGAAAAATGGAAAATTAGATATAGGAGCTTGAGATAGCATACTGCAGTCTTGAAAATATGGGGAAACTAAATTCTTGCGAACGCAAACATGGTTGCTGGTAACACAAAGCAAAGATTGCTGCGACCATACTATAACTCTGATTATTCGATTTAGCAGGGCACCCTCTGAGAATAATTCTTATATTATTAGAAATAAGGTAACATGTCAAGGTAGTGATAAATACTTAATAAGCATGCCAACGGCACAATCACTTGCTTCGCTAGTGATAAATACTATATCAGAGGCCCAGTTTCTAGCAATGCAGCAGTGCATGCGGCATTATGATATCCTGCCCACAAGAACAGGCATGTGAAGAACTACTGGGCATTCAGTGACTCCAAAAGCTCAAATCAAAGAAAGAAAAATACAAATTAGATATAGGAGCTTGAGATAGCATATTGCAGTCCTGAAAATATGGGGAAACTAAATTCTTGCAGACGCAAACATGGTTGCTCGTAACACAAAGCAAAGATTGTTGCGACTCTGATTATTCATCCATGCAGCCGATTCAACATTGGCAACCAGACCAAAGCTAGGATTCATAACAGCAGATAGTGGAGTGGGGTCATCTAAAAACAATCATAGGTTCAAAAATGGGTAAAATGTAACACACACTATATTTGGAATTCATGAGCAATGCACCTATACGGAGTGAGACGTGCATCGATCTTTGGTTACTCATCGATTCTGAAGCAACAATGGGCCCTATTTAAAAATTTAACATGAGACAACAAAGAATCCTCAAATCTGATCCCACGCGATGCTTGAATTGTTTACATGGCACAAACTGGTACCTCTAATTTTTTTAATGGCGTTTTTGAGGTGAGAATTGCATCATTTGCCACTTCCAAGGTTATATCTTATCCAAAACCTTTTCAGGGTAATAAAAATAATCAGTCAACAATAAAAAATAATCAGCCAACAATTCAGGAACCAACAATGAGCCACTTGTGAAATATAAGTGGAATACCTTGTTTCTTTTCTTCCGACCAGCTTTACTGGGTTCCTCTACGATTACCCTGCAATTCTTTCTGCTGATTTTCCTTTCCATCTGAATCACACATAGGAGCTAATTGTAAAATAATTTGAGTTGATCACCAATCGTTAAATTGTTATTCTTCTATACCATACCTGCATTTTTTTTCTTCATATTCCTTTGCGGACTTTGGCCGCTCCCTGTAACCAGTGCGAGATGCCATTCAACAAAACCTTTCTGTTGCTCCCCTAGGTACAGATGATAATGCATATATAAGATTCGTAAAATTTTGTCCATGGCAGAAGCATAACATCTAGCAAAACAAATGCTAAAAAGATTGAAGTACTGAAGACGAACATGATGTTCCATCCAGCTAAACTACTGTTGTGATTCAAATACTGGAAAACTCACCTCAATTTCATAAAGGCCTGCATTGCGCCACGATTTGTTGTACGGGCATGAGGATTGTAGCTTTTCTCGTGTCTGGCCACCATGCTTTTCTCCCGTTCCCGACTCGAGCACCGTGATGGACGTAGGCGCCGCCAATGCGAGATGGATCTGCGCCGCCTCGTCTTGAGATGGGTCTATCGCGCGCGCTGCTGGCCGTTGGCCAGAGAGAAGCCGTCGGTTGCACGCGTCGTGTGGAGGAGGGCGGCACTTTCGCGCGAGGAGGGGGCGCGCTGAGCGGCGCAATGGCACGAGGAGGAGGGCGGCGCCGTCGTGCAAGGCGGGGGTGGACCGGGCGGCGCCGTTGCGCGTGGAAGACGGCGGCGTCTGCGTCTGGAGGCGGCCCCGGCGACGTCCGCGACTGGATCCGAACGCCCGGCGGCGTCGACCCTTGAGCGGCGAGCGTGGGGGAGAAGGTTTGCCCCTTCGAGATCTAGATCGAGAGGGAGGCGGCGGAGGGAATGGATTTGGAAATGCGGAAGATCAGAGGAAATCGGAGGAGGAAATAGGGGGAGGTGGAATTGCTGCCGGGTAGAAAGCTCGCACGGTGGAAAAAGACGTCGCGATGTCCTTCGATTTGGCCTTCAAATGACGCTCGCGTCACGCTCCCAATCTGGGTCCACCCGTAAAAATCGCTCATGGCAGGATCCAACGGTATTTAATTTGCACTTCATTCTGATCAACGATCCATGAACATGCGGGCTAGCATCTCACAAGTCAAAAATATTTTTCTCAAAACTGGTTTCTTAATGGTTTAGATAGATTAGATTAGATTAGATAATCACGCTTGTATCGATGCCAGAAGAAGTGGATGAACCTCCAAGTTTAATGGAAATAATCGCGTCTGCTTGCCTCGCCGCTGACCTCCGCCTCCGCGCCCCGACTAGGGATGCAAACGGTGACGGAAATTCCCGATCTACCGACGATCGTTTCCGGAAAACAAGAAATGGGAAAAATGATTATGGGAAATACGAAAATGAAAATGAAAAAGGAAAAAACTATATGGAAATGAAAATGTAAATGATAGAGAGATTTATCGATCGAATTGACGGAATATCGTATTACCTAAAAATTTTGCGTTGAAAATACCGTATACGACAGTCACCATTAGACGCGGCGTCACCGCCCCGCCAGGTGCCCGCGTCCGCATCACCGCCCCGCCAGGAGCGCATCCAGGTGGCCGCCGATGAGGACGCGGCGGCACCCTAGATTGGCAGGCCCGACGGCCGAGCGTGCCACGGTGGCGGTTCGACGAGCAGGCGTACTAAAACCGCCTGCGACGAGGCTATGGCGGCCCAGAGAGATGGGAGTAGAGGCGGCGACCAACCATGGGGGGGGGGGGGGGTGGCAACCACCCGTAGACGTCGCGGTGCACGATCATGGGGCCGGTGCAGTTGTGGTGGAGGATCCTATGGCTATATTGCCCAGGGTATGCAGGTTCTCCTTACCGTGGTAAACCAGACCGGTTTTTCCGAAAATTATTTCAAAATTTTAAAAATTTAAGAACGAAAACCGGTCTACCAGATAAATTGGACCGGACCGGTTTTCGTTCTTAAATTTTTAAAATTTTGAAATAATTTCAAATAAAAATATGTAAAAAATTAGAGGAAATTTACAGCACAATGGTGGAACAAGAACACGGAAGTTCGATTGTTTGATAGGTCAAAAAAAATCATGCAAGCCTTCTGGGTAGAAAAGGAAGGGAACTAGCAACCTTCCTCGATTTTTTTTTTACCAAGCAAATGATTGAATTTTCGTGTTGTTGTTGAAATATTGGCTGTGAATTGCATCTAGTTTTTTTTTCTACATATTTTTGGTTTCATCTTTTTAAAAAAATAATAAATCAAAATTTTGTCCGATTTTCCAGAAATTTTAACATGTTTTCCTTTTCCCGCCCCATCATTTGCTTCCTTTGCCTCTACTTTTTATTTTATTTTATTTTTGGGGAGGTTTTGGAGGGGAATCTGAGATAGGATTGTTTTTTTGGAGCTAAAGTGAGATATGATCGAGGGTCCATTGGGCCAGCCCAAAGATATACATGTCCGAATGTTTGGGCCTGCCCAAAGATATACATGTCCGAATGTTTGGGCTGGCCCGTGTCTGAACATTTGTGTCGATCAGACGATCACTCTGTGGTTTTTTTACAAATTGGTCCTTTTTGTTAAAGTTTATCACATTTGGACTCCTAGAGCAAAGATTCCCAGAAATGGACCCCCGGGGTGAGCGCCGCGTGTTTTGGCGCTCAGGTTGACTATGTGGGCGCCGCGTCTTTTGGCGCCCACAGTGGCCACGTCAGCCCGCGGCCGCGCGCGTCGAGCTGAGGTGGCGCGGGGTGGGCGCCGCATACATTGGCGCCCACCCTTGGGCGGCCCGCGACGGCCTTTCTTTTTTCCTCTCCCTTCGTCTTCCTTCCCTCATTCTCCCAGTCGACGCACGAACAGAGGGCGCTCGCCTCCTGTCTCTCTCCCCCATCTCATCCCCTCCTCGGAATCCCACAAATCCCTACGGTTTGAGCCCAAAGTTGTGCGAGGAATCGGTTCCCGAAGGTAATCTCCTCCGCCTCCTTCAATTTCGTCCAATAGAAATGCTTATATCTTTGAAATGTGGAGGAACCCTAACCCTAGGTTTTGAATGGAATGTAGGCCGATTCATTAGGTTTATTCGTTCGAATATCTCTTGGTACTACAACAAATTTGTTAATCCATGACGAATTTGGAGTGACGTTTAAAATGATTGTCATAAACAATATCAATCTGTGACGATTTTCAAATGAGCATCACAAACACTACCACTCTCTGACGGTTTTTAAGTGAGCGTCACCAACACCAATCAGTCTGTGACGATCGGTAAGTGTTCATCATGATCATGCCGGGTCGAGCAAGCTATTTGTTCAAAAAAAAAACGTGCAGACCGGAATGATCGAACAAGTGACCTCTCGCAATGGCTGCTTGTCACTGACCAGTGGCTTTATTTTAATTTAACGTTTGCAGTGATGAGACTTATTTATATTTGTATTAGTGTCGTCATGCTATTGTGTTTTGCTCTGATGGGCCGGCCGGCCCAAAGCCTGTCACGCCTGATATAAAATCTAGGAAACCCTAGCACTCGACACCTCTCCTCATTTTCCTTAGCCACCGCCGCCCCTCTGTCTGCTTCTCTCTTCTCTCCTTTCTGGTGTGCCTCGATCTGCTACGCTGTGCCTCGCCCCGGCCCTCCTTGCTCGGTCTGCGGGGAGCTGATCCAAGGAGAGACGGTCACGCCGAGCTGCTCTGAGTTTCGGCGGCCGAGCCTCTCCAAGGCGCGACCATGGGCGGCGGGCGGCTCCGAGGCGCGGCGGCCGGGCGGCTCCCAGGCGAGCCACTATGGCAATGCGCGGGGAGCTGTTGCGTAGCTCGCGTGGAGTGAGTGCGGCAAGCGCGCGGCAAGTTGGTCCGTCGGGTCGTCGGGACGAGCTGCACGCAAGCACACAGTAACGAGGCAACAACATGCTAATTGCTAAGGTACGATTCGTTTGCAAAAAGTTCTGATTTCATTCATGTTTGCTTCAATTCGTGAGCTCTGATTTGAGGATTTTGGATTTTACACTTTGGCCAAGGCGATGGTCTCTGGCTCCTCCATTGGTAAGATCTGCAGGTAGTTCTAAATACCCTTTGCAATTCAGTCATAGATTTTGGTTTGTAATTTTTAGATGCAGTCCAAGCACATGTTGATTCTCCTCATCGATAAATGGGTGTGATAGAAAACTTTGGGTTCTCATGAATGTTGCATACATCTTCTGGTATTTGACAACCTAAGCTCACTTTCTTTGTTATTTGGATTCTAAATACAACTACTACTAGTTAATCATAATTCATTTTGCTGATTGCAGCAAGGAAGGAGGGAGGCGCGGGACTGAGCAGCTGGACACTAGAAGCCTTTGGTTGTTTATTTAGAATTAGTGATTTGTTGAATTGCCGTGATGTATTATTGTAAGTTGTGGTACCGGATCAAAACCTTAGTTGTATCTGTTGTGGTCTTTGAACCGGTATCAATTTTGTACATGGCAAATCTTGAAGTGAAATGAGAATAATAGCTATATGTTTTGGGCTTAATCTGTTGTGATATGAAGAATGGTTGTATATGAGTTTTGTGTGAGCTTAGCATGATTGAGGATACAAATAGAAGTAACATGATTTGATTGTGACGATTGAGTTCTGCACACTTCTGATCGTCACTGAAGTCTGGATTGGGGCTGGGCTTGAGCTACTCTGTGACAATCAAGAAACATCACGGATCTATTAAATCCATGACGAAAATAAGAAAATGTCAGCGCGGTTAATCTATGACGCGAGATACATGATGAAACATCTTTCCGTCATGGATGCTGCTTTATGACAGTTTTTCTTCGATCCATGACGATTTGGGAATGTCATTGATCAACATATTTCACGTGAAAGAAACCTGTATGTAGATGTGTAGGAGGTCCGGTTCTAATTTGTTTGGTTGATTGCAATGACATGGTATTTGGGGTGTTCATGTAATTGAAAAATGAAGTGATAGTAGTGCGAATTAATTAGTAGATAGTAATGGAGAAATGGAGGTGGTACGTGGTGGTTATGAAAAGGTATTTGGGTTGTTCATGTGGTGCAAGATATTTAGTTGATATATGGTTATTGAGTAATTTAAAGAGGTAATGAGGAGAAGCTGACGATAATGTATTTTGCTTCGTTGTAGAATGGTGGGAGATTGTTGGGAATGTCCGACTGAAAGGGAGTGGGATGCACCGGTGCCGTCTCCATATCCAATTCCGAAGTGTCATTGTAATTGTACCCCCTGGGTTACACAATCAAGGCATCCGTTAACGGCCGCGCGTGCATATTTCTTTTGTCTAAACAGTGTAAGTGGCATTGTACGATATGAATTATTTTTTGGTAGGCTGATAACTGAACTAATAATAAGTTTGTCGAAATGTAGGGTTTGAATACATGCGACTTCTTCCAATGGATCGATGGTCCGGAGAAGTATGACGAGAGGATCCTTTTGTTACCATGGTCTGTAGAGCCGGCACCTGTCGAGAAGTTCAAGCGGTGGGTGGCTCCTCCACCAAATCCACCCGTAATGAGTAGGGAAGAGAAGTTGGCAAAAGCAGCGGAGCGTAAGATTAACCCTCCGATGTGCAAATGTGGTTATCGGGCTGAGATAGAGAGGCCGCCCCCGGGTTTGAAATATTGTCCTTTCTGGAGATGTCCTATAGAACTAACGGTTGGTGAAGTATATTTGTCTATTATTTGCGTGATTGGCGGAGAGTTGATTGGAAATGGTCATTGATTTTGTATTGTTTGGTGAAATAATGCAGGGCAACAAGAGAGGTTGCGATTTTTGGGAGTATCCTCATGGTCCGAAGGCACACTACCCCCATCCGGATTCTTTGCCGGATGATGTGCTTTATGGAGAGAAATTGCCATGTTTGAAGAGCGCACGTGTGTTGTGTCGTTGCGGGGTGCCTGCTAGGGAAGGAGTTGTACCGTCGCAGCTTGGCTATGGATACTATTGCGGGAACACAGTGGGTGAAGACGATGAATGGGTTAGTGATGATAATGATGTAATAATGAAGTTCCGAGAAACAATGACTTTATTAATTCATGTGTTGTATGTTTCTGCAGGACACGAGAAGGTGTGATTGGGACACATTTGAAGGAAAGGAAGAATTCCTTAGGGAGGCAAGGAAGAGGGGTCCAGAGTATTATAGGAAAGCCCTGGCGAAGCGGAGGAGCAGAATAAGGCATAAGTATCTCACTACGCCTCCATCTTTCGTATACAAGACTATATGTGCGGAGTTGAAAGTGCAGGCTCTACCATTTGGTGAGGGTGAGGAAGCAGATGTGTTGATTGAGCATTGGAGGCGCAATCGTGATAAGTATCCTCCAAAGAGTTGTTGGGCTTTGTTGGACCCCGTAAAGCCGTATGGATTGTCGTTTAAGTTAGCAAAAGAATGCATGGATTGGGCTATGACAAGGATGAAACAGTTATGTGATCCTGTTTACGTTGAGGAGCAGCGGAGGAAGGAGGAGGAAAAGCGGCTGAAAAGGGCTCGGGAAGAGTATGAGGCAAGAGTGAGGGACCCGAGTACGTGGGAGCATTACTGTTACATGATGGCTGAAAGGAAGAAGAAGAGAAAGATGCAAGAGGATGAGGAGCTAAGGGAGGAGGCAAGGAGGAAAGCGGAAGAGGACAGGAGGGCCATGCAATTGATGTTGGATGCTGAAGCTATCGACAAAATGGTGGACATTGCGAAAAATGTAATGCGAAAGAAGACGAAGAATAGCGATGATGAGCATAAGTAGTTATAACAAGTTGTGTAGAAACTATGCTTAGTTTGTTCGTATAGACTAATGTTGAATGTCGTGTATGTGTATGGACTCATATGTATGTGTATGGAGCTATGTGTCGTGTATGTGTTTCGGATTGTAGTTCGCAACCATGTTTGGTTTATGTGGACCTATGTGTATGTGTATGGACTTTATGTGGACTTCGAGATTTATGGATGAATGTGGAGTCCTGTTTATATTCTGATGTTCGTATGTGTTAATGTTGTGGAATTTGAATCTGGGTTGTTGATCATTTTGTAGACGTATATGTTGTTGTCATTATTTCTATGCGTTCAAGATTTGAATGTAAAGAGGATGATTTATAAAGAAATAAATGGAACCTGGCTTCAATGACTGGTACAAATAACATAGGAAATGTTGAAAATGCAATGGCATGTTTGGTGCACGTCATGAGTAACGTGACGGTGCACAGCACTAACCCTGACACGCCTTAGGGAAATTTAAAGACAACACAATAGAATAAAATTGCAACATTAGCCAGGCCGTATTGCGATATCTACTGCCAGGGACCACCGTAGTACTGTCCTCCAGCGTAGTACTGTCCTCCACCGTAGTACTGTCCCGGCGGTGGAGGCTGTGGTGGTGGCTGTGGTGGTCGCCGTGGTGGTGGTTGTCCTGGTTCATTGTTGTGGTGTGGGCAGTCGCACTGGTCATTGAAGCACCATTGTTGGTTAACGCCAATCACCAGCTCTTGGCTTGGACTCGGTTGTAAGGACTCTACTTCGTCCTTCAGCATCTTGTTTTGGTGGTATAGGTAGTTAATGTACTGCACGGTTGGGTCTGTCCCCATGAGCCTGCAAAAGTAGACATGAAAAAGAGGCATATAAATGACTTAATTTGTAGGTACCAGGTGAGGAAACTGTCGAAACGAGTGAAGTAGTACTTCTCCATTTGGACATCTGAAGAACCGACGTCCACCATTAGCTTCTCCGTGGAACATTTAGACGACGCAATTTAAACCATGCTTGCACTTTGGCCACTGGAACCTTGTATTGTGATACGATCTAAGAGGATGTTGGACGAGGTCGAAGTCTTCCTTCTCGTCAACAGGAAATGCATCAAGTGGTGCATCGTAGGTGTGTGGACCTAGTGCCCCATCGTAAGACCATTGTGGATCATTGGAACTGCCCGCCCCCCCTCTGTTTCCACCTCTATTGGCCATGAACACATACGAGGACAGGAGGGGAGACGAGGTTGGGTTCGAAAGAGTGAAGTGGTGCGTTTAAGTAGATGGGAGGAGGGGAGTGAAAGATTGAGAAAGAAGCGGAGGTCCTCGGATGCTCTGCCTGTTGCTTTCATGCAGTGATGCATCGATGCAGTGATTGATTGTGGCCCTGCCTATAAAGTCATTCATGCTGTAACGCAGTGATTGTGGCCATGCCCTGGCTGCAATAATTGTTGTGTTCATACAAGCTTTCGGCCATTGGATGCTCTGCCTGTTGCTCTCATGCACTGATTGATGCATTGATTTCGTGATTGTGGCCCTGCCTGCAAAGTCATTGATGCAGTGACGCAGTGATTGTGGCCCTGCCCTGGCTGCAATAATTGTTGTTTTCATACACGCTTTCGGGCATTGGATGCTCTGCATAGTATTTTGCTTCATTGGTTCGTCTGCAGGTCGTCGTGTTTCAGTATGATGGAGAATCAAATGATGAAAGTAAGAGAACTCGGCTTAAACATTCTTACTTTGCATGCATCATAGATACTTTGCATGCAACATATATAGTTTCAGCAGGAAACTTGAGAATCTAAAATAATGTAGGGGTTGTTAAAAATAAATAAGTGATATATGGGATCCTTTTTTCAATCGAACTTTTGTGAATGAAGACGAGAGGGAACCTTGGGCGTAAGGTCTGGGACGATTATATCGTTTGGCATGGACTTGGCAATCATCAGCGATCTCAAACGACTCCACTGTGAAAGAGAATATCCATCAAGCTACATTGCCGTGACTGTTGACACTTATTGCCGTGACTGTTGACACTTATTGGCGTTACTGTTGAAACGACGGGTGACACTTATTGGCATGACTGTTGGGGGTACTGTTGAAATGACAGGTGACACTTACACGTATTAGCAAAAATAGTGTACGCGTGCATTAGAGCGACTGTTGGGAAGATGCGTGGTCATTGAAGAATTGAAATGACCGGTCACTGCTGTTGTCACAGGTGTCGGGACACATGCAAGCTACATTGATTTTCAGAGCCTGGGAATCCAATGGGTGACACGATTTGACAATTCGATGCTCTGCGTGGTCTGTTTGTTCACATGGGGCGGTTCCTTTCGTCCTTGCTGATGAATTGATTGATTGCATCCGTCGGAATCTTAGTACACTGTTGAGAGCAGGGGATAGTGGCTCCAATAGTTGTACACTGTCCGTCGGAATCTTTGCTTATTTTTGCTGTTTGAATGCTCTAAAATGCATGGACAGATGCAGACGTCCCCTACCTCCATTATTTGATGGCATTTTGACGCGCTCATGGACAGAGATATTGGATGCTCTTCGTGGTATGAAAAAGTTGGTCATCGGGAAATGCAATGATAGCAGCGGATTGATGAAAGCAAAAGAACCCGGCTTCAACATTCATACTTAGCATACAACATACATAGATTGGATGGGAACAATGGCATGTTCCATGCACATGATGAGTAACCTGTGCATGGATATAATCCTAACACGCCTTAGGGAATTCAAATTGGTTGACAGTGAACATAGTACAACGAAATATCCGGGTTATGCATCACACAGTCCACTAATCATCGAAACGACTCGGAGCCGTCATCCACCGCCTTGGAAGATGAGCCTGCTTTGCCCTTGCCCTTGTCGCGAAGCTCGTCCAGCTCCCACTTCTTCTTCAAGTTCACCCATTCCTGATCTTTAGGCGAGATGACGTCATCGATCCACTTTACAAAGTCACATCCCTTCGGCAAGTCGCTGTATCTGCTTTCCCTGTGGTAAGCATATTGTTTTGCCCTCTCCCTTGTCTGCGTAAACAATATATAGTTAAGGTACATCAAATACACAGAACGTTCATCGACAGCAATTAAATATCATACCGTGGAAGGAAATGTCTGCAGATCGTTCTCGGCTTCCTGGGGGCACTTCCAGAAGCGCCTCCCCCAAGTGTCCATCTCGAAAGATACATTAGATACGCACGATTTTCCGCAGTGGCACTTAGGCGCCTCGTCGAAGCTTGTTGGTGGTGCTCGCGGATTGAGGAATGTGTCTCTGTTAGGGTCGTTTGCAGGAGGTCCATTGCGCCACTGTGCAAGCGCCGCATGGAGCTCCCTTCTCGCCCTGATACGTGGTGGTGAGTCGTCCTCATCCATTGTGAGGTTTGTGCCATGCACACAGCACATAGGGTCGTTTATATAGCAGTGGAATGGCTACCAAGATGACCCAAATGTGGGCGCCAGCAATTTGGCACCTAGAGGACCTGGGCGCCACATGTGTTCGAAATACAGAAAATGCGGGATTGCCGACCCAACAGCTGGGCGCCAGATCTTCTGGCGCTCACACGTCATGGCCGAGCGCCAGACGCATTGGCGCCCACATCTCGCAGCTGGGCGCCGCATGTTTTCGAAATACAGAGAAGGACGGGATTGGCGATGCAAGAGCTGGGCGCCAAATCTTCTGGCGCTCACACGTGGGCCGCCCAGGTGTGGGCGCCAATATGTGCGGCGCCCATCCCCTCGCCACCTCAGCTCGAACGCGCGCGGCCGCGGGCTGACGTGGCCACTGTGGGCGCCAAAAGACGCGGCGCCCACATAGTCAACCTGAGCGCCAAAACACGCGGCGCTCACCCCGGGGGTCTATTTCTGAGAATCTTTGCTTTAGGGGTCCAAATGTGATAAACTTTAACAAAAAGGACCAATTTGTAAAAAAACCACCGATCACTCTCCAGTCTCTGACGGCAGCTCAGCTGTACGCCGTCGGCTGCAACGGAAGGAGGAGCCACTCGTGTGGGCGGCGGCTGGCCGTCGGTCGTGTCGGGTGTGCTGTTGCTTGACGGCGACCTTTTGGGCCGTTTGATTTGGTGAGCTGAAATGCTTGCGGGAACGAACCGGCTACACCAAAGTGACGCGAGCTTTCCACACTGAGCTTGCGGGCAAAACTGCCTTTGGTACACGTCTACTACTAGTATAGTAGTAGTGCTCTGGCACGCTTGGTGGCAACTCTGGGTGCAAAGGCCCGAAGAAATTCCTCTACCTCCTCTGAATTTTAGCTCTGTCACAAGCGCATTGCCAAATTGCCGTTCATGTTTTGAACCGAGATTACTAGGACATACATTTAGCAGGAGTTGAAAAGCAAGCACGGCGCGTCTACACCTGGACATGTGAGTTGACAGTGTTGTCTTACAAGATGGTACTACCACAAAAGCACACGCATATCGCAAACGGAGAAAAGTGCACATGCGCTCTTGCTAATTGCACATGAACTCAATTCTTACTTGATGTAAGGTGGTGTCAATTTTTTACTACGTACTTTGCGATGTTATTATCAAAGGATCGATTCAAGAAAGAAACATATGTCCATCAACTGGAAACGCATACTTGCAAAGGATAACCACTTGCAGAGGAGAGGTAACGATTCACGCAGTTCAAACTACTGAAACGAAATAATAAATAACTCGGATGGATAAGGGAAGCCGAATAAAAAAGCAACTCAGAGAACTAAGGCAAGCCGAGTAAAACAGAGTCGAACACAAAAACTATACAAACTAAAATATTGTTTAGCAGTCACCAGGCTTATGCAATTTAGTTACACAAATAGTGAACAAAAGCAACACCGTTCGGGAGTTCAGTCATGTATGTATCTATCTGTAGCAATAATAGTGTAACGTTGCATAGGAGCATATGATGCAGTGCAAATCATACAGAGCAGTTCAGATACTTCCATCAGAGCAACTGTTTCAGGTCAGGCCCCTCCGTGGATCCGCCGGAGGTGCTGCTTGCCGGCGTAGTGCTGCTCGACGTTGAGCCCGCTGGAGAGGTGCACGTTGCACACGTCGCACCGCACGTTCATCTCCCCGGCGAGGTACGCCACCTTGTTCCGGTGCTTCCTCCCCTGCTCGTGCTGCTTCAGGTGCCACGCCGTCATGCACAGCACGCCGCAGAAGACGCACGGCACGGTGTGCTTCTTCTTCTCCAAGCCATTAGTGAATTAAACATGAGAAAATTTTATTAACGATCAAGATTCTTGATTCATTATTGCGGAAGCGTAAGTGAAGACATTAGTTATAAGCCAAGTAGTGTCAGGAAAGAATAAGACATTTAATAACTTAATTCCTGAGAATAACATAAATACTTATGGCCTAAGTGAGTTATACATAAGGCTTGTCTCAATTTTATGCCTACGTGATAAATCCGTGAGGTAGGAACTTAATAAAATGTAAGTGACAAATCAATATTGACAATCCATGAACATAAACAACTTTGGTCAGCATACGATCATGGACTATCATAATTGCGGGGCGTCGGCCGTCCGCTGAAACGTGGCCCTGCTCCAGCAACTCCGCCACCATCCAAGAGGGCGAAGACGAACAGGTCGGAGAAGCCAGCGTCGACGGGGAAACGGGGAGGCCGGAGGTCAGTAGGATGATGATGGTAGAAGCAGAGCTAGTCCGGGGTAGCAACTAGCAAGTGAAGTCGTAGCTTCAGCTGTGTGTAAATCGTAGTTTGTCGTAGGGAACATGACTACCTGACAAGCTGTAGTCGCAGGACTTGACATATATTTTGCGTTTCTGGTTTCTTCTTAATTGCTACTTGAAGTGATAACTTAGTCATGCAACTCTTTTGGTGCTCCACTGTTTTGGTCTAACTCCTCTAAATCAGTAAGTGTTGGCAACAAAATGAAAATAAAAAAATCGAGATTAGTTAATCGGGTGTGACGATATAAAGTTGAAAGAACCAGACTCGAATTTGCCGAGTTCAATTTGTTTAGAGGGAGATAGCTAAACGGAGCAAAAAATTAGGCTATGCGGTGAGCGTGGATCGAACACGCGACCTTCAGATCTTCAGTCTGATGCTCTCCCAACTGAGCTATCCCCGCAATACATTAGCGTTCCAAATAATTACAATCACACGCGGACCGAGTCTTCAGCTATTTGATGCTAAAAGCGTGAATGGACAGATCCTATTTCACATAGCATATTAGCATTTATCTTTGCTCACATAGTAGTACATTCAGCCAAGTTTGGCTTCGACACTGAGCACCAACACAGCAAAATTCAGGCTACATCTGAAGGCGCACAGCAGTGGATATTACACTAGGGTCAGACATCAGTTATACTAATCCAGAAACCTTGAAGTGTTCATGTTAATAATCATTCTAGAAGATCAGAGTTGCTTCTAGTCTAGTCTATTACAAAGGAGGATAACCACCACACCTAATCACCTGGAGGAATGGTGCCTCAACAGTTTGTTTTCTTTGCACCACCCTTTCCCTCGTTAGCCAAAGAATTACACTTCAGGGAGCAACTGTTTCCAGTACAGCCATTTTCAGCATGTCAGTTTCTCCACCACATGGTTTCTTCAGTGATGAGGCAGGTGGTCCACAAAAGTCATGTTAATCTTCCAATTCTAACAACTTGCCAGTAATAACAACTAACAAGCAATGCCATTCCCACCCATGTGGTCACCAGCAGAACCCATTCGACCTTCCGTGGCCATATCTTCTGTTGTACAAAAAAGGGTTACTGGGATATGTGAAGTAGACAAGTAGTAATAGACCATCATTGATGTATTCCACGTAAACCCTCCAGGGAGACAATCAACATTCCAGGTAAACCCACAAAATCACACTAAAGTCGTCCAAGGGAGACTGGATTAAATGAAATGTGGCTTCGGTGCAGGAAATCTACGTTATCATCGTGGGTATATTGCTTGCTCTATAACTGTACTAGTACATTTACAGTGCACTCCGTAGATATCAACAGACAGCAACTTACCACTTTCAGTATCCGAGGCTTCGTCAAGTCTGGCGATTGCATCAAGTAATGACTGCTCCTGATCCTACAAGAACACCAAATTAAGAACAAAGTTTTCTAATTAGTCTTATTTCACGCGTTATTATTGTCAAGAAAGAGCAGCATGAGACATCGCGCCGCGCTCCCGGCTTCCTCCCCGACCACGCACGCCGCCGCTATAAAGTCGTTGCCCTCCCGTTCAACCGCGCAACCCTAACCCTAGCCGCCCCTCTCCGCCGCCGCCTCCCTCCTGTGCCGTCAAGCGAACTCGCTGCCGCCGTCGAGCCTCTCCCCGGATTAACCAGCTCCGCCACGAGCAGCGCGAGCACCATGTCTCACTTACCATAGCCACCAACCCCCTTTTCCCTCCGTGAGGAAGGAGATCGACGCTGTTTTCTCCAAGTCCGGCGAAACTGAGCGACCGTCGCTCGTCATCAAATTCGCTATTTCTGGTAAGCGATTCTCAAATTCCTTGCGTACGGAGGTAGCCATCTTGACTGCGCATCTCCCTAAGCCATCCTCCTTTGACATCGCAGCCTGAGGTCGCCGGGAACCCACTTTTCCCCGCCGCCATCGTCGACCGTCGCGAGAAGCTCATCGCCGACGACCTCCTTCCGCTCCTCTTCCTCGACGACGTCTTGCTAGCCTAGCTTCCCGAGGCTACGGTGAACCCCCTCGGACAGGTCCCGACCGCTCCGGTGTCCTCCTCCGCCGTCACGACGTCGCCGAAGCTCCGCCAACCGCCGCCTCTCGTCGCCGACCAACTTCCGGCCGCCGCCGCGAGTGTCTACTGACCGAGGTGAGCTTGCCGTCCCTTGTACTCCCACCCAGTGCCTTCCGTTGCCCGAGAGCGACGCTGGAGGCCGACTCCGGCGAGTGCGCCGCCGTTCTCCGGCTGTCGCCGGCGAACTGGCCGCCTTGGGCGCGAACTCCGGTCCAGATCCAGCCTCGGCCCAGCCCTTGGCCCCGCCCGTGGCCCAGCCATCAGGCCCAGATCCGCGGCCCAGCTCTTTTATTTATTTCTCAAATTTCTTTATTTCCCCAGAAAATCATAGAAACTTGTAAAATTCATATAAACTTTAAAATAAATCAGAAAAATACAAATCCAATTTTGTTGGACTCCTGGTACTCAGATCCATTCAACAAAATTGTCAAATCGAATAAAGGCATTTATCTGTTTTCTGGGTAAATGCATAAATGATAATGATTGTTTAATCCCTAATAAATCTTTGGATGCTCCTTAAATCTTGAACTCTTGCAGATTGGTAAAGCATCTGATTACACACTTACAGAGAAATTTTCCACTATTATATCTTGTGTAATTATTTTCTTATGATTTAAATCGTGTTCTGTCTTAACTAAATTATTATAAATAATCCGTATTACAATAAATCGCCAAACTTCACTGTAAATCACTTCCAGTGGTGCTCTTCACAGGGAAAATGCATCTGGACATAAAATAATTTTCTAAATTAATTACTTTAATTAATTAACTCAAGTTAATTTAAGTAATTAACTTAATCAAGAGTCAATGAAGGAAATACTTCAGAAGAAAGTATAATTAAATTTATTTGCAGCATTTCATTGCATCTAACATGCATTCTCTTGTCATGACATATAGCTCTCGAGGTGATTACGGAGCAGCTGGAGGAGCAGGATGTCGAGCAGATCAGGAGGAGACACCAGCTGACTTTCTATAGTAGCTAACTCCGCACCATGAGCCAGGCAAGCCCCGGTGCATTCTGTCCTATGTTTCCGTCTTTCTTTTCTCACTATGGATGAGGTCTAGTTTGATTGTGCACTAGGTTTATAGGAGTTGATTGGAACCATAGAATTGCATTAGGTTTACCCTTCCTGGTTATCCTTGATTACCCTGTTGTTAGTAATATGTTGGTCTTTTGTAGATCGTTAGCGCTGCTATGCTTAGTTGCTAGTGATCGGTAGAAGTCGAGTGGTAAGGTCCCACTCGTATGGTAGGACCATGACACCCTGGATTGTACTAGAAGAATTATAAGTATGTTGTAGACCGGGCGGGGGATGATGGATAGGTTGTGCAGCAAGGCATTGGAGGTCTTGTGTGCTGTAGCCCCGTCTGGTCGATTAAGGACCGTTAGTTGTAGGCCCTATTGAGCAAGTTTTGAACGTACTGATTCACATGCTGGTGTTTATGGGCCTAGTAAACTGACGTAGCTTAGCAACTGTGGGGACGAACCTTATCCTGCTGCTACGGGGGAATGGGACAACCCGCGGACAACGGCGGGGCCGGGTGTCGCGTGGGGGTGGTCCTCATATTTCGCCGGGAGCAGCAGCTAGATTTCGGCCTTGCGGGGGCTTTGTGAAAGGTTGCCATATGTGGTCTGTTCGCGGGCGCATATGTCGTGTGGTCAGGTTTCTCCTGCAGGATGTACATCGATGCCGCCGCTCTCGGAAATGAGCACCCCGCTTGTTCAGTGCGTCACATCGTAGTGTGATTATGGATGATGTTGATTATGATGATGATATACATGACTAGCGCTCTATTTACTTGCTGTATTTATGGTACTATCTACTTGCCTGATTATTTACTTGCCTGTTCTAGTTGTTAGCCGCAAAACATGATACTTGGTTAAATACTAAACCTGCGCTAAAACTTGAAAGTAAGGACTAAGTAATTAGTGCTGTTTTTGCAACTTGAGTCAGCCTACCCTTGTGGCCTTTGCATACTAAGAGTCGACTGTAGTTGGCCATGTCTTCGGGTAAGTCTTGCTGAGTATTAGTTGCTCAGGGGTTGGCTCTTTATGTTTTTGTGCAGGTATCGTTTTTGCTTCCGCTTTTGCTTGGTGGAGTTTCTGAGCAGGTCCACATCGCAGGGCTTCGATGTGCGGCCTTTGTATCGTCGAGAGTAGTAGGTGTTTTAGGTATCTTCACACTTCCGCTGTGCTACTCACGTGTTTTAAATCTTTTGAGACTTGTAATAACTTAAAGATGTAAACCTTTGTGCTTATTTATGTGATGTACTGTTGTGTCCGTTCACCGGCACTTCCGACTCGAACATGTGAAAAGTGGAAACGCTACAGCTGGTATCAGAGCCGTGTTGGGACAGTACACCATATAAATAGCCTATTTTCGAAAAGCTAACCACGTTGCGAGTGAGGAACGAAAGCCCTAGTATAAGGATGTCAGAATATCAGGTGGTAATAGGAGTTTTTTGTTTATTTTCTGTAACGATGCACCGACGCCCAGGTAAGGAGGTAAGTAACATGCATGGCGCAGTGGTATTGGTCTTTCTGGCATGAATCATCGAGTTCATGAGTGATGTTGGTATTTCTGGCATGAACCATCGAGTTCATGGGTGATGATGATGATTATGAGCCATGCATTACTTTTCCGCAAAGTTACGTCACCTCAGTAGGTTGTTTGAGGTGATGTTGTGTGTTCTTCTGCAGGTACACTAACTCGCGTTAGACCGTGTAGAAACATTTGTTGAGTGCGAATTAGTTGCCACCGATGTTTGCGGCCTGTATATTAGGCATATTTTTGTTTTGTGAGGACGTATAGGTCGAGCATGCATTTGCATTTAAAAGACATCAACATATTTCAGATCACACGAAATTTTTGGACTGACTGACTAAGCAACTTCAAAAATTCATTTCTCTTAAACCACTGAGCCAAAAATTGCAAACTCAGACTTGCTGGAAAGCTTACGACATGAACTAAAGTTTTGCTTCAGGTTGCCCACAAAAATCTTGTCCTTAATAGCCCCAAATCTGTCATTCAAACAGTCGTTTAATCTGCCCCGAGCAGATTTTTAGAATCTGTCTGTCAACTTTAAAATTCAATATATTCTGTTCTGTTTATCCGTTTCGCACGTTTGACCACTCGTTGGAAAGATCTCAGAGTTCTCTACAACTTTGCTTCTCAGACCTAGTCTTTTTGACGCCTCTAGAAGTGTCAGTTTTCGATTTTGTGGCTGCTGCTTGCGGTCGGGACAGATTTCCATCTGTTGAATTGAAGGCTTTTACTTTCATGTTTTTGCTCGAATGGCTGCTTGTAGCTGCTTGCTACGACCGTCCAGAAGTTCTTTACCATGTTATCATTTTTATTTAGCATGGTTGGGCTTTTTGGAGCAATGTTTGATGTTTTCAGCTTTGACTTATGTAATTGCTGATTTTGGTCTACGCAAAGTGGAAGATCTAATATTGTATCCCCTTCTATTTTGCAGCATGGCTGCTAATGCTGAAAACAATGGGGAAGACCCACCACCTGCAGCTATTCTTGAGGCAGCTATTCTTGCACAGAATGATTTGCTTCGTCAGTTGGTGCAAAACACCGTTAATGGGGGTCAGCCCCAACAGAGCGCGTATGCTTTGTTCTTATCAACTCAGCCACCTGTGTTCTTTGAAGCTAATGAGCCACTTGAGGCTGACTACTGGCTCCGTACCATTGAGTCCAAGTTCAGCCTGATCAACTGCACAGAGTTGCAGAAGACAATGTTTACAGCCCAACAACTTCAGGGTGCTGCAGGAGCTTGGTGGGCTAACTACCAGGCAATGCTCCCTGTTGATCACCAAGTTCCTTGGCCTGAGTTCCGTGAAGCCTTCAGAGCTCACTATATTCCTCCTGGCATCATAAGGAAGAAGCGTAATGAGTTTCTAGATCTCAAGCAGGGTACAATGAGTGTGGTGGAATACTCTCAGTTGTTTCACCAGCTTGCTCAGTATGCTCCAGAGCATGTGAACGCAGATGAGAAGAAGAATGAGTTCTTCTATAGAGGACTCAAGACCAAGTTGCAGTCTCGCTTGTTTTTGAATCTTGGCGGGAGCTATAATGAGCTCCTTAGCGCTGCCATTGTGGACGCTATTCAGAGACACCAAGAGGAGGAGAAGAAGAAAAGGGCTCTCCCTGGACCTTCATGTGATACACCTCAGAGGTATAGGCTGGCTTACACTCCATCCCCAGCCCAACCTCCATGTCCTCCTCAGCAGCAGCCGCTGGCTGTCTCCTCCAGTGCAGCAGCATGCTCAGCGACCCTGTTCACAGCGGCTTGTTCAGAGTTGTGCTCCTCCTATAGCACAGGTGAAGGCATCTCAAGTTCAGCGCCCATCCTCAGATCAGCAGCGCCCTCAGAGAGAAGCAGCCCCAGCCAAGACAGGCCATGTCAACTATACCACATTGGAGGATGTTCCAGAGGGAGAACCAGTTCTAGCGGGTACTTTCTCACTCAAGGGCCATCCTGTTGTCATCCTTTTCGATTCAGGAGCTTCACATGACTTCATTAGCAAGTCATATGCGCAGAAGCATGCGCTATTGATCAGTGTTATGAAGTCTCCATACGTCATTCGCACCCCTAGGGCACAGATTGTTACCAACCAGTTGGTTAGGCAAGTGCCTCTCCTGATGGAAGGAAAAGTGTTCTCACCATCTCTGATAGTGCTTGAGAATCAAGGGATAGATGTGATCCTTGGTATGAGTTGGATGAAGCTCCATGGCGCTTTGCTCGATGTTCCATCCCAGGCTGTTCGACTTGATTCCCCAGTTCATGGCAAGATGGTCATTTAGCTTTCTTCACCATGTGCCCAGACTTCAGCTGTATATCAGATTATTGGCCAGAGTATTGATGGGATACCTGTGGTATGTGAGTTTCTAGATGTTTTTCCCGATGAGCTGCGAGGCATGCCACCAGATCGAGATGTGGAGTTCAGGATTGAGCTACAGCCAGGCACGGCACCCATTTCCAGGAGGCCGTATAAGATGCCGCCTAATGAGCTTGCAGAGTTGGAGATCCAGTTGAAGGAGCTGTTGGACAAGGGTTTCATTCGTCCTAGCTCTTCACCTTGGGGTTGTCCAGCCTTATTTGTAAAGAAGAAGGATCAGGCATTGAGGCTATGTGTGGACTATCGGCCACTTAATGCTGTTACCATCAAGAATAAGTATCCTTTGCCTCGCATCGATATCCTGTTCGATCAGCTAGCTAAGGCCAAGTTGTTCTCCAAGATTGATCTTCGTTCAGGGTACCATCAGATCAAGATCCGTGCAGAGGACATTCCGAAGACTGCTTTCTCTACCAGATATGGGCTCTATGAGTATCTGGTGATGTCTTTTGGGTTGACCAATGCACCTGCTTACTTCATGTACTTGATGAACTCGGTATTCATGCCAGAGCTGGACAAGTTTGTCGTGGTTTTCATTGACGACATCTTGATATACTCAGAGACTGAGGAGGAGCATGAGCAGCATCTCTGTATTATGTTGCAGCGTCTGCGAGATCATCAGTTGTATGCTAAGTTCAGCAAGTGCGAGTTCTGGATGACTGAAGTACCTTTTCTGGGTCATGTTATTTCAGCAGAGGGCATAGCAGTAGATCCTAGCAAGGTACAAGATGTCCTGAATTGGAAGGCTCCCACCTCTGTCTCTCAGATCCGCAGTTTTCTTGGACTGGCTGGTTACTACCGTCGGTTCATTCCGAATTTCTCTAAGATCTCCAAGCCCATCACTGAGTTGCTGAAGAAGAATGTAAAGTTTGTGTAGAGTCCGCAGTGTGAGGATGCATTCCAGAATTTGAAGAAGCTTCTCACTACAGCTCCAGTTTTAGCTCAGCCTCATATCACCAAGCCGTTTGATGTGTATTGTGATGCTTCGGGTACCGGTCTTGGTTGTGTGCTGATGCAGGAGGGCAGGGTGATTGCTTATGTCTCTCGGTAGCTTAAGCGACATGAAGAGCATTACCCCACCCATGATCTTAAGCTTGCAGCTGTTGTACTTGCTCTGAGAGTATGGCGGCATTATCTGTTGGGAAATCTGGTGCATATCTATACAGATCACAAGAGTCTCAAGTATATCTTCATGCAGTCAGATCTGAACATGCGTCAGAGGAGATGGTTGGAGCTGATCAAGGACTATGACCGGGAGATTCATTATCATCCAGGCAAGGCCAATGTAGTTGCTGATGCTTTGAGCTGCAAAGCTCATTGCAATAACCTTATCGCTGTTCACTACGCAGAGGAGGAGCCCAGTCTTCGAGTGTATCCTTATGGCACTTTGTCTCACATATCACTCATTCCGACTTTGCGTGATGAGGTTGTGGCAGCACAGAAGAAGGATGCTAAGGTGGGTCACCTCAAGAGGAGACTCAAGCTTGGGGAAGCTAGAGTCCAGTGTTTCAGAGAGGATGCAGATGGAGTTCTATGGTTCAAGAACAGATTGGTGTTCCGAAGGACTTTGAGTTGCGCAAGAAAATTCTTGATGAGGCGCACAGGTCCAAGTTTTTGATCCACCCTGGCAGCAATAAGATGTACCAGGAGTTGAGGAGTCGTTTCTGGTGGACCCGCATGAAGCGGGAGGTCGCACGGTATGTTTCTGAGTGTGACATTTGCAGGAGGGTTAAGGCCGATCATGGCAGCCCGCCGGATTATTGCAGCCTTTGAGTATTCCTGCATGGAAGTGGGAGGATATCAGCATGGATTTCATTGTTGGGTTGCCTCGCACATCTCAGAAGCATGACTCTATTTGGGTAGTCGTTGATCGACTGACCAAGTCAGCCCATTTCATCCCTGTACACCCACTACAGTGTGAAGAAATACGCAGAGTTGTACATTTCCCGGATTCTCTGTTTGCATGGAGTGCCTAAGACCATCATTTCAGACCGAGGCCCTCCGTTTGTTTCTGTTGCATGCTTCCTTAGGCACCACCTTGATCCGCAGTGCAGCTTATCATCCTGAGAGGGTGAATCAGATTCTTGAGGACTTGCTTCGCGCTTGTGTGCTGACTCATGGCAAGGATTGGGAGGAATGTCTACTGCTAGCTGAGTTCTCCTATAACAACAGCTACCAGGAGAGCATGAAGATGGCACCCTTTGAGGCTTTGTACGGATGTCGTTGTCGGACTCCCCTTAATTGGGTTGAGTCTGGCGAGCGATTTACCTTTGGGTCCAAGTTGATAGCAGAGGCTGAGGAGACGGTGCACCGTATTCAGTCCAACTTGAAAGCAGCCAAGTCTCGGCAGAAGAGCTATGCAGACAGGAGACACCGACCGTTGGTCTTTGTTGTTGGTGATCATGCATACCTTCGTGTCTCCCCCATGAAGGGTGTACGTCGGTTTGGTGTCAGAGGGAAGCTAGCTCCGAGGTACATTGGACCGTTTCGGATATCCGAGCAGTGTGGACCCGTGGCATATCGTTTGGAGTTGCCACCCAATCTCTCCGGGATTCACAATGTTTTCCATGTATCTCAGTTGAAGAAGTGCTTGAGGGTCCCTGCAGATGTGGCAGTTAGTGATTTGCAGTAGCTTGAGCCAGATCTCACGTATCCTGAGCAGCCCATCAGAATTATTGATCAGAAGGATAGAGTCACCAAAAACAGAACTGTCAGATTCTTTAAGGTGCAGATTCCGAGGATGAAGCCACTTGGGAACAAGAGGAGTTCCTACACTCTCACTTTCCAGGTTTTCTACCTTCAAGGTGGGTTTTCGATTTTTTGCTTCCGTTTTTGGTATCTTCGATCATTGTTCGTCGTTTTTCCTCCTTCCTTTCTTCTTCTTGAATCTCGGGACGAGATTCTCCTTAAGGGGGGAGGGCTGTGACATCCCATGTCACTGAGCCCAAAACACTGCACAAACTCTCCAAACTGAAACGAAGCGAAGTCCAAATCAAATTTGAATTCGAAATCAATTATTCAAATAAATGACAAACCAATGCTTGTGAAGGAAGTCAAAAATTTTAATAACAACTTTGCCCAACCAAAAATTCCTATGCAAGAACATCAGAAAAGATAATTTTGGAGAATTTTCCAGAATTTTTGAAATTCTAGAAGACCCCCTAAAAATTCAGTGAAATGAGCACAAACTTCTGTGTTCCTGAATTTTTATGCCAACTTCTGTTGCTCAAAACCTCATCGACCCAAAAGAAATGTTGTAGCTGGATGTCAGCTCTTCCATCCCAGAATTTTTGACGATTTTTGGACATCGGGAAGTGCCCTGCATAATTCTCCAAATCTGTCGGATTTAATTCGGTAGAAAATGCGAAGCAGGCCGGCCCCACCTGTTAGTGTCTTCGGGCCCGCTACGTCGTCCTCCATTGGCCATCTCGTGCGGTGCTCCGCCGCGTGGTCGATGCTGACCGGCCACGCCGCGCTCCCGGCTTCCTCCCCGACCGCGCACGCCGCCGCTATAAAGTCGTTGCCCTCCCGTTCAACCGCGCAACCCTAACCCTAGCCGCCCCTCTCCGCCGCCGCCTCCCTCCAGTGCCGTCAAGCGAACTCGCTGCCGCCGTCGAGCCTCTCCCCGGATTAACCAGCTCCGCCACGAGCAGCGTGAGCACCATGTCCCACTTACCATAGCCACCAACCCCCTTTTCCCTCCGTGAGGAAGGAGACCGACGCTGTTTTCTCCAAGTCCGGCGAAACTAAGCGACCGTCGCTCGTCATCAAATTCGCTATTTCTGGTAAGCGATTCTCAAATTCCTTGCGTACGAAGGTAGCCATCTTGACTGCGCATCTCCCTAAGCCATCCTCCTTTGACATCGCAGCCTGAGGTCGCCGGGAACCCACTTTTCCCCGCCGCCATCGTCGACCGTCGCGAGAAGCTCATCGCCGACGACCTCCTTCCGCTCCTCTTCCTCGACGACGTCTTGCTAGCCTAGCTTCCCGAGGCTACGATGAACCCCCTCGGACAGGTCCCGACCGCTCCGGTGTCCTCCTCCACCGTCACGACGTCGCCAAAGCTCCGCCAACCGCCGCCTCTCGTCGCCGACCAACTTCCGGCCGCCGCCGCGAGTGTCTACTGACCGAGGCGAGCTTGCCGTCCCTTGTACTCCCACCCAGTGCCTTCCGTTGCCCGAGAGCGATGCTGGAGGCCGACTCCGGCGAGTGCGTCGCCGTTCTCCGGCTGTCGCCGGCGAACTGGCCGCCTTGGGCGCGAACTCCGGTCCAGATCCAGCCTCGGCCCAGCCCTTCGCCTCACCCGTGGCCCAGCCCATCAGGCCCAGATCCGCGGCCCAGCTCTTTTATTTATTTCTCGAATTTCTTTATTTCCCCAGAAAATCATAGAAACTTGTAAAATTCATATAAAATTGAAAATAAATCAGAAAAATACAAATCCAATTTTGTTGGACTCCTGGTACTCAGAGCTATTCAACAAAATTATCAAATCGAATAAAGGCATTTATCTGTTTTCTGGGTAAATGCATAAATGATAAAGCTTGTTTAATCCCTAATAAATCTTTGGATGCTCCTTAAATCTTGAACTCTTGCAGGTTGGTAAAGCATCTGATTACACACTTACAGAGAAATTTTCCACTATTATGTCTTGTTTAATTATTTTCTTATGATTTAAATCGTGTTCTGTCTTAACTAAATAATTATAAATAATCCGTATTACAATAAATCGCTAAACTTCACTGTAAATCACTTCCAGTGGTGCTCTTCACAGCGAAAATGCATCTGGACATAAAATAATTTTCTAAATTAATTACTTTAATTAATCAACTCAAGTTAATTTAAGTAATTAACTTAATCAAGAGTCAATGAAGGAAATACTTCAGACGAAAGTATAATTAAATTTATTTGCAGCATTTCATTGCATCTAACATGCATTCTCTTGTCACGACATATAGCTCTCGAGGTGATTCCGGAGCAGCTGGAGGAGCAGGATGTCGAGCAGATCAGGAGGAGACACCAGCTGACTTTCTATAGTAGCTAACTCCGCACCATGAGCCAGGCAAGCCCCGGTGCATTCTGTCCTATGTTTCCGTTTTTCTTTTCTCACTATGGATGAGGTCTAGTTTGATTGTGCACTAGGTTTATAGGAGTTGATTGGAACCATAGAATTGCATTAGGTTTACCCTTCCTGGTTATCCTTGATTACCCTGTTGTTAGTAATATGTTGGTCTTTTGTAGATCGTTAGCGCTGCTATGCTTAGTTGCTAGTGATCGGTAGAAGTCGAGTGGTAAGGTCCCACTCGTATGGTAGGACCATGACACCCTGGATTGTACTAGAAGAATTATAGGTATGTTGTAGACCGGGCGGGGGATGATGGATAGGTTGTGCAGCATGGCATTGGAGGTCTTGTGTGCTGTAGCCCCGTCTGGTCGATTAAGGACCGTTCGTTGTAGGCCCTATTGAGCAAGTTTTGAACGTACTGATTCACATGCTGGTGTTTATGGGCCCAGTAAACCGACGTAGCTTAGCAACCGTGGGGACGAACCTTATCCTGCTGCTACGGGGGAATGGGACAACCCGCGGACAACGGCGGGGCCGGGTGTCGCGTGGGGGTGGTCCCCATATTTCGCCGGGAGCAGCAGCTAGATTTCGGCCTTGCAGGGGCTTTGTGAAAGGTTGCCATATGTGGTCTGTTCGCGGGCGCATATGTCGTGTGGTCAGGTTTCTCCTGCAGGATGTACATCGATGCCGCCGCTCTCGGAAATGAGCACCCCGCTTGTTCAGTGCGTCACATCGTAGTGTGATTATGGATGATGTTGATTATGATGATGATATACATGACTACCGCTCTATTTACTTGCTGTATTTATGGTACTATCTACTTGCCTGATTATTTACTTGCCTGTTCTAGTTGTTAGCTGCAAAAAATGATACTTGGTTAAATACTAAACCTGCGCTAAAACTTGAAAGTAAGGACTAAGTAATTAGTGCTATTTTTGCAACTTGAGTCAGCCTACCCTTGTGGCCTTTGCATACTAGGAGTCGGCTGTAGTTGGCCATGTTGACGGGTAAGTCTTGCTGAGTATTAGTTGCTCAGGGGTTGGCTCTTTATGTTTTTGTGCAGGTATCGTTTTTGCTTCCGCTTTTGCTTGGTGCAGTTTCTCAACAGGTCCACATCGCAGGGCTTCGATGTGCGGCCTTTGTATCGTTGAGAGTAGTAGGTGTTTTATGTATCTTCAGACTTCCGCTGTGCTACTCACGTGTTTTAAATCATTTGAGACTTGTAATAACTTAGAGATGTAAACCTTTGTGCTTATTTATGTGATGTACTGTTGTGTCCGTTCACCAGCACTTCCGACTAGATCCTGTGAAAAGCGGAAACGCTACAATTTTACTCCCTAAACAATTAGATCCGGTGCGATATATACACTATCGAAGTTTTTTTTTTGTTTCTTGTCCTACAAGTGAAATTTGAAACTCAAGTTTTGCATGATGACTACTCACACGAAAATAAGAATGACATATTTTCAAGTACTGTTTACATAGTTTAATAGCGATTAACAATATATACGTTGAATGATATTTAAAAATTAATTTTAAACTATTTTGACACAGGGTATCTGGAGCTATCATGATGCAAAATTTAAGATTCAAATTCCACTTGTGACCGAGAAATGAAAAAGACAAACTTTCATTAGGTATATATTGCATTGGTTGGAAATGTTTGAGGGCAGTAAAGTGAGTCATCATTTTGCTTAGGGAGTGTAACGAACAAAGTGAATTTGTCAGAGGAGTAAAATGAACTTTTTCCAAAATTGAAAGTGGACAAACCTATTTAAAAGGCTTTTGCTTTTTCTTTCATTTTTTGGCACAAAGTAGAGATTTTGTAATGAGTTTTATAGCCATGCCCACTCTATAATCTATGTCACAGATTGAACCATCATTGGTGTCAGACCCCATTTCTGGAATCTGCTGTGCATCCTGTATGATCAGTAGCTGATACGCACAAGAACACAGATATGATAATCAAAAGCATACTTCGAATAGATAAATAAGTAAGATACCTGATTTAAGACCCTTTGTGGTGGTACGACAAGGATTCAAAACTATCCAAGTCCATCCGACCGACTAACAGTGAAGCAGACAGCGGAAACCATGGCCCAACGCCACAAGCAAACTTGAGAAGCAGAACCGAAAACCCAATCGTCGTCGTCTTCTACGAAGTCTTACCTATTAAACCAGCAATTGCAAACACGTGAGTATATAAGGTACTCAGCAAGCCCTACACTACACAAGGGTATAAATATATGCATATTTGGTCTTATCAAGGAATAGGTTGTATGGTTCATTTGCAGCAAGCAAATTTTATGCAAGGTTCACTAAAGCATGTGAAGGAATTCTTAGATAAAACAGAGAAGTAACTGTCAATATTTTAGTTGGTTGGCCCTAGGGAGTATGAAGCATTCCCGCCAATTCCCAAGTTTTAGTTGGGCCTTCTGACCTCAATGGTCATACCAACCCGGCACACTTGCCATCACTTCCAAAATACGAGCAGACTACTACTCACGCACACATCAAGGGATCATGAATGTGGCTAATCATATCAAACTCAACATAGATGCGTCATATGCCGTGACAACGTCCATCCGGATGAATTTTACACTCTGCAGAGGTTGTACGTCTTCCCCCACGGGCCACGCACCCTTAGCTAGAGGATACGTAACGCCTAGTCTATCTTCTTCGAGTAGTCTCACAAGTCCACCACGAAATCACACCCAGGGCTGGTGACATGAAAGGTCACTGTGACTTGAGAGGTCACTGGCACAACACTCAAGGTACATCGTGCTCCTGTAACAAATAACAGGATCCTGTAACAAATAGCAGAACATGCGATATTCCCGTGACTGATAGCGGATTCCTGTAACTAATAACGGGTTCCGTAAGCCGAACCACGGGTATGTTTCCCGCGTCTTTTCCTGAGCTTTCGTTGCCTCTACTGGCCTCCAGGTGGAATTTGCAAGAGCACCAAGAAGGTAGGGTAAGTCCTGCCCATATCAGGTTCCGTGGTTGTACGAGAATCATCTTGTTAAAGGTTGAATGAACCGGTCCTTATGTGGCCGGGCAAGCACCATGTCTCCCGCACTAGGGGACTATCACACTATCCATCACGCCATCAATCACTTACTATTGGCCTTGCCCGCAATCCAACCATCCCATCACTGTCTCCATTGTTGGTATTTCTTACGTCACAGGTAAATCCGCAAGCGCACGGAGAATACCGTTGTAGCACTTCACCCGTGAGTATTCAAGGGTATCGCTATTTATATTTTTCCAAAGGAACGGAGTGGGATTATCTTCTAATCTAGCTCGTCCAAGGACACGGAGAAGGATGGTAGAAGTAGGCAGAGAGGATTCCTATGGATGAGGTTCTTTCTAGAAAAAGAGAGGATTAAACACAGCAGGGCTGTCACCACCTACCGGCAACCCTCTACTACTAGGACACGTGACACTAGGACTATTAAGTCCCTATGCCAGTCCTAAGGTCACGTGACAACAAGGCAATCAGGTCCTCACTGCCAGACCTATGATAGATCCCTCCTCGAATTGCTTACTTTGGGCGCCGGTTTAGACCTGGTCTGCCAAGTCACTCCGGCCAAGGGGCCTACTACGTACCCGAACGTGGACGATTACGAAGGACGGATAGGGCTGTCACCACCTACCGCCTACCTCAACAAACCGTGGAGCACGCAGCAAACAAGGGTAACCTCTAACCTAGACACCACGTCTAAGCTATGAAAGGCAAGGCACTCTAGAACAGAGCAATGATCCCGTAAGCAAGTGAAGAAAGAACTTAATCTAGATAAGAAGTACTCAAATCATAAGCAAGCCAAGGATCCACAACCAAACAAGGAACGCTTAACCAAGGCTAGACTATATCCAATAGGAGATCGAGAATACTTACTTTGATGAAGATGAACGAACGATGAACGACGAACGAACGATGAACGAACGACGAATGAACGATGAACGAACGACGAACAATGTATTATAAATAAGTATCCTCAAAGATACAAGATTGGGGCTAAGTCCTCACAAAGGGAGGACTGCCCTTCTTTTCTACCCTACTCTCTCCCTACTCTACTAGTATACAAAGGACCCTAGGCCCTTGGGAGTGGGATGAGGCTCTCCTTCTTGTGTGTCTTGAGGGGAGGGGGTACCCCTTTATTTATAGCCTCCAAAGGCGGTGGAATTGAGGCGGTTCCCAGCATTGATGGCATTGATTGCAGGCAGAACCGACCTTGGTGCGTCGGTGGGGAACCGCCATAGCAAAATGGGCCTGTTTGGCTACTGTAGCAGGTCGGCCGACCCAGGGTTTGGGGTCGGCCGACCCCCCCCCCCCCCCCTTGCCCCTATGGCCTTGGGCTTTGGTGTAGTGGTCCATGGGGTCCTCATAAGGCCTCTCCTCGGTGTATGGCCCAGGATGAGTCCAGATGGCTGTATTTTGGCCTTTTCTCCATCCCATGTGATTTCTGCGATGACCGTGGACTTGCCGGAGTGATATCTTGCTTGGGCCTTGGCCAAGGAAGGTCTCCCTTTGGGTTCTAATAATGTATCTCGATGTGTTGACCCGAAGTGAATAGGGTTTGTATCCCTTTTGGTGTATGTCATCCTAGGCTGCCGATGCTGATTTCTAGGAGTGGTATCCTCTCTGGAATATGGTATGGGTTGATTTGGTGGATCCATATATCTTTACCATTGTTGAGGATCTCCAAGAGATGATCTTTCTTCATATCTTCTTGATATTGGGCTTTTGGGGAGATTTCTTTATGACGGGGAAATTCAGTGTTTGCAGAGTGGGCCTTTTATGCTTCCTTTTCCCCGGTTTCCTATGAAATGCAGCTGCACTCACAAATCCACCAAGACTTGTGGAAATTATTAGTTTCAAGTCCTAAGTCTACCTTTGGTGTTTGATTTATGATAAAGAGTGCAGCTAGTTGACGGTGAAAATCATGACTTAACAGCCGTCAACAACTCCCCCACACTTAGCTCTTTGCTCGTCCTCGAGTAAAGTTGTGAGCTTAAGGCGGGAGCATACTTCCCATGGTATGATGCTAGCATACAAGTTATTCCAAGCCATACCTGCACCTATGAACTTTGATGTGTCTACCATGTCATCTTGGGCGGTTGAGGAATGGAACGGTCAGGATTCGAGTCATCATATAGCTGCATCTGCTGAGTAACTTGGGTTTTTTTTGAAAGATTTTCAAAAGTAAAAACATAGCTTATACTCCTCAAATGATACTCTTAGATCACTCAAAGTGTATGATTCCTCACCAAGGCATTTGAGTTGCCTCTTTTCATCCTACTACTATAAATGGCTTTTTGTGGAACTTGGTAGGGAATGAAAAGGAGCATACTTGAATTACTTATGTTGCGAAGTCAAAAATCGGATCCAAGGAGAAAGCAAGTCATGCAATCTGATCAAGAGTGTGCATGTGTGTGGATGTGTGAATAATAAGTGGAAATGGAATGGACACTCCTTGATGTGGTGATATCTCTCTCTCGATAGATTTTCTTTTGAGAGCATGGCTATCTCTTCTTCCTTTTTCTCTTATTCTTTTTTTTCTTTTTTTTTTGGATCAGGCTCAAGGTGTTTGAGCAAGTCTTTCTTTTATTCCTGCTCATGCACATGAGCACTCTTTCTTTCTTTCTTTTTTTTCTTTTTTTTTCAACTTCTCTCTTTTTTTTCGATAGCCATGTCTCTTTTGCAAAACTGTTTGGAGAGAGGGATATCAACAAACAAATGAAGGAGTATTTATTTTGGTGGATGGATGAATGGAAATGGTGTTGCTAACTTCCAGTGTAGAAGATTAGCATGTTTTTGTGAAGGTGGTGTATGTGTACGTGATCTTGATCATGAAAGTATGACAAGCATATCACAAGGGTCACAACAATTTGACAAAGCTCAAAGTAATTACAAGCAGCATTTGTAGGGGTTTTCAATGTGATCATTATATTTGGCTCTGGTGGCAACATAAGATCATTGAGGAGTGCAAAGCTATGATTTTAAATTTTGCAAGATAATTTTCCAAGCACTCATTACAGAAGAAGCAAAGATTTCTCTCATCCAACCATATCACATTCGCCAACAACTTAGATGAGCATGGGGTCCTATGAGATTGGTGTTCACAAGCAACAGGTTTATGATGCAAGGAATAAAGAATATGCAGGCCAACCAGAAAGAAGCATGTTGTTGAGGGATAAAGAAAATTTGTTCTATCATTGAGTTAAATTTTAGTGATTGACTCAAAAGATTGTTTTAACTCATGAATTAAGGAGATAGAGCAGTAGGGTAGGATGCGCAAACCATCGCCTTGGATGAAGTGGAGACCAAGAGAGACCGTGGGATACTTGATCGAACCATGGGTTCGACCGAACCTTGCCTTGTTGTGCCCGATGGCTCCACCCCTTTGCGTGTCGATCATTGCGATGTTGTGCATCGTATTGGTGGAGATCTCGAATGTGAGCTTGATGAAGAACCAAGAGATCTCCCCCACACTTGTTCCTGTACCTGGCTTATTTATTCAAAAGAAACAAACAAATGTGGAAATAAAAGGAACTCTACCGGGGTACTGTCTTATAGACATTAAGGATATAGATCTAACCGGATTCCGCCCCCCCCTGAATGCATATATAATTTAACAATTCCGTAATATAGTCTATTCTCTCTCCTACAACTCTAGGTTATATATTCATACGCATTTCGAACTAGTTAGTTTTCTAACCAGGAGGATTATCTGGAACCATGCATGAATTGGGCTAAGCTAAAAAAAAGACTATTTCAAAATTAGTCAATTCAATGATGACCTAAATTTATTGAATTTGACAAAATAACTCAAGGCGCATTATATGTTTGAAAAGGGAAACAAAAGCGCCTAGTTTATTCATATAATATTTTTTTGTATTATTATATTTTGCTTTAAATTATTTTTAATTTTTAATTTTTTTATTTTATCATGCAAGGTGAAAGTAAAGAGGGATAACTGCCGATTATCGTGTCGGCAAGGGCATCATCGTTTTAAGTCTGATGAGCAAGACTTTTCTCCATCATATTTAGCTTGATGATGTGGCTCCGGAGAATGTCTGCAAGGTTAGTGCCAAAATACAACAACGATATTTGCAATATTTATGATAAACAAATGCATCTACAACCATCCTAAAGAACAAATAGCAAAAGAAGGCCTTAAGGAGGTTGTAGAGCTTAAGCGCGGTTTTGGCACAACCAAACATTGACTCTAGAGGAGGATCATATGAACATGCGTCTTGTGGGTTTTCAAGAAAGAAGCTGCCATGCTCATGCAAAGAATCTTGTTCTTCTAGAGTAGATGCCTCAAGGCAATCCATGGCCGAAGGGTTTTCTTCTAGAAATTTTTGATCATCATCAAGAACGATGGATGGAGGGCCAGAGGGAAATGACTCAAGTGAGGTAGATGAAGAGGATCGTGAGATTTGAAGTGTTTCTTCCTTCTTGTCCTCTTCTTGGTTGGAAAACTTCACATCCTCATGAAGAGCAAGATCAGGTGATGTGAATAGGGATACAAATTTCACTTGCTCAAGTGGTTCACGATTGATATGAGGTTTCGCCAAAGGATTTTGAGTGGTAATGGTGGCGAAAGAGGTTTTCCCAAGACTTGGCTTCATGTCCTCCTTGAGAAATGGTTCCTTGAGAGGATCGGGAGGAGTTTGAGGCATCTTTTCCCAAGTGTAGTTTGAGGTGTTTCCATAATCATTAGAAAGATCTTCCTCGAATAAAGGGAACTCAAGAGGTTGAGTTTCTTCTTCCTCCTTCATTGTTCTTGGTACAGGAGAGGGCTAAACAGACGAATCTTGGGATGTGGAAGATGGAGGGTTTGATTCGGATGTTGAGGGCTCCTCATGGATTGACTCTTGGAGGGGTATTTTTAGATCATCAACATAGGAAGAGTTTTCTAGGATAAGTTCTAGGAGCGCTCTGCTTTCTGTTGGTGTTTTGGTGGCAAAAGACTCTCCAGCGGTGATGTCAAGGTATAAGGCGGATTCCTTGTCTAGACCTGTCGGGTACCCATTTTCTAGGTACCCGATACCACGTACGTACACAGTACAAATACCAACCGAGGCCCAAAGATCCTACGCGGAGGATAGCAGCGGAGAGCTGGGCCCACGAAGGGGCCCAGCCAGGCAAAGAGCGAAACTACTGCCCTAAGCCTAAAAGAGTCTCCGCTCCACGAAGCCCATTAAGGGCCCAACCGAACAAGGCCATGTGGCCGCAGCTCCGCACGGGGTCACGGTCGGCCCACATTAAAGGAGCCCGACTCGGACGGAACGTTCACCCGACTCCCCCGACGGGAGTCGGGCACTAAAGGGTCGAGCGACACAGCTCCGACCCAACTCCGATCAGCCGTCGTCCGTCGACCGCTCGCCTCGATGGTAGTCGGGATCGACGGAGGACCCCGACCCGAACCATACCCGACCCCGACGGTCGGGAACCAAGCACGGGAGCAGCAGCGATACTCCGGTCAACTTCCGGCGTACGACCGCCCCATTCAGGATAAGCGTTCGTTCCGCATTAATTCCTGGACGGTGGTGAAGTACACTATGCCTGACCCACAACGGAATGGAGGGCGTCGCATCAAGGCCAAGCGCGGAATGACGGATGCGTGCACCAAGTACGCACACAATCAACAACAGCTCACGGAATGACTGTCGCCTAACTCTACTCTACAGTAGTCTAGAGCGTCGTCAACAGCGATAAACAGTGTCGATCAGGGGATGGGCGATCCACAGCGCCCGGACAAGACCCGGATGACATCATCATACGACCAAGCGAGAAGATTGCGGCGAAGCCATCGAGTCCGACGAGGAAGGCCCGACTCCATCTCCACCGCCCTTTCTCTCGCCTTACTTCTTTTCTTTTCTCCTTTCTCCATCTGTAACCGTTCTCCCTGTCATATAAAGGGAATATTGGGCCCAGGTGGGAAGAGAGAATTCTTTTTCGCTCAGAGAGAGTTCTTTTGTCACACACTCAAACACACTCAAGCACACGCACGAAAACGCAAAGGCAGAGACTTGGGAGCGGATCCCTCTCTCGCCCGCGGCTTGTATCCCCTACTACGAGCAACAAGAGCAAAATCACGAACTGGACGTAGGGCACTTCTTGGCCTGAACCAGTATAATCCACCGTGTCATTCGCAATCCTTCTGATCACCGTCAAGTCGCGCACAAATATACTCGTCGGCTGGTTACTAAACGCCGACAGTTGGCGCGCCAGGTAGGGGACCTCCGCGCGCTTGACAACGATCACATCGCCAGCTGATGGCTTCGTTGCCGCCAGCATCTCGCGGTCGTCTCCCGTTTCGCGGGAGCGTCCGCGGAAGGGACCGGAGGCGCTCCGCCGCGCCGTCTTCCCGGTTCTACACGCCGTTCACGGTTCATACCGTGTCTTTCGCTTCGGCGACGTGGACTTCTTGACTGACCACGCCGAGCAGCTACAGTGGATGCGCAGTAGCGCCGGCTCGAAGCCGCTGCGTGTCTTCACCACGGACGTCCACCTCTCGCGTGGTCCGGGGGTCCGAGCATTGCCCGTGCGTTTCGAAGCGTACCTCGGCGCAAACCCCTGGCCAGACGAGTGTCGTCGCATCTTCTACGCGCTGGCTCTCCTCAGCAACTGCCTAGTGGACGGACCACCGCTCCCGCCCGGCTACAAGGCCTGGGAGCGTCGAGCCTCTCTGCCGCCCCGGCTGCGGGAGTCGATGGAGGCGCTGGAGCGCGAGCTTGCATGCCGTTTCCCGCCTGGCTGGACCGGGCATCCCGGTCCCGTCGTTGGCACACCAGTATTCGTGGGCACGGAGCCCACCGGTACCCAGGACCGCGATTCTGTCGAGGACCTGCTTGCTGAGTGCTTCGACGCGCTCACATTCGATCCGTCCCGCGAGGGCTTCATGGCCGAAATTCGGGACGGGGATATCGCTGACCCCAGCGACGGGGAAGGCGACGATGCGGACGAGCCGTCTGGAGGCGACTGTTGGTATTTCTTACGTCACGAATAAATCCGCAAGCGCACGGAATACCGTTGTAGCACTTCACCCAGGAGTATTCCAAGGTATCGTATTTGTTTTCCCCAAGGAACGGAGGTATCCTGCAGCAAGGTTAGTTTTACCCAAGAGCACACAAGAACGATAGTAGTATAGGATTGAGAGGATGAATAAAGATCTAGTTATCCCTTAGGATAGACGCACTCAAGCTCTACTTGTTTACTTCGGGCACTGGTATAGACCTGGTCTGCCAAGTCACGCCAGCCTGTAGCTCTACAACGAACCCGAACGTGGAGGATTACACGGGACGGACAGGGCTGTCACCACCTGCCGCCTACCTCTACAAACCGTGGGGCACGCTGCAAACAAAGGTAACCTCTAGCCTAGACACCATGTCTATGCCGTCGATTACTACTCTAACCCCGGTCCTGGTACTGATTCAGAAGGCTAGAGCACTCCTTGCGGAGCGATGATCCCGCAAACAAGTATAACAAGAATAACGACTAGTAAATAATGCTCGCTAGATCAATATCACCACGAATGCTAACTTATGAATAAGAACGACGAACGAACGAAGAACGAACGACGAACGAAGAACGAACAAAGAACTACTAATAAGATAATATCCGCCAAGGTACAAGATTTGGGCTAAGTCCTCACAAGGGAGGACTACCCTCTCTTCTCCCCTGCCCTCTCTCCTACTACTACTATACAAGAGGCCCTTGGCCTGGATGGGAGTGGAATGACTTGTGTCTTGTGTTGTGTGTTGTAGGGGAGGGGGTACCCCTTTATTTATAGCCCTCCAAAGGCGGTGGAATTGAGGCGGTTCCCGGCATTGATGGCATTGATTGCAGGGGGAACCAAACTCAGTAAGTCGGTTGCAAACCGCCATAAGAAGATGGGCCAGTGGGGCCACCAGGGAGGGTCGGCCGACCCCTGTTCCCAGGTCGGCCAACCTGGGGTGGGCCCCACTGGGCCTCAGCCTCCTCTGGTTCCTGCCTTGGATGGTATGCTGGTCCAGTCCACCTGCTATGCGTGGACTTGAAGCCTTTTACTCTGGTTTTGGGGCTTTGGGGAGATATCTTTATTCCGGGGAAAATCGGTGTTTGCGAAGTAGGCCTTTTATGCTTTCTTTTCCCCGTTTTCATATGAAATGCACCTGCACTCACAAATTCACCAAGACTCGTGGAATCCCTAGTTTCAAGACCTAAGTCTACCTTTGGTGTTTGATTTGAGGGTTAAGAGCGCAGCTAGTTGACGGTTTATTTTGGGTCTAAGAGCCGTCAATAACTCCCCCACACTTAGCCTTTGCTCGTCCTCGAGTAAAGATAAAGGACTAAGGTGGAACATAACTTTCTTTGCTATGATGCTAGCATACAAGTTATTCCAAGCCATACCTGCACCCGTGAACTTCGATGTGTCTACCATGTCATCTTGGGCGGTTGAGGAATGGAACGGTCATGATTCAAGTCATCATAGCTGCATCTGCTGAGTAACTTGGGTTTTTGAAAGATTTTCAAAAGTAAAAACATAGCTCATACTCCTCGAATGATAACTCTCAGCGCTCAATGTGTATGATTCCTCACCAAGGCATTTGATTTGCCTCTTTTCATCCTACTTCTATGTAAGGCTTTGTGTGGAGCTTGGTAGGGAGTGAAGAGGAGCATACTTGCATTACTTTTGTTGCTAAGTCAAAAACCGAATCCAAGGAGAAAACAAGTCATACAATCGGATCAAGAATGTGCACGTGTGTGGATAAGTGTATGGAAAAGTGAATATGGTGGATACTCCTTGATGTGATGATGTCCCTCTCTTGATTGATTTTTATTAGAGAACATGGCTATCACTTATTTTCTTTTCTTTTCTTTTTTTCTTTTTTTCGATCACGCTCATATTTGAGCGGTTCTTTTTTTTTTCTTATTCATGCTCTTGCATATGAGCACTCTTTCTTTCTTCTCTCTCTTTTTTTTTACTTCTCTTTCTTTTTTTTCGATAGCCATGTCTCTTTTGCAAGAATATTTGGAGAGAGACATCAACAACAAATGAAAGAGTATTTATTTTGGTGGATGGATGAAATGATGTAGCTAACTTCGAGTGTAGAAGTTTAGCATGTTTTGTGGTGGTGGTGTATGTGTACGTGATCTTGATCATGAAAGTATGACAAGCATCTCTCAAGGGTCACAACAATTTGACAAAGCTCAAAGCAGTAACAAGCAGCATTTGTAGTGGTTTTCAATATGATCATTATTTGGCTCTGGTGGGAATATAGGATCATTGAGGAGTGCAAAGCTATGGATTTTGAATTTTGCAAGAAAAATTCCCAAGCACTATATGCAGAATAAGCAAGATTCCTCTCATCCAACCATATCACATTCGCCAACAACTTAGATAAACATGGGGTCCTATGAGATTGGTGTTCACAAGCGATAGGTGTATGATGCGAGGAATAAAGAGTATGCAGGCCAACCAGGTGAAAGTATGTTGGTTCATTTTATATTTGAGTTAAATCTATGAGATTTTCATGAAAGATTGTTTTAACTCATGAAATAGGGACTAGGGGATAAGATGCGCAAACCATCGCCATGGATGAAGTGGAGATCAAGTGGGACCTTTGGATGTTTGATCGCACCAGAGGGTTCAACCGTACTTTTGTTTTCTTGTACCCGATGGCTCCATTCCTTAGCATGTTGATTAGTGCGATGTTGTGCATCGTGTTGGTGGGAGATCTCGAATGCGTGCGTGATGAAGACAGAGAGATCTCCCCCACACTTGTTCTTGTACCTGGCCTCTTTTATTCAAAAGAAACAAAAGATTGTGGAAATAAAAAGGACTCTACCGGGGTTAAAGACCGGGGAGCCTAAATTTATTCAAATTGGAAACTAGCTCGAGGCGCATATGTGTTTTGAAAAAGGGAAATAGAAGCGCCTAGTTTATTCATATGTTTTTTATTTATTTATTTCTTTATTTGACTTTAGATTCTTTTCCAACTTTTTATTTTATCATGTAAGGTGAAAGTGAAAAGATACAAGTTGCGATACAATTTACCTTTGTGGGGGAACCCCCACACTTGTTCTTTTCTCATAGCCCTTGATTTGGGGTTGAGCCCCATGCGTTGGCTGTGGGTCTTGAGATTGACCGGGCTTTGTTGCAGCGCGGCGTTGATGTTGTCACATTGGTCCTCAATGGTTTGCTGCCATCATGTGCCACGACGAACCTCAAGCCTCATATCCTTGCGTGGGTTGGTCCCAACCAAGTGAATACTTAGTTGTTTCCCACCCTGCTAGATATTCATAGGCTCGGGCAGCGGTGGTGGCACCTTCATGGCTGTATTCTTTGACCTTTTTCAAGTAATCCCTGCCAAAAACACTACTCCTGCAAGCAATCCACATCCAACTTGGAGAGGGATGGTTAGCTCTCACAACATATACAAATAAAGTCCCGGGTTAGGTAACCGGATCTCATTTGTATAGCTGAGGAAGATAATCACAAGCGAATCATGCGGACCGTGTATGAGAGAAATCATAAACATGATAATCCTCATTGATAAAAGATCAGGGCTCATTGATATAAGAAACTTAAGCATTTTCTAAAGCCCAGACTCTTAGCAACATGAGCAATCAACGAGGTGAAGTTCTAACAATTGCAAATGCATTGCAGAGGAGAGATTCTTATATTGTAAACCATGGCAGCAGGATTATAAGCTCATTCCTCATAGATGGGCTTAAGTAACACAAGTCATAGCAAACCATTCATGCATCAAGCACAGGGTGGAATGTGATACTTTGCCAAAGAGCATGCTTGCGAAGACTAGGAGTTGTAGACAAGCTCAAGCAAGCAATGCTTATGGAAACCTAGTAGTAGACTAAGATTGTTTTGAAAGCACTTGATACTCATTCAGCAAGAACCGAAGAGTAAAACTATTGTCTACAAATAGCAGGGTGCATAAGATAGTATGGCAAATAAGAAGGAACCTTTCTCACCACACAAGCAAATTCATCCCACCCTATGGCTTCTCATCATTGGCAAAGTTAACATTCATACCTGTTTTGTGCAGCAATTCCGAGTCACATACTCATGTGTGAGCATGGACACGGTTCCATGAGCGTTGTAGGCTTGCATCTCCTCATCGCACACCAAGATGGATTGGTGTGAGAGAGCAGTCTCGACGTGTTGTTTTCATCGTGGTCCACCTCCATGGGATCCTTTTGAAGCTCTTCATGCCAACCCTCTTGAGTTGGGCATGAGTTTGATGGAGAGGTATGAATATGTGTCACATCGAGAGTGACTTGGGTTTGAGCTTGTCGCCTTCTTCAACGCATTGATGAGCCACTTGTTGGCCCATTTCATAGCTACACACAAGAGCGAGAACACAAGAGCAAACTCGAGAACGGGTTACGTTAGTGTAAATAATGTGGATTGCCCGTCGGTTTCCCTTGCAAGGCTTCTTTTTTTTCGCAACTCAAAGCATTCAAACAAACCGAAAGAAGAAAAGGGAAATCTTTTTCTTAAGTTTGAGGCAAAACACAAAAAGGGTTTGTCTCAAATTTATTTCTGTATGCGATTTCTTTTTTTTTTAGGAGAATAAAAAGATTTGGAGGAAGTCCAACATGCAGGAGAATTATTCTGGAAACCTCCAAAGAATGCAAAAGAAGATGGAAATATTTTTCTTGAATTCGAGACACATTCCAATAAAAACTTTGAAGAAATGTGTGAGCAAGAATTTTGTTGCGAGTGTGCTTGAGTGAAAATGAAAATGAAAATTGAGGAGTCCAAGCACCCTTGCTTCAAAGAAATGAAATCCAATTTGGCCAACAACTTCCAATGGCTATGAAAAAGTCAATAGGAGTTGTGCCAAAATCCCTTCAAAATTTTGCTCAAAACATTTTCCAACAAAAGGTTGTCTTAAATTCATTTTCCAAATTTATTCAAAAGAAATAAAATATTTGTTGTTTTTCAATCGAAAAATAAAAAGAAGAATTGGAAGACTTCCAACCTGAGAAAACTTATTTTTGGAAAACTTGCAAATGGAAGAGCCAAAGGGAGAAAGAAAATCTTTTTCTTGAACTTGAGACAAAATACAATGAAAACTTGGGGAAATGCGAGAGCAAGAATTTTTGTGAGGGTGCTTGAGTGAAAATGGAAAATTGAAGAGTCCAAGCAAACTTGCATCTCAATATAAAGAAATGAAGCTCAACTTCGTCAACAACCCCACAATGGCTATGTGATGAAAAGGCAAAGGGAGCTGTGCCAAAAATTCTTCAAAAATCTTTTTTTTTTCGCTCAAAGCATTTTCCAACAAGAGTTGTCTCAAATTCGTTTTCCCAAATTTATTCTCTCAAAATAAAAGAAACACATTTTTTTCAAAGTATTTTTTCTTTTAAAATGCAAAATTTAAATTGGTTTGAAAACTCCCAACCATGATTTGGAAAAATTCAAACATGCAAGAATGCAAGTGAAAATCAAATATGCATTTTTGTGGAAAAAGCAAATATGCAAAACAATGCAGGTGAAAATTCAAACATGCATGGATGCAAATTGGGGAAAATCAAATATGCATGTTGAAAGAGAAATTAAATATGGAAGAAGCAAATATGAGATAACTACCGATTATCCTGTCGGCAAGGGCATCATCCTTTTTAAGTCCGATGAGCAAGACTTTTCTCCGTCATGTTCTTGATAATATAGTCCCGGAGAATGTTCTGCATGGTTAGTACCAAAAATGCAACCACGATATTTGCAATATTTATGATAAATGAAAGCATCTACAACCATCCTGAAGAACAAGTAGCAAAAGATAGCTTTATGGTGGTTGTAGGCCTCATGTGTGGTTTTGGAACTAACGAGAGCATGTATCAAAAGGTTGTTCAAGGAAGAAGCTCTCATGCTCGTTCAATGATTCTTCTTTGGATTCTAGAGTCGATGCCTCAAGAAATTCCATGGCCAAAGGATTTTCTTCGAGAAGTTCTTGATCATCATCAAGAATGATGCAAGGAGGGCCAGAGGGAAAGGACTCAAGTGACGCAGAAGAAGAGGATCGTTGGATTTGAGATGTTTCTTCCTTCTTGTCCTCTTCTTGGTCGGAAACTTCTCATCCTCATGAAGAGCAAGATCGGGTGATATGAATGGAGATATGAACTTTACTTGCTCGAGTGATGAATGATCAAGGTGAGGTTTCACCAAAAGATTTTGAGTGGTGGTGGTGGCGAACGAAGTTTTCCAAGGGTTTTCTTTCGTGTCCCCCTTGAGAAATGGTTCTTTTGGAGGATCGGGAGGAGAATGAGGTGGTTTCTTTACCCAGGTGTAATTCGAGGTATTCCCATAATCTTCAAAAATGATTTCCTCAAACATCAGATATTCAAAGGGTTCATCTTCTTCTTCCTCCTCCATCATTGGTGGTTTGGGTGGTGATGTAGAGGCTTGTGGTTTTTGATAGGAAGAATTCGAGGTGTTTTCATAACCTCCAAAGATATCATTTCCAAACTTGGATTGGAACTCCAGAGGTTCTTCGTCCACTATCATCGTTCGTGAATCGGATGAGGACTCAGATATTGGGTCAACCAAGGTAGACACCTTTTGTTGTGTTTCCACAATGAGTTCCTCATCCTTTGACTCCGGCTCCTCTGGTGTTTCAGCGGAAAACGGTGTGTTTTCAACGATTATTTCTAAAAGCTCTTTTGCTTCCGCTATGGTCTTATGGCAGAAAGAACCACCGGCAGCCGTGTCAAGATAAAGTGCGGTGTTTTTGCTCAACCCCGAATAAAAGTGTTGAAAAAGAACGGGTTCTGGGAGCAATAACTCTGGGCCGGAATCTGTAAATCAACAGAACCGGATCCATGCCGCACTAAGGGTCTCTTTCTCTTCCTGGCGAAAGTTAATTATTTCCGCTCGTAGAGCAGTAATTCGAGATACAGGAAAAAATGCTAGACAAAATTTGTCTCGCAGTTCTTTCCAATCGCCGTTCACTCTCTTAGCGGTGTAAGTGTACCATTGCTTCGCCTTCCCATTGAGGGAGAAGGAAAACAACTTCCACTTCAAGGTTTCATGTGTCATGCCATTGATCAAAAGGCATGCACACAATTGCTCAAACTCTCGCAAGTGTTGAAAAGGATTTTCATCTTTAAGACCAGAGAAAGATAAACCTTTGATCAAAGCAATAAAACTGGGGCAAAGCTCATAGCTTGATGATAAAACTGGTTGTGATGATAAAGGTGGCTCTAAGAGCTCGGCCCGTGGAGCAGAGAATGATTGAATCATAGGTTGTGGCTCCATGGTAAATGTTTTTGGTTTTTTTTAAGTGGATAGGTGAAGGTGTGAAAAGGATGGAAATGATAGGTGATGGAATTTTTTTTTCTAATGATGGTAAAGGAAAAAGGTAAAGGGTACAATATGAGGGTAAACCTGGTTCGCAGCAGAGATAGCAACCGTTCCCCGGCAACGGCGCCAGAAATGCTTGTTGGCATTTCTTACGTCACGAATAAATCCGCAAGCGCACGGAATACCGTTGTAGCACTTCACCCAGGAGTATTCCAAGGAATCGTATTTGTTTTCCCCAAGGAACGGAGGTATCCTGCAGCAAGGTCAGTTTTACCCAAGAGCACACAAGAACGATAGTAGTATAGGATTGAGAGGATGAATAAAGATCTAGTTATCCCTTAGGATAGACGCACTCAAGCTCTACTTGTTTACTTCGGGCACTAGTATAGACCTGGTCTGCCAAGTCACGCCAGCCTGTAGCTCTACAACGAACCCGAACGTGGAGGATTACACGGGACGGACAGGGCTGTCACCACCTGCCGCCTACCTCTACAAACCGTGGGGCACGCTGCAAACAAAGGTAACCTCTAGCCTAGACACCACGTCTATGCCGTCGATTACTACTCTAACCCCGGTCCTGGTACTGATTCAGAAGGCTAGAGCACTCCTTGCGGAGCGATGATCCCGCAAACAAGTATAATAAGAATAACGACTAGTAAATAATGCTCGCTAGATCAATATCACCACGAATGCTAACTTTATGAATAAGAACGACGAACGAACGAAGAACGAATGACGAACGAAGAACGAACGATGAACGAACGAAGAACGAACGAAGAACTACTAAATAAGATAATATCCGCCAAGGTACAAGATTTGGGCTAAGTCCTCACAAAGGGAGGACTACCCCTCTCTTCTCCCCTGCCCTCTCTCCTACTACTACTATACAAGAGGCCCTTGGCCTGGATGGGAGTGGAATGACTTGTGTCTTGTGTTGTGTGTTGGAGGGGAGGGGGTACCCCTTTATTTATAGCCCTCCAAAGGCGGTGGAATTGAGGCGGTTCCCGGCATTGATGGCATTGATTGCAGGGGGAACTAACCTCAGTAAGCCGGTTGCAAACCGCCATAAGAAGATGGGCCAGTGGGGCCACCAGGGAGGGTCGGCCGACCCCTGTTCCCAGGTCGGCCAACCTGGGGTGGGCCCCACTGGGCCTCAGCCTCCTCTGGTTCCTGCCTTGGGTGGTATGCTGGTCCAGTCCACCTGCTATGCATGGACTTGAAGCCTTTTACTCTGGTTTTTGGGCTTTGGGGAGATATCTTTATTCCGGGGAAAATCGGTGTTTGCGAAGTAGGCCTTTTATGCTTCCTTTTCCCCGTTTTCATATGAAATGCACGTGCACTCACAAATTCACCAAGACTCGTGGAATCCATTAGTTTCAAGACCAAATTCTACCTTAGGTGTTTGATTTGAGGGTTAAGAGCGCAGCTAGTTGACGGTTCATTTTGGGTCTAAGAGCCGTCAACAGCGACGGCGCGAACCCAAGTGCCTGTGGTGGGGGACGCTGCACCCCCACAGCAGGACCTGCCGGCGTTGGAGCAGCTGCTCGCAAGGAGGCGCGTGCTCGCCGACATGGAGTGCGTCATTGAGCGGGAACGTCAGCTCTTGGAGCACGAGATCGCCAAGCGGCGTGCCCCCGGAGGGCGCGCGATGTGCAGCACCGTGTCGTGCATGACGTCGTGGACACCCCTCTCCGCCTCCCGCGCGCCAGTCAGAACCTGGCGGCGGCCGTGGACCTCGCGCGAGACCTTCCGCAACCTGCGACCCCGGAGGACGAGCGGAAGCGTAAGGAGCTCCTGCGGCTACTAGAAGTGGCGGCGGAGCAGCAGGCCGAAAGCTCGCTGTCCCGACAATGCGCTCTGGGAGCCCTTCAGCGCTCCGCCGACCGCCATGACGACAAGGAGGCATCTGTGGCTCAGCCGCCGCGCGGATGTGGCGGCCGCAACCTGCCTCCCATCAAGGAGCGCGTGGGACCCGTGCGGGACGCGCGCATCCTCCTCGACGCGTGCAGACGCGACCAGGCCCAAGGCACTCGGCGCGAAGCCGGGATGCGCGGCTACCACCCCCGACGGGGCGGTCGTTACGACCCGGAGGAGGATCAGAGCCCGAGCCCTCCGCCTCCGGGGCCGCGCGCCTTCGGGCGTCAGATCCGATGTGCTCCGTTCCTGCAGCGGTACCGCGCGCCGACCAACATCACCAAGTACTCGGGTGACTCAAACCCGGCCATTTGGCTGGGTGACTATCGACTCTCCTGCCTGGCTGGCGGGGCCGACAGTGACGAGTTCATCATCCGCAACCTCCCGCTCTACCTCGCCGACTCGACACGGGCGTGGCTCGAGCACCTCCCAGAGGGGATCATCCAGAACTGGGAGGATCTGGAGGATGTCTTCGTCGGCAACTTCCAGGGGACGTACGAACGTCCCGGGAACCTGTGGGATCTCCGGAACTGTCGCCAGCTCCCCGACGAGACCCTGCGCGACTACATCCGGCGGTTCTCGAAGCAGTGCAACGCACTGCCCAACATCGCCGACACCGATGTCGTCAGCGCGTTCCTTGCCGGGACGACCCACAAGACCCTGGTGCATGAGCTGGGGCGCAACAGCCCCCGCACGACCAAAGACCTCCTCGACATCGCCACCAACTTTGCGTCCGGCGAGGACGCGGTGGGGGCGATCTTCACCAAGACTCCTGCCAAGCTCAAGGCTATGGCCAAGAGGGAGGAGTCGGCGGAAGGGGCCGGCCCCTCCAGCCAGTCCAAGAAGAAGAAGAAGAAGAAGAAGGGCAACGTCGCGCGACAGGAGGCGTCTCTTGTCGCTGCGGCGGAGCGCAAGCCGAAGCGCGCGCCTGCGGAGGGCGCGCCCAACTACTTCGAGAAGAAGCTCGAGGAGCCCTGCACCAACCACACGTTCGCCGTCAAGCATGCTCTCAAGGATTGCGGCTGCTCCGCAAGTTCCTCACCAGCAGCTCCAAGAAGGCGGAACGCGACCCCCCGCCGCCCAAGGGCGGCGATGAAGACAAGGGTGGGGATGACGATGCTTTCCCCCACCCTGACGGCTGTCTCATGATCTTCGGGGGACCGGAGGCCTGCGTGCCGCGAAGGCAGCAGAAGCTCGTCCGATGCGAGGTCTACGCCACGGAGCCGGCCGTCCCCACTTTCCTGAAGTGGTCCGACTCCGCGGTCACGTTCGACCGCTCCGACCATCCGAAGCACGTGCCCAGGCCTGGTCGTTACCCGCTCCTTGTTGACCCCATCATCGGCAAGAAGAGGCTCTCCAAGGTCCTCAAGGACGGAGGCAGCGGCCTCAACATCCTCTACCGAGAGACCCTCGACGCCATAGGGATAAGACGGGACCGTGTCCGACCGACTCGGGCACCGTTCCACGGGATCGTCCCCGGCAAGCAGGTGGTGCTGCTCAGGCAGATCGATCTGCCCGTGACCTTCAGCACCGCTGCCAACTACCGCACCGAGACGCTGACCTTCGAGGTGGTGGACTTCCCCGGGGCGTACCACGCTGTGCTCGGGCGACCATGTTACACTAAGTTCATGGCCGTCCCCAACTACACCTACCTCAAGCTCAAGATGCCGGGCCCCAATGGGGTCATCACAGTGAGCACGTCCATCCAGCGTGCTTACGAGTGCGACCGCGAGGCTTACGAGATCGCGGAAGCACTCCTGCACAAGGGCGAGCTCCCGGCGGCCGCTGTGACGACGGAGGAGGCCAGGCCCGACTACAAGAGCTCGACCGGGTAGTTCGACCCGGCCAAGGACGTCAAGGAGGTTCCGCTCAACCCAGCCTACCCCGACAGCAAGACCGTGCGCATCGGCACCGCGCTTGCTGACAAATAGGAAAGCGCGCTCGTCGACTTCCTCCGTTCCAATCAGGACATATTTGCGTGGAAGCCCTCGGACATGCCGGGCATCCTGAGGAATGTCGCCGAGCACTCTCTGTGTATCAAGCCGGGCTCTCGCCCGGTGAGACAACACATGCGCCGCTATGACAAGGAGAAGCACGAGGCCATCGGAGAGGAGTTATCGAAACTCTTAGCCGCTGGGTTTATCAAAGAGATGTACCACCCCGAGTGGTTATCCAATCCTGTACTTGTGAAAAAGAAGAATGGAAAGTGGCGGATTTGTGTTGACTATACGAATCTCAATAAGGCGTGCCCGAAGGATCCGTTTACTTTGCCGCGTATTGATCAAATCGTAGACTCGACCGCTGGGTGCGAAACCCTTTGCTTTCTCGACGCGTACTCTGGTTATCACCAGGTCCCGTTGAAAGAGTCCGATCAGCTCGCGACTGCGTTCATCACCCCGTATGGCGTGTATTGTTACGTGACGATGCCGTTTGGGTTGAAAAACGCCGGGGCAACGTTCTAGCGGTGCATGATCAAATGTTTCGGCGATCTTATCGGTCGGATCGTCGAAGCATACGTGGACGACATCGTGGTGAAGTCCAAGAGGACCGACGACCTTGTCGCCGACCTCGATCAAGCTTTTCAAAAGCTGAGGGCGTGCGGCATAAAGCTGAACCCGGAGAAGTGCGTCTTCGGTGTTCCGAAGGGCATGCTGCTCGGATTCTGCGGCTCGGAGTGCGGCATCGAAGCCAACCCCGAGAAGATCGAAGCCATCACGAAGATGGGCCCCATTCAAAACCTGAAGGGCGTGCAACGCGTCATGGGATGTCTCGCAGCTCTCAGCCGGTTCGTCTCCTGACTCGGAGAGAAGGGCCTGCCCCTGGAATCCGACCACTTTGTCTGGAGTCCCGAGGCGCAGGCCGCACTCAATCGGCTTAAGGCGGTGCTATGGAACGCACCTGTCTTGACGGCTCCCACTGAGCGCGAACCTCTCCTCCTGTACATCGCAGCAACGACTCAAGTGGTCAGCTCTGCGTTGGTGGTCGAGAGGGTCGAGCTGGGACACGCTCTGAAAGTCCAACGACCGGTATACTTTGTCAGCGAGGTTTTGTCCAACACAACGACCCGCTGGACCCAGCTTCAGAAGCTGTTGTACACGGTCGTGAGAGGAAGCTTCGGCATTACTTCGACACGCATCCGGTTACCGTGGTCACCTCCTTCACTCTCGGCGAGGCGTTAAGGAGCAAAGAGGCCACCAGCAAAGCCGCGAAGTGGGCTCTAGAGCTCATGGGGCACGAACTCGAGTTCGCCCCGCGCACGGCGATCAAGTCGCAGGTGCTTGCCGACTTCGCGGCCGAGTGGACCTAGATTCAGCTGCCGCCTGCACCTGTCGAGCAAGAGTGTTGGAAGTTGTTTTTCGACGGCTCGCTGACAAAGAGAGGCGCTGGAAGTGGTTTCCTGCTCATCTCACCGCTTGGATCCCGACTGCGTTACGTAGTCCGGCTCAACTTCCCTGCATCCCACAACGTGGCGGAATACGAAGCGCTCATGAATGGGATGAAGGCGGCGATAGAGCTCGGCATCAAGAGGCTGGAGAGTCCTCGGCGACAACCAGCTCAGGTGACGAGCGAATCGAACTGCTCGAACCCAAAAATGGCGGCGTACTGTGCTAAGGTGCGGCGACTCGAAGAGAAGCTCGAAGGCTTCCACATCAACCACGTTCTTCGCCGCTACAACGAGGAAGCGGACGGCCTCGCGAACATCCTCCAATCGGGACCCCGTCCCTGTCGGTGTCTTCTCCCACGACCAGCAAAAGCCATCGGTGCGGGAGGCGCCGACCACGTTTACGGCGGACGACTCGGCAACCCAACCGAGTGGCGCCAACCACTCAGCAACTGAAGGTACGTGCCCTCCTCTCGGGGACGACTCGGGTCGTGCCGTGCTTGCCATCCCGACTGCGTCCGACCCTGTGGCCGACCGGAGGACGCCATTCCTCGACTGCTTGCTCCGAGAACAACTCCCCGCCGATCAGACGGAGGCAAGACGCCTCACACGTCGAGCCAAGTCGTTTGTCGTAGTCGGTGGCGAGCTTTACAAGAAGAGCCACTCGGGAGTGCTCCAATGCTGCATCCCCATCGAATGGGGGGAAGGAACTACTGTCTGACATCCACGCCGGCGAGTGTGGCCACCATGCGGCCCCAAGGAGCCTAGTCGGGAAGGCGTTCCGACATGGTTTTTATTGGCCCACGGCTGTGGCCGACGCCACTGAGGTAGTGCGCTCTTGCGAAGGGTGCCAGTACTATGCTCAGAGGACCCACATGCCGGCGCAAGCCTTGCAAACCATACCCATCACCTGGCCCTTTGCCGTGTGGGGATTGGACTTGGTCGGGCCATTGAAGAAGGCGCCCGGCGGCTACACGCATCTGCTAGTGGCCGTCGACAAGTTCTCCAAGTGGATTGAAGCATGACCTCTTGTGAAGATCAGATCGGCCGAAGCGTTGCGATTCTTCATCGACATCATTCATCGCTTTGGAGTGCCGAACTCCATCATCACCGACAATGGGACCCAGTTCACCGGCAACGAGTTCCTTGAATTCTGCGACGACTACAACATCCGAGTCGACTAGGCTGTGGTTGCGCACCCGCAAGCCAACGGTCAGGTCGAACGGGCGAACGGCATGATCCTGCAAGGACTCAAGCCCAGGATTTTCAACAAGTTGAAGGTTCATGCTGGAAGATGGGTGTGAGAGTTGCCCGCGGTGTTGTGGAGCCTGCGAACCACCCCGAGTCGAGCAACGGGGCAAACGCCGTTCTTCATGCTCTATGGGGCGGAGGCAGTGCTCCCGCCGACATTGAGTATGGGGCTCCTCGCGTTCGTGCCTTCAACGAGGAGGCCAACAAGAGATTCCTCGAGGACGCTCTTGATCAAATCGATAAAGATCGAGAGGTCGCTCTCATGAGGTCGTCCAAATATCAACAAGCCATGTGCCGCTAGCACGGGCGGCGAGTTCACGGCCGCGCTTTCAAGGAAGGAGACCTAGTCCTCCGACTGGTGCAGAGCAACAAAGATCGACACAAGCTATCACCACCGTGGGAGGGACCGTTCGTCATCGCTGAAGTACTGCGTCCCGGAACGTACAAGCTCATGGACTCGGAAGGCCAGCTCGTCGCCAACGCCTGGAACATTGAGCAGCTACGTCGCTTCTACCCTTAGCTCTGTAAATTCGTTTGTCGTTTTCTTCCGTTTCATCAACGTCAAACGAACTCGGTGTTTTATTCATACACCTCTTGGGCAGCCGTCTGGGTACGCTCCCCTCGGGGCTCCACCCGGCGGGTGTGGCTTTGTGCCGCGTCAATTTTGTACACGCGAGGAATGGTGCTCTTAAGAGAAACAACGCAATTTGACTAAGAGCGCACCCTCGCGAACGCAAAACCGACGTCCTGAAACTCGAAGTGTGATAAACCGCAACGAAAATCGCGAGTCCTAGATGTTGGCTTGAGGCTCGGCTAGTTCGATCGAGGGCACCCGACGCCCCAGTGGATAGGGACGGCCCGAGCGGCTGGTCGGAATTAAGCCGACACTCCGGGACTCCGAGTTTTCGAGGCGGATTGTTACACGAAAAGAGCAAAACGAACGAAAAACTTGCGAAAAGCGAAACAAAAATCCATATAAACAAACGGGCGCGCATGCCCGCATCTTTGTTCACAAAATAAGGCCCGCACGGGCCCGACTCCGACCGCGACTCCCGAACCTATTGATTTTCACCTTCGCCTCGGTGCGAGGGGATCATGTCCAGGTTGGCATCGGCAAGACGGCGCGCGAAAGGAACCACTTCCTCCTCGATCTCCTCCAAGACGGCCTCGCTGCAGGAAGGTTCGTAGTCGTTCGCCAGCACGTCGATCTTGAAGTGATCCCCGTAGTGGCTCTTCGCCACGGCAAAGGCGAGCTGGCCCCCGGTCCAGAGGCACTCCTCCTCGTGCACTCGGAAGTAGGCAGGGAGCCCGGTCACTTGGGGGATCACCGACGTGGCGCCCGGCGAGCGCGGCACCCCGACCTCGTTGCACGCGATCTCCATGGCCTGCCGCAGCAGGTCGAGGTCCGCCAGCGCCTTCTGCGACTGCTCCTGGAGCTCCTGAGCATCAGGCCAGAGCGACAAAACCAATCACCCGACCGAAAGGGAACGAACACTAGCATATCGGAATGAGCCGAAGAACAAAGTAAGTCAACTTACTCTTCAGCTCCCGCTGTGTCTTTTGGAGCTCACTTGTCACGTTGGTCAACGACGACTGGGCGGCGATCTTAAGCTCCCTCTCCTTGCTTAACGCTATCTCGGCCGCCGCTATCTTGCCTTCGGCGGTCTCGGCGCGCTGAGTGGCTGCCAACAGCACCTTCTCGGCGGCGGTTCGGAGGTCACGCTCCGCCTGCAGCTCTTGCTCACGAGTCCGCACCAGCCCTTCTGTCGTCTCGGCGCGCTCGACCATGTCGCCCAGCACCGACTCCGCGTCTACGGCTCTTCTCCGCATCTTTCGCTGCCTTCGTCGCGGACTCGGCAGCCTCGGCTTGGCGGTGGACGGAGTCGGAGATTCGCAGCGCGCGTGCCAGCTCTGCGCCCCGGGCGACATACTCCTTGAGCTGGTGCCGGACGAAGTTTGACTTGAGCTTGCAAGCAAATTTTGCGGACGGCGAGAAAAGTCGTGAGGCGAAAAATGCAAATACGGCAAACTCCCAAAAAACAACAGAGGGAACAAATAAAGAGAGACAGGAGAGAATCCTCTCACTCACCTCAAGGGGAACCCGCGCGTTCATCATCAGCTCCTTCGCGGCGTCGACCTCCGCCGTGACGGATGCCTTGATCGCGTCCAGCCTGCTGTAGGTGTGGGAGAGCTCCTGGGTCATGTATGCCCAGGCGTTTGACTCCGACGAGTCGGACAGGGAAACCGGACCCTCCGGCGTGTTCACTAGCACGTCCGGCCCCCAGCCGGACCGCGCCAGACGCTAGATCCACGGCACATCGCCGGCGGCCGCGTCCCAGCGCGGGTCGCCGGCCGCGCTCCTCGGCGGAGGGGTGGCTCCCCGACGAGCCCCCGCAACGCTGCCGGCGCCATCGGCCCTCGACGACGGCGACGGGCCCGACACCGGACGAACCACGACGGTCTGACCCCCAGCGCCAGCAACATTTTGTGCCAGCGGCGAGGCGGCGCCTGGCCGCGACACGTCGGCCCGACCTTCGGAGTCGGGGGCTGTGCTCGCAGCGGGTGCGGAGCCCTGCTGTGTCGCCGCGTCGCGATCCCTCGACGCGTCGCGCTCCCGCTCCGTTCCCTCTGGTGCCGCAAGGACATCCGGCTGCCTCTGCGCGGCGTCCTCCTGTCTCGGGGCGGCGCCCTCCTGGCCCCGACTCTGCTCCGTGGCAAGACGCAGAGCCTTGTGAGGGGCGAGCTGGGTCCCGTCCCATTTCGGGGCAGCGCTGCAAGAACGCATGTCATCGTTCAGAAGAAGGAAAGCAAAGACGAGCAAAGTGGCAACAAAAGACATGGCTGAGCTCACTTACATCTCAGACCGCTTGCGCTTTCGCGCAGGCTTCCCTGCTGGGCGCCCCGAGTCTCGTCCGGCGGCCGCACGCGGCACCGCGTCGGGGATAGGCTTCTCGCCGCCCTGCGCCTCCACCCCAGGGGTCGGATGCGACTCGCCGGGTCCCACGGGCGGGATCACTTCCCGCGCGACCTCTGCTTTGCTCGCCCCCGCGCCGGTCTCGGGAGCGGTTGGTGAAGCGGAGATCGTCCCGGCTGGAGTAGAGGTCCCGGCCGGAGCTGCGACGGCAACGAGGACGTCGCGGCTCCCCGCGGACACCGTCGACGTCGTGGCGACCGTAACCACGTCACTGGGGCCACCCGGTGGGGGCCCCTGGCTCTCGCCAGCCGTGTGGCCTGCCGGAGCTGCCTGCACGCCGTCATCATCGAGGATGACGTCGTCGATCCATGCATCGTCGGGGCGACCGCCGTCGCTGGCGTCCTCGCTGCTGCGGTCGAGTGCCGGGTCCGTGTCGAACTCGGCCTCGGTGTCGACCACCTCGCCGCCCCGGCGACGCCGCGCTCGCTCTGTCCTCCTCGCCTCGTGGGCATCCTTTCGGGCTTTGCGGCGATCCTTCCACCGCTTCGCCTTCTCAGCTTGGGCGCACTTCACCGCCCTCCGGTCCGTATAATCGGGCAAGGGGGCGGTTGAGCGCCGAGCGACCAACCCCGGCTGCACCCAAAGGGAGAGGTAAGGATACAAAAGGCGACCCCCACAAACCAACAATGCTAATGAACCAGTGAGTGCGACGAGGAGGCTTACGAAGCGAATCGCGTCGGCGTGCGGCAGCGCGGCGGGGTGATCCGCGATGGGCCACTCGAACTCGTTGTCGACGAAGTGCAGGGCGGACTTGCCGGCTGCCTCCGACAGCCGTGCCCCGATCTCACGGTGGCTCAACGGCTCACCAATCACCATCGCCGTCCCCCTGAGGTCGGCGTCCGGTGTCATCTCCCATACGGGGAGCGCTCGGCGCATCAGCGGCAGCACGCGGATGCAGTGGAAGTGTCCGGTGACGCCGACTAGCGACACCCCTCGGTCGCGCAGCACCGCCACGGCGTCAATGAGGGGCTGGATTGCCGTGGTCTCCTTCGCCCCAAGACCCCAGTGCCAGCAGTCGGGGGCCCAGACAACCGGGCGTTGGTGAACGCGGGTAGCCTGCCGGTGCATTCGTTCTTCAAGTAGAACCACCGGTCATGCCATCCCAAGTTGGAGGAGGTGTGGGCTGAAGCAATGTAGCTTGACGCCCGCTCCACGCGGAGGCGCTGGCTAGCGGAGCGTATAAGCGGGACTCGCCCGCGCACGGGTTGGAGCGACGCCCTGAAGAAGTACCTCCACAAGCGGAAGTGTGGGGGGACGCCGAGGTAGGCCTCGCACACCGTGATGAAGCCGGCGATGTGGCCGATCGAGTTGGGATTGAGGTGCTGAAGCTCGATCCCGTAGTAGCGCAGAAGCCCGCGGAAGAAGGGGTGCACCGGCATCCCGAATCCGCGGGAGTGGAAGTGGAAGAAGGAGACGATGTAGTCGTTCGGCGGGGAAGGCGACCGATCCGACGGCACCATCCACTCCATCGCGTCGGAGAGCGGGCGAAGGAGTCCCTTCGCGACCACCGACTCCGGCCACTCGTTCCCTTCGCGACCACCGACTCCGGCCACTCGTTCCCTTGAGCGACGCCACTGAGTCCCTTCGCGCAGCAACTCCGGCGTCACCACCGACTCCGGTCACTCGTTCCCCTCCTCCGCCATCAGATCCAGCGGGATGAGAGGGCGCTGACGACGCTGGGATCGAGCCGACCGACGGCGATGGCGGATTGGGCGGCGAATGGTGGCGAATGAAGCGGGGAGCAGCGCGGAGCGTGAGGAATCGAAGGCAATCGCAAGGGGAGAAGAAGGACCAACAGTGGCAAGCGATGAAAGGGGCGAGAAAACTTCCCGAATAGGTACGACCTATTTATATGCGCCGAACCGACGCGGCGCCGTTTCCCTCCTTAAGCCTCGCGTCCCTTCGTTTTTTCCGCCCTAACGTGTGCAGGTGGAGAAAACGCACGCCGCATCAACGCGTCCCACTCCGGACGTCGCGCCTCTAGATCCGCGCCGGTGAAGCGACGCGACGCCTCGCGTCCGTCGCCACACGGGCCAAGTTGGTAGGGAAGCCAGCTTGGGCCCCCATGTAAAGTGGCTAGGAGCTATGAACGCTCCGACGGCCCATTCCCGGCCCAAAGAGTTCGTAGGCCAGCCCAACGCTGGGTTCGAACGGCCGCTCTGGGCCAAAATAGAGTGAGGGGTAATCCTAAGGGGGGCACCAGTGGCCAGCACCCATATGCGCGAAGCGTGTGGGCCCCTATCGAATACGCCCGAGTCTGAGGACGAAATAAGCCCATGGTTTGCTCATCGAGAGCTGGCAACGAGCCGCCGAGACCAGTCGAACGGACTCGGAAACTAAATGGGACAATCTCCCGAATCATATGGCACCGACCCCAGCAGGTCTCAACCGGGTCCCCGCTAAGGGCAAACCGGGGTGCCACTCGGACAAACCCGTTTGCAACTCAACAGGCACCGCCCATCGAACTAGCGAGGAATGGCGCGGACGGCCCTACACCTCCGTCCTACCGACAGGATGCGGAAGGAGAAACGAGCAAAGTAGAAACGGTCTTCGGTCGGACCCCTGAAACGCACGGGGGCTCGAAGACATGCATTCGCGCAAGAGACCAACAGCGTGGTCGCAACACAAACGAGAACGAGACTTGCGAAATGAGTCTTCTTATTCTGTGATTCCCTTCGTACAAAATCGATCGAAAGACCGTTGACACGGAGGAAGATTACATTAGTCCCTACGACTAAGGCCACAAGCGGCCGGATAAATAGGCTTAAAGGCCAATGCTGGTTCCATTCGCAGCAGAAATTCCTAGGAGTGAATGGTACCAGCATATCGGCGCCAAAGACTCGACCTCGAGCGAGGCGGTGCTCAAACCAAGGCCACGTAATCCTCGCAGGAGCGACTCCTGGGACGCGAGGGGTTGACGGAAGCCCGTCTAATCCTCGCGGGAATGACTCCAAGTCCGGTGCGCAACACCGAAGCAGGACGAGAACCTGCGGCGGCGCCGGCGAGCACCGGCCGAACGACGACGGCCGGACCGGGTCGCCTGGCCCGGGTCATCATCTTCTCCCTCATCGGAGGAAAGAACGATGACCTCAGGCTTCTCCGACTCGGGCATCGAGCTCCCGGCAACCGGATCCGGAGGCACCACCACGAGCGGAACCGCTCCGACCACCGGGACCAGATCTTGGCATGCGCTCGGAGAAGGAGGGGGCAAAGGGTGCGAAGCTGAGGTGGGGAGTGCAACACTCTCTCCTCCTCTCTTCGAGCCTCCTTTGTGTGAACAAACTTTCTGATGTTTAGACATGGTGAGTTTGGAGAAACCAGGGCAAGGGCGCGCCTCTATTTATAGGCGCGCCGCATGGCCCAGCACGAAACGGGCGCATAATGGAGGGGCTGCGGAAGCCAAAGAGCGCTCCACCACCGCACCGACGCGGCGTGGATAAGCTCAACGCTCCATGACAAGCAAAGGAAGGGTGGATTCCTCCAACAGTCTGCCCGTGAAATGCAAATTTTGACGACCGCACCTTCTGGGCGAGGTCAGGGAGAAGTCCAGCGAGTTTGCCCGCGGGACAAGCGCACTCCCCTCGGTCTAAAGAGGGTGCCCGGGGGCTCGGTCGCCACAGGTGCCGCCTGACAACATAGTCTGCCGTGACAACTCGCTGAAAAAGACTGAATAAAGCCTAGAAGCTAGTCTTCTACTAGTTCCTAGCCTCGGGGGCTATACCCGGCGGGTGCGCTCGCGCGCACCCACCGGCATGGTTAATGGCCATGACACACAGCCGTACCAGCCCCGGCGACAGCACGGAGCTCTTGTCGGGACTCGGGGGCTACTGTCGGGTACCCATTTTCTAGGTACCCGATACCACGTACGTACACAGTACAAATACCAACCGAGGCCCAAAGATCCTACGCGGAGGATAGCAGCGGAGAGCTGGGCCCACGAAGGGGCCCAGCCAGGCGAAGAGCGAAACTACTGCCCTAAGCCTAAAAGAGTCTCCGCTCCACGAAGCCCAATTAAGGGCCCAACCGAACAAGGCCACGTGGCCGCAGCTCCGCACGGGGTCACGGCCGGCCCACATTAAAGGAGCCCGACTCGGACGGAACGTTCACCCGACTCCCCCGACGGGAGTCAGGCGCTACAGGGTCGAGCGACACAGCTCCGACCCAACTCCGGTCAGCCGTCGTCCGTCGACCGCTCGCCTCGATGGTAGTCAGGATCGACGGAGGACCCCGACCCAAACCATACCCGACCCGACAGTCGGGAACCAAGCACGGGAGCAGCAGCGATACTCCGGTCAACTTACGGCGTATGACCGCGCCGTTAAGGATAAGCGTTCGTTCCGCATTAATTCCTGGACGGTGGTGAAGTACACTATGCCTGACACACGATGGAATGGAGGGCGTCGCATCAAGGCCAGCGCGGAATGACGGATGCGTGCACCAAGTACGCACACAGTCAACAACAGCTCACGGAATGACCGTCGCCTAACTCTACAGTAGTCTACAGCGTCGTCAACAGCGATAAACAGTGTCGATCAGGGGATGGGTGATCCACAGCGCCCGAACATGACCCGGATGACATCATCATACGACCAAGCGAGAAGATTGCGGCGGAAGCCATCGAGTCCGACGAGGACGGCCCGACTCCATCTCCACCGCCCTTTCTCTCGCCTTACTTTCTTTTCTTTTTCTTCTTTCCTCCATCTGTAACCGTTCTCCCTTGTCATATAAAAGGGAAGATTGGCCCCAGGAGGGAAGAGAGAATTCTTTTTCGCTCAGAGAGAGTTTCTTTGTCACACACTCAAACACACTCAAGCAGAGACTTGGGAGCGGATCCCTCTCTCGCCCGCGGCTTGTATCCCCTACTACGAGCAACAAGAGCAAAACCACGAACTGGACGTAGGACACTTCTTGGCCTGAACCAGTATAATCCACCATGTCTTTCGCAATCCTTCTGATCACCGTCAAGTCGCGCACAAATCTACTCGTCGGCCGGTTACTAAACGCCGACAAGACCCATATAGAAGTGTTGCAATGACATGTGGTCAGGAATAGACAAGTTTGGGCCGGAGAGAGTTAGCAAGGAAAACCTAGCCCAGGCCGCACCTATAGACTCCTTCTCTTTCTGATAGAAGTCGAGAACTTCCATACGGAGAGCAACAACGCGGGATAAGGGAAAGAAGGCTAAGCATAATTTATCTCGAAGCTTTTCCCAATCACCGAATGTGCTTCCGACGGCATATGTACCATTGTTTTGCTCTCTCTTGAAGGGAGAAAGGAAACAACTTCCATTTTACGGTTTCTTGTGACATGCCTTGGATCATGACGCATGAACACAAGTGCTCGAACTCTCGCAGATGGTGATACAGATTTTCATGGTCAATTCCAGAGAAAGGTCGTTCATGTACCGTGGTTATAAAGGTGGGGTGGAGTTGATAGACAGATGAGGAAATTGGTTTTGAAGATGGCGGTGGCTCAAAGAACTCTCCCCTTGAAGCAGAAAATGATTCGATTGTAGGTTCTGGCTCCATGATAAATGTTTTTGGTATTTTCTTTTAATTGGATAGGTAATGATGGGGAAATGGTAGAAGGGATAGATGGTGGAAGTTTGATGATGGATGAAGGAAAAGCAATAAAGGAAAAATGACAAATGAAAGGATACAATACGAGGACCAACTAGGTTCGAAGACAAAAACAACAACCGTTCCCCGGCAACGGCGCCAGAAATGCTTGTTGGTATTTCTTACGTCACAGATAAATCCGCGAGCGCACGGAGAATACCGTTGTAGCATTTCACCCGTGGGTATTCAAGGGTATCGTTATTTATATTTTCCAAAGGAACGGAGTGGGATTATCTTCTAGTCTAGCTCGTCCAAGGACACGGAGAAGGATGGTAGAAGTGGGTAGAGAGGATTCCTATGGATGAGGTTCTTTCTAGAAAAAGAGAGGATTAAACACAGCAGGGCTGTCACCACCTACCGGCAACCCTCTACTAATAGGACACGTGACACTAGGGCTATTAAGTCCCTATGCCAGTCCTAAGGTTACGTGACAACAAGGCAATCAAGTCCTCACTGCCAGACCTATGATAGATCCCTCCTCTAATTGCTTACTTTGGGCACCGGCTTAGACCTGGTCTGCCAAGTCACTCCGGCCAAGGGACCTACTACGTACCCGAACGTGGAGGATTACGAAGGACGGATAGGGCTGCCACCACCTACCGCCTACCTCAACAAACCGTGGAGCACGCAGCAAACAAGGGTAACCTCTAACCTAGACACCACGTCTAAGCTATTGATTACTACCTTAACCTGGTTGAAAGGCAAGGCACTCTAGAACAGAGCAATGATCCCGTAAGCAAGTAAAGAAAGAACTTAATCTAGATAAGAAGTACTCAAATCATAAGCAAGCCAAGGATCCACAACCAAACAAGGAACGCTTAACCAAGGCTAGACTACATCCAATAGGAGATCGAGAATACTTACTTTGATGAAGATGAACGAACGATGAACGACGCATGAACGATGAACGAACGACGAACGATGAACGAACGACGAACAATGTATTATAAATAAGTATCCTCAAAGATACAAGATTGGGGCTAAGTCCTCACAAAGGGAGGACTACCCTTCTCTTCTACCCTACTCTCTCCCTACTCTACTAGTATACAAAGGACCCTAGGCCCTTGGGAGTGGAATGAGGCTCTCCTTCTTGTGTGTCTTGAGGGGAGGGGGTACCCCTTTATTTATAGCCTCAAAAGGCGAGGGAATTGAGGCTGTTCCCGGCATTGATGGCATTGATTGCAGGCAGAACTGACCTTGGTATGTCGGTGGGGAACCGCCATAGCAAAATGGGCCTGTTTGGCTACTATAGCAGGTCGGCCGACCCAGGGTTTGGGGTCGGCCGACCCCCCCCCCCCCCTTGGCCCCTATGGCCTTGAGCTTTGGTGTAGTGGTCCATGGGGTCCTCATAAGGCCTCTCCTCGGTGTATGGCCCAGGATGAGTCCAGATGGCTGTATTTTGGCCTTTTCTCCATCCCGTGTGATTTCTGCGATGACCGTGGACTTGCCGGAGTGATATCTTGCTTGGGCATTGGCCAAGGAGTCTCCCTCTGGGTTCTAATGATGTATCTCAATGTGTTGACCCAAAGTGAATAGGGTTTGTATCCCTTTTGGTGTATGTCATCCTAGGCTGCCGATGCTGATTTCTCGGAGTGGTATCCTCTCTGGAATATGGTATGGGTTGATTTGGTGGATCCATATATCTTTGCCATTGTTGAGGATCTCCAAGAGATGATCTTTCTTCATATCTCCTTGATATTGGGCTTTTGGGGAGATTTCTTTATGACGGGGAAATTCGGTGTTTGCAGAGTGGGCCTTTTATGCTTCTTTTTCCCCGGTTTCCTATGAAATGCAGCTGCACTCACAAATTCACCAAGACTTGTGGAAATTATTAGTTTCAAGTCCTAAGTCTACCTTTGGTGTTTGATTTATGATAAAGAGAGCAGCTAGTTGACGGTGAAAATCATGACTTAACAGCCGTCAACATCCATCATCACCTAACACAGTTTATGCTATAACTTCCCAACCCCAAGTATCACGCACACCACCAAACTCGTTTCACACATTTGTAAAAGTATATATGTGAGTAAGGTGTGGCAATGTAGAAACATTGAGAGGGGTCCTAAGCAATCTAGTAGCAAGGTGATTGTTCCATTATAGAAATGATGAGACTATCCTAGGGTTATCAAGGTGACAGTAAACAAGGGTAAACAAGGATTCAGATATCAATGCCTAAGTAACAGACATCAATATCAATAAGCAAGTAGGACCATAACTACACAATCAGTAAAATAACAAGTAATGCGTAATACGAGAATAGGCCATATAGGTGCATCGCGAAAACAATAGGTTCAATCATGATCAAGGAGAAGTAGAGCTTGCCTTAAAACGCTATCATAACTTCCAATTCTTGGTCTTCAGACTCTTTTGTCGAAGTCGATGTCTTAGTCCTTCCTCGAAGCTTGTATCTTCCGACTCGTCCTTGGGCTTGGATTATCTGGCTCGTCCTAGAAGCTTGGATCTTCTCGGTCTTCCTTGAATTCTTCTGGCTCTTCCTCGGACGACGCGTAAGCTATCGCACAGAAACATTACGTACAAACAACTACCGCAAAAGAAATAAAGATTGAAAAGAGCCAAATAAGATTCGACTGAACTCCAAATAAGAATCGATAGGACACCAACAAAAGATAAGATACAAACCATGTATGATGCAATTGGTTTTACTTTTAGGAAGGTTTTATTATATTAATTAAGATTATTAGGAGTGATGCGTTAAACACTAGGGCTTTTGATGTGATTGAGGAATGCTAAACCATGAGGATTGCATGCTTGAAAGTGTAGGTGGAAAAAAGCGTGTGTACGTGTTCTCGATGCACTTGAGGCACTAAGGCTCTATACAGGTCGTGACCCGTATAGAGGTTCATGCAACGAGTGTACATGTGCAAGGTGTGTCGCTTTAATTACTTAATTATATTAAGGCATACCTAGAGGTGATTAGCTATTAACTACTTTCTAGATTGATTAACTACTAAGGCTAAGCTACTAATTATTTGTCATGAGTTAAGCGTATGATGGTGACACGTGCACGTGATCATGTATGGTATGAATGCACGGTTTGTAGATAAATACAATATTTAACCAGTAAAAGACAAACTAGCAAATAAGATATCAATGGACAATAACTCCAATACAAATTCAATGAAAGACCACTTATACAGAGATTGATAAGTAAATAAAGGTTGGTAACGATACGGAATAACATTGGATTAGGATTGATCGAGGGATGGTTGAGCTAGGTTAGGGTTGAGGCTAAGTGATGATAACAGAGGTTGCTACACTTTAATGCGGGATGATATAATAAAATGAGTTACATTCAGGGATAAAAGGTGAACGGGAAGGGGTCTTGGTGTAATTATGAAAATGAGTTACCTATCTGTAATTATGAAAAATTTCAGGGGCCTTGGTGTAAAAAGGCAAGGACCAAAAGGTAATTACCAAAAAGGGAAGGGGTATTTATGTAAAAAGGTAGGACCTAAACAGAATTACTACGAAGATAAGGGGCTTAACTGTAAAAGAACAAGGGCTGGCAATTTTTTGAGATTTTCGGGTTTATTTTCGTATAGGAAAAATGATGTGAACCTTGTCCACCGTGAACCGAAGGGCCATGAGTCTACGGTTCACGTGAACCGGGTGCATGGAGCTCAGGATGGAGAGGCTGCTGACCGGGCGGCGACTGGGTCTCGACGGGTCCCACAGGACGACGTGGCGTGCCACGTCGGCGGCGGGGGGCGCGATCGGAGCGTGCTGGGCGCGGCGGCGCGTCCCCGGGATCTTCGCCGCCGGCGCCTACGAGGGCAGAGCGGCGACGGGAGCTCGTCGCGGAGGTCGAGCGCGTGACGGCGGAGCTGTGAGTGGAAGACATCGTCGACGGCGTGGATCGAAGCGGCGGCGAGAGCTCGTCGGATTTGGCGGTCGCGGCGGTAGCGTGGTGGCATGCGACGGGCAATATTTTGGGACGACTTTCGCGGGTGCGAATGGGTGCGTGCGTGACTGGAGAAGTTGAGGCGCGCCTCGGCTTGGCCACGCGCGGCCGGGAAGGCTGCCGGCGACGAGGTCGCGCGGCGGCGGGCGGCGGCGCATGGCGCGGGCGGTCGTGCACGTGGAAAGTGAGGAAGAGGAGGAGCGCAGGAGTAGGAAGAGGAGGCGGAGGATGCTCGCGACGGCGAGGTGTGGAGCGAGGCGGGGGCGCTCGACGCAGCTAGGGTTTGTGGCGGCAGAGCACGAGCGGAGGCCTGGGGAAAGGGAAAGAGGGCACCGTGGCTAGGTTTTATAGGGGCACAGTGACGTGCGAGTCAAGGAAGGCCGGAGGAGGCTTTGAGGCGAAGGCTTGCCAGAGTAACTGCAGAGCGAGAACGCGGTGTGAGATTTCGGCGGCGGGACACGTGGTGGCTGCACAATAGCTCAAATTGCGGCGCGGGGACGCCGGTTCCTTGGTCGCGAAGACGAGGGGCGCATCTGGACGGCGTTGACGAGCTCGTCGTCGCGCCGTGAGAGCGGGATTTCCGGCGGCCTCATCCAGTGTCTTCAATTCGCGGTCCACAATTGCGATGCCGCACTGCGCGTGTTGACCACGAGATTGACAGGGCTGGCGTCACTTCGGCATGGAGCTGAGGCGGAAGGGAGAGGAAGAGAGAAACGACGACGACGGCGGGCGAGGGTTCGAGAGAGAGGTGAGCTGGAGGAGGGAGATGACGGCACTGTGGGCCGGGCCAGGCCGCGACGGCTGCGCTTGGCCGGAGGAAAGAAAAGAGAAGGAGGGAAGGGAGAGGACCGGCTGGGCTGAAAAGAAAAAGGGATTCGCCCAAAGGAAAGAAATGTGTTTAAACATTTCGAGGATTCAAACAAACTCTAATTTTGTGATGGGGTTTCAAATATCGAATTCGAACAAACATCTAAAATAAAAACAAGGGATCAAGAAAATGCATATGGTGAAATTTGTGCAAGTTTTAAATTGAAAGGTTTTAAATTCGAGATGAAATTCCTGTAGTTTAACATACAATTATTTTAGTTTGTTGTAAACGCAAAAGTTAAACTTTTAGTGAATTTTAAATGCAAGCAAACACTTGAGCACTAGTTTTAATATTTCAAAAATCTCACACTTAAACTAGGTTTGAATTATTTTAGTTAATTTTATTTTGAAAATTCATGGCAAGGTAAGAGTTGGACAAAAATTAAAATTTTAAGTGATTTTTATTCCAATTTAGTTTTGATTTGAAATTTGGGGTGTTACAATTGGTAAGCACATAGCAGCTCGTGAGAGCTAGATTTAAAATACCCAGTGTCGGACCCCATTTCTGGAATCCATTGTGCTTACCGTGCCAATCCCTAGATCAGTAGTTGATACGCACAAAACAAAGATAATACCAAGTCCATACTTCGATTATTAATAAAATACCGCAAATGTCTTGTAAAGACTTTAAATTACAATACCACAGCGGCCGGCAGGCCTGGCCACAAACTGACAATATAAAGCGGAAAGCGGATAGTCCAACTTCTACAGGCAACTCGGGCGATGAACGCGATCCCTACTCATCATCACCACCGTCTTCATACTCAACATCTTCTTCTCAATAATTTAAGCAAGGGTGAGTACATAAGGTACTCAGCAAGTCCTAACACTACTCGAGGGGTTATAAATGCATATATGGCTTTATGAAGGGTTAGGCTATAGGGCTTATATTTTAGCAGAAAGCTTATTTTAATGCAGGGTTCATTTAAAAGCGTAAAACCTTTTACAAAAGACTTGTTTGTCATGATTAAGTAGGTTGGCCCTGGGGGAGATACGTCAACCCCACCAGTTCCCAGATTTTAGGCGAGCCTTCGGGCGCACGGCCGTACCGACTCTCACTTCCAAAACACGGGCAATCTATTACCCACTCACACTTCAAGGAGTAAGTAAGACTAATCATTGTGAACTCAACCATAGCGCGTCTGTGACCGTGACACGGCTATCCGGATAGATTTTAACTCTACAGAGGTGTACATCTTTACCCACAGACTACATCGCTCTTAGCAAGAGAGCAACATAGCGGAACCCACCTTTCCCGAGTGTCCCCACATTCCCACCCCCGAGCCATTACTGACCCAGGGACTTATAATGCGACTAAATGTAGTCAATGGCTCAATGGCCAAGTCGGACAACGACCAATTACGATATCGTGTCTGCTCCTGGTTGCTCGTTGCACTACTGCCTCCTAGGTGAATCAAGTGGTTGGCACCAGAAAGTTAGGGTCAAGTCATGCCCATAATAGGATCTGTTGGGTTATCTCTGTTATGGGTAGATCATGCTTAGTCTTGCTGTATGTTTGGGATGGGAGTGTCCTTAATTTTGACTAATGATCTATGCAACAATTGGGATGATGGTAATGGTAGAAACATGGTGATTAGGAATCTGAGCAGGATGTTGGTTTGGTATGGTGCCGTCGTGCACGAGACTTTGGTTTGTGCTTGTACCTGCTTAGATTCTAAGGACCGGTTCATGCAGCATGTAACCCGGCATAACCGCGCCATCACAAGGCTGGTAATAGGACAGCTTGGCCAATTAATTAGATGTTCTCTTATTTCTGTGGCACCATTTAGTTGTTCGAGTGGCGCAAAAGGGGGCTACGGCCGGCAAGGGAAAATAGACTTGTCCGTTGTAGTGAATCCTAGCGGGTGCTTACAGGGTAGGAGATGCTTTGTAAAGGCCTCGTAGTGATCTCCTGGCCGCATACCTACGGAAGTGTGCAGTGGCATAATGGAGGATTCAGTCAACCGACGGGTGACGAAATCACGACTTGTGGGTAAAGTGGTGCAACCTGTGCAGAGTGTAAAACTGTCTTGACAGCCGTGCTCACGGTCACGAGCGAGCTTGGACTTATCCATGATTAGTTGGTTGGTTTGGTAGTCGGGTGGTGGGAACTCGACGAGTTGGTAGCCAGATGGTGGGAATCTGGTGAGTCTTGGTAGCCAGGTGGTGGGAACCTGGTGAGCCCTGTTGTTGCTGTTGGGAGTTGTCATTACACCTAGTAAATAGGATGCTTTTGATTTAGGTGTGTCTATATTAGGATTGCATAGATGCAGCTCCTGAGTTAAGCCTTTCTTGATATAAGCCTTGCATGTCATACTTTCCCCCACTTGATGAGTACGAAATGTACTCATGCGCTTGCTTTCCCTATATTAAATGCTGTTGAGTGAGAAAGACTACATCGAAAACGGTGCAAAGAAGGTCGCGTTGCCGCCAGTCGATTTGCCTATGGAGCGCCCTGGAGTTTCTCTTCCGCTGACGCTAACGTGTTTTACTCTGGTTTGTTTTAATATTGTTGTTTTATACGTTATAGAACTGTTTATCACTATGATGTCGCTACATGTATGATAAAACAGATCGTGGCATACATGTAGAATACATTCGATTTATGTATATAAAAATCGGGTGTGACACTAAAACAAATTTATAAAGGCAAAATTTGAAACTTTCATTGACTTATACATGTATGGGTGATTATATAAGCTTTCCACGGATATGTACAACAACCCATAACGCATAGTACCATGACCAAACTATTTTTATAAAGTGGAGTCGGACGAGTGCATGAATACCAAAATTATGTGTAAGTACATAGCCTTCGTGTGAGCTAAGCTAAAGGTTTGGTAAAAAAGAAATTTCCGTAACAAAATAGAATAGGAGCCGTATGGACCAAAACAAATTTATAGGAGCGTATGGTGACCAAAACAAATTTATAAAGGCAAAATTGAAACTTTCAATGACTTATACATGTGTGGGTGATTATATAAGCCTTGTAGAACAACCCATTCCACTTTTGCACATCCGAGTAAAAAGTAACGAATATTTTATTATTATTGTGCTAACGACCTAAGTACCATGACCAAACTATTTTAATAAAGTGGGAGTCGGACGAGTGCATGAATACCAAAATTATGTGTAAGTACATAGGCTTCGTGTGAGCTATGCTAAAGGTTTGGTAAAAAAGAAATTGAGCCGTATGGACCAAAACAAATTTATAGGAGCGTATGGTGACCAAAACAAATTTATAAAGGCAAAATTTGAAACTTTCATTGACTTATACATGTGTGGGCGATTATATAAGCCTTCCACAGATATGTAGAACAACCCATTCCACTTCTGCACGTTGGAGTAAAAAATAATGAATATTTTATTATTATTGTGTTAATGACATAACGCATAGTACCAAGACCAAACTATTTTTATAAAGTGGGAGTCGGACGAGTGCATGAATACCAAAATTATGTGTAAGTACATAGCCTTCATGTGAGGAGCGTATGGTGACCAAAACAAATTTATAAAGGCAAAATTTGAAACTTTCATTGACTTATACATGTGTAAGTGATTATATAAGCCTTCCACGGATATGTAGAAAAAACATTCCACTTTTGCACATTCGAATCAAAAAAGTAATGAATATTTTATTATTATTGTGCTAATGACATAATGCATAGTACTGTTGGTATTTCTTACACCAAACAGAAAACACCACCTTAGGCTGGTTAGGCCTAGAGTGAGTATTCCCGATTCGGCGCCAGAAGTGCCTCGGTTTAAGTTACTTGCTTAGGATACATAATAATCCACGACTGGCAACGAGTGCCCGAAATGTATTATTAGTATTTAATCATAAAAGATAATCCGCAAGAGCACGGATAACCCGTTGTAGCATTTCACCCGAGAGTATTCCAGGGTATCGTTATTTATATTTTCTCAAAGGAAGATGTAGTTGACAAGTGTGTACTTATACTCATGGTGTTACAAATGATAGATCATAACCAATATCCAAATGCAGGGGTAAGGCAGTAAATGGATAGAGGATAGTGCGACACACACAGCAGGCAGTTCCACTCTGTGATAAAAGGCGAGAGGCGGCTCTAAGCTAAGCTAAGGTTAAGTAATAAGAACTGCTACTCCTAATGTACATCGTCAAGTAGCGTGCGTAGCATCTACCTATAGCCTAAGCTGCACACAAGCCAAGACTAAGCTGTTCTACTGCCAAGCCATCATCGGGAGATCCAGCGATCAGAGTCTGCCCAATCTCCGGACATTTCATATATACTCCTACGCCATACCCGGACGTGGAGGATTACAAGGGACGGACAGGGCTGTCACCACCTGCCGCCTACCTCTACAAACCGTGGGGCACGAACACGCATCCAAGGGTGGAAAAGAAGCCCTAGCACCATGCTAGCGTAACTAACCACAACTCTAGATCTCTCGAGGCACCTCGCAAGGCGATAAACCTAGCTTGCAAGACAATGGACCCGATGACTAAGCAACAGGAACAACTAGATCCAGCGAGCGATTACTTAGACAAAGGATCAAAGCTAGCACTACGTTAAGCATAGGCGTTCGTCGCTCAAGAACGAGCAACGAACGATGAACGATGAAGAACGATCATCGTTAACTGATGATCGAGTATGAACGAACGACGAACGAACGATGAACGATCATGAACGAACATCGATGAACGATGAACGAACGATGAACGAACATGAACGAACGAAGAACGTTCATCCAAGATCAAGGATGAACGATGAACTAGCATAAGGACATAACTACTACAAGAACGTTGATATTCCATTGATAAAGAAATAAGTCTTACAAAGAGAGTAAAAGGATACAAGGGAAAATACCCCAAACTCTCCAAGGGACTTGGGAGCCAAAAGGGCAGCCCACTACTCAGCCTAAGCCTAACTAGAGAGCCCCTAGCTCGGATGTGTGGAGGAGGGAATGAGCCTCTTCTGTTGTGTGTCTTCTAAGGGGAGGGGGTACCCCTTTATTTATAGCCCTCCAAAGGCGGCGGAGTTGAGGCGGTTCCAGATATTATGGGCATTGATTGCAGGTGGAACCGACCTCCTGAAGTCGGTTGCAAACCACCTTAGAAAGATGGACCCAGGGGGCCTCCCTGTCAGGTCGGCCGACCTAGGGTTAGGGGTCGGCCGACCTGGCCCTGCCCCTCTGGGCTTTGGCAGGCTGGCTCCCCTCGGCCTTTAAGCCTCTTTTCCTGGTGCGTGGCCTCAGTTGATATTCTGGGCCTTTAATCCTTGAATTATATTCCCGCGACGAGCGTCGTTTGATGGACGTGTTTGGAATCGTGGCCTTGGGCCTTGTTTACACCTGGAAATCCCTGTTTTCCACCTGCACATCCAAATCTAGAGGTACACGTGAAAATAGGTTATTTGATAACAAAATGCAAGTAACAAGTGTTAGTTCTTCCTTATTTATAGAGCTAATTGACGGTCAAAAACTGGGTCTAAGGACCGTCAACAACTCCCCGAAGCTATCGTCCTTGCTTGTCCCGAGCAAGAAGTAGGACTTAGGATGTTGATCAGGAGTTGCTACAATGTTTCATATCTCCTAGGTACCATGCACACGACAAAAATACTCTCCTTTGAGCTGAAAAAGTTGGCATGGTAACTCACCTTTTACCTTACTCCTTATAGGGCGTATGGCTTTTTCCTTGTCTTGGGCGGTTGAGAGATAGAACGGTTATAACAGAGCACCATTCACTTGTCCTTTGTTTGACTTTTATTTTCTAGAGGTTTTCAAAAATTTTGAAATAAAAGCAAAGTTCCTCAAATGATGCTCTCGAATTGCTCAATAAGTGTATATTCCTCACCAAGGCATTATTGTGTTGCCTCTTGTCATCCTACTTCTAAGGCTTGTATGTGGAGCTCAAGGTAGGGACGATATGAGGCATACTTGCATCACACATATTGCCGAACCAAAAGAGTGGATCCATGGAGAATGCAAGTCATACAACCTTGATCAAGATGTGCATATGTGTATATGGTGGTGGTGAGGTGGAAGAACTATACTCCTTTTTATTTGTTCCTTCTCTCTCTTTTTGAATTTTTTGAGGAGGACATGGCTATCTTTCTTTCTTTCTTTTTCTCAACATTTTTCTTTCTTTATTCCCCATTTTTTTTCATCATGCTCTACTTTTGTATGAGCAGTGGATTATTCTTTTTTTTCTTTCTTTTGCATAGCCATGTCTCCAATAATACATTTTGAGAGAGAGCTAACAATGAATTTTTGGAGTATTTATTTTGGTGGGAAGTGTGGTGGTATTGCTTAACTTCCAGTGTAGAAGTTTAGCATGCGAGGTGGAGTGTACGTGATCTTGATCAATGAGAGTATGACAAGCTTCTCACTAGGGTCACACAATTTTGATAAAGCTCAATGCAATGACAAGCAGCATATGTGTAAGGTTTTTGTAAAGTAAGAACGACATATGGCTTTGGTAGGAATTTTGATCATTGAGGAACTTTATCATTTTTGTATTTTGTAAAATAAAACTCCGAAAGTCAAGTCGTACTTTGAACAAGATCATAGCAGCCCTATTTGTACCATATCATATCTCACAACAACTTAGACTTAGATTAAGCACTATGCAGCCCACGAGTTTCAAGTTCTAGGTAAGCATAAGCCAAAAGTCCCAAAACTTGGGAGAGCACTAAGTTGTGACTAGGTACAAACGAGAGATAAAACAGAGCAACTATTCATCATCTCAACATAAGGAAGGCTAAACACTCATACTCGCATATAAAGAGAAACTACGAAAAACTAGCAACCACACTAAAGACTATTTTTGTTCTTTTTAGTTTTGTCGTTTTTATTTTATTTTCAGATTTATCATTTTTTTGTATTTTTCATATGAGGTGCAAGAACAAGCAAACAAAAAGAAAGAAAAGAAACAAGTTGCGATACATGATACCTTAGCGGGGGGGTATGGCATCCCCCCAAGCTTGTTCTTGCTCATGGGTGGTGTCGAGGATCGAACCCAGTGTGGCGGAAGTAAGCTGGCCCTGCTGCGTCATGTTGGTGAGGTTGGTGAGCTGGGCGCTTATGTTTTCTTGCCACTGGTGGGTCTGCAGGACGTGTTGGTTGAGAGTGTACTCAACGTCCTCTCCTCGAGTCTCGATGCGTCCTATTTGCTCGATGAGCGCATTCATTTGCTGCTCGAGATATGGGTCACGAGCTGCAGACGAACGCCGCCCACCGGCCCTTGGTGAGTAGGACATTTGCAGCGAGGTTGAGCAAGAATGCAAGAACAAAAACTCTGAACGGGTTATGAGAGTGAAAACCAATCGATGAAACCGTCGGTGTTCTTGCAAGCGAGAAAACGCAACTTGAAAAATCAAACCAAAACAAAACTGCAAAGCAAACCAAGAGAGAAATATTTTTGCAGAATTTTGAGGCAAGAACTCAAATGAGCACAATGGAGAACTTGAGAGCTATGGAGTGAAGTGAGTTGAGGAGTGGAAATGAGAGTGTGAGAGGGAGAGAGCTTGTGGCCGGCCACCTCCTTATATGCATGAGCCATAACGGCCGTCCCCACCCTGGCCCCAATTGCTTCCCTCTTTGGCCCACAGCCCCCAACGGCCAAATGGTGATTGACCACGGTTGCTATGTCCAGAAATTCCTCAAAATTATTTGCTCAAAAAAATTTCCAAATAAAAGGTTGCCTCGAATTCAAAATTTTTCAAAAAAATTCAAAAATCGACATGTTGATGAAAAATTTCAACATGCAAAAATATTTTTGGCTTTTCCATGGTGATACAAGGGTGGTCCAAAAATTTCATCCAAAGATGAGATATTTTGAACGCAAAAGTATTTTTGAAAATTTTTGAATTTTAAATGCATGGCGAGGGAAAAAATTCAAATATGCTGGCGGAAAAATTCAAATAAGTTTTTGGTGGAGGAAATAAATATGCAAAGTGGTTTGGAAAAATCCAAATGCAAAATTGGTGGTGGAAAATTCAAAAAGAAGCAAATAAAAGCAAATGATAATGCCGGTTAACCTGACGGTCGTTTAAAGTCCGACGGGCTAAGACTTCTCCAACGGGTTTAGCTTGGTGGCGCGGATCCCGTCCTTGGAGGTGAGGACGTGGAGGGCTGCGCCTTGACTTGCCACACTTGTTTCATCTTGGGTGGTGTAGGTGGCTTCTCGGACTTTGGGACGGGTTTCTTGGCCCATAATCCCGGCCTCGAGGTCGCAGGTTTCTTTGGATGAAACTGCGATGGATTTTCAATCTTTGCCAAGCTCTTCCATAGAGCAATGAGGCTGTCCGTTTTCCTGGCTGTCACTTCAACTTCTTGAATGTTGGAGGTGTTTGGCCCATACTTGACCTTGATCATCGAGCATTGTTCTTTCCGAGGTTGAAACTCGAACTTCTCCTCCTTCCTATTGATGTAGAGGCGGATTTCTCCAACTCCAACATCAATTTGGGCCTTTGTGGTGCTAAGGAAGGGACGTCCCAAGATGAGGGGCGTTTCCTTGTCAATATCCATGTCAAGCACCACAAAGTTCACCGGGACGATGTGGCCCCTTATGAATACCGGCACATCCTCCGCAATCCCCATTGGGAAGCGAAAAGATGAGTCGGCCAATTGTAGCCGCATCGCTGTTGGCGTGAGGAATCTATGCTTTAATAGCTCGAAGATTGCCTTGGGCATAATGCTCACGCTGGCCCCAAGGTCACACAGTGCGTAGTGAAAGTGGAATCTCTTGATTGAGCAAGAGATTACTTGAGCAAGAGATTACTGGGAAGCCTGGATCAGTTTTTATTGTAGAAGGTTCTCCTCTTGTTTTCCTGTTCTCCCCTGCATGGTTAGTCCTACGAGAGAACATTTCTCCCCTCGTAGTGATAACATTAACTTTTTCAATGGGAGATTCTGGTTGCCCAGGAATCTGCCCAGAATTAGCAAAAGGAACAAGAGCAGCAAGCTGAGCTAACTGAGTTTCTATCATTTTGTTAAAGCTTAACTGATTTTTGAAAGCGGAAGAAAGACCTTCTATTTTTGAATTTAAACTCTCTAAACTTTGATCATTGGCAGCAAGCTTTTTGTTGATTGATTCGTTGATTTTCGCTTGGCCATAAACCAAATCTTTCAAAGAAGGCTGATTATTATTAAAACCAAAGAAATTATTACCTCCTTGATAAGATTGACGATTTTGGTTAAAACCTTGCCCTCCACTTGGACGATACCCATTGTTGTTGTTCATGTAGAATGCTTCTTCATGGGTATGGTTGGGGCAATCCTTCCCCCTTACGGCCGGTGTTGCCACATTCCTCACACGTAATGCGTGAGTCAAGTGAACGAACACTACCATGCGCGTTGAAAGTCGTCCAAGCGCTTCATGACGAGGTCGAGCTTGGCGGACAATAAGTCCACCTCCTTGATAGGGTGTACGCCTTTAGAGCGTGGTTGGAGACGTTCATCGCTCCACCCTTGATTGGAGACCATCTTCTCAATAAGTTCTTTAGCTTGAGCAACGGCCATTGAGAAGAAGGCTCCTCCAGCAGCGGCATCCATATGTCCACGGGTTGTTGGCGTCAACCCGTTGTAGAAATGTTGAAGAATGAGCCATTCTTCCATCCCGTGGTGTGGGCAGACGGATATGTAATCTTGGAGCCTATCCCATGCCTCGGCGATGGTTTCATTGTTGGCTTGCTGGAAGCTTGAAATTCTTCCACGAAGGGCATTGGTTTTGCCCAACGGGAAAAACTTTGCGAGGAACGCGGTAGAACAGCGGTCCCAAGTGTCAATGCTGGCACGATTGGCATAGAACCATTGTTTCGCCTTCCCAAGGAGGGAGAGGGGAAACAGACGAAGTCTGATAGCATCTTGGTTGACTCCGGCGGTTGCCGATGTGTTGCATATCTCAAGGAATTGCTGGAGATGAGTGTTGGCGTCCTCCGTGGCCTTTCCACAAAAGGGAATGGCCTGCACCATAGTGATTAGGCTTGATTTGACTTCAAACCCTGCGTCACCGGCGTTGACATTGGGCCCAACAGGAACATTGGCAACGGAGGGAGGAGAGTAGTCATGGAGGGTCCTTTGATCAGCCATGTCAATAAGTGATGATGATGCGGATGATGTGGGTTCGTCTGTCGGGAGTGTTGCTTGCGAGGGAGAGTCGACGCGGAGTCGGACTATCCTTACAAGCGACTCTGGATTATCAACGAAGTTTTCCGGCAAGTTGAACCCACGCATACACTATCCTGTTTTCACATCAAAGAGAGAAAACAGATCAAGGTTAGCCTGCAATGGAAATGGTTAAATCACATCAAGTGTAATCATGAGTAATCATTGTACACTTGTCAATAATTGTCTTCCCCGGCAACGGCGCCAGAAATGCTTGTTGGTATTTCTTACACCAAACAGAAAACACCACCTTAGGCTGGTTAGGCTTAGAGTGAATATTCCCGGTTCGGCGCCAGAAATACCTGGGGTTAAGTTACTTGCTTAGGATACATAATAATCCACGACTGGCAACGAGTGCCAGAAATGTATTATTAGTATTTAATCATAAAAGATAATCCGCAAGCGCACGGATAACCCGTTGTAGCAGTTCACCCGAGAGTATTCCAGGGTATCGTTATTTATATTTTCCCAAAGGAAGACGTAGTTGACAAGTGTGTACTTATACTCATGGTGTTACAAATGATAGATCATAACCAATATCCAAATGCAGGGTAAGGCAGTAAATGGATAGAGGATAGTGCGACACACACAGCAGGCAGTTCCACTCTCTGATAAAAGGCGAGATGCGGCTCTAAGCTAAGCTAAGGTTAAGTAAGAAGAACTGCTACTCCTAATATACATCGTCAAGTAGCGTGCGTAGCATCTACCTATAGCCTAAGCTGCACACAAGCCAAGACTAAGCTGTTCTACTGCCAAGCCATCATCGGGAGATCCAGTGATCAGAGTCTGCCCCAATCTCCGGACATTTCATATATACTCCTACACCATACCCGAACGTGGAGGATTACAAGGGACAGACAGGGCTGTCACCAGCTGCCGCCTACCTCTACAACCGTGGGGCACGAACACGCATCCAAGGGTGGAAAGGAGGCCCTAGCACCATGCTAGCGTGACTAACCACAACTCTAGATCCCTCGAGGCACCTCGCAAGGCGATAAACCTAGAGCACTCTTGCAAGACAATGGACCCCATGACTAAGCAAAAGGAACAACTAGATCCAGCGAGCGATTACTCAGACAAAGGATCAAAGCTAGCACTACGTTAAGCATAGGCGTTCGTCGCGCAAGAACGAGCGACGAACGATGAACGATGAAGAACGATCATCGTTAACCGATGATCGAGTATGAACGAACGACGAAGGACTGTCAACAAGTACCATGACCAAACTATTTTTATAAAGTGGGAGTTGGATGAGTGTGAATACTAAAATTACATGTAAGTACATAGCCTTCGTGTGAGCTATGCTAAAGGTTTGGTAAAAAAGAAATTTGTATATTGTTAAGTCTCATTTGGTAACAAAATACCAGTCGTAAGGACCAAAACAAATTTATAGGAGCGTATGGTGACCAAAACAAATTTATAAAGGCAGAATTTGAAACTTTCGCTGACTTACACAAGTGTGGGTGATTATATAAGCCTTCCATCGATATGTAGAACAACCCATTCCACTTTTGCACATTCGAGTAAAAAGTAATGAATATTTTATTATTATTGTGCTAATGACATAACGCATAGTAGCATGACCAAACTATTTTTATAAAGTGGGAGTCGGACGAGTGCATGTGTGGGTGATTATATAAGCCTTCCACGGATATGTAGAACAACCCATTCCACTTTTGAACATCCGAGTAAAAAGTAATGAATATTTTATTATTATTGTGATAATGACATAACGCATAGTACCATGACCAAACTATTTTTATAACGTGGAAGCCGCACCAAAAACATTTATACGAGCGTATGGTGACCAAAACAAATTTATAAAGGCAAAATTCGAAACTTTCATTGACTTATACATGTGTGGGTGATTATATAAGCCTTCCACGGATATGTAGAACAACCCATTCCACTTTTGCACATTCGAGTAAAAAGTAATGAATATTTTATTATTATTGTGCTAATGACATAATGCATAGTACTATGACCAAACTATTTTTATAAAGTGGGAGTCGGACGAGTGCATGAATACCAAAATTATGTGTAAGTACATAGCCTTCGTGTGAGCTATGCTAAAGTTTTGGTAAAAAAGACATTTGTATATTGTTAGGTCCCATTTCAGTAACAAATGGGAGCCTACCAAAAAATTTATAGGAGTGTATGGTGACCAAAACAAATTTATAAAGGCAAAATTTGAAACTTTCATTGACTTATACATGTGTGGGTGATTATATAAGCCTTCCACGGATATGTAGAACAACCCATTCCACTTTTGCACATTGAGTAAAAAGTAATGAATATTTTATTATTATTGTGCTAATGACATAACGCATAGTACCATGACCAAACTTTTTTTATAAAGTGGGAGTGAGACGAGTGCATGGATACCAAAATTATGTGTACTATGCTAAAGGTTTGGTAAAAAAGAAATTTGTATATTGTTAGGTCTCATTTGGATAACAAAATGGGAGCCTACCAAAAAATTTATAGGAGCGTATGGTGACCAAAACAAATTTATAAAGGCAAAATTTGAAACTTTCATTGACTTATACATGTGTGGGTGATTATATAAGCCTTCCACGGATATGCAGAACAACCCATTCCACTTTTGCACATTGAGTAAAAAAGTAATGAATATTTTATTATTATTATGCTAATGACATAACGCATAGTACCATGACCAAACTATTTTTATAAAGTGGGAGACGGACGAGTGCATGAATACCAAAATTACGTGTAAGTACATAGCCTTCGTGTGAGCTATGCTGAAAGGTTTGGTAAAAAAGAAATTGGTATATTGTTAGGTCTCATTTGGTAACAAAATGGGAGCCGCATCAAAAACATTTATAGGAGCGCATGGTGACCAAAACAAATTTATAAAGGCAAAATTTGAAACTTTCATTGACTTATACATGTGTGGGTGATTATATAAGCCTTCCACGGATATGTAGAACAACCAATTCCACTTTCGCACATTCGAGTAAAAAGTAATGAATATTTTATTATTATTATGCTAATGACATAACGCATAGTACCATGACCAAACTATTTTTATAAAGTGGGAGTCGGTCGAGTGCATGAATACCAAAATTATGTGTAAGTACATAGCCTTCGTTGTGCTGTGCTAAAAGTTTGGTAAAAAAGAAATTTGTATATTGTTAGGTCTCATTTGGTAACAAAATGGGAGCCGCACCAAAAACATTTATAGGAGCGCATGGTGACCAAAACATATTTATAAAGGCAAAATTCGAAACTTTCATTGACTTATACATGTGTGGGTGATTATATAAGCCTTCCACGGATATGTAGAATAACCCATTTCACTTTTGCACATTCGAGTAAAAAGTAATGAATATTTTATTATTATTATTGTGCTAATGACATAACGCATAGTACCATGACCAAACTATTTTTATAAAGTGGGAGTCGGGCGAGTGCATGAATACCAAAATTATGTGTAACTACATAGCCTTCGTGTGAGCTATAATAAAGGTTTGGTAAAAAAGAAATTTGTATATTGTTAGGTCTCATTTGGTAAAAAAATGGGAGCCGCACCAAAAACATTTATAGGAGCGTATGGTGACCAAAACAAATTTATAAAGGCAAGATTTGAAACTTTCATTGACTTATACATGTGTGGACGATTATATAAGCCTTCCACGGATATGTAGAACAACCCATTCCACTTTGGCACATTCAAGTAAAAAGTAATGAATATTTTATTATTATTGTGCTAATGACATAACGCATAGTATCATGACCAAACTATTTTGATAAAGTGGGAGTCAGACGAGTGCATGAATACCGAAATTATGTGTAGTACATAGCCTTCGTGTGAGCTATGCTAAAGGTTTGGTAAAAAAGAAATTTGTATATTGTTAGGTCTCATTTGGTAACCAAATGGGAGCCGCACCAAAAACATTTTATAGGAGCGTATGGTGACCAAAACAAATTTATAAAGGCTAAATTTGAAACTTTCATTGACTTATACATGTGTGGGTGATTATTTAAGCCTTCTCAACCCATTCCACTTTTGCACATTGGAGTAAAAAGTAATGAATATTTTATTATTATTGTGCTAATGACATAACGCATAGTACCATGACCAAACTATTTTTATAAAGTGGGAGTCGGACGAGTGCATCAATACCAAAATTATGTGTAAATACATAGCCTTCGTGTGAGCTATGTGTTGGCGGTTCTTATGCGATAAAATTAAATTCATTAATTCCGCAAGCGCACGGATCACCATTGTAGCATTTCACCTTGGAGTATTCCAGGGTTATCGTATTTATATTTCCGCAGGGAAGTAGAGCAAAAGAAAGCTGAATAATAGCTATGCATTGGATAATTTGGAGAAAGAAATAATGTATCAACTATACTTGAGACGGGGGTAAGATACGCATGATAGATATGGGTGGCACACACATCCTCAAATCCAAGGTAAATAAATAAAAACGTAGTATACATTTGGGAGAGCAACGAGATAGAGTTAAGGCTACCTGTATGTTTATCTATTATTTACTTTCCTAGCAGTCAAGTCTACAAAGGTTATTTACTCTAGCTAAGCTCATACACATACAAGTCATGTCGTTTCGGGGCACGGAAGTGCCAGGGCAACCGATGCTGCTAGTTCACCCTCGGGATCCATCCGCTATAATTAAGACCCTGCTGAGTCCAACCCGGACGTGGTGGATTACAGAGACCGGTGCAGCTGTCACATACACTCGCGGCTACCATCCTCCGTGGGGTTGGGTGCCAAACATGCATAGGCCAAGATCTAAGCGCCACGCTTACAACCCGCCTAGAGGAGCTACTCTTGATCAACGGAGCAGTCCTATCTAAGAATGAGCAAGCACAGATTTCACACGACGTCATCTCCGACGACGGCACTCTCTCGTACTCGCTATTCCAACAATCACGAATCCCACAACAAGACTTCTACGAGCACTTACTTAACGAATAAATAAACTAAATAGAAAAGAACTACTAAAATAAATAAATAAAGATAAAACTAAATATTATATTAAATAAAATAATATCTCAAGAGTAAGATACAAAGAACTATACCGAACTCCGAGAAGACTCCGGAAGCCCGAGAGAGCTCTCACTCTACTCTACTCTACTCTAACTCCCAAAGCTACTACTCAACTAATCTAATGAACACTTGGATGAAGTGTGATGGTGCGCATTGTTTCTGCAGCCGAGGGGTCCATTTTATAGGTCTCCAAGCGGTGGAAACTCCTCTGCCGACTTTGGAGAGGCGGCGCCACCAAAGCCGGCCGGCCGGCCTAGGGGGGTGGCCGGCCGGCCGTCCCCTGTGGCGGTTGGCCACCGCCTTCTGCCTCAACGCTCCAGATGCACTCCTGAAGGCGGTCTGAAGGTCGGTTTGTCCGTGGGGTCGGCAGGATTGAAGTAAGGGCCAAGTTAAGGCCCAAATAGCCCACCTTCTAGAATGACGGTGGAATTGTGTTGGGCTGGCCTTCAATTATGCGTTGAGGATTAATTTGCAGCCCACTGGAGAAAGCCTGGGGTAGGTGGGGCCGGCCGGCCAGGGAATTTCCCTGACTGGGCCCACTTTTCTCCATTATTCACTCCTGCATCCAAATATTCACCAAAACCTGTGGAGTAGCATTATTCCTAACTACTATGCACAAAATCTTGGTGTTATGTATTTATTTACCGGTAGGGTGGCGGTCAAAACATGGTTTAACGACCGCCAACAACCTCCCCAAGCTTAAACTTTGCTCGTCCCGAGCAAACTCAACTCAGGGTACCGGCAGATCAGGAGTTACAAAGAAGCGCCCCATGGGTAATAAAGATGCAACAACATACTCCCTAAACAGTGGTAAGTTTACGAGAGCACAAAATGTTCATGAATGTTGCAAAAATCGTGGGGCTTATATGTCACACCTTGTCATGCAGCATTGAAGACTAGAATGGCATTTTCGGACGAGTACACAATTCTAGCAGGTATGCATCCAGAGTTTTTATGTGCTGCAAGGTGCAAAAATTCTCCTTCGTTTTGGGTGGCACTTCTCTTACCACTCCGATGTGAGTTTTATTCCTACAAGCTTCACTCATCCTACCTTCTACCAAATGAGGCTTTGTATGTGGAGCTTGGTAAGGAATGCACAAATGTCATGTATATATTGTAAAGCTAAAGAATGAGTCTCAATTAACATAACAACTCCATTTATTTTGGTCATAGGAAATGATGTGATGGAGGGGGAGAAAATGAACTCACACTTATGGAAGGGGGTTTTGAAAAACATTGGCCCTTTATTTTGCTCAAGATGTTTATGATAAGAACCATATAGCCATTAACTTTTGTCATGCAACCATGGAGTTTTTTTTTTTTGACTACTCCATGGTGCAAGGGGCCATGAATTCTGAATGGTTCAATGAAACATTTTGAAATATTCTTGAGCATTTGGATGGACCAAAAGTTTTGCAAACTCTGAAAAATGTTTGGTTGATTTATCCAAACATTCCCCTTTTTATTTGGTGGAGAGAAATTTTTGAAAACTCACGCGAAGGAATTATGACCAAAATTAGGAGTGCTTAGTTTCAAGAGTACATCAAACCTTAACAAAACTCAATGCATAAACAAATGGCTATGAGTGGGGCTGTTTCGAATATTATGATATGGCTCTGGTAGGTAAATAAATCCTCACACTAAGAGAAGTGTGCCAAAACAGAAGGGTTTTAGGTACTTGCAGCAATTCTAGAAAAACATCTCTGGATGAAACCATACTAAGAAATTGCAACAAGTCCTAATCATGCCATATCACAATCCACAATGCTCAGACTTGGTGTAACAAATGCAACCCACGGAAATAAGCAAGACTCATGATGTGATCATGCTCAAGTAAAAATAACACATATGTCAGGAGTAGAGGTTGCATCTATGCGACACATGGGAAGCTAATTTGTAACTCGATCATCATTTCCCTTATGCGTAGCATAACACCAAGATTCTAGCATTTATTCGAAACAGGGAGTTTATTTATTTATTAAGAAAAGTTAGGAATACTTACCTCGGGGTCCTCCCCAAGCTTGAGTATTTGCAAGACTCGAGCTTGTATTGAACTCCTTCTTACCTGGGGGGCCCTCCCCAAGCTTGAGTCTTTGTAAGACTTAAGCTTGACTCAGGCTCTTCCTCCTCCTTCTTGATCTGCAAAAAAGAGTGAGGACGATACAAGTGGCTAGCCCCTAATGAGCATCGCCGGGAATCCTATTATTTTTGTTGTTTTTAAATTTTCTGCTTTTTATTTTGTTTTTATAGTTTATGAAAAGAAAAACAAGTGCTAGGCCTAGCTAGGATAACGATTGGGATGGCCTCCCCAATCGGAGGGCTCTCATTTTTACGTCTTTGAGCTAGACGTTCTCCATGTCTTCAACTTGTTTGGACCTCGCTCGCTGGAGAATCTGGCGAGGTGGAGGTTCCTTCTTTCTTCCGCCACACCTTGGTTGTCTTCTTTATGTTGGTGGCGGCGATCTTTTCTTCGTTAGGCGCCTTTGTTGTACTCTCATCGGTCGATACCGTAGCTACCTTCTTCTTTCTTGAGCGCCTCGCTCTCCTCTTCTTGGGCGATTGTGACTCGCCTACTCCTTCTTGCGGAGGAGTAAGAGGGGCTTGAGGTGTGTTTGGCGGCTGAGGCATCCTCCTTGGAGTCCTCCAATATTTTGCTAGGCTTCTTGCATTCTCTCTTTCCAGATAGTCTCTCATGTATGCAATGAGCTTGTCTGGCTGTGGCATGGGTGGAGTAATCTCAATCTTCTCCACTCTCCTTGGGTCCTTTCCATATATGACCCGTACTTGCTTGCATTGCTCAACTTTAGGCTTGAAGCTGAACGTTTCTTCCCTGCCATTGAAGTCCAAGTGGATCTCTCCTGCCCCCACGTCGATGTTGGCGTTGGTGGTGCTCAAGAACGGCCTCCCAAGGATGAGAGGAGCCTTGTCATCTACTTCCATATCCAGCACAACAAAGTCAACGGGGACGAAGAGATTTCTGATCTGCACGGGAATTTCTTCGACAATCTCCAAGGGCAGGCGTAGTGACCCGTCTGCAAGCTGGAGCTTCATGGTCGTTGGAGATAATGGATGGTTTAACCCATCGTACATCGCCTTCGGCATGATGCTCACGCTTGCCCCTATGTCACATAGTGCCCGAGCGAAACAACGGTCGTTGACCAAACACGGAATGGTTGGCCATCCGGGATCTTTTCTGATCACATCCTTGGGGAGTGCGGAATCCAAGTCGCTTTCTTCACACCTGATGGTTATTGCATTCACACTCTCCTTGGGATTAACTTCTGGTTGCCCAGGAAGTTTACCCGCACGAGGAGACTGCACAGCTGAAACTATTTGCACTATTTGCGTTTCTAGCATCTTGTTATGGCTTAGCTGATTCTGCAGAGCAGTGCTGACGACTCTTAGCTTGGCATCTATGCTCTCTAAAGCCTTGTCCGTAGTAAGAAATTTCTTACTGATGCTGTCATTGATCTTGACCTGGCCGAGAACTAGATCCTTGATAGAGGGCTCATAACGGGAAAGATTACCATTGTTACCTCCCTGATTCTTGTTGAAGGAGAGGTCGGGCCTGGAATTCCAGCCGTAGTTGTTCTGGGAGCGGTACCCATTGCCATTGTTGAGGAAATTGCATTCCTCTCTCGCATTTGGGCAATTGATGCCCATATGCCCAACGCTGCCGCATTCCTCACATGTCATGCGGGAATCCGCAACTTGCAGGTCCTGTGGGGATTCCACTTTGCGGAGTAGCTGATCGAGCTTGATGGCGAGCATGTCCATCGTCTCCACTTGGTGCACTCCACGGGTCTTGGTGCTTGCCGCTTGGCGTTCACCATGAGTCTGGTTGGCCGCCACCTTCTCAATCAACTTCTTAGCGTTCTTCACGCTAAGGGAGAAGAAGGAGCCGCCTGCTGCGGCGTCGAGGTGCTCTCGAGCGGACGGCCTCAAACCGTGGTAGAAACTCTGTATGAGGAGCCATTCCTCCATGCCGTGGTGTGGGCACGAGAGAACGTACTCCTGCATCCTGTCCCACGCTTCCACGGTCGACTCATCTGCGAGCTGTTGGAAGCCCGATATCTTGTTCCGCAGGGCAGTCGTCTTGCCCGGCGGGAAGAACTTGGCGAGGAAGGCATTGGAGCATGCCGTCCATGTGTCGAGGGACTCTTGGTTCGCGTAGAACCACTGGAGAGCCTTCCCCAACAGAGAGAATGGGAAAAGCTGTAGTCGGATGGCGTCCTGAGGTGCATCCTTTATGACGAAAGTGTTGCACGTCATCAGGAACCTTTGGAGGTGAGCATTTGCATCCTCCGACGGCTTCCCACAGAAAGGACTAGCCAAGATCATGTTGATCAAGGCTAGCTTGAGCTCGTAGTCCTTGTTGGTGACGCGCGGGTTGGGTCCCACGCGGATGTTCTCCGTAGTTGGCGCGGAGAAGTCATTGATCGTCTTCTCAACAACGGGGTCGGCCATGGTGTTCGATGAAGAGGCCCTGACAACCGATGGAGGAGACGATTCGAGAGCCAAAGCGTTCTTGCGGATCTGTTCGGTGAGTTTTGCTCGAACTTTCCTCAAGAATTGCTCTGGATCTGAGTGGAAGTTTTCTGGTAGGTCGAAACCAGTCATGCACAGTCCTATTTCAAAATTTTCACAAGAAGAAAAACCAGGACAAGGGTAAGCCCGCAAAAGTAAGTGATAATTATTCTTCTCACAAACTTCAATGCATTTATTCAGTTTCTAGCTGCTACTTCCCCGGCAACGGCGCCAGAAATGCTTGTTGGCGGTTCTTATGCGATAAAATTAAATTCATTAATTCCGCAAGCGCACGGATCACCATTGTAGCATTTCACCTTGGAGTATTCCAGGGTTATTGTATTTATATTTCCGCAGGGAAGTAGAGCAAAAGAAAGCTGAATAATAGCTATGCATTGGATAATTTGGAGAAAGAAATAATGTATCAACTATACTTGAGATGGGGGTAAGATAGGCATGATAGATATGGGTGGCACACACATCCTCAAATCCAAGGTAAATAAATAAAAACGTAGTATACATTTGGGAGAGCAACGAGATAGAGTTAAGGCTACCTGTATGTTTATCTATTATTTACTTTCCTAGCAGTCAAGTCTACAAAGGTTATTTACTCTAGCTAAGCTCATACACATACAAGTCATGTTGTTTCGGGGCACGGAAGTGCCAGGGCAACCGATGCTGCTAGTTCACCCTGGGGATCCATCCGCTATAATTAAGACCCTGCTGAGTCCAACCCGGACGTGGTGGATTACAGAGACCGGTGCAGCTGTCACATACACTCGCGGCTACCATCCTCCGTGGGGTTGGGTGCCAAACGTGCATAGGCCAAGATCTAAGCGCCACGCTTACAACCCGCCTAGAGGAGCTACTCTTGATCAACGGAGCAGTCCTATCTAAGAATGAGCAAGCACAGATTTCACACGACGTCATCTCCGACGACGGCACTCTCTCGTACTCGCTATTCCAACAATCACGAATCCCACAACAAGACATCTATGAGCACTTACTTAACGAATAAATAAACTAAATAGAAAAGAACTACTAAAATAAATAAATAAAGATAAAACTAAATATTATATTAAATAAAATAATATCTCAAGAGTAAGATACAAAGAACTATACCGAACTCCGAGAAGACTCCGGAAGCCCGAGAGAGCTCTCACTCTACTCTACTCTACTCTAACTCCCAAAGCTACTACTAAACTAATGAACACTTGGATGAAGTGTGATGGTGCGCATTGTTTCTGCAGCCGAGGGGTCCATTTTATAGGTCTCCAAGGCGGTGGAAACTCCTCTGCCGACTTTGGAGAGGCGGCGCCACCAAAGCCGGTCGGCCGGCCTAGGGGGGTGGCCGGCCGGCCGTCCCCTGTGGCGGTTGGCCACCGCCTTCTGCCTCAACGCTCCAGATGCACTCCTGAAGGCGGTCTGAAGGTCGGTTTGTCCGTGGGGTCGGCAGGATTGAAGTAAGGGCCAAGTTAAGGCCCAAATAGCCCACCTTCTAGAATGACGGTGGAATTGTGTTGGGCTGGCCTTCAATTATGCGTTGAGGATTAATTTGCAGCCCACTGGAGAAAGCCTGCGGCCACCAGGTGGGGCCGGCCGGCCTAGGGTGGGGCCGGCCGGCCTAGGGTGGGGCCGGCCGGCCAGGGAATTTCCCTGACTGGGCCCACTTTTCTCCATTATTCACTCGTGCATCCAAATATTCACCAAACCTGTGGAGTAGCATTATTCCTAACTACTATGCACAAAATCTTGGTGTTATGTATTTATTTACCGGTAGGGTGGCGGTCAAAACATGGTTTAACGACCGCCAACACTATGCTAAAGGTTTGGAAAAAAAGAAATTTGTATATTGTTAGGTCTCATTTGGTAAAAAAATGGGAGCCGCACCAAAAACATTTATAGGAGCGTATGGTGACCAAAACAAATTTATAAAGGCAAAATTCGAAACTTTCATTGACTTATACATGTGTGCGTGATTATATAAGCCTTCCACGGATATGTAGAACAACCCATTCCACTTTTGCACATTCGAGTAAAAAGTATTGAATATTTTTTTATTATTGAGCTAATGACATAACGCATAGTACCATGACCAAACTATTTTTATAAAGTGAGAGTCGGACGAGTGCATGAATACCAAAATTATGTGTAAGTACATAGCCTTCGTGTGAGCCATGCTAAAGGTTTGGTAAAAAAGAAATTTGTATATTGTTAGGTCTCATTTCGGTAACAAAATGGGAGCCTAGTAAAAAATAATGAATATTTTATTATTATTGTGCTAATGACATAACGCATATTACCATGACCAAACTTTTTTTATTGCATGAATACCAAAATTATGTGTAAGTACATAGCCTTTCGTGTGAGCTATGCTAAAGGTTTGGTAAAAAAGAAATTTGTATATTGTTAGGTCTCATTTGGTAACAAAATGGGAGCCGCATCAAAAACATTTATACGAGCGTATGGTGACCAAAACAAATTTATAAAGGAAAATTTTGAAACTTTCATTGACTTATACATGTGTGGGAGATTATATAAGCCTTCCACGGATATGTAGAACAACCCATTCCACTTTTGCACATTCGAGTAAAAGGTAATGAATATTTTATTATTAGCTAATGACATAACGCATAGTACGAGAACCAAACTATTTTTATAAAGTGGAGCGCATGAATACCAAAATTATGTGTAAGTACATAGCCTTCATCTGAGCTATGCTAAAGGTTTGGTAAAAAAGAAATTTGTATATTGTTAGGTTTCATTTGGTAACAAAATGGGAGCCGCACAAAAAACATTTATAGGAGTGTATGGTGACCAAAACAAATTTATAAAGGCAAAATTTGAAACTTTCATTGACTTATACATGTGTGGGTGATTATATAAGCCTTCCACGGATATGTAGAACAACCCATTCCACTTTTGCACATTCAAGTAAAAAGTAATGAATATTTTATTATTATTGTGCTAATGACAAAACGTATAGTACCATGACCAAACTATCTTTATAAAGTGGGAGTCAGACGAGTGCATGAATACCAAAATTATGTGTAAGTACATAGCCTTCGTGTGAGCTATGCTCATGGTTTGGTAGAAAATAAATTTGTATATTGTTAGGTCTCATTTGGTAACAAAATGGGAACCGCACCAAAAACATTTATACGAGCGTATGGTGACCAAAACAAATTTATAAAGGCAAAATTCGAAACTTTCATTGACTTATAAATGTGTGGGTGAAGGATATGTAAAACAACCCATTCTACTTTTGCACATTCGAGTAAAAAGTAATGAATATTTTATTATTATTGTGCTAATGACATAACGTATAGTACCATGACCAAACTATTTTTATAAAGTGGGAGTCGGACGAGTGCATGAACACCAAAATTTTGTGTAAGTACATGGCCTTCGTGTGAGCTATGCTAAAGGTTTGGCAAAAAAGAAATTTGTATATTGTTAGGTCTCATTTGGTAACAAAATGGGAGCCGCACCAAAAACATTTTATAGGAGCGTATGGTGACCAAAACAAATTTATAAAGGCAAAATTCGAAACTTTCATTGACTTATACATGTGTGGGTGATTATATAAGCCTTCCACGGATATGTAGAACAACCCATTCCACTTTTGCACATTCGAGTAAAAAGTAATGAATATTTTATTATTATCGTGATGACATAACGCATAGTACCATGACCAAACGACTTTTATAAAGTGGGAGTCGGACGAGTGCATGAATACCAAAATTATGTGTAAGTACATAGGCTCCGTGTGGGCTATGCTAAAGGTTTGGTAAAAAAGAAATTGAGGAGTATGGGCCAAAACAAATTTATAGGAGCGTACGGTGACCACAACAAATTTATAACGGCAAAATTTGAAACTTTCATTGACTTATACATGTGTGGGTGATTATATAAGCTACCCATTCCACTTTTGCACATTCGAGTAAAAAGTAATGAATATTTCATTATTATTGTGCTAATGACATAACGCATAGTACAATGACCAAACTATTTTTATAAAGTGGGAGTCGGACGAGTACATGAATACCAAAATTATGTGTAAGTACATAGCCTTGTGTTGGCGGTAAAATGTGTGTTCTACCGCTCGCACACGTGGCCTGAGAGATTTGCTTCACTCTGTTGATGACCAAAACTTGGAACGCGGTGAATTCCAGAGCGTGCGAGTCGATTTTCCCTCCAAATCGACAAAGACAAGAAAAGCGTGTAAAATTCTGGACTATCGGCCCCGGACAGGCCGATGCGTAACCGCAGCCGATATTAGTGAATAAAAGATAATAAACTAAGCACTCGGCTGTCGGCTAGAAACGAATCGACATGTTGCAACCATAAATACTCGCGCGATAAATAAAGCGAGGCATGCATCAGAATCGGCAATCGGCAAAGCATGCAATCGGCAACATCTATCGGCAAGTGTCATGGTAAAGTGAATCGACATCGACAAAAAGGGTTCAGGCCTATACTTGAACAGGAATAAAAGGATATTTAAAAGCACACAAGCATAGATCTGAACGTGGTAAACAATCGGCTAAACACCCCGAAAGAACGATTAAACCAATAACCACTAATTATACCCATAATCTAACGATCGCTTCACCGAGGACACGTCAAACTGTTCTACACGATCGATAGGTACAAGTATAATCGGCAACTACCAGTCCCAGGTACTCGATAAATTAAATCTAACTCTTAGCAACTGTTTCGCCGAGGACACGTCAACTAAGCGAAGCAGACAGGACAAGTCAAACTGTCTACCCAATCACCAGAGCAGATCTAATCGACTAAGCACCTTAACCGTGACTCGAATAACTAGATCAAACAGGAAATCGACATTAGCAATCGGCAAACAAGGTCGCGGCTAGGACAAGTCAACTAACCGTAACAAAGAACTGGACTAGGTCTTAAACAATTCCAAGTCGTCGATGTATAATGTAAACCCTAGATTGAACTAAATTACCAGATAACTAGCAGCCACATGGACAAGTCGACATAACAAGATCGATGCGCTTACCTGACAAAATCCAAGTCGAAACCGGAGCCCCGATGGACGCCGATGTCGACGGAGATCTCGTCGAGAAATTGTGGCGATGCGCCGAAAGTTGATTGTATTGATCGATCGTCCCTTACAAGCACCTGGGTTTATATTTATACACCCGAGGCAACCGACTTGGAAATAAGCATGACTCCTACTTGACCACAACTCGGTCAATCCTTTCTAAATCTAGAAAAAGAATTAAAACAGGACTCACAAACCCACACACACGCGTCTTCACGATTTTTCTCCGTCTTCCTGACTGCCTGTGGGCTACCACTTTTATATACAATCTTCTCAACCCAGCGCACTCCCTGTTACTTCACTGTCAATGGGCCCTAGGCCAAAATTTAGTGTCAACACATGCCCCCCAAGCCGGGGTATGGAATCTCCATGCGCCGGATTGCTTCCTCATTACTCACGCCTGCAAGCTTCTAGATGACACTTCACGTGAAAACTGTGCATCTGACATAATGAACTGTACCTTTGTCTTCACATGGCGTGCACCTCTTCGACAGACAATTCGTACCAATTACTTTAATTTGCGACAGGTCTTTCACTATTCCATTGTAACATCCTGGCCCAGGGCTTAATAGGATTGATAAGAATACTCATACCAACAGTTGCAACTTCTTTTCCGGAAGCTTATCTCGAAAGAACTCCGGGGTTAAGCGTGCTTGGCCCGGAGCAATTTCGGGATAGGTGACCGACCGGGAAGTCCTTCCCGGGTGCGCACGAGTGAGGACAAAGTGCGCAGAAAAGACGTGTGTTGGTCTGTGGGGACAGTCTTGAGATCCTAGAGAGCTGCCAGGCGTGCGGGCCCGGCCTCTTGGAGGCGGGACGTCACAAGTGGTATCAGAGCCGACTCTCGTGGTTTCACGGGCGCGTGTGGGCGCAGTTGCGCAGGCATGGTGTGCATGGCTGGTGTGGGCCCAAGTGGTCACACAGCATGGCACATGCGCTGGCACTGGACGCACGGACGTGGCCAAGAGAGGAAGTTCCTGGCCTGGGGTTGATCGACGAGGACGTCGATCTCCTAAGGGGGTGAGAATGTAACATCCTGGCCCAGGGCTTAATAGGATTGATAAGAATACTCATACCAACAGTTGCAACTTCTTTTCCGGAAGCTTATCTCGAAAGAACTCCGGGGTTAAGCGTGCTTGGCCCGGAGCAATTTCGGGATGGGTGACCGACCGGGAAGTCCTTCCCGGGTGCGCACGAGTGAGGACAAAGTGCGCAGAAAAGACGTGTGTTGGTCTGTGGGGACAGTCTTGAGATCCTAGAGAGCTGCCAGGCGTGCGGGCCCGGCCTCGTGGAGGCGGGACGTCACATCCATGATCTTATCTCCTTTCGCATCTCGGCCTATAAAAGGACCGGCTTCCTTCACCACAATCATCAACGCAATGGCCAGCAAGAAAAATCCCTTTCACAAAGCCTGATCAACACATCCTAATATGCAGGATAGCCACCACAAACCTCTCTTGCTTTCTCGCATCTTTACTCTGGCCTTCAGTCTTCCTTCCATATTTCTTCCAATCTCTTCCAACCGACGCTATCCCTCTTGAGCTAGATCCCGAGAACGGTGGCTCCTCTTCAGACTACGAGGAAGAACTCATGTTCTTCGTCAGATAAGGTTCCTTCTCAGGGATAACATCTTCTTCGACGTGATGGGGTCCATGAATTTGCTCCTCTCCTGATGCCGTGAGCATTGACCCATCCTACCCTGCGCCAACACCCGGCGGATACTCCAACAATCGGCAAAGGGAGAAACTTCCATCTCCTACTGTAGTTGGCAGAGCCCGCAGTGTGTATTCTTGGCGCAAGAATTTTGTATTCCCATGTATGATGTAATAGCTTGTAAACTATAAGCACTTCATTGTCTTCCTTTGTTCTTCCTGCATATATTTTTTTCTAAGGGCGATACCATCGACATCGGCCATCTCAAAGGCGACGCTCTTAACGTCGGCTTAACTCGAAATTTAACCGAACACTTTTAAGAACCCACCCAAATGCTGGGGTAATATTTCTTTAAATATTTTCCATTAAGCGCTCGGCTAAATTCTTCTCCATCCAGCTCTTTCAAGATATAAGCATTACCGGGCACGCATCGGCTAATTATATAAGGACCTTCCCAATTAGGTGACCACTTGCCGAAACGATTATCTCGCACACCAATCGGCAACTTGACTTTCCAAACGAGATCTCTCTCATCAAATTGCTTAGTCACTACCTTCTTATTATAATGCCGAGCCACCCGTGCTTTATTGTCTTGAATTTTCTTCAACGCGATCAACCGCTGCTGATTGACATCTTCCAACTCATCCATCATGAGATCATGATACTGTTCTGCTGTCAACTGATCCTGTAACTCGACTCTTCTTGACCCTACAGTAACTTCCCACGGCAAAACAGCTTCATGCCCATAAACCAATTGATATGGTGTTACTTGTACCGACCCATGACAAGACATCCGATATGCCCATAATGAATCGGCTAACGAAGTATGCCACCTTCTCGGCTGTAATCTTGCGCTTAATCAACTTGATCAAGGATTTGTTCGAAGCTTCGGCCTGACCATTTGCTAGGGCATAATATGGTGACGAATTTAATAACTTAATACCCATATCATTGGCAAAATCTCTGAACTCTTTAGAAATAAAAATGGAACCTTGATCTGTAGTGATAGTCTGAGGGATACCAAATCTGTAGATTATGTGCTCTTTAACAAAAGCAATCACATCCCTCGAAGCCACACTTCTGTAAGGTACTGCTTCAACCCACTTGGTGAAATAATCCGTAGCCGCCAATATATATTTATGCCCCTTACTGGAAGAAGGATTAATCTCACCAATCATGTCGATTCCCCATCCTCTGAACGGCCACGGCTTGACAATAGGGTTCATTGCCGATGCTGGAGCTCTTTGAATCGATCCATACTTCTGACAATCCTGACAGCCCTTATAATACTCAAAACAATCCTCGAGCATGGTAGGCCAGAAATATCCACCTCTTCTGATCAACCACTTCATCTTATATGCCGATTGAGTCCCACAAATCCCATCATGAACCTTCATCAGCATCTTCTTGGCTTCGTCGGCATTCAGACATTTCTGGAGAATCCCCTCCAAAGTCCGGTAATACAGCTGATTATCAACTAATACATACTTTATTGCCTTGTACCGTAACTCTCTGGATGTTTTCTGGGTTGGATCCTTCAAATAATTCATGATCTCGATCCTCCAATCCTGCAGATCGACATCGGCTTCACTGTCGACAGAACCCACAATAAGCCGATACCCAGATGCATGCTGAGCCAAGTCATTAGCTTCAGAATTCATTTGTCGAGGAACATGACTGAATGTAATATGCTTGAAGCTCTTCATTAGATCTTGACACCTCTAATAATAATCCCGAAGCACTTCATCTTTGCATTCATATTCACCATTCAATTGCCCCACAATCAGCAAAGAATCCCCAACAACTTCAACAAAATCGGCATTGGCTTCCTTCAACAGTTGTAACCCTTTCAACACAGCGTCATATTCAACTTGATTGTTAGTATGAGCTTCTAATATGAATGAAAATTCAAACCTGGTCCCATTTGGAGTGACAATGACAATGCCAATACCACATCCATTTTTGCAAATCGATCCGTCAAACAGTAAGCGCCATGGAACTGGCTCCACCACACCTTCATCATGCCCCCCATGCTGAACTATCAAATCGGCAAATACCTGGGCCTTCACAGCTTTAGCAGACTCATACTTAAGATCAAATTCTGCAATCGCTAACGTCCACTTCCCAAGCCTGCCTTTCAATACTGGAGCGGACAAGATGTACTTGACGACATCGGATCGACAAACAATAGTACATTCTTCGGATAACAGATAATGTCTCAATTTAGTACAAGAGAAGTAAAGGCATAAGCATAACCTTTCAATTTCAGAATATCTGGTTTCTGCATCCACCAATCGTCGACTGAGATAAAAGATGATCCTCTCATCGCCATCTTGTACTTGCGTCAATGCCGAACCAATACACTTGTCATCGGCAGACAAATATAACTTGAAAGGAATACCTGGCTTAGGTGGCATCAACACAGGTGGTGAGATTAAATATTCCTTGACATCATCAAGCGCCTTCTGATGTTGGGCTTCCCATCGAAATTCCTGATCTGCTTTTAACTTCAACAATGGAGTAAAAGCATTAATCTTCCCAGAAAGATTAGAAATAAATCTTCTTACAAAGTTGATTTTGCCAATCAGAGACTGCAAGTCCTTTTTACTGGTAGGAGGTTGAATTTTCTTGATCGACTCCATGCTCTCGGGACCAATTTCAATTCCTCTTTCATGAACAATAAAGCCCAGATATTGACCTGCCGATACTCCAAAAGCACACTTATGCGGATTCATCTTCAAGCCATACTTTCTGGTCCTCTCCAGCGCCTGCCGTAAATCGGCAATATGATCTTCGACTGATTTAGACTTTACCATCACATCATCAATATAAATCTCCACTAATCGGCCAATCAGATCATGATAGATGAAATTCATTGCTCTTTGATATGTAGCACCAGCATTTTTCAACCCAAAGGTCATCACAACCCATTCAAACAATCCCAAGGCTCCTGGACACCTGAATGTAGTCTTCATAATATCTTCTTCAGCCATGAAAATCTGATTATATCCTGCATTTCCATCCATGAAGCTCAAAATCTTGTGTCCAGCAGCAGCATCGATCAGTACATCCGCTATCGGCATCGGGTACTCATCTTTGGGTGTAGCTTTATTCAAATCTCTGAAATCAATGCAAACCCGCATCTTCCCTTTTTTCTTGATCACTGGGACAATACTGGACACCCATTCTGCATATCGGCATGGTCGGATAAACTTGGCATCATATAACTTTGTAATTTCTTCCTTGACAGCATCATAAATCTTAGGATCAATCCTCCGATTATGTTGTTTAAACGGCCGATACCTAGGCTTAATAGGCAATCGGTGTTCAACAATATCTCGACTCAGGCCAGGCATCTCGGAATAATCCCAAGCAAAACAATCTTTATATTCCTTCAATAATGTTATCAACTTCTCTCTAAACTCTTTACAAATCTTCTTACTAATAAACGTCGGCCGAGGCTTGTCACCATCTCCAATGTCGACTTCTTCTAACTCATCGGCCGATACGAATCCATGACCAAGCTTTCCTTCCTCTCTTTCATCGATCAGTTGATTGTCGATTGCTTCTTTCTTCTAAGCTTCCATCAACCGATCGATGTCCAGGTCCGGTAATTGCTACAACAGTCGCGGAGTTGCCGATCCTTCCGTGATGCAGACACCCTCATCGGTAACATCCAAAGCTTCACCTTCCCAGTAAGTCCCTGATATGCATGGCAAGTTTTCCACCATCATCGGCAAGAAGTCTGCAGTTGCCACACTTACCGATCTATCAGCTTGAATAGTCTCCACCTCATCGCCGACCCACTGGATAAGGAGCTAAGGAGCTGATGCATCATGGAAGGGATACAGCAATTAGCATGAATCCAATCCCTACCCAACAGTACAGCGTACGATCCCTTGCCTTCAATCACGAAGAACGTCGTCGGTAAGGTCTTGCTTCCAATAGTGACCTCGATATTGGTGACTCCTTTGACTTCAGAGCTCCTGCCTCCATAATCCCTCAATGTCATGTTGGTCTTTGTCAGCTCTTCAGGCAGTTTGCCGATCTTCCTGTACGTCGCCATCGGCAAAACATTGACAGCAGCACCACCATCGACCATCATCTTGCTCATCGGCTTGCCATTGTTAAAACCATTAAGGTACAAGGCCCTCAGATGGAAATGATCGACACCAGACGGCTTCTCAAATATTGCTTGCTGTGGACCCAATAACAACTTGGCAGAAGCTTCTTCTTCCGATTCATTAATATTTAAAGAACTAAATTCTCGTGACAGCATAAATACCATATTGACAGGAGCTTCAACTTCATGTACCTGAGATTTGACTTTTGGTCTCCATACCTTCTTAGACTTGGGCCCCTTGTCATGGCCATCCTTCTGGTTCACATCCTTATTCAGCTCCCGACAACGTGCCCTCTGTACTCTTCTCTTCTGCGTCTTGGTAAAAATACCACTCGGACACCATTGACCTTCTTCTGTGAACTCACCCTAATACTATTCTTCATAATCTTCAACTTGATTAACGGGTCCAAGCCTTTCTTGCACAGAAACCCTTGATTGTCAGCCTACCTTCAAAGCGATCATGCTTGAAGTACCAACTTCTCTGTACAAATCTCCAGATCTCCTGCTACAACCTAGGCAGCCTTCAATTGGTGGCAGCTTCATACCCTGCTCCCAACAGTACTGAAAAAAGGACAATTCCAGTGCGGATCAAAATCATCATCACTAGTCCTCCTGTCTTCCCTCTCTCTCTTCCTTGAGTACTTGCCGATTAATCCAGCAGATCCCCCGATCATGTTGACTGGAAAAGGATGCCCGTCAATCTTCATCAGCTTCTGACCAGAGAATTTGATGCGATCACTCTCAATTGCCGATTGGATCTGTTGCCTAAACACTTTGCACTCATTGGTGTGATGAGAGGGAGTGTTATGCCACTTGTCGGCTTTATTGATACCAAAGTCATATTTCTTTTCCTCTGCCTTCTGTTTGACCCACGGACAGAGAACAGTCTTCTTATTCCTGGTCCACTCAGCAAGAGTAACTTCGGCTTCATCTTCAGAATCAGACGAGTAATCGGCATAAGCCGCTTGAAATTGTCTGCCACGTGTATTCTGAATGCGCCCTTCATGAATCGACGCCTTTTGAAAGAGCTGTGCTAACCCATCGACTTCCTGAGGTGCAAACTTATCTCTGATTTGAGGCAGTAAACCCTGATAAGCAATCTCAGCCATTTGCCGATCCGTCAGATTCAAGTTATAACATCTACCACGGATGATTCTGAACCTCTGGACGAAATCGGCAACTGACTCCCCAGCCTTCTGACGAACAGCTGTCAGATCTGATATGCTCAACTCTGCCATGCCAGTGAAGAAATAAGAGTGGAACTTCTTTTCCAAATCGGTCCAATTCCGCACGGATCCCGCAGGAAGCGAAGTGAACCATGAGAATGCCGATCCGGACAACGACAGAGGAAACAAACGGACCTTCAATGCATCTTGTGAAATGCATCTTGTGCCGATGCCTCTCCCAACTGTGCCAAATATCGGCTGATGTGCTCCACCGTAGAAACATTATCTTGCCCAGAAAATTTACAAAATTCTGGCAGCTTATATTTACAAAGACTGGAAAACTGGTTTATATTGTCTCGCCTTCAGCACAAACCAAACTTATATTTGTCATATAGCTGCCTAATAATAAAGAACTAACTAATGCATATTCCTGTGAGCCAGGCAGCTATCGACACGTGAAATATCTTATAACTGAAAAATAAAAGTCTCTATAAGGAAGTCATGCCTGCATTCTTCAATGTAGCACAATTCAATATTTAAAAAATGGTTAGCCATACATATCATTTCGCCAATGATATCTTCAGCATTTGTACTTTTGAAGTATATGTTATGGTTGATGTTTATGTGTAATTGCTTACCTAAAAAAAATAATAATCCAAAGCTTCCTCACGGGGACATACAAATTGTCTGTTTGTCATCACTGAGTAGATATGGCATATGGCCATCTTTTCTATATGAACCTTTTTTGTTAAGTAGTCATATGTTCAACATCTCAAAGCACTACAAATCTATGGTCGTGGGCCACAGGAGCACACTGCAGGAAACGGTTAACAATAGACATGTACTTTATGTTAGCAATTATCTAATAAGGTGCCATTTTATTTTTTGCGTTTCAATTTACTTTACTGGCTTCCACTATCAAACTCGTAGAGAAATGGGATTCTCTAGGAAAACAAAAGATTGGAAAAGGTTACTTTATTAAATGGACCTTTCTATGATTATCTTTCTGCTCGATTTGCAGATGATAATGTTTTTTGCTACAGTTTCCTTATCTTATAGTTGTTCTTGTTTCGCATGTGTTTTTTATTTTGTCAGAGACCTTTCCCTGTGTTTTAATAGGAATTTCCTTATCTTTAACTCTTTATATGCTGCTAATAGGGAACATCTATGAAAGAACAACTGTTATTCAAGGTGAAATTATTCAGTCAAGCAGGTGTGTTTCCTCTATTCTCATGTCGTGATACTCATCTCAAACTTCAATATGGCAAGCATCGACATTTTTTCTCTTAGGTGGCCTTGTACGAGATCATTTGCGAACCCAGAACTTTTTTCCCGAGAAAAGAACAGCCATGAGAAGGGCACTCCGTCTTCAGCAGCAGATTTCTCCACCAAGAACAACTCTCCACCTTTAGCAGGTGAAGCCTCACCAAAAAATAATGCTAGCGCTTTGGCCACAGAAAACAATCTAATGCCTGGAAAGAGACAGCAATCCAAGAAGACCTAACCTGATGCCTTAAAAATAGGCTGATCAGGTTGTTTGCTGTTCGTGTGTAGTCTCAAGATATGCAACATGAAGCATGTAGCTATCGTGAAAGGAGAATTAACTTCAAAGGTGTTTGTAGCCTTCGCTAAATTCATTTCATTGAACCTGTTCCAGAAGCATTAGTACCGAGCAATACTTTTGTATAATTGATATCCAAACTGATGTATTATAGACTATCCTGGATGAACACCATTGATTGGTTGCTCAATTTTTGCATTTGTGAATGTCACCTTGCGATTAATTAGTTTTGTGTTAGCATATACAAGTTGATGAAAATGGGAAGCAACCTTTCTCACTTGCGATTGGTAATTACGAATGTGAGGAGCCTCCTTGGTTCTGTCGACTACCACATTGAGTTGTGAGTTAGGCATACTCCTCCCTTCTACATAACTGTTGGAGGGGTTGTCTCCCCACTCCAATTGCATTTTTTGTAACTTAGGAAAGATGCTGATGGTCTAACACTTGAAGGTAATCTTTTTTTAATTCATTTATTCAGCTCATTACTGTCCTTATTTTAAATGTTTGTATCTTTATTTTTCAACTCCTCATTTCCTAATCATTGTAGGGCATTTGTTATCTAGTTCAGTATTCTTTCAAGTACAAACATTTTCATATATATATATGCTGATGATTTCACAATTCCGTTGAGTGGGGAAAGTTTAGAAATGATTCTGCTGTTGTATATTATGGGAAGGTAATCATTCTTATCCACATAATCAGATACTGGGCTGATTATCGGGGTGTGTGGTGTGTTGTACTTTCTTCTTCTATTAATGCAATGATAGGCAGTTCTCCTGCGTGTTCGAGAAAAAAATACTGGGCTGATATATTTCTATCTACATGCAACTTGATATACAGAGGTTATATCTGGAGGTGCTGTAGTAAACTTTCTAGCCCTTTGTCATGTTATATATGTGGAAAGTTGCATCACCAACCCCGCAGCTACTTTCTATTGTGATTAGCCTCCCCTGCCCGCCTGCGTAAGTATGTATCAAGGCTCTTGGTTTCTAAACACTTCTGCTTGGCCTTTATGATGTGGGAACGTCACGGTGGGCTATGTCTTTCTGTTTTATATTCACATGGTCACGCAAGATTGGACTGCATTGATTTGATGCACACTTGTCAACTATAATATCAGATACATCCTAAATTGATATATCGTTGCGATGTTACTGCGTTATTTCTAGGTGAAAGTATAATTCGATGTAACATTTTCGAATTTGTAATTTAAATAGTGCACATGCACCTTGAGTGCTGCAGGATTTCTATGTTCGAATTTGGCATTGAATGTACTTATATGCATCTAGAAATATTTATTCCTTGTTTGATTTGTTCATATTATCGTGGGTTCTGTGAACTAGATATGTTAGCCCATTACACGCTCTCATTGTTCTTGATATGTTAATCCCATTACATACTAGCTACTTATGTCATTTTCGTTAGAACATGTAGACAACATATATTCGAGATCATTTGTCTTTCTGTCAGACAACATGTTCATATTAGCATATGGAGTATCTATTGGAAGTTAAACGAAGGACACAACTTTGCAGTTTTATTTATTTTTAATCCAAGAGAATTAAGTTCAATAGGCATCTGATCAATTGGTTTTATCGCTTGATTTCTGATTGAATTGTGAAAAAAAGTGCCCCTTTTTTTATGGAAATACAGCGTTTGAAAACTACTACTGAAGAAGCGTTGAGGAAACAAGTGGAAAGCATCATCTGTTTGAAAGAAACCAATCGTAACGCTTCATATCCACTGATGTTTTTTTTTCTTTTTTGTCAATTTCATATTTTTTATACATTTGTGGTTGCTATTGCACTCGTGATGGAAGTTTGTTAGGAATCATTACAGCCGATCCATATTTATCTTAGCTAGTTACCTTGACAAAGGAAAAATGTCAATAATAGGTAGTTAGAATATATTCAAAGTAGATATAAGATATAGAAAGAAAAAAGCCAAAGAAACCACCTCAAAACATTATTATTTGATACACTACTAAATCTTAGTTAAATTGGGAGAAAGACTAATTTATCTAGTAGCACTGTCGTCATGTGGCCCTGAGGAGTTTGGCGTGGTGGTGTTCTGTGCTTGCATGAGCCCCTCGAGCTTTGTATTGAGCTCGGCCTTCTCCTTCTCCAGCCGGACGTTCTCGCAGCACACGTCTCTGCAGCCCCTCATTGCTCGATTAAGCTCGTCGAGGAGGCGGCGGTTGGTGCCACGGAGGTGGACAACCTGCGCCCACAGCTCGCTGAGCTGCCGCTGCTTGCGCATGCGCGACCGCCTGGCGGACTCCCGGTTGGAGACCATCCTCCGCCGCCTCCGCTCCTCCTCCGGCATGACCGTCCGGCTGCCGTAGACGTCTTCGGCGCTGCCAGAGCCGGCCGAGCTATTGCCGGCGATGGCCGGTGCGTCGCGGAGGATAGGTTTGTAGGTAGCAGGTGAGAAGTGGAAGGGAGAGGGAGAGCGCTTGTAACCGACCCACTTGCGGTCTTTCTTCTATAAAAATGACACGCAAAGCTTTTGCGTGTTCGCAAAAAAAGAAGGGAGAGGGAGCCATGGTGATCATGTTGCTGTGGTAGTAAGCGTGGAATGCTGGGTCTGGAGGTGAGAGGCAGTGAAGGCTGGCCAGTCCTCCATGGTAATGGTGCTGTTGCAGCATGGTCACTTCACTTGGTTGCTTCGTGGAGACCTTAATTAGAGGGCGAAGTAGATGTGGCTAATCCGATCTCTTGTTTTGGCTGCTTAATGAATTTTCTCTAAGTGAGGCGCTTGGTTGGTGATGGCCTTTTATAGCGTAGCAAAGGTAGCTTTGCTTGCCTAAGACTGGAGAGAGAAGCCACCTTCTCTCACCTCCTTCCTTCTTTATTTTTGGTTGAATTCGGTAGCTTTAGATTTGGTACATGGCCATGAGGAGGGAGCTTTTTCGCCTTTCATGCGCGGCATTATCCGAACAACATGCCAGTTACCTTCTACCTCTCTCTAGCTTTGCTTTTCAAGAGAACATTTGCCGCCCTCTTGTGCGTGCATCCATGACTTGACTTTGCGTGAGTAGTCTTGTCATAAGGTAATTTTTATTCTTTTTTTTTTGAGGGAATACGCCCACAAAGGGCTAGTAGCTTCATTGCTCAAGAAGGTACATCAGCCAAATTACATGAACACCCATACAAGATTTAGAAAGCACAACTACCTCCATGTACAAGGCTGTGAGGACACAAAACAAAATAGAAATTACTTCCAGTAGGAGAACATCGTCGTCGCAGAGTACGATGACCACTGTGCTGACGAGGAAATCTTTTGCGAAAAGTGGAGATTAGTCGGACCACAAGCACCGAAGCAGATGACGAAGTCGCCTCCATCTTCACTGGGACCAGGCGGTGAGGACGATGAGGGGGAATCGGCCAGTCACAGCAGCAAAGATGGGAGAAGGCCTCATCGCGCCATCTGATTGTCACGCCGGCGGCCCACCCGACGGACGCCTCAAGAATGGCACCAACCGAGGTAGTAGATGTCGCAGCCGTAGATTAAGATGATGCATCACCGGGCTCGACCAAGATGAGATCCACCTCATGAACACGGGGATCAAGCCGATGGCGATCAACCAAACCAAGGGATCCCAACGACTTCCGACAGGCTTAGCACTTGTAGCACAACCATCAACACCACCACTTCGCCGTACCCAACATGGAGCAACAAAGAAGAAGCAAAGGGGAAGGAAACACCCGCCAGGACGGAGACCGACGGGGACAAAAGCCATCTTGGCAACACCCGCAGGGAAAGGCTTACAGGAGAAAGGCCATACCGGCATTAGAGAAGAACAAATCGCCGCGACGAGGAAGACGACGGCGAACTGCTCACCGATGGCCATCTCAACTAAGTTTTTTATTTCTAAGAGAAACTAAATCTACCACCTACAGTTGTACATGGAAGGGTCCCTCACCCAAAATCTACGCCGGCAGCAGGCCGGAGCAGCTGGGGAGGGGCCAGATCTGGCCCCCGGACGGTGGAGTTTACTGTAGAAAGGGAGGAGAGGCGAGAACTTACTGGAGAGAGGAGTTGAATAGATATAATTTTTATTCTAGTTCATCCATGCCAAACCAAAGAGATGCGTATGTTGCGATGGATATGTGGCCACACAAGAAGGGATCGAGTCCGAAATGACGACATACGTGAGAGATTAGGGGTGGCACCAATTGAGGAGAAGATAGTTCAACATCGCTTGAGATGGTTTGGACATGTGCAACGAAGACCGGATGAGGCGCCTGTACGTAGTGGGATAATACGTTGTCCCGAAAATATGAAGAGAGGCAGAGGTCGACCACTTTTGACATGGGCAGAGTCGGTGAAGAGAGACCTGAAGGACTGGAATATTGCTGAGGAGCTAGCTATGGATAGGAGAGGGTGGAAGCAAGCAATCCACGTGCCGGAACCTTGATTTCTCCTTTTTTAAATCCCTTTTTAAACCCTTTTTTCTAAAAAAAAAACTTTCTTTAACTCTTTTTTCTTTTTTCTCTCTTCTTCCTCTTTTTATCCTGTTTTGCCCTTTCTCGTTTTGGTTGGTTTTGCCTCTCTTGTTGGTTCCTGCGAGTTTCATCTCTAGCCTACCCCAACTTGCTTGGGATAAAAAAGCTTTGTTGTTGTTGTTGTTGTTGTTGTTGTTCATCCATGCCAAATCAAACCTTGCTTTTTCTTTTGTTACATTTTCTTAACCCAGGATGCTCTGTCTTTGGCACACAATTTAGTTTACAGATAGAAATTGTTTACCTAGATAGAGTGGCATGAACACGCTGGATGGATGGATTGATGGATGGATAGATATGTAGCTTTATCTACTGATAGCCACTGTGCTAGTTTGCACCATGCAAGTTTGACACCCATGAGTTTGTTCACTACTCACGAGTGCTTTGATTAGTAACAACTTTAGATCACTATCATGAAGGGGCGACAGCTAAGAGGATGGAATGATATCCCGGCCCCCTTTTTGTGTTTAGACTGTAGAGCTTTAATGTGTATTAGGATTCCTTTTTTATAATTAATATAAGGTGTTATATGGAGGCTTTTTATCATGCTCGAACATATCTAAATGCACATTTTATAATTAGCTCAGGCTCTTCGTGAGTGGGTGCACACACTAGATTCAAGCCATTCCTTGGCTTGGGTTTTGTCTGCGTTCTATCTCCGTGAGTGGTATAATTTTCAGGACAATTGAGAATTGACCGTTCCTTGATAAACAGAAGCTCTTTTTCCATACTGTTAGTGATGCCTAGTAATACTATCTAAACCCTTAAAGAACCAGTTGCGAGGAAAATCGGTTTTACCCTGTCAGAAGTTACCCACCTGTATATCAACCAATGATTCAAATCCCACCCCCTAATCACAGCCGCAAGATCAAAAATATAGGCCCACCGAGTCACTAGATTGTCACCCGAATGTCACCGAGGACGCAAATTGCACACGTTTCAGACCTCGTTCCTGGTGCTAATCCCACTCGAGAAAAAGTTTACCCATCCCTGCACCCACCGCCTTGATTAGCGGCCGTCACGATATGCTTCCAAATCAACGCTGGTCCTGATCTCCTTCCAAAACCTGACACCGCGAAGCTGTTTCTCACGCTCGGAATACCCCCTACCCGCCTGCACTACCGTCCCGGGAATTCCTCCGACCTTTCCAACAATTTCTTGTCGTGCAGATTGATTTCCTTCCTTCCATACCATCGTCCATTCCATCATTGTTGCCAGATTGATTACTTCCTTCTCGTCGCGCCCAAGCGCTCGATGGATCGAGCAGAGGACGGTGCAGCGGCGGATGGAGCAGGTACGGCGCAGCGGCTACTACATCAACTTCCCTTCCTTCCTCCCACCTCGGTTGCTAGGACGGATCGCCGTCTTGGGGGCGGTGATTCTTGCATCGCCGTCCCCACGGTGCCTCCAGACGAAGACGAGGCGCCAGGGCTCGCCGGCGGGCCGCGGTGTGCTCCCAGCCTCCCAGGTCAGGATCTCAGCCTTCATCGCGTTGACGGAGTCCGATCGGTGACAGGGAGGAATCACTCCAGAGTGTCGTTGCCACCACCGCCTGCGGCACCTGTACGTCGACTGGTGCTCCGACGCCTCCGGTTTCCTTTCCGTGTCTGCGACTGATTTGTCCCGTGATCCAGCACCGCCAAGTACCTTATCGATCTGCTTCTTTGTTGTTCGTTTCCTCATCTATCTAATACAAGATTGATTAGATTACTGCATTATCTTTTGTTCGCATGGCACATGCTTCTGTCATAATATTTTTTAGGGCTATCCGATACTTCTATTGCTGTATGCTTGTTAGCATAAACCACGCGCATAATTTTGTTTCATGGAATGTTTGACATCAACAGGCAAGTACATTTGTTCTACCTCTCCTATACTTTTTTTATTTAACAGTTACTAAATTTTGTTTTTGACATTGCAAATATTTTTGAAACTTTAAGCTAGGTCAATGTCAGGTTCATGAGGTGAAGATTCAATATACCCAAGTCTGCTTTTGATAGACATTTTTTTTATCTTGTGTAGTGGTCGATGTAAAGTGGCTAATATTAGATGATACTGCAGAGCAACTCGATAAGGAAAAGAGTGGAAGAAATGTGGGCTCATAAATCATTGAACTATTCTGGCAATCGTTAGGTGTAACTTGATACCGTGTGGACATCTTACATTTTTTGACATCGTGGGTTGCTGATTTTGGGTATGTGCTTTCTCCCCCATTTTTTTTCCATTTGATCGTCTGATAATAAATGTTAATCTGACTAGGTATTAACAGTGTATTCAATATTTAGATATCTGATGGTTAGTGGAAGTGTGAGATCGTATTTTTTCCAGTTTTATAAAAGATTGGTTGACTGGCGATAATAGATATAGTAACTGCATTCATTTGTTTATTGTCATATATGTTCAGTTTCAGCAATTATTTGTTGAAGCGTGTATATTCTGTATACAAAAAAAAAAAAAACACAAATCCTTGAGCTGTGTTCTTACTAATGGCTTGCTACAGATGAGCACCAGCTATTTGCTGTAGAAGGTGTGAAGTTTGTTGATTTGCCAATTATTATGGGTTGCCTTCCTTTTGTTCTTCTCGATAATCATACTTGTTTTCAATCTCCAATTCCATGAAACATGTATTTCCCTGTTCTATGTTGTAGCAAATTAGCAATCAGATCATGCATATTGTTATAATAATTAATTGTAGACTTTCAACCTTTACTGATATTTCTCATGCAAATATTTATATTTTAGGTGCCCATAGGCAACTGAGATTTTTGAAGCTATTGCTCGTCCATCAATCAACAATAATCTTCTTAAGTGTAGCGTTAGAGAGGGATTCTTCATAATATAAGCATTTGACAGCTATAGAGGTGATCCTTGATATTACGAATTTGTTTATACCAGGTATGTCACTTCACCCAGCAGATTTCAACGTTGTACATCTCTTCATTTGTACAGTTGTACATCTGTTGAAACACAGTCCTGCATGATTTTGGCACCCTTATTCTGTCCACAGGTAGTTAGCATGTCTAGCAGGCTACAAGCATCTTATATGTTACAATCTGTACCCTTTCGATGAATTGATCTCTGTAACATGAATTACCCTCAATGTATATTTTTTTTCTCCTACCGTTGGTAGCATATGGGCAATCTGCATTAACCAAGGGATATAACCACAGTATACATTTGCCTTACTTCCACACCCTATCGTTGCTATTGTATACAATGAATTGTACATAATATGTTTTGTGGAACCAAGTGTTGCAATGCCTTAATTTTTCCTGCACTTTTGTATTTTCATTTTTCATTATCCCTATGTGGCCTCAATATTCTTTACATTTTGATATATTAAAATATAATGTGCCTGAAACTTTTGGCAATGATTTGTTTGTGTTATGCATATAAAACAAAACCCAACTGAGTTTATTTTTTAAACATGATTTTAGCCTCAATGACTAGGAAATGTACATGAACCAAGCGGCACCTTTCTTACATGAAAGTGAGATCAGGAACGTTCAAAGGAGCCCCAGGTTGAATTTGATTCTTCGATCCGAGTGTATGGAGGCTTCCAAATTTCAGCTGATTGAAATGAAGCAGGTATTGCTTTGTTCTTTGCACATTGTCATGATTGATCTGAGAATTTGTTTTTTATTCGCACATTGTCTGGATTTTTGAGTGTGACATTTGGTCCAGTGTCGTGACTCTTGAGGAGACCTGGCAGCAACTTGTACATATATTTTATTTCATTGTGAATCTATAGGCATGAAGATTCCCACATATTCTACTCTTTTTCTGGTTCTTGATTCTATATTAGCATAATTGTTCATGTGGGCCTTTAGTCCAACCACAAGCCTACCATTTTGATGTTAAACACCATGCTAATTAAGCTGCTAACCAACACCAGCTATCAGAATTATGTCTCATTGGGAAAGTAGTTGTAGGCCTGAAGCATAGGGCCAATGTCTTATCTATAATTGGCATGACTGTGCAAAGTAAAGAACTATAAAGTGTGATTAGCGAATGGTCACTGGTGATTTGGATTTAGTTAGAAATGTTGTTTTGACTATGGAAATCCACAGATTCAGCGAGAAACACGTGCGTCGCCATAATGAACACGTGGTACGTTGTGTATGCAATTGTTTAAAATACATGTACGCCTTTCTCGTTAAATATAATGTGATTATTTGATGCGCAGTATGCAGATTCTCGTTATCCATGTCCGCAGTCCAATATTTTGCGCCACGCTGGAGAATGGTGACCCGCGGCACAATAGTTTAACACCATTGCTGCACTCCATGTGCAAATGAACACAAGAAGAGGTATCGAATGAACACATATTTTGAAATGAACACAATATTTTCTCACCATTGCCTGCTTACCTCTCATATCCTCAAATTATTTAAATGCAGGTGTTCTTGTCACTACTCGATATAGCAAAATTATATTTGAGCCCGACAGGGCCAGAAGCTGAGGCAATGAGAGGTAAATATAGCAACATTGTGTTCTGGTCTATTTTATTTTTTGTAACCTACAACTGAATTGGCGTTGATTTTTTTCTTCATTAAATTGTAGGATTTCAAACGCGTCTAACAAATGCGCCTCATCAAGCACGTCAGCTTGGCCGTGACCGCCTGAAAGATATGAATGTGCTTTGAGGTTGCATTAAAATGAAGACTCTCAATTATTTATGGTCGCTATCATTACCGACAATGAATTAGAACTATGTGCCATGTCATGTCTTTTATGTCTCATAGTCAATTAGCATCTTTAATTTCAAACAATGTCGTTATTTTGTCAGATTCTTGAGCTTGTCGTGTTAATGTCGTTATGGTACTTAAATGCAATGATGTGTCAGAAGTGTGTTTTTTTATGATACATACACGGTACATCATATTATTTTTATTTATGATATAGTCCTGTCAAGTGATGTTATTTGGTCGGACACGTGCGTGGCGCACGTGCATTTTTACTAGTAGCAATTATAACTTGAGTGGCACCGCTAAATCCAAGCTATAAATTTGGTGCCGCTCTGAAGATGGTAAAGTAAACTCCATATAACATCCATGTAAGACTGACTCCAACAAAGAGATGCAGTTTTCAGATGCAAATTGTGCATTGCCTATCGTCAACAGTGTATTGCAATTCATTCGCGCGACGTCGTCTCCAACAAGCCAATGCATTTTCTCCCTCCCCGCGCTGCCACCATTGCCGCTGGACTCGAGCTTGCGCCGCGATGCCGTTGGGCCGCTCCAGTGCTTGAATCGTGCTGCAAGTAAACGCACCAGGACCTCCTCTCGCTCCTCCCGAACTCCTTCTCTCCCGCCCCCACGAGCAGTTCGAGATCGACGATGTTTTCGTCCATGGCTGCCGGTTGAACATGATCGACGACACCGATTCCTCCATCCACGGTGAGCCAGGGTTCGATTCCGTTCGGTGTAAGGTGCACAACTCGATGGCGCACATCCCTGGCCCCTTCTCTTCGTGAATCCGCAGCAGACCTCGCCGAGAACCGTCGTCTTCCCTGACGTCTGCCACCTCGACGACGACTTTCATCTTCTGGGCTTCATCCACGTCACCATCATCGACGGTGAGACTCTCCTCGACGTTGCGAACCTCGTGCTCTCGCTAGTTCTCTCCCTTTCCCGCTCCTACAGCCGGAACACTGCCGCGCCGCGCCGCGCATCCTTCGCCTCGCCGTGCTCGCCACCCTCTCCGCGCCACGCTCCTCCGCCCCGCGGGCGTCCTCCTCCGCCGCGCCGTGCCCAGCCGCGCATCCTCCGCCTCGCCGTGCTCGCCTCCCGCTCCGCGCCGCGCCCGCCTCGCCGTCCGCACGCCGTGCCCGTCGCTGCCCGCGCGTCCGTGCGCACGTCATCCTCCGCCACGCCGTGCCACGCATCCTCAGCTGCGCCGCGCTCGCCTCCCACTCTGCGCCACGCACGTCATCCTCCGCCACGCCGTGCCACGCATCCTCCGCCGCGCCGCGCTCGCCTCCCGCTCTGCGCCGCGCCCCTCGTCGTCTTTCAAGCGTCACCACCGAATGCATCTTGCCTGCTTTTGCCTGCTTTGTTGGAGGAGAATTTGGAGATGCACAGTGTGGATGGAGAGTCAAAAATGAGTTTGCATATCCCTATTGGAGTCAGCCTTAACAAAAACAGAGAATGATGAGGTGCTGCAAAATGCCTTTGAGCTCTGATCCTGCAAGCTTTGGAACAAAGGAATTGTGGTGCAAAAAAGGAGGAATTGACCTAAGGGGAAAACAAAATCCTATGTGTTATTTGGATTGCCGGATTGTCTCAAACGAATTTTAGAGGATAGGAAAGTTTCCTCCACATTTTAGAGACATTCTAGCATGAGCTCTAACATGACGTTTCCAATTCCATGAGTCATTTCAAAAGAAAAAATTCCTTTGAGAGTCCCAATGCATGTTCTCTCCTTCCTCTCACTTGTTAATAAACATCTAACTCTTGCCCTCAAAAAAAAACATCTAACTCTAAAGTTCTTGTGTTTTTCCTGTGAACCATCCAAACGCCTCATTTGAAAAATTCCTGCATTTGTTCTTCCATATGATTCAAGATGTACAACTTCAATCCCATATTTTTTTTTTAGTATCCAGGCCATATATAAAACAACTGAAAAAAGTTCTTTAAAAGAGGATAAACGGAAGCGCACATCCGCGACACATGCAGCATGAACTTAAGCAAATGTATGTATGGTGTTTATTGATTACCTTGAAACATTTCAGTACCGAACTTAACCACCCGTATTCTTTAGTACCCAAAGCAATAAGTTCAACATTGCGATATGCATGCATCTCCATTTCTCGTTGTCGACAAAGCTCGAACACTGTTGCATTATGCGCGGCAGCAGCGGTTGCCAATTGGATCGGAGGGTGACGCCATCGGAGCTGCATGCTTTTGCAAAAGCAGGGACAGAAGATTTTTGGGCGATTGAAGCGACCATCCACCAGTGGACCCCATAGTGCAGCGACATGTTTGGGTGGCCCCTCCTAGCTGATTGGGACGGATACTTGGGCCTTCGTTCTATCACCCGAGTGGCAGCACTAATCCGACACTTAACCAGACCACAACGAATAAATCATACTAGCAAATGTGCCCGTGCGTTGCCACGGGCTGATCGGAAAAACAATCCCAATAAATTTAAATTTAATGATTGTATAAATAAATTTATTACTTTTTTAAGACCATTTATCATTATTTATATTGGGCTATTCTTAGCTAGGTCAGTCCATATCACTTTGGGCCTGCGGGATTCAAGCTTAGAGAGGGGGCAACACAAACCCAATTCAACAATGGCAAACCAATTGAGCGATAAAAAAAAAGGTTAAAAAACAACAACATTAAAAACACTTTTATTTGCACATCTTATGTTTCGTTTTATCTGCACAAATTTTGAGTATGATAAATCATAGATATAATAGCATAGCAGCGTGATTCTCAGTGTGTAGTTTCGTTTTCTCTGAACTGCAGTGGCGATGCTTCTGGATTTCAACAACTGTTGACGACTTCAGCAGAACAATCAGTATCGCCTTTACATATGTTTTAAGATGGAGAAGTGCTTTCTTTTCATGAATTTGTTACCTGGCCAATTGAAGGAACTTCTGTTTGTGAACACGATATCCTTCTTACTTCCCACTGAAGTAGTTTACTTTTTGTAACTTGTTTGCAAGATAAAACTTTTACTCGCTCCATGGTACCACCTTCAATAGATTAATTGTTTGTCCTTCATCTTTATAGTCGTCATTCTCCAATATTTTTTATATTATTGGCACACTGGCAATTTAGTAGGGGCAGAGATTTACATATGAATTGCGAACAAAAGTTGGTTTGTGCCAAATGATACTTCTGCTTAATTTGGAAACTGATCATCCAAAAGAATACAGGAGCATCGGGTGGCTTTCTACATCAATTTTCTTGTAAACCTATGATTACCAATATCATCCCTATACCATTCCTACTGGCACGGACATTTTACAAGCCCCAAATGGCTGTTCTAGTTCTTTGATATGGCTGCTGCATCAGCATTGCAAAGTTATTCTATCTCAGTCTGAATCCTATCTAAACTTCGCCGCAAAATGTTGCAGGATCAGTAATCTTGAACTCAGATATGTAGCCCGTTGGGAGCCGCCACGCTCCGGAACTTTGATATTATATTGGTTCCTTCTTCCTCCAATCTGCAAGAGAGGATTGATGATGAGATGGCGTCAGCAAATTGCTTGGCAGGTTTCTTAACTGTATCAAGGACTTACTATGAGAGAAACAGACCTGTATCGCTTGAGGAAATAGTGAAGGAAAGTTGAAATTTCAACTGTTCCAACTTCCTTCCCAGGGCACATATGGGCACCGCCTCCAAACAACATGAAGTATGGATGTGATTCCAGATTCTTCTCCTATTGTCAGCAAGAATGTGTATATTAGAATTTCGTCACAAATTGTGTCACATGTTTATCACTGTTACTGCTTGTTTCCTGTATTTCTTACCAGCCATCTCCATGGGTTGAAAACCATGGGTCCGGGACTCTGGGTACAAGAATGGATCATAATTTATTTCCCTTGTCTATACGTAAATTCTCCAACCCTTTGGAATAACATTAGAATGGCAGCTGATCTTAGTGTCTCGTGAATGACCTGCATAGTAGAAGAATCAATGAGTTAATCATGCTCATATTACAGTCGTATTGAGACTGCTTTTTGGGTCTATCTCCTGACTTACAGCTGTGGTGAAGGTCATTGACTTATAATGGTTCCAGTCAAGAGCATCCTCAGGTGCTTTTCCCTTCCTGATGTCTGCAAAAGACAATACGCCTTATTTAGAGTATAAATGTCATCATTATAGGCCATTAACCCTTGATAATAGCACCATATTTGTATGTATGTCGTTCTGGAGATTTATTGCAGAAACAGATGAAAAGGGCGACATTCTGGACATTGTGGCTGATCTCGACCTGAAGAGAAGAGAACCAGCAGAAAAGGTCCACTGTGCCGACCGGCACAGCCCTGTGACGACCGGCACAGGGGACTCCAAGGCGATCGAGGCTGGCCCACCATTCAGTTGATTCTAGAAGGAAGTAATCCGAACCAATCTTGGGAGATATTCGTCACGAAGAGATAAAAGATACTCGAAGATTTAAAAGAGTAATGCAAGACTTGATCTCGAAGAAAACTGATTGGAAGGCCCACATGGAAGCTACCTAGGACTTTGGAACCGACTTAGAGAGGAAACCAAGCTGGACACGAGGTATGCCGATCGGCACGGCTTCTGTGCCGATCGGCACAGGGACTCTTTTCCCTAGAACCTATTCCTTTCTGATGTACAGCCCTATATAAACTTGTAAAAGCCCTAGGGTTTCGAGAGCCGCCGCCAGAGGGACAACACAGCTAGTAAGTTTAGAGCCACCGGGGCTTTGCCCCATTCTTCATGTTCTCTAGTTGTTAGATCAAGAACCGCTGGTGTTAGGCCTACTAGATGGTGATGTATCTTGCACTATGTATTATCAAAGTATGATTGAATATGTGGATGAATGGTTTTGATTATTGATTGCCTGGATTTTATGGTCTTTACAGGCACTTGTTCCTACGCTTAGTGACGACTAAGTATTAGATGTTATCTTAATTGTGGTGGCAATAAGAGGTGAGAGGTTCAATCTCTCACTATCTCCATTGTGGTTAAGGTAATATTGGGATCTTGTAATGCGCCATAATTGCATGTTGTCTCTGTACCTCAACGCGCTGGAATATGCGAGATATTTGAGATGATGTGTAGAGTAGGAAGAGGCTACGGACTAAGGCGAACTGGTCGTGACAGGGCACGTCGGAAAGGGGTTTCGATCTATCGATCTTCGGTTATCAATAATTGAATAATTTCGTTTATGATGCTATTTGATTAAGCTTTTTAGTTACGATCTCAACTAGCAGACTTGGCTAACTTACCCCGTGATCTAATCAGGTTCCTTAGGCTGTTCAGACAACACTTCGGACAACTCAGCCTTCGTGCCGACCAGCACACCACTGTGCCGATCGGCACAACCCCCAATTTTCCCGAAACTCACGCTCAAGCTCACTAGAAAGTCTGGCTAACTCTTTTACTGATGATTCTGCTTAATTCCCATTGGTCTCTGTGGTTCGATTAAACCTTGGAATACTCTTCTGGTGAAAAAGTGCTACAACTGTACACCGTCCACTTGCGGTATATAAGTAGGTGCGTACAAACGACCAACAAGCTATCTTTTTCTAGCGCCGTTGCCGGGGACCTTTGTTCGAATTAGGCATTGTTTGAAGTTTGAGAAATTGGCCTCGGTGCCGATTGGCACACCTGTGTGCCGACCGGCACATTGCTTTCTTTCTTTGATTTCTCTATTTTTTCCAGTACATATGTCCTGTTTTATTTAACAGACAGGTATGGACGGCGCTAAGTCAAATAAACCCTCTAATTACCTCGATGATCCAGAGATTCTCTTTCGCAAGCGTAAGGCGGAAAAGAAAAGCAAGTCAGTGGGAGACATAGAAGACAACAGCGAGCCACTTAGCCCGAGGGCATTGTTTGCAGCTCTAGAAGAAGACAAGGGAGAAGAAGTTCCAGAAGTAGAAGACATGGCAGACACAACACCAATAGCCAATCGTCTCAAGCCTGCCCTGGACAATGTTATCAAGACTGAGTTTACTGCACAAGCTCAACCTTTTCAGCTGGAGCGCTACATGTCTTTGGTTGGTCAACAACCGTTCAAGATCCTAATATGCATTTGCAACACTTTCATGAAATCTGCAGTACCTTTCAATTGCAACATATGAATGCCAATGAAGCCAAGGTGCGATTGTTCCCTCTATCTCTTATTGGGCGTCCTAAGCAGTAGTACCATGGGCTACCTACTGCGACCAAGATTAGTTGGGATCAACTTTCTGCAGAATTTTTGGCAAAGTACTTTCCTCCAGGCAAGACTCAAGCTTTGAAGAACAAGATCCTTGGATTCACTCAACTTGCTGATGAAAGCGTTGGAGAAGCATGGAATCGATTCAATGAGTACAAGGATGCTTGCCCGCACAATGGTCTTGCTGAATAGGAACTAGTGGAAAGGTTCTACACGGGTTTGAATCCTTTATCCCGAGAACACTTAGATGCTTCGTTTGGAGGATCGTTTTTGGACAAGACACCCGCTCAAGCCACGGCCTTGATCAAGAAGATACAGCAAAGTCAATCATGGGTTCGTGAGAGAGAAAGTAGAAGCCTTCAACCTTCCACGGGAAAGATGAAGAGTGTGGTGGAAAGAGCTTATGATGAATTGCTTATGGACAAGCTTGACACCATACAAAGGAGATTGGACAAGATTGATCATATTCCCAAGGAAGAGACCGTCAAGCTAGCGGAAGCCCGATCCACATGTGAAGAATGTGGGGAACTTGGTCATGTGGGCAAGGATTGCCCCGAGGATGCGAAGATGCTTAGTTATGTCAAGAGCCAAGGATGGAAGACTCCATATCAGCAACAAAGGAGTAGCTTCACCCCATCATCGTCTATGCAAAATGCCATCCCTCTTCGTATTCAATGCCAAGAGTTCTTTCAAGCTCAAGAGAAGGTTAACAAGGACACCCAAACTAAATTCAAGGAAGTTGATCGAGTGCTTGAAACAATCAATGATAAGGTCATCGAAGTGGGGAGTTCTAATCAGCAAATTCTCCAATTCATGAAGATGATGGAGAAACAAATGGCCCAATTAGCGGAGTCGGTACAAGGCGAGAAAGGAGCTCTTCCTGGTAATACCCGCTCTGCAGAACAGCTGAAATCCATCGAGACAAGGTCTGGGAAGCAAACTGAAGATCCGAAGTTTGCAGCTGGAGCAAAACGACCTCGTGCCGATCGGCACGACACTGGTGCCGATCGGCACGCTATAGTAGATGGTGCCGACCAGCACACGGTGGGTGCCGATCGGCACACTGAGGAAATTGACCTTTCAGGTCTGAAAAAGGGAACTGAGAACAAGGAACACGGTTCTGCTACCTTTTTGGATACGCAGCTGCTGACGAAGACAGAAAGGATCCGACACCATGATGAGCAATTCTCCAGGTTTGTCGATATTATGAAGAAGTTATATATCAATGTCCCGTTCCTTGATGCTCTTCAAGTGCCCACCTATGCTAAGTACATAAAGGAAATTATGCAAAGCAAGAAGTCCTTAGCATCGGAAGAAGTAGTGAATATGACAAAGGAGTGCACTGCAGCTATTAATGACATTACACCAGAAAAGAAGCCCGACCCCGGATCTCCTAGTATCCGGTGTTTGATTGGAGCTCAAACCTTTGAAGGGGCTTTATGCGATCTTGGAGCAAGTGTAAGTGTCATGCCTCGCTATGTCTTTGCAAGTTTGAATTTGCCAGAGTTGGAGCCTACGGCTATGTGTTTGGAGTTGGCCGATCAATCGGTTCGCTATCCCGATGGAATTGCAAGTTTGAATGTGCCTGTTCAAATCGGTGATCATATAGTTCCTATGGATTTCATTGTGCTTGATATGGATAGAAGGACAAAGACTTCATTGATTTTGGGCCGGCCATTCTTGAGGACAGCAAAGGCAAACATTGATGTGGGGAGTGGAAAGATAAGTTTCGACATAAGTGGAGCCTCCTACACATTCAAGTTTCGCCCCAAGGGAGAAGAAGGCCGTACAGTCTCTAAATGGGTTGAGAAATACAAGTCTCCGCACCATAAAGCAATCGAGGGTAATTGGGGGAATGATATGTTCATTGAAGGAGAAGAGACAAGAGAACCTTGTAGTGTCACAACATATTTCACGTAGAGCGACGCTAAGAAAGTGATTTATGCGGGGAGGTCAACCTCTACGACCTTTTTAAAACTAAGAGCACTTTTGTGAGGCAACCCAAAATCCAGGGAGCGAGTCATAGGGTGAGTCTTTGTGTGTTAGTGCTTTCGGGAGGGCAACTCGTGAATTAGAAATTTAGTGCTAACCGGGAGGGCAACCCGGCCTTTAAATTGTTTGCTTGTAATCCACAATAATGCTCCCGGAATAAAATTTGTTAGTCCAAGTGTTTGTTTTAACTTTTGTGTGAACACCTGCGCTGTCTGTTTACTTTCTGTCGTTTTTGTTTTTGTATTTTGCTTGTTCGCTAACAGCGCAGAAAGAAAAGAAACAAAAAGAGGAAATTCTGGCAGGTGCCGATCGGCACAATGCCGTGCCGACCGGCACAGAAGCTGGCACGCCAAATCGTGCTCTGGAAGATACCCCGATCTGGAGATGCAAATTAATTTGGGGTAAAACAAAGAAAATGTGCGGGATATTCGAGGAAGGAAAAATCGGAAAGGTAAGTGCAACTATTGTCCCGAGAATATTTCTGTATTTTTAGTATTTTTCTGTGTTGCAGAAATATATTGGATGATTCTTGCGGAAGAAGGAGGCACTGGCGGAAATTTGGCTCTAGAAAATTTGAAATTTTGGCGACAAAGCAACGAAGTTTTGAATCGGGCGCAGACCTCGCTGTGCCGACCGGCACCCTGCTGTGCCGACCGGCACATAGTCCAAGAATTCGAATAAAGTATCAAAATCTGCGCACGTTGGAAGGAGGAAAAGTCACTAACACCCATGCAGCTGCCGAGCACAGAGGAAACACTGCACACCCAGCCTTGGGATGGAGCAAAAGTACCGACCGGCACGGATTTCGTGCCGATCGGCACCACCTGGGAAATTCAATATTTCGAATTTGCTCCCCTGGTTCCCGACTTGAGACACTGTATGCAGCATGGGGAAGAGGAAAAGAAATTGCGGAAGCCAAGGCGCGGGGGAATCAGTGCAAATTTGAATGGTGCCGACCGGTCGCCATGCCAATTGACACAGCATGGGAAAGCCAAGCTTTTGCAGGTGCACCCCTGTCTCCCGACATATGACACTGTACCATGCATGGGGAAGAGAAAAGAAGGCGTGGCAGCCGAGGTGCGACGGAATCCGTGAAATTTTGAATCGTGCCGGTAGGCACGGCACTGTGCCGACCGGCGCGCCCGTGGAATTTGAACCGGCGCGGGTTCCTTCCCTTGGACGCCTTGGAGAGCTATAAGAGAGGGTACTACCTCCTCCATTTTCGCCACAACTTCCTGGTAACCCTCTCCACTCCTCCACTTCCTCCATTTGCGCGATTCGCTTCCATTTTTTACAGAAAATGAAGGGGCTCAGTTCCACGCTCAAGAGCGCCGGCAAGAGGATTCGCCGGAGGTTCAGCTCCGGTGGATCGCACCACTCCGGCAGATCGCATCAATCCGGCGACAACAACTCCGGCAGCGACTCCGGCTCCTTCATCTCGGCGCGGAGGGCAAGTTCGGCGGGCTATGATAGCCCCGAGCTCTCCGTCGAGATGACACCGCCACGAGGGCGGGACGACTTCTACATCGCCCACCGCGACTCCGGCATCGCTTGAGGACCGAGGCCGCGCACGAGGAGCGCGAACGCAGCCGCCGCCGCCGCCGCCGCGGCGGGCGGACCGTCGATGGAGGCCGAGTAGAGCGAGCCGGCATATGTACCGCGCGCAGTTTGGGAGGGGTTCACCCTCACGAGCTTGGAGGAGGAGTACATCTACACCAATATCCGCGGCCGCATCATCTCCAACATCGACATGGATGAGGAGTTCCTCACCAAGGTCGGGGTATGGCCGGACCTCCAACAATGCCTCCTCAACCTTGGGTGGGAGACCCTCCACGACCAAGTGAGTAGCTTCGACATCGAGCTCATCACCGAGTTCATCACCACCATGTGCCGCGAGACGAACGAGCAAGGAGATGATGAGATCAAGTTCCGTGTGCGGGACGAGCCTTACTCCATCACGATCGAGGACATCTCCGATTCTCTCGGTTTTGATAGGGAGGCCCCCGTATACGGCGCGGCAACTACGGAGATGCTCGACGCGTTTTGGCGCCGCATCGCCGACGCGGACGAGCGCAAGAGGGGGCACATCAAGAACCCCACGATCCAAATCCTTCACCGGTGGATGGCCGCACGCACCACCGGCCGCCTCGACACCACCAACATCTCCGACCTGGACTTGCATTGGCTCTACAACGCCATCGCGAGTCCGTGCAAGTGCAATCCCATCATGATGATGGTGGGGAGTTGGTTTAGCCAAAGGGCCAACCCTAAGGCGAGGGAGCGCTGCCTCATGGCCCAGTGGTTCGGCGTCTCGCCGCCGGAGCCGTTGGCCGGTGCCGGCGGCATCATCACCGCTCCCTCGTCGCCGCCGGCCGCAGGCAGAGGCGACGACGCCGAGGCGACGGCGCGCAGGACGACGCAGTAGGCGGCGAGGACGAGGCTGGGCGCCATCACTGATCGCGGCGCAGCTAGAGCACGAGGAGCACTGCACGAGACACGATCAAGAACTCGCCTTAGCCGACGGAGCTGAGATTCCTCAGCTGGGCATTCATTTTTAGATTAGGCATTCATTTTTTCATATTTTTGAGGCTGGATATTCATTTTTGACTTAAATCTATGTACTTTTTAGGATTTTTAAGCTATATTTAGCTAATTTCTAGAATTTTTGGGCATTCATATGAATGCCCGAGATCCCACCCAGCTCCGCCAATAGCGTGTCAGAAAGCTGAGGCCGGTGTGGTTTGCTGCTGCTGCTGTGTGTGAGCTGTTCTAGCCGCGTGTCGGCGTGTGGTAGGGGGCTGTAATAAGCCTGTAATGATCTGAAAGTGTTCGGCACGGACGGGGTGCGCCGCAGTTTGTTCCTACGGTGCATCTGTGACTCGCTGACCGCCCGGGCTAACGAGTCCCGGTCCAGTCAACCGGTGAGCTGAACAGCTGAAGGCTTCCGATGTAGGAACATGCGGTGAAAAGAAGTTTTTTTTTTTGCGAGGACGGTGAAAAGAAGTTATTCACTTTACGGTTTATATTCGTATATAACGCCACTCGCCATGACACACCAGGCCTGCACGCGTTGTATTGCAAGCACGCAGACTTCATCGTGACGTGCTGGCTTGTTTCGGTGTAAGAGGCCGGCATGCGTGGACCATTTTGCCCTTGACACACCAGGCAGCTAACACTTCGGAGAACCTTCAACTCCTGCTTGCGCTGCTCATGTGTGAGCTTTACTTCGAACTATTAATGGTCCGTTTCAGACTGCACTTGTTAGTTTCTTCACTTGGCATGCCATACACACGACGTAAGAGTAAAAGTGCTCACATGTCATTGAGAGCAAGAAATAAATTACCAATAGCACAGTTTTAAGGAAGCATAAATAGAATTCTAACAAGCGGTAAATATACACTACTAGTAGAAAATAAAGTTTTAGTGACCACATTTTTTTCTTTCTTGGTCACTAAAAGTTGATGAATAGTGATAAAATTTTGAGAATTTTTTGTGGATATACAGTTTTTGTGACCATCGTGTTTGGATTGCTAAATATACTATGTAGTTACTAAGGGTGTGTTGGTTGCTAATATATAGTTTGATGACCAACATATCCAATTGTTGGTCACTATATACATATAATGACAATATTTTATACATAAAAAATGTGACCAAGCTTGTTGATGCCAAAATAGCTATTGTGACTAATAGTATACACGTAGTGACCAAGTAGCTTGGTGACTAATAGTAGTTATTTTTTCTTATAGTGATGTCACCTAGTGTGATAACAAAAGGGATACGGTGGATCACATATATTGTCTTCGACATAGAAACAGCAGAAATACTAGCAGGTGTGCAAGAAGTAGACCGTTACATAACGCACCATGACACCACTCCATGGTGGATCGATCTATATGAAAGCTGCATTATATAGTCAGCTAATTCTTCTGCTCACATGCTTGCACCATATTTTCAACGTTCCGCAAACAGCACCTGTGCTGCGGACCTGCAGTCGGGACGTCCAGGCAGCACGTTTCGGTGTGGCTCTGCTAGCATCTATCTATCCGTGCATGGAGCCATAAATGGACCACATGCTCATGTCATGACAGCACGTAGCACTTTGGGGGAGCTTTTCTACCCTCTACTCTCCTGCTCTTGCGAATATTGCAGCAAGTCATTTTTAGTTTGCCCGTATTATTGCACTCTGCAGGATCCCCAACACAGTGATGTACTCGGCCACGCGATGCTGTGCAGAGCAATATATGGTCTCGTGATGTCAACTTCGAAGCGTTCACGGTACTCACATACATAATCTCTGTTATAATCCGCAGCATACCCTGTTACTTATTGTTGGCTAGTCACAAACTACTATGTGATAATGTGATTGATGAAGAGTTTCACATGGCATGCTCGAGAAATACGTAGTGTTTCAGCAACAATAAATGCATTTGGTAAATCAAAAAAGAGCAAAGACAACCCTTAATTTGGTGACTACTACTTAATTGGAGTACGTTGGACAACTAGTGCTTGACAACAGTCCGTAGCAAACTCACTCTCGTTTTTTTAGTGAACAGCAAACCAACATTGATCGAAGTTAAAAGGAATGACGACTCTGCCGCCATGCATCCATGGCACTCACCCAGAACCTAACGCAAGCTTATTAAGGCAAAACGCAGCCACACGCAGCGACCACCGCAACTTCGTTCATGTATAACTGACGCTGCAGCCCCGGAGCTCTGGCACGATCATGCGGCAACACGTACGCACAACACTGGCCTCAGTCGCAGTCGCAGTCGCAGCCGTCGTTGCAACAGCTGCCGCCGCCGCCGCAGTCGCAGTCGCAGTCGCAGCCGCCGTCGCAACAGCCATCGCCACCGCTGCCGCCGCATTCAAGCCAGTTATTGTCATTGCCGCCGCCGCCTCCGTATTCGACGCAGCAACAGTGACTTGACCCGCCGCCGCTGGTGCTGCCTCCGGCTCCGGTCGACTTATTCGTCCGTTCCCTACAGCGCCGGCAGCGGCGGCGGAGGCATCTGGCGACATGCGCGATGAGCATGACCGCGACGAGGACGCACATGCACAGGATCACCCAGAGCCACGGCGGCCACACGGCGCCGCGCGCCATGTGTACGTGGTGGTAGCTAGCTAGCCTAGATGACGGTGCTCTCGCCAGACAACGGCGCCGTGTACGTAACTGCGCTGTAGTATAGCTTAATTAGCGGCCTCGGTGCAACTCACGTCCTATACGAACTGCACACAAGCTGCCGCTGCTTATATGAGTCAGAGCCAACACCTCGCTTTCGTAGTCGTAGACGGACTCCACACATGGCATATCCCATGCATACGCCGGCCGGTCTCAGACTTTCTTCGGGCACCCCTTCCAAATTAAGCGCAAGCATGCCACATACTTGTGCAAACATAGCTAGTAGAACACGGCAGCATGCCAAGCTAGTAGTACAAGCTAATATAAGAATATTGTTTCCTAAAAACGCAGCACTTTCCCTGAGCGCTAGCAAAGGCTACAAGGAAGGTTTGAGGTGGGAACTAGCGGGAACCAGAGGCCGCCGATCCTGAGTAGGGTCGGTTTGGCAAACATGCCTTGTCAAAGTGTTTCTGCTCTAGTTAATGACACGCCCATCGCTTCGTGCAGCCGCGGTGGCGACGTTCTCGCGGTTCATTCCGACTGTGAAGGCGCGGTTCGACTACGGCGTCACCATATTCATCCTGACCTACAGCCTGGTGGCCGTGTCCGGGTACCGCGTGGGCGCGCTGCTGGCGATGGCGCAGCAGCGGGTGGCCACCATCTCCATCGGCATCGCCATCTGCCTCGCCGTCTGCGTCCTCATCTGCCCCGTCTGGGCCGGCCAGAAGCTGCACCGCGCCACCGCGCGCAACATGAACAGGCTCGCGGTCGCCGTGGAGGCCTGCGTCGACGACTACTTCGCCGAGCGGACAACGACAAACCGCCGTCCGCTGGCAACGCGGCCAAGGCGAAAGCGGCGGCGGCTGAGGGGTACAAGTGCGTGCTCAACTCCAAGGCGTCCGAGGACGCGCAGGCCAACCTGGCGCGGTGGGAGCCGGCCCACGGCAACCATGCCTTGTCAAAGGAAGGTCGGGGCGGACGCGCCGTAACCGCGTCCTTAATACTGCTGCGTGCCGACTTGGGTGACGTCCACAGGCTGAAGGAACTTCTGGCCCAATTCTCTGCAGCAACCGGACTGAAAATCAACTATTCAAAAAGCACCTTGGTGCCCATGCATGTTGATGAGGCCACACTGTGTGTGGCAGCTCTGGAATGCAAGCAAGAAACGTTCCCCCAAACTTACCTGGGGTTGCCACTTTCGAATGAAAAGTTACGCTGCAAGTCAGATAGGTATCTCTCTGGATGGAAAGCAGCACTGCTGAATCATAAAGCTCGCGCGGTTCTGGTGGATTCCGTTATGGACTGCATTCCCACCTACATCATGTGCGCAATGCTACTGCCACTGGGGGTGATCGACGCTTGGGATGCAAAACGTCGTGCTTTTCTCTGGGCAGGCGACAACAGTGTTCATGGCTCCCAATGTCTTGTGGCTTGGGATAATGTCAATCGGCCACGCGAGCAAGGCGGGCTTGGGATTCGTGATCTGGGTGTTCAGAATAGCTGCCTCCTCTTGAAACTAATCCACCGGCTGCACACACCAGCTGAATCGTCCTGGGCTGCATGGGTGAACAAGCATGCAGATATCTCCTCTATGACCGGTGATCTATCAGGCACACATTGGGACGGGCTACGCAAACTGATGCCTGTCTATCAGGCTATTACCACGTTTACCATTGCAATGGTAAAACGACCTCTTTTTGGGATGATCATTGGCTACAAGAAGGGCGGCTAGTGGATCTGTTTCCAGCATTAGCCAGCCACTGCACAACGAGATCAGCCTCTGTTCAACAAATCCTGCGGTCGGGATTGGATAATTACATGGTGCCTCGCCTCACGAGAGCAGCAACGACGGAGCTTGAGCATGCACACCGTCTGATCGACCCTGTGTGCCTCAACTCTGAACGAGACATGCGACATAGTGAGCTACTAGCACCTGATGGGAGCCTTCGCTCATCGGCGGTCTACAAATTGATCATGTCAGCAACTGACCCTGGATGCACCTTTGACAAGTTCGTGTGGAAAAATAGGGCCCCTCCGAAAGTCCAATTTTTTGCCTGGCTCATGATGCAGGGAAGAGTACAATGCAAGAGCAGCCTCCTCCAAAAACACATCGTGTGAAAGTCTGCAACTCTGAACGCGAGGACACTGATCACATCTTCCTTGGCTGTTCTTTTGCTCGAGCTTTTCTGGGATGCCATTGGTGTCTCACTTGCAGCTTCGCCCACAGCACAAACTCCATGGAAGCTTTGCTGGCCAAACAACTTGCCACTGAAACATCGAAACTGCCTATCTTTGCTATGCTATTGGCAGGTGTGGAAACATCGGAACGAAGTTGTGTTTCGTTCTGCAACGCCGTTGCTCCCCCGCTTTCTGCAAACATGCCGAGAAGAAGCCCGTCTTTGGCGCTGCAGCCTGTCGGCTGATGATGAAGAAATTACTAGTGCTTGGTGTCGCTTATTTAGTCCCCATGTAAACTAACACAAATCTGTTGCTCTCATTTTCAAAATGTAATTTGAAACTATGTACTGGGCCATCAGTGGGCCACTCCATTATGTTTAATGGAATTCAGGTGGGGAGTCCTCCTCCCCCCGTTGACCTTAAAAAAAAACTACTGCTGCTGGTCTGTCGCAGAAGTGTCTTGAGTGACCTTAAAAAAAGATCACTTTTCTTTTTTTTTTTTGCGAAAGGGGGACTTTATTTAGTATACTTTAAGCACAGTACAACCCCAAATTACAAACAGCACCCCGGAAAAACGGAAATTACATTGAAGCCCTGACGCCCAATCTCCATTGAATCTCTTCCAGTAAATCGATGAGGAACAAACCTTGAAAGGGTTGCAACAGTCACCATCTAGGATCCTCCTAGACGAATTTGCCACGGATCAAGCGTCCGATCTGAAAGACCATCAACCGTCCCACCATCGATTTGACAAGAGAAGAAAAAACTGTCGCCCCTCGCCGCCGGTGGCCACCGTCGGAGCCAGAAGACCACCTCCTCCTTAAAGAAAGAGGAAAACCAATCTGCCACCTCCAAGCACCGACCAGCAACAAGAAACAGAACACCATCCACCCCCACCAGCACCGCCGGCGGGGGGACCAAGAACCCACCAAAGGGGGTACAAAAGTCTCCCACCCTTTCGCCAAAGAGTAGAAGAAGACAAACCTCCACATAGCTTCACCGGTGACCTCGCCGCCGTCGTTGACGCCTCCGTCGCCAGTTCCGCCAAGGGAGAAGACAAGTCCGGCCGACTTCAACATGGAAGCCGCCGGAACCCTAACCCTAACGGATTTATTTGGACCTATAGAACAACGAACACCTACTAGGAGAAATCGCCGCCGGAAGCTTGGTCGCCTCGCTGTCGCCGCTCGCGCTGTAGCGTGGGGAAAAAACGGTTCAGTTAGATCAACTGTTGATCAAGGAACCAATCACCGTACCAACTCTTTTATTTTTCTATCTCCCAAACAAAAAGTCTTATTTTCTATTTTACTCATACAAAATATATTATTTTTCATAGTGAAAGTGAAGAGGATCCTCGTCCACACACGCGGTCGTCTCAAGAGTCAACCATCCTTCTGTCAGCTCTGGTGGAGCTTCCGTCGGTCCGAAGCCCCCCGCTTGCTCGGATCGCCGCTGTCGAAGCTCGCAGTATCCCGTCTCTCCTCTGCGACACTGGGCTTGAGCTACGGCGACGGCGACCTCGTCGACGAGCAGACCTCATCCCCGATCCGGATCTGGTCGTTATCCTTCGGCCGCCGCGACATTTGTCGGCGGTCTTCTCCGACATTGGCGCGGCGGATCGTGGAGCTGACGGGACGGAAGGTGAGCAGGCACGGGCCTGGAACTTTGCTCGCTCTTCTTCTTTTTTTTCTCTCTCTCCCGTAGTCTCTTCTTCCAGGTTCATCAGATCAAAATCTTTGACTCTTTGTTTGATTCCCGTAGTGCAGCATTCGACGTACGCCACCAGTTCGACGGAATGTCGAGCGGCGGGAGAAAGAGAGCTGCGATGGAGGGCGGCAGCGACCGGATCAGCGTCCTTCCGGACGAGGTGCTCCACCGCGTGCTGTCGCTTTTGCCGTCACGCGAAGCCGTGCGAACAAGCGTGCTGGCCCGCCGCTGGTGCGGCCTCTGGAAGTCGAACCGTCGGCTGAGCGTCGTCCATCCCCGGAGCTCTGAGCCTGTCAGCAGGTCGGAAAAACTTGTGAACTTACTTGCTCAGCGCGGGCGCAATGGCATTGGGAGGCGCCTCCCATCGAGTGTTGCCCGTCTGCTGGGAGTCACCGGTGACGGGAGCGCGGTGGCTGTTGACAGGTTGAACAGGTTTGTCAACCGTCTGCTGCTGCTCCGCGATCATGTACCGCTTGACGAGTGCAAGTTCAGCTTCGATGGTTTTGCTTGTGTTAATGGTGCCGAAGTTGATGTCTGGATCAGGCATGCTCTGTCTTGGCAAGTTCCAGTGCTCCTAGCCCGTCTTGGTACCAACATTCACACTGAACTTACAGGCCAGCCTTTCGTCTCCAAACATTTGAAGAAACTGGAGCTTAGTGAGGTGAAGTTCAAGGGCAGCATTCTTGATTTCTCATCCTGTACAACCTTGGAGGATGTAATGATGCATGCTTGCATTATCAGTGTCAACAAGATCTTTTCGCCAACTCTAAAACATCTGAAGATCACTCGCTGCAACTTCAAATTTGGTGTCATAACACGTATTTCTGCACCGTGGCTGCTTTCTCTTGAATTAGCTCATTGTGAAGGTCAAACTCCTTTGCTCGAAAGCCTGCCATCGCTGAAAAGAGCGTCTGTCGAACTTGGATGGTTCGATGAGGATCACTGTGCTAAAACTGATAAGGATAACTGTGGTGAAGGTCCGGATGAGGATAACTGTGGTGAAGGTACGGATGAGGATAACTGTGGTGAAGGTACGGATGAGGATAACTGTGGTGAAGGTACAGATGAGGATAACTGTGATGAAGGTACGGATGAGGATTGTCGAGTTCTATGCGCAAACTGTTGCGGTCTATGTCCAAACTGTCGCGGTATTGACAACAGCCACGCCTGTGTTCTTCTTGGTGGTTTGTCAAATGTTAGATACTTGAAATTGCAACCTTCCCATAAAATGGTATGGTGTTTTTGTCATTTACTCACATTCAAACTACCATTGGAACCTATACTCAAACTCAAAAGTAATTCTTAACTGCTCTTTTTTTCTTGCACCTTCTATAGTTCACTATCAAAAGGGATTTGCAACGCTGCCCTGTGTTTCGCAATTTAAGAACTTTGGTGCTTGATGAGTGGCGTTGGAACATTGGTTTCGAAGTCTTACTTTGCTTTCTTCTGCACACACCTTTCCTTGAGAGACTCATTGTTAAGGTGCCAAAGGTGCACACCCAGCCCCCCACCCCATCTGTATATGATAGATGTTGCTTTATTCTATTTGCTATGCATGATTCATCTCTTGGTTTTTCTTTGCTCCAGCAATACGACTGCTACCATTTTGACAAGGAATTCAGTGTTCAGATCAAAGAATCACTTCGCCTGCCACATCTTACGGTGGTTGAAATTGCATACTCAGATGGCGGTATTGGTATTTCCGCATGGGAACTTCTGAAAATCTTGGAAAACATTGGTTGCAAACTTACGCAGTTTAATATCATCAGAACAGTTTAGGACTACAGTTTCATTGTAAGTCTATACCCCATATTTTGATAAATAATTAGACTGCTATAAAATCAGAGAAGTAAGTTTTCAACTTTATTAAGAGATATTGCATATACATTAGTATTTGTTTGTGTGCATAATCAGTTAATGCATATTCAGGGCTCCTGACTTTTACAGTTTACTTAAGTGAATTTAATTCATTATAATGTAGAGCAAGTTTTTTGTTTTTTAATCTTCAGGGTTTTGAGTTTGTAGATTAGTCATTAGTTACATTAATCATGTGTTATACCATCTTAACGTGCTACTTCTAATAATTATGTTGTAGCTGTGTAGGCACATTTATATTTTCTTACTTGTGGACTTCTTGAGATTATCTAGAGCTAGGCATTAAAGGGACTACTGAATAATATTAGGGAGAGTATAATGTGAGAAAGATCAAAGTACACAAAATGGTTGAGAGAAAAAGAACATACAACACGTCTTAACTGATTTGTTCGTTTGTACTGTTAACTACAAACATGGCATATTACTTATATAGAAAGTAAAGAATGCTTCTCATCAATATATAATCGATTGAAAAATGATTTATCTTTTTGGGGATAGATCCTGTTTGGTTTTGGTTGAAGAGAAATCATGAACAACAGTGCATGGTATGTTGCAACCACATGTTTCTTACGACCCAAGCTATGTGATAGCATTTATCAATTAATGAAATAAGAATCTTCGTGGAAGTTAATAATTTTACATCTGTCTAGATAAGTAGTAATGGCTTCAATTAAAGCTTCATAAGTTCTGTAGGGTCAGCTTCACCAATTCATGTATGCCGCTCAAAGATCTTTCGTCAAATAACTCACATTAGTTATTGTTTGCACAGACTGTAGCTTCAAGAGAAACATTTGGAGGCTTGAAGATGATGGATCTACATCTACCTACAACTACCAATAAATATGCATGGGTTGAATTTGCATTGGTGCCACTGTCTTAATTTTCAGATGTACGTTTGCCAGGTCAAAATCATTGTCTGACCTGTCTTGCACTCTGTTCATCCGTTCATGTATAGTTGTGTTAGATGAGCGTATGTTGCTGAAGTCTGGAGGCACTAAATACTTGTTATATTTGAATAACCAACTATTAGATCAATGTTTGCTGAACCTAGTGTTTTGTGCAATTCAAGCTTTAGCTAAAACATACTCCCTAGTGTTTTGTGGAAAGAAAGCTATACTTTGGCTTGAAGTGAGAGTATGGTAACAAAATCTAGTGTTTTGTGCAATTCACTTAGTTTAATACTCCCTTCCTTCTTAAATTGTTGTCGCTATTGACTTTTTGAGTTACATTTGACCATTCGTCTTATACAAATATTAGTTCAAATATGCAAACTTATAAGTTATGTTTCAATTTACTTTAGTCGTAAAACAAATCATAACAAAATATATGATGATTTTTTACCTCTTTTAAATTAGACGAATGGTCAAACCCTACTCCGCAGCAGTAGGGAGGAAAGGTCAGAAAGTTGGAAAACGATTTCAGAGTTCGGCAAACGTGTAAGCAGATCGTGACCTTGAATTTTAGTACTCCTTCGCTGCGAGATAAGGGCGGCCGCGGTGAACCGATTGGGATTTGGGAGACAGGGCAACATGTGCGACGGCGCTTTTCCAACCTTGAGATGATCAGACAGCGATTGATCCGTCATCCTATCCGTTCCAGAACCGCCGGACCAATGGGGCGAGATAGGCCTGACGTCCGGGTCATCCTTTTGTCTGCCTAGGATATGCGGCCATCACATCAGGACCCGAACCCGTGTTCGCGAGTCTCGACTTATCTTAAGCAGGAGTTCATGCACAGCTCACCTACCTAAGCTACCTTCCGCACCGCGTCTTATCTTAGGACGCACAAAGTATAAGCAGTGGGAGGTGTACGTATGTGAATCTCTGAGAGAACGCGAAGATTCAGTTGTCATCTGACACGATGACTTGTTAATCGTTCCTGTCATCCTGTGCGGGATAGTCTTGGGACTAGCTGACGTTTGGAGTCCGGAAGCAGCGAAACTTTATGTGTGCAACTCCAGACCATCTCTTATCCCTGCTGAACTCAGCAACGCGTACTGCAACACTAACCTACTACTCGAACAGTGAGTCAATGCCACGAACGCCCGTGGTCGACAAGGCCAAAATACCCGTGCGTGCCCGTGTTCCCACCAGCAACCAGCGAGGAGCCGGGGGACACGCAGCCGCTATGTGAACAGGCGTTGGCGCGGCGCCATATCGGAGGATTCTCCCACACATGGTTTAAGCGGACAGCGGATCCGCGACGCAGCTGGTGATGTTTCACTGTCCCTCGTCTCATCACGCGAGACGCGACTCATGCGGTGCGCACGAAGCCGAGCTGCCCGAGCAGCAGTAACCTGTGGCTGCGCTGCTCTGCCTCTTATGTGTGTGGCCGAAAACTGTTGTTCAAACGTGTTTGGCTTCGTCGGAGGGCGACGCCGCCGCCCGTTCGACAACACCGGGCCCCTGGCGCTCGTCACGGTCACACCACGGCCGGAGAAGTAGGGCTGGACGAAAAGCTCGTGGCTCGTTAGCTCGGCTCGACTCGGCTCGTTATGTTTAACGAGCTAGCTCGAGCTGGCTCGCGAGCCAAACGAGCTCATCGAGAAAAGGGAGAGGCTTTCTCGGTGGAGCTCCGTAAGGTTGCCGATGCCTCCTTTCCCCTATCGCAGCACTCTCCTCTCTCTTCCCCTCCGTCACTGATGTTGCAGCCATCAACGCCAAAGCTCATGGCGAGCACGATCTCGTTGTCCTCACCGCTCTTCCCATGATGACGACGACGACGGAAGGGGACTGAGTCAAGATCCAAACCGCGGATAGGCGGTGCGATGCGCGGCAGCCGGCAGCTCAAGCGGGGTGATGCCATCCTCCTCTATCTCACGCGGTGGTGCCGCCCCTCCACCTCCTCCCCTCATACGGTGGCGCAGGCTCCTCCTCCGCCGTTCCTCCACGTCACCGGCCCCCTCCCCTCCTGGCCGTGACCACTTCTGCAACGTCGGCCTCCGCCTCCCCGCCCGACACACCATGATGCTCAAGAGCGTGAAGATATACCAGACGGCGTGATCGTTGTCTTCTTCTACAAGTCACGGCGGGAGTGCTCGAGGCGAGCGGTGACGAGCTTAATGAGCTGGCTCGCGAGCCAGCTCGATCTCGTAACGAGCCGATCCGAGCCAGCATTCCAGCTCGTTAAGATAACGAGCCGAGCCGAGCCAGCTCGTTATCCTAACGAGCTGGAGCGAGCCGAGCCGAGCCGATAGTCTAGCCCTACGGAGAAGTCACGCACGATGAGGCCTACGTGAGCGGCGGCTTGAATTCGACGTCGCAACGAACGCCAAGCTGAGATGGTGGCGCCGCGCGACAGGGACCTGAGCTGCGGGGCGCTCACTCGAGCGGGAGCGCAGTAACCAACACCAGACACCAGTCTTCTTGCTGCTCATCACCCTGAAAGCCGTCGTCTTCCTCTTCCACGCGATGCGACGAAGAAAAAATAAAGAAGAAGCAATGGCTGCGAAATTCCGCCCCTGCGTGCCATATTCCTCACATGCTCTTCGTCAGTGCCGGAGGAAACAATGCTGAGACGAAGAGAGAGAGAGAGGAGTACCTTTATTTCAAATAGAGCAGTCATCATCTTCGCTTGGACGACGACACCATGGACACCAATCCCATAGCTCATCGCATTCTCATGGAAGAAATCACAAGAACGAGATGGATAGAAAACTAACACAAGACGATTTGTCATCTCCACCTCAATTGCCGAAGAGAATAGACAAAAAATTTACTCAAACTACTTGCCTTTCAGTGCCATGCATGACTCCAAATAACTGCAGTGAGTGTAGTGTATTTGCTACATATGGCTTAGCGTCATCTAGGTCCATAAATTCTTAGAATGACCATATAGATCCACAATCTAGAGAATAATCAAAGCACCCCCCGCGTCGTCTCTCCCGGTGACGGGAGAGGTGTGACATCCGGCCCATTGTGATTAGCCCCGAAGTGGCCCATGTGCATGAGGGGGTGGGAGTTTAGTCTCACCTTGCTGGTCTAGTGAGAGAAAGGGCAACATATAAGGCTAGGTTGTCCAACACCCACCACCTTGGGTTAACCCTTTTACGTGAAGCGAGGCCAAAAGCGTAAAAGATTGGTGGGGCGAGTGGGGTCCGCACAGCGTGTGAGCGGGTCCAGCCATGTTGGGAACCTGGGATGTTACAAGGGGCGACCCACTCGGCCACCCCAAGCGCCGCCCCTACCCAGCTCCGACCACCGCCGCCGTCCAAATCGACGGTGGCAGCGGCTAGCGGTGGAGCCGCACAACCGGCGCCGCACAACTGGCGCCGTTTTCCTGCATCCTTCCCATTCCGCCTCCTCCTTTCCCTTTCATTTTCCCTCCCGGTCGATCTGCAAAATATGGGGGGTCTACAGCCATGAACGGGCCATCACTCGCCGGATCCGGACGACCTCGGGCCGGATCTAGTGTTTCCCTTTCGGTTTGGAGTCCAGGAGTAAACACTAAAGGAGAGCTGCTCTTTGCTGGCCAGGGGCACTCGGCAAAGAGCCCACGGCATAAACTGACCAACAAAGGACTTTTTGCTGAGTGCTTTTTCTCAGGCCTTTAGAATGCCCACGTGGCACTCGGCAAACAGAAACGCTCGGTAAAGTTCGAATAAAAAAACACTCAAAAAAATAGCAAAAACATTTTTTATTCCACACATATTAGTGTCAAATGCTTGTTTGAGGCCCTAAACAAATTCAAATAAAAAAGTTGCCAACTACAATGTTTCATAACTTTTCAAGAGCTACAACTTCCATCCGAGGTCGTTTACAAAATTTGAATTTCAAATATGAACTCTTTCAAACTAAGTTTTCGTTGACAAGATAATTTCAAATAAAAAAGTTGTCAACTACAAACTTTCATAACCTTTTTAGATCTACAACTTTCATTTTGGTCGTTACTCCATCTGAGGTCATTTATAAAATTTAAATTTCAAACTTGTACTCTTTCGAACTAAGTTTTCGTTGACAAGATGATTTCAAATAAAAAAGTTGTCAACTACAAAGTTTAATTTCATAAATTTTTGAGATCTACAACTTTCATTTTGGTTGTTTCTCTATCTGAGGTCATTTACAAAATTTAAATTTTAAATTTGAACTCTTTCAAACTAAGATTTCGTTGACAAGATGATTATTGTTGGGCACACAGGTAGCTGGAAGGAGAAGGGTAGGGACAGGTTGGGCGTGAACCTGTAGTGTGCAGGGTCGTTTTTCATCAGTTGGGTCATGTACATTTCAGGGTGCAATAAAATTCACCATATGTTCTGGGCATCAGGTGGAGGGGGGCTCTTGTTTTATGTGAGGGCCAAAGGAAAGATTAGGTTGCAATGACTAGTATTGCTGGCATGGAATTGGCACTAGTTCCTCACATGAATGTGCTTTTTCATGATCCTTTCGAGTACAGGCATGCACGCATCACCATCTGCTGACTCACGTCCCATACTCCCGTGAACGTTTTTTTGTGAAAGTCACAGTAATTCACGCCGTCGCGCAGCTGCTGATGTAGCAGCGCTGCGCGCATGGAGCAATGAACCACATACAGCTCCAGTGTACGTACAGAAAAGATCCTGAAGTCACCGGTTAGTTAGAGGACGCTAATAGCGTCAGGAACAACATCATAAGAGGGGATTCCAGATGGGCCGCAGCTACAAAACTAAATGTCAGTGCACACTTGATGGTGGAACCAGTGGCATGCATGGTCATTTCTGCTGCTGTAACATGCTGAAACAACACTGATAGAAAGGTTGAAATCCAACACACATCATGTACATAAACACGGTCACCTGCTCTGCGACCTTCCATTATGTTACATCGATCAGGCCAGTAGCAGATCGTGCATGCGGAGTACTAGCACGACTGATCCATGCGTGACAACATCGTGTAGCAGGCTTGCAGCCATGTATGCTTTCGCGTCTTGCTGCTGCATGCATGCCACATGTAGACTCGTAGTCGAAGCGGCGGGCCCTCTAGCATCCACCGCCTCCTCCTCCTCCGCCGCCGCCGCCGCTGCAAACCCCAACACCACCGCCTGCAGCAGCGGCGCCGCAGCCGCCACCGGGGCAACCGGTAAAGCAGGTGCCACCGCCGCTAACCCCGCCACCAGTTGTAGCGCCTGCTCTGGCGTTAAAAGTGTCATGTTGGACATTGCTGCAACTGCTGCACCTGGCGCTCCTGTAGTCGCTCCGGGCTTCATTTTCCCGTGTTTCTTATCTGAGCTGTGGCGGCAGAGGAGGACGGCTATCGAGATGGCCCAGGCGGAGATCACTGCTACGCTGAGCACCGCGAGCCACGGCTGGGCCAAGCTGACTGCAGAGGGGAGAGCTCTTGCCATTGTGGACACCGAACACAGCAGGACGGCTTAGACTCCGCATAGAGCCAGCAGGCTGCTAAATATATACTCCCACTCCTCTATTTTTAATTTGATGACCAGAATTTAAACAGAGAAGTATATGGCACAGTCGCGCACCGGATTCCTGACGACCTACAGTCTCTCCTGGCCCTCTTTAACTTTCAACACGCCATGCATTATATGGACCAAGCTCCACGCAACATACGTGAGTATTTCTTCGTGTTTGTTTTTCCTTATTGAAAATTGGCAGGAGCCCCGCCATTCATTGCATAAATAAAAGCATTTACAAAGCAGTAAAAAGGCCTAAACAAAACCAAAGTAGAAGCCAGGAATTTCTTCGTGTTGAAAATCACGGTGCGGTACTTATTCTGAAGTTACAGTAGGCGACTTCTACGCTGCTTAATTCGCTAGTTCAATCACAGGGGCCTGTTAAACAATACAGTTAGAGGATGCTTAACGCCACTTGGCCAATCGGCTACGTTATGTATTTTTCTACGGTTATGTACTTTTTTTCTCTATCTCTAAAGAGATTTGTACTTTGTATTATAAGCAACCACACGCAAAAGAATGAAATCTAACTCCTGCATGCGTGAGCTCTTGAGGTACTTGCTAGATTCGATAGTTGTTGTATCTTCAAAGGAGGAGGCGATCAAGGGGCCCGATATATGGGCTTGTAGTTTTTCTTTTCTAAAGGCGAACTACGGCGCGGGTAAGTTTCCAGCCTGAACCTTGTTGATGATATGCAAGTGTAGCATACAGGATTTCAGAAAGAAAAAAAAAGGGTGACAAGGGTGAGAAAAGCTACTAGGTAATCACATCCCTGAGTCTATCACTCAACTGCTCATGACCTTTTTTTTTTCTCAAGAGTTGAGCGTTCGGCAGAATCCAATACGATGCTTCCACAGCTCCAGGTCGGAGGAGGCAGCACGGAGAACCTGAGTTGCTGGCAGAGTCCCCCCTGAATACTTTTGCATTCCGTGATTTCCAGATATTCCACAGAAAGGCAGTGATGACGGTGGATCGTATAGCACCAGGCAGATCGATGCAGACACGAGTCCAAAGGTCCTCCACAGAAGTAGCATTGAGCAGATCAGAACTGGCGCCCATGGCTTGTAGAGGTTAGAAACCATAGTATGGAGATTTTCATCAAATATGGGTGCATGTCTATTAGAATGCTTGGCACTTGATATTTTCTTTTACATCACTTTTAATGTTTGGTGAAAGTCTTGAAATTGCCGTACTCAAGCGAAATACACGAGATCAATTGTAAAAAAGAACTTGTGCTGATAACATTTACATATTTTCATCACAAACTATTTTCATAACAGATCTAAGTAATACGTCCTGTTTTTTTCGAAGCAATGATGTGCAGAGATCGCACACCTGAACTTGATGTTTCATTAGACATGAAAAGGCTTAAAGGCATTACATTTTGGTGCAATCATGGCGCGTGACATGATAAGCAAAAGAGGGAGAAAATGGATCAAAGACTCAAAGAGACTAAGTTACGCCAGACCGGTAAACTTTCAACTCTAATTAATTCCCCTTCTGGTTCCTCCATTCCTTTTTTTCTAACGTTTGAGTTTACAGGCCGTCGTCAGAAGAAAACTGTTGTATGGTTCAAGTTTAGTGTTCGAGTTGTACTCTGTAACTAACTAGTAAAAATGCACGTGCGCCACGCACGTGTCTAAATAATGATATCACTATGGCAGGACCATGAGCATTACAATGGATTCGACTACATTCTCTTCGGTGCAATATATCTAAGTTGGAATACATCACAATGCATGAACATAATATAATGGGCATTAATAACATCACATGAACCAAATTTGAACAAAAAAGAGAATATGAGCCTTTATTAATAATCAAGAATATTCATTTATATCACCTCTCAATTATTTGCTGAAAACAACAGCGTAGAACATCATAAGCATAACAAAATAATGTCACAAGTCTTACATAAGTTAAAAATAATGTAAGCTTGGTAAGGTAGTTATTTCCAAACCATGTGTCAGATTGTAGAGTTGGAGTACTTAGAGGGCCTAGGCAGCAGTCATTTCTTTTCCAGTCCTTGTTCATGTTACAGAAACCCAAACATGAGATCGAGCTAAATAAGTACATCTCACATCATCACTCAAAGCTAGAGTTGCAAGTTACCTGGACCAAGAACATAACTCAGTAAATTCCTGAGAGTTGAACGTAGGTAGTTTCACAAATTATATACTAAAACGAATTCCATAACTAATTATCTCTACTGGACCTACATTCCAACATGGCGCATCTATTTCCTTCTGTTTTTGTTCTTTTGTTGTTTTTGTACTTTGACACCTCCTCCATAACATTCAGACTAATGCTTTGATTTTAAAAGTGCCAAAAGTTTCATTCTCTGACCCTGCAATTTTAAAACAGGTCTTGGTCTCATTGAACAGGAAAACAAAAGAGAGAGACATATTTGCTATGTATATTTCAAGAATCTTCCACAAAACGTATCATGCAGAGGGGTATTTGCTATGTATATTTCAAGAATCTAGTACCAATACACGTACGCCACGTACGTGTTTTAAAAGACCCAAAGTGGTGTTTATGATGGGGCTGATACCATATTCTATGTGGATAAAAAATATGATATTTAAGCTACTACTATTAACATATCTATGTGGATAACAAAAACACCTTAATTGTAAGCCAACAAAATTCAAGCAATTCTAGCCAAAAATACAGATGGGGAAAATACATCAAATTTTACATGCTAGCAATTGGATATCACAAGACATAATGGTTTAGTGTAATAAATAAAATATGAACCCTAGATAAAACAGGAGCTTTTAGTAAGATGATGGAAACTTGATTGACTTGTCCAATCAATTTCACGAACTCACAATAGAACTCGTCTTTGAAATATAAGACAATCGATATAGATAGGCCTGTTTAAATTTTTCCATGTTTCATTCATTTCTCTAGAAGAAAACTTCATTTCTTTTGTCACAGTAATTGACATGGATATCCCTTTGTAATAAATTTTTTTATTGCCCCCCAAGAGTATTAGCATGCAAAGAAAAATTTCTTCAAAAAAAAGAAAAATTAAACCTACAAAGGACGTAACCAAACTACCAACCCAGTTAAATTATGCAAGGATCTAACTCAAGGATGTCAAGGATGTCCACAGGCTCCATTCATGTCCAACTGAAAACCACATATCCTTTTAAAAGAACACCTGACAGGCACCTGCTGAATGACTTTAAACAATTCTTTGAGCATATTTCTTCTCTGTTCACAACGAATCCAGTAGCTAGACATCTCAAAATATGGTGTGCATTTGTCTGAATAATATTCGAATACCTAGAGAAAGGAAAAATTAAATGAATATGAGTTGAATTTTTTTTGAACTAAAGTTTATCAATGAAAAATCACTTTCATTTTTGTTTGATGTGCAACTGATAGAAAAGACTATGTAATCCCAAAGGTTTATTTAAAAAAATAAAACCTCTCATTGGCTTATAACATTTCTAATCATTCATATATACCACCCGATGCATATGAGAATATAAGCAGGCTCTCTTGTATGAAAAGTAGCATAAACCACTTGTATTTTTCAGTTTGAGGAACTGCTAGCCTTCCATTCTTAAACACAAAACCTGGAACAAATCAGTTTCATAATCATACTCTGTTGGTGCTCTGAGAATATTATCATTGTAAGTAAGAGAAAAATACAAGTAGATGAAGAACATATCATTGATCCCATTTCTGCCATTTTCTTGGTTAAAGTAGATGAAGAGACGTCAGTGCATCAGCCATACCCTGTTCCAGAGTTGACTAAAAGGTGATAATAGATCTGAAAAAAAAATAGTAATATGTGTATACTAAAAAAAAAAAGATGCAACATCAAAATATAAGAGGAAAACCTTTGAGTCGATAATATATTTTCATCGATTCAGCTCTTCAAGAGAGGCGTCCCAATTTTGATTTAAAATCTCTGATGCCAGTATTCCTGACGAAGTGCTTACCCTCCTCTCACTGTTTGTGGTCAAGACTTGATAATGGTATGAATTTATAGTTCCACACTCAAACTGCAATTTAGCATAATCTGCAGGTCCATGCAGCACATGTGCATGTCAGTCAAAGGAACAAAGTCGTAACACAAAAAGAAATAGTAGGCTTATAAATTATTCGATACAATTGCCATAGAAAAATCTTGATACAGTTGCCATAGAAAAATCTTGATGCAGTTATCTCGATCCAGTCTATGCCAAGGTATTGCTCTAGCTGATATGGGCAATCATGATTCACGAAGTTAAATCTGAACAAAAACAACATCATGGGATTGTCTCATCCAGATTTTTCACGGAACCACAAAGGCCTTGAATTTTCTAGGAACTGTAATGGCCTTGATTTTGTTTTTCTCTTGCCCGTGCATCTATGAGAAGCAACGGCACCCAGCAATAATCACATACTTCCCAACAAGCAAGCAGACTCGGCAGAGAATAGAAAGACTCATCCAGGTACGGAGGAGATGACAAGCATCAGGGAAGTGTGCTGTAAAATGGAACAGGCCAATTTTCGGCTTCGTCTAGCTGATTGCGGACAAAAAATAAAAAACAATCGAAGCAGGATACCAATTCATCAACCCCAATATAAGAACCCTAACAAAATAAGTGCAATAGTCAAACCTACATTGTCTGGGCGATGATTCTCAATGGGTATTGCAGAACGCGCTGCAGTAAAGCTCGTAGCACGGCGCTGTTCAACGATGGCGCGGCTTGCGAGTCGTGCTACGAGCTACAACGCCGGACAATCGTGCCTGTCGATCGGCATCGCGGTGACGGCATCGCCACCGTCTTCTGCCTGCCAAACTACGGCCTCCCCAGCGACGACGGCAGCTGATGCAACCCGCCGCGCCCGCACCTCGACATGGCCGAGCAGGCCTTCCTCCAGATCGCGCAATACCGCGCCAGCTTCCAGCTACCAAGTCGCGGCTTCGTCTACCAACCTACGAACCCAAGAACAAAATCAGTGCCCCGACGACGCGCCGCTCGATCTCCATCGACGAAGCCGCGACTGGACAAACATCAACAAAAAGAACGTAAGGATTCAGGACAACACCTGCGTGCGCGGCCGATCGAGAAACAACTTCGTGCACGGCCGATCGAGAAACAACTTCGTGCGTGGAATATCAGTCCCATAATTAAACAAAATATATAATGGTTAAACAACCAGCCTATTTTAAAAAGGGGACAAAATAGTTCTGCATTCCTCAGGTGCAGGACATAAAGCTTATGGTCCTAGGTGGCTTTATCTATTCAATCCTGTGGCTACTGTCCAATAATCTTTTACAGTTAGTAGTAGGTATCCAATAGGAAAATGCAAGACAAATAGAAAACAAAAGTACCTCACTTCGATCTGAAAGAATAGAGATAGAGAAGTCGCATCGGTGGTAACACGCTGGTATCTCGAAGAGCTTCGGCAGCTAGATCCAAAGCATATGTTTACTTCCCCATGATGCAACTTATTCCATCTGTCGACAAAACCTGTATATAATTAGTTCCAGACATGTAATCAATATTAAAATAACTGTGAGATAACCTAACGTAAAGTACTATACTACTGAGGTGATAGTAAATGCCATGGCCAAACCTAAGCTCACCAGAAAGTAGTTCTCTTTCTCAATAAAAGTTTCAATGTTCCATTTGCAAGTCTAGTGAGTTCCATATGCAAGTCTAGTGCATGAAGGAACAACAGAAATGGAATAAATATCATAACCGGTTAGACATGTCAATTGTGCAAGCTCTTCAAGGCCTTGAAAATTTTGTAAGAAATTAAAACACTACAATGTCACAAATGAGGAATTTTACTTTCAGTTTGAAATATTAACAGTCTAATGCCTTGAAAGTTTTGTACAAAATAATTTAAATTGTACTGACCAAAATGGACCATTTTGACAACCGAGGCAAAATAAACATGAGAAATAGACGATACCTAAGCATGATTGACTATCTTGGCAGGCACAGGTCTTGTGTTCGACCCTGGCTTTGAGTAAGAAATATGAACTCAATAGTATGCAGTGTTCAACTTATCACTTGTATAGTAATTTAACAGTATGCAATGCTCAAGTCATTAATAGTATGCTTAAGTTACTCATTTATTTTTCGGATATATGGACCATACTTACCCTTTAGTGCCTCCAGGCCAACCATGCTCCAAACAGCAGCCTGACGTATAAACTTGTTAATATGGTAGGTTCACTAAGAAAACACAGTGCAGATGTAATTGAGAAAAGAATGCAGTACTGCAGCATTTCAACGCCTTGCCCTATCTCTAGCTTGCTCGGGTTTCTTGGGGCCTTGGCATCCTCTACACTACCTATTGGAAACAAAAAAACCAATCTCACTCAGAACAAAAAACAATCTCTACAAATACTTGTGTGAAGCAGTCAGAAGAAAACGCACCGTTAGGTTCAGAGTTAGTCCTATCGCGAAAGGGCACTTTTGTTGCAGGGTTCATCTTTTTCCCAGATGAGTTATCGCCGGCCATCATAGGATCAATCGAGAAAACGCTGAGAGAAAAAAACAATTCACATATCATCAGTTAACTGACTACACACGCTTGGAAACATCAGAAAGGTCTATCGTACCTACCTTGGTAACCAATTTGTTACCTCCTCGCAAGCATCTTGACAAAACTGAGGATGAATCAATCTAGAGCTGTAGCTGTACAAGAGATCGACGCAACTTGCCGCCTCCTCTGAAGGGCGACGAGTTATCAACTGCGGCGATCAATTATATCAGGACCTGTGGCAAACAAGAGACGAAAGCGAAGGAACACCAGTGATCAAGAGAGGAAAATTACCCTATCTCAAACTGAACGAATTCTTAGCAATTGAAACAAATGAAGTGAAGTAAATGTACAAATGAATTACCCTATCTCAAATCATGCGAGAAACAAAGCCTAAGGAACAGGTGAAACGAAATCTGAACATCATCAGTTGCACATGCACTTTTGCATAATCGTGCGTGCATCATCACTTGCGTGATCGTATCGAAAGGTTCCAACAGGGAGAAATTTCTGCTAACCTTTTGCAAGCTGCAGTGAAGGGCTCGTCACCGCCGGCTCCTGGGAGACAGTGCTACCGCGGTACTGCTTGATATTGGGAACGTTGGGACGGCGGCGGCGGCGGCTGATGGGCATGGCATGAACCACGGAGACTTGGCCAACATGGAGATCAGGAGCTGGCACAAGCAATCCGCGTCCTTCCCTGCCCCCCGCTGATGACGATGCTTTTGGAAAGAATCAAAATTTGGAACGTATGGTTTCTATCTAAACTAATAAAGCACGAGTTGAGAGACTAATGACCCTCCACCCAATTTTTATGTACCCTCCTTTAAACCCACCTTGATCTACATATCTTCCACCCTTAGATTTGGACTTTGTGGGCCTAAAATTGTGAGATCACCCCTGGTTACGGTGACACGGTGACATGGTTACGGTGTGGTGAACTACCGATCCCTTTTTATGGAATGTATCGTCGCGTGCAATCGTGATTTTTTTTACCACGCCATTTTCCTACCCCAAACCCACCACCACCACCACCACCATCCCCCCCCCGGCGCACCCGTCCACTGGATTCAGGCGACCACCGCGTTTCTGATCGAGCGTTCTTTCCTTGTATACCGTCGTTGTTTCCTTGTGCAGCGTAGTGCTTTCCTTTTCCTTCTTTCCTTCTTTCTTATCGATCAAGCAGACGAGCACCGTGTTTGAGGCCGGGCGTGGTGTTCTTCCCTCCAGCGACGGAGATCGTGGATCCAGTGAGCGCGAGCGTGGAGTTATCCCCGGCGTCTTCTTCTTGCCCAGGCTGTAGTTGCGATCCGATCTTCAAATCTCGGCGGTCGCCTTCTTCTTCTAGCAGGTAGGTCGTGTCTCCGCCGCGATCTTCGTCGCCTGACGCACTGTGTTTGTGGTTGTGTGAATCTTGCCAATTCTTTCGGCCTTGATCTGCTTTGATCGTTTTCCTGGTGGTGATGGTTTTGCCTGCTGTAATCTTCAAGAACACGAGCTGAAGAAATAATGTAGTCCCATGCGCTACCCCTGTGATCGTTGCGATTCATCTTTAATTCATGCGCTGCCCCAGTGATGCGATCAGGCAGCGGGATGCCTTGGGGAGGACCTGCGCGTGCAGCTGCCTCGCTGCCGTTCACGTGCGGACGGCGAGACCCGCCAGGCGACGATCCCGGTTCAAGCAAAGAGGTGAGATGTGGAGCCTGCCAGGTGCTCGATCAATTTCCTATGAACGCATTTGTTTCATCTTCATACCTTTCACCTTCACTATCGTGATCAATGAAATTGCTCATCTAATTTAATTCTTTAGAGCCTTCGTTGCAGGTTACTCTAAGATATATCGAATGACTGATGGTGTGGCGTTCATATTGTCGAGTTGCCATGCAGGCGGGCCAGGCCGGGGTGCTGGACCTGCCATTTACCAACTGGTCAGTTCCAGGGGTTGCTTACCCTCCTCCCAAACCTGTTTAGGGTTCTGCGGTTGATGCTTATTGCTTGCTAGCTTCCATTGCTCGACACTTCTTTAAAGTTTTTGGTTGCTGGGTTCATCCGTGGCCTACATGCCAAACTGCCAATGGCATAATGTAACGCCTCTTTTTTGTTTTGCGAGAAACTGTAATGCCTTTTTTGCTTTTGACGTCAGTTTGCACATACTATTTTAACTCTGATGATGGCGTCAGAAATAAACAACAGGGAAATGATAAAAGATTGTATACATAATATAGGTTATTTCTCTTTTTGGGGAACGACCAGGTTTTAGGAAACAATGAACCCTTTCTGATGTTTTCTGCACTGAAAGCGTGCTAGCTTGTTTACATGACGAGATGAGTTACTTTGTCATCACTAACTTTTTTCTGGGAATAAAAGCTTTGGATGACACTGTGTTTGCCCATTTTTGATTGCCATTTTTTAGATACGGTAATATATTGTCATCAGTGTTGTCTGCACAATATGGTTCTTTCTGTGATCTTCGTTGTAGGTTGCATATTGTCCTATGAATCCATTGATTTTTATAAACATAAAAGATGCATATTGTCCTAATGTACTTAACTGATTCACCTCTATGTATTTTTAGTAATCCAGTTTGACTTGACATGGTAAAGACATTGTAAATCTAATTTATACTAGATCGACCGTGTATGTTGTTCGACGTAAGTTTCTTGTATAATTGTCATATAAGTTCACCATTATGTTGTTCCACTATGATGGTCAAACTATTCAATAGGTCAAATTTGTGTTGTCCAAAAGAGCCATCCATGTGAGTGTCACGAAGCAGACTAAATGGTAGGTTTTTGCATTTTATTCTCTGGTATTTTTGTCGCCTTTTTCATTGGAATGGTTGACACTGGAATTCTAATTACTCACTTAACTTGTTTATCTAAGGTTGTATCCAAAACGAGTTTTGCATCCCGATGTTGCCAAACATGACTAAATTTTCATCTGGGATGAGGATCCCAGATGATCTAGGTTTGGGCATTTCAGTGCAGAGAAGTGAGCATTTCTTGTTTTCTTTTCTGTTTGCCTGATGCTTATCAGGATTAAGATATCTATGCTATTTTCCAGGTTCATTGAGCATGTTACGAAGCATGGATTGGAAATCTCTCAGCCTGGTTTGGAATCTGACAGATGACTAACATGTAGAAAGACTAAACGTTGGAGTGATCCAGAAATTCACAAATGAGCTGCTGAATCTCTATTGTTTTTCAGCGCCTATAAGCATACACCATATATCTTGAGCAATATTTTCCTTCTACAGAGTGGAACATTACTTTGTCGGATACCAAGGTGGGGCAAATAAAATTGGTGGGGCAGATCAGAGGACACTTCTATTCAAGATGAGGTGAAATGAACTTTACTTTGTCGCATACCAAGGTGGGGAAATAAAATTGGTGGGGCAGATATCAGAGGACACTTCTGTTCAAGGTGAGGTGAAATGAACTCGTGACCAAGGCCTCCTGCTTGTTATTTGGAACATTACTTTCATGCTGTTTTCAGTCCAGAAAATATATGACTTGTGACCAAGGCCTCCTGCTTGTTGTTCTTATTACGTAACTGAGCTGTTTATTTTTCGACAAGTCAGAGTTTGACGTTTGAAAATATATGGCTGATTTGGGGATCAAGCAAACTCCAAATTTGACATCTTTCCTGCTTCCGTACATTTTAAGAAAGTTCAGAAGGAAAATAGGAAGGGCCTCAACAGTCTCATTATCCTAGGAGGGTGGATCCTGTGGAAACATCGCAATGCCTGCGTCTTTAACAGAGCGCTTCCCTGCATCAACACGATTCTCCAGGAATTTGAAAATGAGAAACATCTATGGGGGCTGGCGGGAGCTCGATCTCTCCGCGCCCTAACTCAGGTCGAAGAGGTTAATTAGGGGTGTGTGTGTGTGTGTGTGTGTGTGTGTGTGTGTGTGTGTGTGTGTGTGTGTGTGTGGTCAGGCCTCGCCTTTGTTAGTGTTTTTATTAGTTACAAACCTGATTATCAAACACCCCTCGCAGCTTGGTCCGGAGCGAGGTGGTGTATCTTGTAAGGGACCGTTCACTCTTCTTCTTAATACAAAGATATACAGCTCTCCTGCGTATTCGAGAAAAAAAAAGTGATGACTTAGAAAAGATGAATGCAACATATAGATTGTTGGAAAGGGACATTAATATTGGAGATTTTCAGAAAGTATCAGGGATTAAAATAGGTCCCTGGATGGATTGAGTCATTTTAATTGGTGTGGAGCGAAGGGTTGTATCATTTTTGTTCATGGTCTTCTACTTATGAGACAACAGATCCTCAAGAAGTACTTGCAGTTGTTTCTCTTAGGCAGTTTCTCTTGCATAGGAGGTTGAAAGTTATTTTCTCTCTTTTCCGTCCTATAACTAAGATGTTTGGCTCAAGGAACAAAGCAAAACTATTGTGTTGAACTATTTAAATTTGAATATTGGACAATATGATTATAAATTTATATTGTGGTTTTTCTTTTCACGTAATCACCTCAAACCATGCCCGGTTGAAAATTTTGTTATTGATAGAGAAAGTTAAAAAGTTTGACTTTGACCAAATTCAGAAATGCTTATATTTTAGGTAGGAGTAATGCTGCTGCCTAAAATTATTTTGCTAAAAATAATTAATTATCATTTAATTTATAAATAAATCTAATAATAATTAATTCATAATTGTTTTATTTTATTTACTTGTTTGACAATATTCTATGTTATAATTGTTATAACATTTTCATTTCCTTACAAGTTTCATGTGTAATATATATACTTCCGTGAGTTACATATTTGGATGGCATTTTGTATTATATGTTAAGGCTTGAAGGGAACAAATGTGAAGAACCACTAAAAGAAGGTTTGATATGTTAAGGCTTGAAGGGAGCAAATGTGAAGAACCAGTAAAATAAGTTTATGTAGTATAGAAGTTTAGTAAGTTTATTTGGTTTCTATCGATAGAACAAAAAGTTCTTTTTCTACTGATCCTTCTGTGCCAAACGCATGTTTCAACCTATTTCTCGGTATATGGAGAGAATATAAAGATGGCCCTGAAGTACAGCGATTCTATTCATTTTTTTCTGCATATATATGAGTGCCGTGGAAACATATATGTGGTAAATAAAAACATACATTGATGATATATTTGGTATGAATGGAAGTATCTAATCATTTGTTCCATTCATCTGGTGGATAAAATTAGGGGTGGGCAAAAAAACCGATACCCAAACACCGAAACCCAAAAAACCGAGACCGAGACCGAAAAAACCCGAAATTTCGGTCTCCGGATAATTATTCGGGTACTAGACTTAGATAACCGAATTTTATTCATCAAATTTGAGTAGTACCCTTGGGTACCCGAGCTACCCAAAATACCCGAAATACTATTTACAGGTATAGGATGTAACACATAGACTCATGCCATGGTCACGTAGCATCTTTTGTTACTCATGCACCATATTCATGTTTCCTCTATCATATAACGATTACTCATTATTAACTTGATTGCATAAAATATTTTGAGTATAATCAAGTTGATTTTATTATTTTCTGAAAATTAGTGTAATATTGGGTAGTTTGGGTATAACCGAAGACCGAACCGAAATTTAGGTACCCAAAGTTGTCGGGTATCTAAATTTTTATTGTCATTTCGGGTACCAATTCTAGATAACCGAAAATTAGAAAAACCGAAAAAAACCGGACCGAAATATCGGGTAGACCGAACGCCCACCCCTAGATATAATTTGTCATGCAAAATCATGAAGAATTTTCTTGTTCTTAGAACATAATATTGTAAAGATGTATTAGTTACGTGTATGCAGCACGAAAGAGCAGTTGTCGCGTGATGAATCTTATCAGTACAAGAGTGAACTGCACCATAATACTGATGGCCATGCCATTGTGTTTTGGTCCGTAAAAGTCAACCTATTCCTACATGATTCTATCCAAATGAATTAAATAAAAAACAATTAATCAAACTACTTAATTTTCAAGATCCTGCCAAGAATTGCTCGAAAAAAAAAGGTCCTGCCAAGTGATGCATTTCTTTTTATCACGTGCGTGGCGCACGTGCACTGGTACTAGTTGGAAAGAACTGTAGGAAGGGGGCGACATTGATTTGGAAATCAAACGTACTGTAGCACGTCCGACAATTTAAATTTTGAAACAATAGTTTTGGAAAGCAAAACGCTCCTGGTTTGGAAGGATTGGCAGAGCGGAATTAATGGCAGTGGGTTTTGCGGGAGGGTGGAAATTATCCAAGGTGAGAAAAGTTTGGAAAATGTAAGATTTTTGCACTGGAAATGTGTAAACATTTGGTGGGAGCGTCACACTTTGAGATTGGGCCCACCAATCACCATAAATCAACGGTGGGATGATTGAGATTAACGGTAGATCTACGGGTGGGTCGAGTATGGCAGGGTAGAAAATATTTTCCTCTAAACTGGTTCTTTAAGGGTTTAGAGTCAAAGATATGACCTATTATTACGTATATTTACGAGGAGTTTTACAGTGCACAATGTCGCAAGTATATATTGGTGGTATTTAGAATCCGATAATCCAGATCAGTTTCCCTCCTTCCCCGAGTACCACCAGTATTTTTGACTAGTAACAATAATACTATGGTATTGTAATAAATAAATGATGGTGGCACAAGGGAAATCGATGTGCGGATTAGGCTGTGCGAAGTTATGGGTGGCGGCTGGATGAGTTTGTGGGAAGGGGATGCATGGCGGCGCATGGATTTAGTGGGTAACAGCGCAACGGGAAGTGAACTGATATGACTAAAATGACCGGAGTACTCTTAGTAATACCACTACTATTATAACTTTTCTTTTTGCGAAAAGGGAATTCCATTGATATTAAAGCATATTACATCCTCGAATTACAAAATCACCATAAACAACCTCAACTCCACTGATGGGAGACAAGAAACCTTGAAAGAGCAATAAATTCCACCATTTAGGATCACCATCCTAAACGGATATGCCACGGACGAGAACTCCGATCTGAAAGAACTCGGCCATCTCACCATCTACCACCGTCATCCTCATCTCTCACTCATCGTCGCCTTCTTCATCCAATTCGCCGTGGGAGAAAACAAATCCGAGCAACATCCAGATGAATGTTACCGGAAACCAAAATCTCACTAGCCCGCAACCATGGTCACGAAGAACCACAGCAAGACAAAGAAGGGGCCGGAGTACCTTATTCTCCATCGATGATGACGCCTTCGCCTCGCCACCACCGTTGAGACACCTCGTCCTCCATTGCTCCATGCCGACGAAATTAGCGACGCCACGCCGCCGCCGCTTCCCTCTTCGGCCGGACCAGAAGAGAAACCCTAACCCTAACAACTACCGCTATAGCAACCACCGCGGGAAGACCTAACAAAACCTAAAACCGAACAAAACGGACGCCTAGATGCCGGGCCTCCCTCCTCCGCCGACGGCGAGGCCGCCGGAGACGAGGGGGCCGGCTAGATTATCTCCGGCGAGGAAGCCGCTGAGCGCTATGCCGCCGACCCTTTTCTTTCTTGATTGAGGGCTCGGTATGCGTCCACTACTATTATAACTGGTAAGACTCCTAATCTGATTGGTAATGTTTCATCAACAACATTCGCCCTCTGATGTTTGTCGAATGACAAGTCAACAGCTCAGTTTATCTCGATCGCAAGAATTATCGTGACTGTGGACATGGACTGGCAGAGCCGCAGCCGACCGATGCACACGCCTTCGCAGCGGAGGTGTCCTTGGTGGACGAGCTGGTATGTGTCGTAGTCGTCCGCGATAGCATCGAGTACGTGGTATCTACGCAAAACAACTGCGATTATTAGAACAGTTTGCACAGAAATGAGTGTTTGGAGACCGTCAGATGTGCGTGTATGGCTTGTTTCTTGAAAGAACAAAGAGGAAACAACACGCCAACTTCAGCACAAACGCGTATAGACGGGCAGACGGCCCACTCGTTGCTAGTCCAATCAATTCAGTACGCAAAAGATAAAGTTAGCTCAGCGCCTAGAACGGGTAAATCCGTAAGCAGCCCAGTAACTGTGACAGTCGACTTCCAAGGCCGAATCCGATACAAGCTATAGTAACACACAACAAAAGCCACTATGTGCCACTGAATTAACCACACTTTGACTAGGCGAATTCACTAGCAAGGATGCTTAATCATTTTCCCAAAAAACTTTGTGTGCAGGGTTGGTACAGTGGCTGGTGATATTTCTTTGGTATAGTCTATTCCGCGGTTTTCATAATTTCTTAGTTTGGCACTGGGTGGGGGCGCTACCGCGCTAGCTTAATTGCTTATGAGGTGCGAAGGAAAGATAAGGTTGCTATGACCATTATTGCTGCCATGAAATGTTGAATTAGAGGCTCTGTCCTCGCACGAATGTGCCTTTCATCCTTCCAAATAGAGGTCCGCATACATCATTTGCAGCATCACGTTCCAAGAACATTTTTGTGCAACTGTGCAAGCCACAGGGATTCACATGCACCGTCCTGCAGTATGGGAGGGCATGCTGTAGTGTAAGTTGTGTGCAATTGGGTTTTCAGATCGTTGCAGGAACCAAAACATCACAGCATTCCACGAGGCGGGCCCAGAAGAAGAAGCTCAGGACTCTGGGACGGATGCAGCCCAAGATGCGGAGGCCTTTTTAGGCCACATGTTCCCACCGCCACCAGCCCAGGCGGCCTTGCCGGCTCCTGTTCTTCCTCGTCCGGCACGGCAGCAAGCAGAGACAGCGCCGCGCCGTGGCCCTCGTGTGCGGGCGGTGTCGGCGGAGCCGTCTCGGAAGAGCGCGAGGCAGGCCAAGCTCAAGTCCATCGTCCCGGTGGCGCATCGGGCAACTCACCGCCTGATCCGCATCTTTGACATGGCCGATGCTGACGAGCCAATCGGTGATGAAGCGATGAAGAAGTACACGGGATCCTACAAATCTCCGCTCCCGCGTAAGACGGTGTAGGCCATCAGGGCCATCACTCGTGTGGCAAATGGGGAGATCGCCAAGGCGACAGAAGCTCTAGCTGCGGATGAGCTTGCTGCGCAGGCTGAGGCGGCGTGAGTGCACAGCTCGCGGCAGTCACCATTTGTTCCCAAAGTTAGCACAACCAATCGCAGTGTTCATCCAGCTTTGGTCTGGGTCGTGTAGGATTGTTCTCGTTGCAGTGTATGTGTCTCACGTGAGGGGTTCTGAGTTGAGACACATATGGGCGTCCGTCAGTATCTGGATTCAGGCACAGCAGCTCAACCCGGCGTCCTGGCAAGCTGACCAAGCTGTGGCTGATTGGTTCAACAAGTTGACTGATGGGCCAAGCACGGATCGATGCAAAGAGCTAAGGTCAATGGTGATCATCGTCATATGGCCAATCTGGAGAGAAGGGAATGCGCGGGTGTTCGTGGGCAAGGAGAAGTCCAGCACGCGCATCATAACGGAGAGCAAGGAAGAAGCCTCACTATGGAGTGCGGCAGGTGCAGTGTCTTGCAGCGCTAGTTGTTAACCACTTTAACGAGTAATCTCCTTTGTACTTCGCCGGTTTAGCCCATGCTCCTAAACCTGGCGCCGCGAACGGTAAGCCAGAACAGTTCACTCCAGAGGAGGAGGAACGGTTCAATATGGCTGATAATCTGTTCAGAGGCGCCGTGATTAGCGCTCTTGCTGATAAGTATAAGGATTCATATATCACATGCACCTCTACGAAAGAACTATGGGATGCTCTGGACGCTAAATTTGGTGTTTCTGATGCCGGTAGTGAACTGTATATCATGGAGCAGCTTTTTGACTACAAGATGGTTGAGAACCGTTCTGTAGTTGAACAAGCTCAAGAGATTCAGGCTTTGGCAAAAGAACTCGAACCGTTTCCATGTGTGTTGTCTGACAAGTTTGTGGCTGGCGGTATTATCGCTAAGTTGCCACCTCCTTGGAGGAATTTTGCTACCCAACTGAAACACAACAGACAGGAGTTTAGCGTGTCTGAACTCATTGGGACTCTTGATGTTGAGGAAAGAGCGAAAGCAAAAGACACACGTGGAAAGAGCGTAGGAGAACTTTCTAGTGCCAATATGGTGCGAAAGGTTACTTCATCAAAGAAGAAGAAGAAGGGGGCTGAGAAGCCTAAGCAAACAACCACTTTTAAGAAGAAAATGAACAAAGAAGGTGGCTGCTTCGTTTGCGGGAGCACTGAGCATTGGCAAGTGCGTGCCCAGACCGCAAAGTTAAGCAGGAGAAGAAATCTGCAAACGTGGTCATTAGCGAGACTGGAGGGACTCCTGGGTACGGTAATTCTACACCCATTGTCCTTTCTGTCTGTCAAACACCTGAGTGGTGGATTGATACTGGGGCTAATGTACATGTGTGTGCTGATATCTCTTTGTTTTTCTTCTTATCAGGCCGGAGTGACAGGAGACTTGTTGATGGGAAATGGGTCACATGCTCGTGTTCTTGGTGTTGGTACGGTCATTCTGAAGTTTACTTCGGGAAAGACGGTGCTATTAAAGCACGTGCAGCATGTCCCCTCAATCAAAAGGAATCTTGTTAGTGGCTCTTAATTGTGTCGAGATGGTTATAAAATAGTTTTCGAGTCCAATAAATGTATACTTTCTAAGTATGAAACATTTGTTGAAAAAGGCTATGATTGCGGAGGCTTGTTCCACTTTTCTTTACTTGACAATTGTTGTAATAAGGTTGGGAATAATATTTTTATTTCGAATGAGTCGAATGTTTGGCATTCACGACTTTGTCACATTAACTTTGGTTATATGACGCGGTTAGCAAAACTGAATTTAATCCTGAAATTTGACATGGTAAAAAGTTCTAAGTGCCATGCTTGCGTGCAATCTAAGCAACCTCGCAAGCCTCACAAGGCTGCGGAGGCGAGGAACTTAGAGGCATTGGAACTTGTTTATTCCGATCTATGCGAGATGAATGGCGAATTGACTAGAGGTGATAAAAGATACTTCATGACTCTCATAGATGATTGTACTAGATATTGCTATGTGTATCTGCTAAAATCCAAAGATGAAGCTTTGCATTACTTTAAAATCTATAAAGCTGAAGTAGAAAACCAACTAGAGAGGAAGATTAAACGTTTAAGGTCTGACCATGGTGGAGAGTACTTTTCTAATGATTTTTCTGAATTCTGCGTGGAACATGGTATTATTCATGAGAGGACACCGCCTTACTCATCTCAATCCAATGGGATTGGTGAGAGAAAGAACCGAACTCTAACTGATTTGGTTAACGCCATGTTAGAGACAGCGGGTCTTTCTAAGGAATGGTGGGGTGAGGCGATTTTGACAGCATGTCATGTCCTGAATAGAGTTCCCACAAAGGATAAAGAAATCACACCATTCGAGGAATGGCATAAGAAAAGATTAAATCTCTCATATTTGCGTACCTGGCGTTGTTTGGCCTGGTGAATGTGCCAATCAATAAGAAGCGCAAATTTGGACCTAAAACTGTTGATTGTACCTTCCTGAGTTATGCTATGAACAGCGTGGGTTTTTAGTAGTAAAATCTGGAATACCTGACATGTTGGTCGGTACAATTTTGGAGTCCAGAGATGCTACATTCTTTGAGAGTGAATTTCCTTCTAAAAATGCACCTAGCACATCTAGTCATGATTCTACATTACCCCATGAGCATTTCATTTCGATAACATAAAATAAGGAACCCCCTGTGCACATTCCTGATGAGGATGACAATCTAGTCACCCGTAAGGGTAAGAGACAGAGGACTACAAAGTCTTATGGAAATGACTTTATTGTGTACTTCGTGAATGACACTCCCAGAGAACCATTGAAGAGGCACTTTCATCTCCCGATGCTGACCTTTGGAAGGAAGCAATAAGGAGTGAAATGGATTCAATCATGTCTAATGGTACTTGGGAGCTGGTCGAGCGTCCTTACGGGTGCAAACCCAAAGGATGCAAATGGGTGTTCAAGAAAAAGTTTAGGCCTGATAGTACGAGTTGAGAGGTACAAGGCAAGGCTTGTGGTGAAGGGATATTCGCAAAAAGAGGGTGAAGATTATTTCGACACCTACTCACATGTTGCTCGTATGACCACGATTCGAGTATTACTTTCCCTAGCAGCCTCACATGGTCTTCTCGTCCATCAGATGGACGTTAAGACAGCTTTCCTTTATGGAGAGTTAGACGATGAGATCTATATGGATCAGCCTGATGGGTTTGTGATAGAAGGTCAAAAGAGCCTAGTGTGTAAATTGTTAAAATCCCTGTATGGCCTCAATCAAGCTCCTAGGCGAGAAGTTCGAAAGAACTTTGATATCAGCTGGCTTTGTTGTGAACGAAGCCGACAAATGTGTATACTATCGGTATGGTGGGGACGAGGGAGTCATCCTGTGTCTATATGTTGATGACATACTGATCTTTGGGACCAACCTTAATGTGATTAAGGAGGTCAAGGGTTTTCTGTCCAAAAACTTTGAGATGAAGGATTTGGGAGTAGCAGATGTTATTCTTAACATCAAACTACAAAGAGAAGGCAATGGTGGGATTACTCTCTTGCAATCTCACTACGTGGAAAAGATCTTGAGTCGCTTTGGGTATAGCGATTGTCAATCTGCTCCCACGCCTTATGATCCTAGCGTGCTATTAAGGAAGAACCGAAGAATAGCAAAGGATCAATTGAGATATTCCCAAATCATTGGTTCGCTTATGTACCTGGCTAGTGCTAGAAGGCCTGATATCACTGGCGAGCTTTTGAAAGAGTAATGCGCTATCTTAAAGGTAATATGAGCTATGGCATTCACTATTCTAGGTACCCTAAAGTACTAGAAGGATATTGTGATGCAAACTGGATATCTGATGTTGATGAGATGTATGACACTAGTAGATATGTATTTCTACTTGGAGGTGGCGCTGTCTCTTGGAGCTCCTGCAAGCAGACTATTTTGACAAGGTCTACTATGGAGGCAGAACTTACAGCATTGGATACTGCTGGAATTGAGGCCGACTGGCTTCGTGATTTCCTTATGGATTTACCGGTGGTTGAAAAGCCAATACCGTCTATCTCCATGAACTGTGACAATCAGACTGTAATAGTCAAAGTGAACAGTTCAAAGGATAACATGAAGTCAACAAGGCATGTAAAAAGGCGAATAAAATCTGTCAGAAAATTGAGAAACTCCGGAGTTATTTCGTTACTCTTCTCTTCTGAGTCTTGGTAAAAATACCACTCGGACACCATTGGCCTTCTTCTGTGAACTCGCCCTGATCTTCTTCTTCATAATCTTCAACTTGATTGACAGGACCAAGCCTCTCATGCACAGAAACCCTTGATGCTGGTCTCCCTTCAAAGCGATCATGCTGTCTCCGCATAGGACCTCGGCTTGAAGTACCAACTTCTCTGTACAAATCTCCAGATCTTCTGCTACAGCCTGGACAGCCTTCAATTGGTGGCAACTTCATACCCTGTTCCCAACAGTACTGGAAGAACGGACAGTTCCAATGTGGATCGAAGTCATCATCACTCGTCCTCCTGTCTTCCCTCTCCCTTTTCCTTGAATACTTGCCGATCAGAGCAGCAGATCCACCGATCATGTTGACTGGAAAAGGATGCCCATCAATCTTCATCGGCTTCTGACCAGAGAATTTAATGCGATCACTCTCAATTGCCGATTGGATCTGTAGCCTGAACACCTTGCACTCATTAGTGTGATGAGAGGGAGTATTATGCCACTTGCACCATTTGATCTTCTTCAACTCCTCAGCCGGAGGCAACGTATGATTAGGTGGGAGTTGAATAAGCTTCTCCTGTAGCAGCAGATCAAATATCTTGTCGGCTTTATTGATGTCGAAGTCATATTTCTTTTCTTCTGCCTTCTGCTTGACCCATGGACAGAGAACAGTCTTCTTGTTCCTAGTCCACTCAGCAAGAGCAACTTCAGCTTCGTCATCAGAATCAGAAGAATAATCGGCATAAGCCGCTTGAAACTGTCTGCCACGTGTATTCTGGACACGTCCTTCATGAATCGACGCCTTCTGAAAGAGTTGTGCCAAGCCATCGACTTCTTGAGGTGCAAACTTGTCTCTAATCTGAGGCAGCAAACCTTGATAAGCAATCTCAGCCATTTGCCGATCCGTCAGATTCAGGTTATAGCACCTGCCACGGATGACTCTGAACCTTTGGACAAAATCGGCAACTGACTCTCCAGTCTTCTGACGAACAGCTGTCAAATCTGATATGCTCAGCTCTGCCATGCCAGTGAAGAAATAAGAGTGGAATTTCTTTTCCAAATCGGCCCAATTCCGCACGGATCCCGCAGGGAGGGAGGTGAACCATGAGAATGCCGATCCAGATAATGACAGAGGAAACAATCGGACCTTCAATGCATCTTGTGCCGATGCCTCTCCCAACTGTGCCAAATATCGGCTGATGTGCTCTACTGTAGAGACATTATCTTGTCCAGAAAATTTGCCAAATTCTGGCAGCTTGTATCGATGTGGCAGAGCAACTTGTTCCATCCACTCTGGATATGGACGTCGGTACATAAAGTTCTGCTCCTTGGGCTTGAGATCAAACTGTTCCTTCATGACTTCAGCCTGGCAACTATATCTTCTGATGAACTCTGCACTTGCCCCCCAGCCATCTGAGACGATGGCTGCGGTTGTGACTGAACCTGAGCAGGTTGCTCTTTGTTGTAGTGCTCACTGTAATCCGCCACTCTGTGATAGCCTTGCGGTATCTCCTGGTTGAACAGCGCAGGATTGACATTGGGAGCCAAATGATACCTTGTTTGAGGCGTCTGACTAATCCTTGGCTCAGGAGTTGTAACACCTGCTTCTTTCTGCGTGGACAACGGCGCATCAATAAGACTTGGCGCCGATACCCGAGCAGCCCCTGCAGCCAGAGCTTGAGCACTTGTGGACCACAACTCTCGTGGCATGCCATATGGTTGCCTTTGCTGATCAGCAGCGCTTGTCTCTTCTTGAGCTGTGGGTTGACCACCATGAGGTGCAGGACATGCTGGCGTAGCAGTAGGTAAAGTAAATGATGGCCCCATAAATTCGGAATCAAACTGCAAGGTTCCATCAGCAAATGCCTTGAGCATGTTGTACAGAGTATTAACAAGCACCCCTGACTGGTTAATGAAGGCCTTGTGAACCGCAGTATTCACAACTTCATCCAGCAGAGCTTGATCTGGCATCTTCGCAGCTTTGATTATAGCCAATTCTTCTGCTCTCATCACCACTGGCGAAGCCAATACTGATGTAATCTTGCCACGTGTCATCTTGATGGTCTCAAAGTACTTCACTTGGCAATCGTACAGATAACTCTGATATGCCTTTTTCTGATCCAAAGACATCTTTTCCCAAGCATTAAGCTCATTGTTGCCAGTGACTTCAGAAGAATCTTTATCATCTCGAACAAAAGGTGCAGGGATCATGATCTTGTGGCCCTTTGCATCGACGAGCAAAGTACCATCATCAGCAACAGCTTGAACGAACGCCATCTGCTTCTAAGAACTTTGATCTGTCCCACCGAGCGTGCCAAAAAGTGTGTGGACGGTAAAATGTGTGTTCTACCGCTCGCACACGCGGCCTGGGAGATTTGCTTCACTCCGTTCAGGACCAAAACTTGGAACGCGGTGAATTCCGGAGCGTGCCAGTCGATTTTCCCTGCAAATCGACAAAGACAAGAAAAGCGTGTAAAATTCCCGGACTATCGGCCCCGGACAGGCCGATGCGTAAGCGCAGCCGATGTTAGTGAATAAAAGATAATAAAAATAAGCACTCGGCTGTCGGCTAGAAACGAATCGACATGTCGCAACGGTAAGTACTCTCACGATAAATAAAGCAAGGCATGCGTCAGAATCGGCAATCGGCAAAGCATGCAATCGGCAAAATCTATCGGCAAGTAGCACAGTAAGGTAAATCGGCAATCGACAAAAGAAGGCTCAGACTATACTTGAACAGGAGCAATAAGATATTTAAAGGCATGCAAGCATAGATCTGAACGTGGTAAGCAATCGGCTAAACACCCCGAAATAACGATTAAACCAATAATCACTAATTATACTCGAAACCTGACAATAGCTTCACCGAGGACACGTCAACTAAGTGAAGTAGAACAGGACACGTCAAACTGTTCTACACGATCGGCAGGTACAAGTATAATCGGCAACTACCGGTCCCAGGTACTCAGTAAACTAGATCTAACCCTTAGCAACTGTTTCGCCGAGGACACGTCAACTAAGCGAAGCAGACAGGACAAGTCAAACTGCCTACCCAATCACCAAGAGCAGATCTAATCGACAAAATACCTTAACCGTGACTCGAGTAACCAGATCAAACAGAAATCGACATCAGCAATCGGCAACAAGGTCGCGGCGAGGACAAGTCAACTAACCGTGACAAAGAATTGGACCAGGTCTTAAACAATTCCATGCAGTCGATGCGTAATGTAAACCCTAGATTGATCTAGATTACCGGATAACTAGCAGCCACATCAATCTTAATCATGGACAAGTCGACATAATCAGATCGATGCGCTTACCTGACGAGATCCAGTCGAGCCGGAGCCCCGATGGACGCCGGTGACGAAAAAACCCGTCGAGAAATTGTGGCGATGCGCCGAAGAGTTGATTGTATTGGTTGTTTTTTATTACAAGCACCTGGGTTTATATTTATACACCCGAGGCAAGAGTCCGACTTGGAACACAACTCCTACTTGACCACAACTCGGTCAATCCTTTCTAAATCTAGAAAATAATTAAAAAAGGATTCGCAAACCCACACACGTACGTCTTCATGATTTTCTCCGCCTTCATGACCGCCTGCGGGCTACCATCCTCATACACAAACCCGGCATGCATCCTGCTGCTTACTGTCAATGGGCCCTAAGCAAAATTAGGTGTCAACATCCACTCTCCTTGGGTCCTTTCCATATATGACCCGTACTTGCTTGCATTGCTCAACTTTAGGCTTGAAGCTGAACGTCTCTTCCCTGCCGTTGAAGTCCAAGTGGATATCTCCTGCCCCCACGTCGATGTTGGCGTTGGTGGTGCTCAAGAATGGCCTCCCAAGGATGAGAGGAGCCTTGTCATCTACTTCCATATCCAGCACAACAAAGTCAACGGGGACGAAGAGATTTCTGATCTGCACGGGAATTTCTTCGACAATCCCCAAGGGCAGGCGTAGTGACCCGTCTGCAAGCTGAAGCTTCATGGTCGTTGGAGATAATGGATGGTTTAACCCATCGTACATCGCCTTCGGCATGATGCTCACGCTTGCCCCTAAGTCACATAGTGCCCGAGCAAAACAACGGTCGTTGACCAAACACGGAATGGTTGGCCATCCGGGATCTTTTCTGATCACATCCTTGGGGAGTGCGGAATCCAAGTCGCTTTCTTCACACCTGATGGTTATTGCATTCACACTCCTTGGGATTAACTTCTGGTTGCCCAGGAAGTTTACCCGCACGAGGAGACTGCACAGCTGAAGCTATTTGCGCTATTTGCGTTTCTAGCATCTTGTTATGGCTTAGCTGATTCTGCAGAGCAGTGCTGAACGACTCTAGCTTGGCATCTATGCTCTCTAAAGCCTTGTCCGTAGTAAGAAATTTCTTACTGATGCTGTCATTGATCTTGACCTGGCCGAGAACTAGATCCTTGATAGAGGGCTCATAACGGGAAAGATTACCATTGTTACCTCCCTGATTCTTGTTGAAGGAGAGGTCGGGCCTGGAATTCCAGCCGTAGTTGTTCTGGGAGCGGTACCCATTGCCATTGTTGAGGAAATTGCATTCCTCTCTCGCATTTGGGCAATTGATGCCCATATGCCCAACGCTGCCGCATTCCTCACATGTCATGCGGGAATCCGCAACTTGCAGGTCCTGTGGGGATTCCACTTTGCGGAGTAGCTGATCGAGCTTGATGGCGAGCATGTCCATCGTCTCCACTTGGTGCACTCCACGGGTCTTGGTGCTTGCCGCTTGGCGTTCACCATGAGTCTGGTTGGCCGCCACCTTCTCAATCAACTTCTTAGCGTTCTTCACGCTAAGGGAGAAGAAGGAGCCGCCTGCTGCGGCGTCGAGGTGCTCTCGAGTGGACGGCCTCAAACCGTGGTAGAAACTCTGTATGAGGAGCCATTCCTCCATGCTGTGGTGTGGGCACGAGAGAACGTACTCCTGCATCCTGTCCCACGCTTCCGCGGTCGACTCATCTGCGAGCTGTTGGAAGCCCGATATCTTGTTCCGCAGGGCAGTCGTCTTGCCCGGCGGGAAGAACTTAGCGAGAAAGGCATTGGAGCATGCCGTCCACGTGTCGAGGGACTCTTGGTTCGCATAGAACCACTGGAGAGCCTTCCCCAACAGAGGGAATGGGAAAAGCTGTAGTTGGATGGCGTCCTGAGGTGCATCCTTTATGACAAAAGTGTTGCACGTCATCAGGAACCTTTGGAGGTGAGCATTTGCATCCTCTGACGGCTTCCCACAGAAAGGACTAGCCAAGATCATGTTGATCAAGGCTGGCTTGAGCTCGTAGTCCTTGTTGGTGACGCGCGGGTTGGGTCCCACGCGGATGTTCTCCGTAGTTGGCGCGGAGAAGTCATTGATTGTCGTCTCAACAACGGGGTCGGCCATGGTGTTCGATGAAGAGGCCCTGACAACCGATGGAGGAGACGATTCGAGAGCCAGAGCGTTCTTGCGGATCTGTTTGGTGAGTTTTGCTCGAACTTTCCTCAAGAATTGCTCTGGATCTGAGTGGAAGTTTTCTGGTAGGTCGAAACCAGTCATGCACAGTCCTGTTTCAAAATTTTCACAAGAAGAAAAACCAGGACAAGGGTAAGCCCGCAAAAGTAAGTGATAATTATTCTTCTCACAAACTTCAATGCATTTATTCAGTTTCTAGCTGCTACTTCCCCGGCAACGGCGCCAGAAATGCTTGTTGGCGGTTCTTATGCGATAAAATTAAATTCAGTAATTCCGCAAGCGCACGGATCACCATTGTAGCATTTCACCTTGGAGTATTCCAGGGTTATCGTATTTATATTTCCGCAGGGAAGTAGAGCAAAAGAAAGCTGAATAATAGCTATGCATTGGATAATTTGGAGAAAGAAATAATGTATCGACTATACTTGAGACGGGGGTAAGATAGGCATGATAGATATGGGTGGCACACACATCCTCAAATCCAAGGTAAATAAACGTAGTATACATTTGGGAGAGCAACGAGATAGAGTTAAGGCTACCTGTATGTTTGTCTATTATTTACTTTCCTAGCAGTCAAGTCTACAAAGGTTATTTACTCTAGCTAAGCTTATACACATACAAGTTATGTCGTTTCGGGGCACGGAAGTGCCAGGGCAACCGATGCTGCTAGTTCACCCTGGGGATCCATCCGCTATAATTAAGACCCTGCTGAGTCCAACCCGGACGTGGTGGATTACAGAGACCGGTGCAGCTGTCACATACACTCGCGGCTACCATCCTCCGTGGGGTTGGGTGCCAAACGTGCATAGGCCAAGATCTAAGCGCCACGCTTACAACCCGCCTAGAGGAGCTACTCTTGATCAACGGAGCAGTCCTATCTAAGAATGAACAAGCACAGATTTCACACGACGTCATCTCCGACGACGGCACTCTCTCGTACTCGCTATTCCAACAATCACGAATCCCACAACAAGACTTCTACGAGCACTTACTTAACGAATAAATAAACTAAATAGAAAAGAACTACTAAAATAAATAAATAAAGATAAAACTAAATATTATATTAAATAAAATAATATCTCAAGAGTAAGATACAAAGAACTATACCGAACTCCGAGAAGACTCCGGAAGCCCGAGAGAGCTCTCACTCTACTCTACTCTACTCTAACTCTCAAAGCTACTACTAAACTAATGAACACTTGGATGAAGTGTGATGGTGCGTCTTGTTTCTGCAGCCGAGGGGTCCATTTTATAGGTCTCCAAGGCGGTGGAAGCTCCTCTGCGGACTTTGGAGAGGCGGCGCCGCCAAAGCCGGCCGGCCGACCTAGGGGGGTGGCCGGCCGGCCGTCCCCTGTGGCGGTTGGCCACCGCCTTCTGCCTCAACGCTCCAGATGCACTCCTGAAGGCGGTCTGAAGGTCGGTTTGTCCGTGGGGTCGGCAGGATTGAAGTAAGGGCCAAGTTAAGGCCCAAATAGCCCACCTTCTAGAATGACGGTGGAATTGTGTTGGGCTGGCCTTCAATTATGCGTTGAGGATTAATTTGCAGCCCACTGGAGAAAGCCTGGGGCCTGCGGCCACCAGGTGGGGCCGGCCGGCCTAGGGTGGGGCCGGCCGGCCAGGGAATTTCCCTGACTGGGCCCACTTTTCTCCATTATTCACTCCTGCATCCAAATATTCACCAAAACCTGTGGAGTAGCATTATTCCTAACTACTATGCACAAAATCTTGGTGTTATGTATTTATTTACCGGTAGGGTGGCGGTCAAAACATGGTTTAACGACCGCCAACAGCAGTCTATGAGATGGTGGGGATCTCATGAATGGGTCAGAAGTGTGACTTATATGCTTCAAGCAGAGGGGATGTTTTTGGCAACCTAGTATCGGTAAAGGACTTAGACAAAACCTCTTTCGCACAAAACTGACAATTCGTTGCCACATTCTCCGCTCGGGTTCCCCTCCCCCTCGCTACAGTAGAGAGGAGGCGACTCCGAGGCGTTCCTTCCCTGGCGGCGGCTCCCCCGTTCTCCCTCACCTCCGGAGGTCCACCGGGCTTCGGAGGGTCGGGAGAATGATGGAGTCGCCGTCCGGTCTTTCTGTTTATACTAGTATAGGTGGTAGATTAGCTTTCCACTTTGCTAGGGTTAGGGTTACGGTGCCATCGCCGTTCGTGGAGATGGTGGCCGTTAGTTGCTTCTCCCTCGGCAGATCCGGAGGTGGTGTCGTCGGTGGTGGCGGCAAGATCGAAGGTGACGCCCTGTGGAGCTGGTTTCCGGCGCCTGATTCGAGATGGCGGCCGGCTTTTGTTCCTCTCTCGGCGGTGGTGGTGGCGTCGTCAGAGGCTGCTACTCGCTCGAAGGTGAGGTGTTTTTGCTTCATCTCTGCGAAGGGATGGGAGCTTTCTGTTGGCCCCGTTTGGTGGTCTCCGTTTCCGGCCACCGGCTTTGCTGGTGGAGGCGGATTTGTGCTCCGTCCGGTTTGGATGAAGAAGCTGCCGATGTTCGTTCATCGTTTTAGATGTGCCTTGAAGGAGTTCTCGAGGTGCTGGATCTTGCGGTTCTTCTTGAGTTGGGCTTGCCGGTGTGGTGGAGTCGCCGGCGTACGGCGGTCGGTGTATCGGCGTCGTCGTCCTGGCGTTTGGAGAAGAGCCTGGAAGATGGAGTTTTGCAGATTAGTCCTTCGTGTACTAGTTTGCTTTTCTTTCTTTCTTTCAGGGTCTGTTTGTAAGTTGGGGTGTACTGTGCTCTTTTAATATAAAGCCCCTTCCTTTCGCAAAAAAAAAAACAAAAAACAAAACTGACAATTCAAGGCGTAGTCCATTGCTCAGTTGTGAATAAGGTGTAACCTCTGTTGTAGATGGAAGTTCAACTTAACAGTCTCCATCGAAACACCGGTATATCAAACGAGAGGAAGATGATTTGAGTGCATTCCTTATGAGCACTAGACTTGGTGGGGATTGTTGAGATTTATGGGCCTTTAAGCCCATAACAGAGCAATAATTCTATTTAGTCTAGGCCCATAATTAATGCAATAATGGTTTAGTCCCACATGGGATTCCTATCATTAATTGACTCGACTTATTAGGTGGATTTCCGGTTGATCCTCTAGAGAAGTTGATGTGAACTAGGGTTCCGGATCTTCCGAAAGGTTCTGATAACTCTCGATTTGGTGGAGACTTGACACACGTCGATCCGGCTTCCAAACAACACATCCTGAACCCCGCAATCGCAGCACCACGTCTCCTCAAGTTATCGACCGGCGATGCACGGTCGACCTCGCCAGGAAGGCTTATCCTTGCCTGCGAATCGAAGAACACAAGCAAGAACACAGAAGAATGCAACCAAATTGCTGAAATCTGAATTAAGATCACAAGTTGGGGTCTCACAAACCGATGAACGGCGAAACTGTTCTTGACAGAATAATCTAAGCAAAACCCAACCCTAACTTGGGCGGCGGCTACTGATGCTATAGGGTTTAGGGGCGTTCAACACCTCTCGACGCGCCCCTAATGGGCTCCAACACGATACAAATCCCAAAGGCCAAATTACGGTGGCGCAGCACCGAGACAGATTCTGGACGTCAACTTGTTTCGACGATTTCGAATTATTCCGGACGTATTTGGACTTGAAACCAGTTCCATTGGAAAGGTTATCAAATTATCTTTCTATCCATATGTAGAACGTCCAAAACCGAGCACGTATGCGACCTGGGCAACCGTTTTAGTGCAGACTGCTCCTGGACTCCGAAACTGACTCGAAGTCGACTTGGATTGGGCCTCCAACTTGTCTTGGACGACCTTGTTGGCCCTCCACGCCTCCAAGCTCCTCTCCAGCTATCTCATCATCATCATCATGGTTCCTAACAATAATTAAATCATTAGGTAGCATTTTATTCTCGAAACCATGCAAACAAAGCATTAGGAACGAGCTCACCCGTAAATTCAATTTCCGTGCATGAGCTCTAGTGATTGGACCATGCATGTACAGCGGAGGAGTGTTGGTTGTATCCGATGGAGTGATGTCCTCATCATCCTCCTCTTCTTGAAAGCAAACCGTCCTCGGTTTGACCGCAGTTGTAGAAGACGTTGTTGGTAACAACCACCATTGCTTCCTTTCTTTAAAGATAACCTGTTTCATGACAACAAAACTAGAGGAACTGGATGTGATATGATTAATGTTATTGCAGCCCTCTAATTGATCATATTGTTGCACAACACATGGTTCCTTTATATCTAAACAAATGTAAACTCTATGCACCATAAACACACCGTTCTTATCATATTTGCCCGTGGCGTGAAAATTGTTTTTAGAGAACAAAGGCAATTCAGATTTGGAAAATATTCTCCTCTCTACAGAACTTATATCACAAAGAACGTCAAATTCAATATAATCCAAAGTATTTAGAGAAGACAACAATTTCAGCTCATCATTTTTAGAGGTAATGGGAATCAAATGTTTAATTTCAGCACAAGTAGTTGAATCAAAAATAGAAGTATTGTTCCCATTTACTAGTTGTAACAAAGATATAAGTGAAGCATCAGCGCACAACTCCTCTTTATCACAAGGATCAGCATGAAAATCAACTTGTGACAAAGGTAAATCAAGAGACGGTTCCACTAGATTTTTCTCTATATTAGCACGATTAGTGAAAAAGTTCAGCACATTAAGAGAGTTCTCACCAGTAGTGTGTGTAGCACCATGAGCATTACCTTTGCTCTCAAGTTCAGCAAGAGTAGTAGGTGCATTATCAAATGATCGTGAACCTTCACCTGAGGTTGAGAGCACATTATTTTCTTTCGCATCGTCCTCTTCTTTATGTTTAGCCTGCAAGATATTAGCTCCAACAAGAGAGAAGGAAAAATGTTCCTCTTGTAAAAATTCAGATTTAGATGAAAAGTCATATAAACCCGACCATTCTTTTCTAAAAGGTTCATTCTTTCTTCTCTCAAATCTTGCTAGATCTTGTTCTAAAATTTCAGCAGCAGTCATAGGTACAAGAGTAAATTTCTGTCCATTGTATTTAAACGAATATTTATTGGCAATCACATTGTGCATAACATTGTTTGTAATAATCCAAGGTTTACCTAGCATCAAATGGCATGCTTGCATAGGTACTACTTCAAATTCTGCACTGTCCTTGTAAGAACCAATAAAAAATTCGATACGAGCAATTTCAGTTACCTTTATCTTATCACAAGAATTTACCCATCGGATGTGGTGTGGACATGGGTGCCACCGTGTGGCCAAGCCAAGCTTCTCAACCAACTCAGAACTTACAAAGTTGCGGCTACTTTCACCATCAATGATCACACGACAACGTCCATTCATCACAACAAAGTAAGTCTGGAATAAATTGTTCAATTGATTTTGCTCTGCCTTCTCCATTTGAGAACTCAGCACTTGTTGTGCTAGAACTCTCAGCAACTCATCAATTTTAGTCGTGTAACCTGTCATTGTTAGTATAAAACAAGAAAAAATACAAGAGTATATTTTCCTATCACTACTGTATATGTAGAAACTCTCAACAAACAAATGGAAGCATCTTACCAAGCTCTTATAAGGTTCTTAAAAGCAAAACAAAGGATACCTGAGGAGTGTAATCTGACGATTGCAAAGGTCAAAACCGTGTTGTTCCAAAGAATATATGTGGAGCTTGGTAGGCTAAATATGTGAGTAGCAAGGAATAGCAAATTTCAAAATCAGAAATTGCAAAGTTGAATAATAGTCCAAAGCACAAGTCTATGTTGCTTGCCTAAAACCCGTCGTCGGACCTAGACCTAGCAGTAACAAAAAATATTGCACAGTACCCTGGAATCAAAAGGATGCAAGCACTCTGATTTTTTTTCTTTTTTATGTTTTTCTTTCTTTCAATTCTTTTTTTGTGCGGCTTTTGTGTATGCACTTGCCTTTTCCTTTCTTTTCCTTTTTATTTTCTTTTGCTTTTCTTTTTTCTTCAGAAGTGCCGCACAAGAACCTGCAACTCACACTCAAAATATAGCTAGAAGCAGTATTTTAAAGCAAGTACACGCATGCACTACTGCCAAAGGAAAAAAAAATTGCAGCACACCCGCGGGTAGCAAACGACACTGCAGATTCGATCAAACCTTGATGACCCAGTCGGAACGCAATAGCAACTAGATGGAACAATGTGCCGCACGGAACACCACCCGTACTGGATCTAGACACAACTAACGGACCCAACCAGCAACAATAAGACACGACAATGGACGAGGATTCAACAAAGCAAACTGAAACGAAATTTGCGATGGCACAAAGGGTGATGGTATAGCGGAAGATGAACAAGTAACTATTTTTGTAGGGCAATTTTCTGGACTCTAGGATGGAGGCGAAATCAAATTAAACTAGGGTAAGGGCGAACCTGACGGTAAACCGGTCTCTGAATACCACTTGAATGGGACTAGGGTTCCGGATCTTCCGAAAGGTTCTGATAACTCTCGATTTGGTGGAGACTTGACACACGTCGATCCGGCTTCCAAACAACACATCCTGAACCCCGCAATCGCAGCACCACGTCTCCTCAGGTTATCGACCGGCGATGCACGGTCGACCTCGCCAGGAAGGCTTATCCTTGCCTGCGAATCGAAGAACACAAGCAAGAACACAGAAGAATGCAACCAAATTGCTGAAATCTGAATTAAGATCACAAGTTGGGGTCTCACAAACCGATGAACGGCGAAACTGTTCTTGACAGAATAATCTAAGCAAAACCCAACCCTAACTTGGGCGGCGGCTACTGATGCTATAGGGTTTAGGGGCGTTCAACACCTCTCGACGCGCCCCTAATGGGCTCCAACACGATACAAATCCCAAAGGCCAAATTACGGTGGCGCAGCACCGAGACAGATTCTGGACGTCAACTTGTTTCGACGATTTCGAATTATTCCGGACGTATTTGGACTTGAAACCAGTTCCATTGGAAAGGTTATCAAATTATCTTTCTATCCATATGTAGAACGTCCAAAACCGAGCACGTATGCGACCTGGGCAACCGTTTTAGTGCAGACTGCTCCTGGACTCCGAAACTGACTCGAAGTCGACTTGGATTGGGCCTCCAACTTGTCTTGGACGACCTTGTTGGCCCTCCACGCCTCCAAGCTCCTCTCCAGCTATCTCATCATCATCATCATGGTTCCTAACAATAATTAAATCATTAGGTAGCATTTTATTCTCGAAACCATGCAAACAAAGCATTAGGAACGAGCTCACTCGTAAATTCAATTTCCGTGCATGAGCTTTAGTGATTGGACCATGCATGTATAGCGGAGGAGTGTTGGTTGTATCCGATGGAGTGATGTCCTCATCAGAAGTTGAGAGAGGCTAGTGACGAACCACACGCGCGCGCGCGCCGCCGCCGCCGCCGCCGCCGAGCCGAGCCGCCGTGCCGTGCCGTGGCTGGCTGGCGAGGCGAGGCGTGGCGTGGCGAGCGGGCGCGTCGCGTCGCGACCGTCCGTCCGTTATGGAAGTTTTGATATATCGAAACGGCGCATCTCAGATGAGCCGACACCTTTTCGTTACGAAGACGTCGCGCCTGTTCGTTCGTTACGAAGGGTCGCGTCTGTTCATTCGAAGGCGTCGCGTCTGTTCCGTCTCTATATATAGCGCCTTCCATACGTCTGAAACGTTCGCTTACTCGCTCTCGCATTCCATACTTCTGCTCGCTGTTGCCTCCGAAGACTTCTTCGTCCCGGACTTCTGCGCACACAGAATCTGAGAGGGCAGGCCTCCGAAACCCCGTTCCGCAAGAGACATCTGCCGGGTGTGCGGGCGATCAGGTTTTTGGGGAGCGACAACACGACTGCTCCCTTCCGATCGACTACTTCCCGGACAGTTCTGCACTGCGAACATCGTCCTGCATCGACTAAGATCGACTACATCGAACATACTCAAGAACAATGGTTCTTGCGAATGGATTTTCCAACGCATCCGGCGCAGGATCTTCCGCTGGGTACGTTTCTGACTTTCTGTTCAGTTTGTTCATCGCCATCACCTTGTTAGGAAATTTATGAATTAAATTAATTAGAAAATTGCCTAGATTCTTAACACAGGAAATTCCATCTTTCGCTAGGCATGTAAGCTATTGCAGAAGCAACAAATATTCTGTCGATCTCGAGGAGAAGCGGAGCGTCTTGTGACGGCGGAGTGCTCTCTAGTTGGCCCCCGCTTCATTGTGACGCTGGCTCCGCCACTGCATGGATGAGCTCAGAATTTCACAGGGACAAACGACGGCAGACTGAAATTCAGGAACAAAGAAGAACACGAGCAGACAATCATTTTTCTGGAGTTTCGATGATATTTTCCCTTGTTCGGAAAGCATGTACACGAGCTCGTAAAAAGTGCTACACCCGTAGGAGCACTCCTCTCTCTGCTGCGAATATTTACACGCTACAGCGACACCACACGGTGTACAAAACCAACTTCCCACAGGGGAAAAAAAAAAACTCGAAGCCAAAAAGAAAAAAACAAAGAAAGCGAAAGCAACACTCTAACAGTATCTTCTAATCTGCTACGCTCACACGGAAGCCAGAGCGCGACGACGGCCGGTCCTCAGCCTCTCTTACCCTAAGCCACGGCCAGCGGCGCCGCCGCCGGCTGGGACGGCGGAGGCTCGTCGGCCAGGGGGAGGAACCAGGCGCGACAGAGCGGGCAGGTGGCGCGGTCGTAGCGGAGCCACGTCTCGAGGCAGTCGCGGTGGAAGATGTGGCCGCAGGGGAGCCGGTTCACCACCGCCTCCGGCTCGAACCGGGCGAGGCACACGCGGCAGTCCGCCGCCGCCGCCGCCTCGCACCCAACCATCGCCCCGAACCGCGCCGGGAGGAAGCAGCTCCGGAACCTCTCCGCCGTCGACCCAGGCCCCGCGGCAGCGACAGGGTGGGCGGCGCTACCGGGAACGGCGGACGCGAGCTGGTCCCCGTCGTCGCCCGGCAGCAGCGCGTCCTGGAGGTCGAGGAACACCTGCACTGCCCGGACGAGGTCCGCGAGCGCGGCGATCGAGATCACCTTGTTGTAGAGTAGGTACGCCATCAGGCTGTCCCGCGGCGCCGGCATGCTTGAGATCCCCATCGTGGCGGCGGTGGATGATTTGGGGATCCGGTGCGTGGACTCGTTTGCAATTTCCGCTTCTTTCGAGGTGGTTGACGCGACGAGTGAGTAGGGATGACTGGAAATGGAATGGGAGGAGGCGAGGGGGGCGGCCGCATTTTATAGCCCCTATCTCGTTGCGCGGGTGAGTGCGCTGCCTTCCTTCTTCGGCTCGCGCGAACCGGCTTTGGCCACCGTCGGATCCACTGGGCCGTGCATCCGGCCGTCCGATCGCCGGGGGACATCCCACATGGTTCGTGAGACGCAGGGAATCCCTGCCAATTCATTATTCGGCTCGGCCCGATCCGAACCGGCCGGTCGGGAGCGCGGCGGGCGGCGCAGCACCAACACGTTCCGTCCTCGGACCCGTCACGTATCGACCGGTTCCGAGCGTCCCAGAAATGGCCTGGATTTGGGTCTCGGCGCCGTCACGGCTTTCACCGAAAGAAAAAGAGGCGACTCGGTGCTCCTCGCTCCGCGGCCGCAGCCAGATACGGAGCGCGTTTGAAACGTGGAAAAGGGCTGGGCAGAATCTCCGAGGGAAACGAACGGCTCTCGAAATTCTTGTGGTGCTGGGTTCTACGCCGTCCATGGACTGATTGACCCATTGACTGGGAACACGCGCAGTACGTGTGCTCCGTGCGCCGTGCTCGCGTCCAACGTGAGACGTCCCGATCGGGCTGCACCAACTTGGTCGGAAGCGTCACCGTCTCCTGAGCTTGCGTCCGCCGAGACGCCACCGCCGCTGATCCGTCCGACCGGTCGCGATCGATCGACGCTGCGCGGTGGCGCGCAGCCAAGCGTGTAAATCATCTCACGTCGCGGTAGCTTAGCCCACGCGCGCAGGGAAGAGAGACTTTGTGGAGAAAAGGGTAGTAGTAATATAAGTAGCGGTAACTGTCGAGATGAGCTCCAGGAAAATTACGACGAGCCGCTGTCGAAGGTGACATGATCGGAGCGGAAAAGCGCGGGGCATCAGACTTGTGGGTCGACGCTACGTGCAACCGTAAGTAGCGCGTTGCGTCTCGAACTGATCACCGGCCGCTTGACTTGGGGCTCGACTCGCTCGAGCAATCATCTCGATCGAAACATTTTCAAATGCGTGCATGCTCCAATTGGTAGATCGGTTAATATTAGTGTTCTCGAAAACAATCTCCGTTCATACGAGCCCCTCGGATCGATATTATCTCAATGGAAAGTTTCATTCTACGGTTTTCAAAGGTGCCATATCATTTTAGTTAACAAATAAAACAAGTTCTTTCAATGCAAAATTTCATAGTGCAGTTTCATAGGCTAACATACCCCTTAAATGTTATATTTAAATGACCAATGGTAGTGAATGAAATATGTGAAGATGAAACAAATTTTTCTCAATGGAATTGCATTGAAGTTTATAGTTTAGGTAAACGTGTACATCAGATTTCATGAGGACGAAACTCGACTTCTCTATTTCATCATAAATTTCATGCCATGATCGGAGCGTAGAACTCGTGTCGTAATGTTATATTTTGCCTTATATGACATGTCTTTTAATGAATTTAAAATTCTTATGAAACTAGCATTGAGATTGGCCGTAGAACTCGTGTCGTCTGCCGAAGATTACGAGATCATGGACGTCCATCGTCACCGAACCTCTGCCCGGCCGGCGACGAGGGGCGCCAGCCCCTGACAGCACCGGCGCCCGCAGGATACGGTTCTCGTCGCACTAATCCCGACCGGTTAATTAATCATGGCTCTTGCCTCGCTAATCGCCGGGCAGCGAGACCCGGCGCCGCCCGCGTGCTCCCCGGCGCCGGCACATGCGAGATCGCCGAGCGATCAGCGCCGGGGCGGCCACGCTGGTTTAACGAACGAACCGGCGTGGCGGCGTGTGAACGGCCGGGGACGGAGGCTTCTGGTGGATTAGTTTATCTAGTGGAGGTGGATTAGATTAGTACTAGTAAGGGATTAGGATCGATGCTTCTGGTGGGCTAATGACTTTTTTCTGGTTAAGCGCGCCGGGGAGATTTGGGCGGAGATTCGGGGGCCGTGTGGTGTGGACGACCGGTGATGTCAACGTGGGCGGTGCTGCTCCACGCACACCTGGAGCCCTTCGGTGACGATCGGTGAGGACGCGGCTTCTTCTTTCTGCCAAACTTTGGCGGGTCGTCTTGCTTGCGCTTTATCCCTAACTCTTGTTGATCAGTGAGTGGACACCCAAGTTTGCTGCTAATTACCGGCTTTGGTAAGCTTAGATAGTGCGACTAAACCGTGCCAGATATAGTAGTATCATATATCCATGGTGCGTGAGCTAATAACGAGATCCATATGGTGGTACGTCGGTCACGCAGCGAGTAGTAGATCCATGGCGCGAAATGGAAACAGTGAAAGCGAAACACGTGACAAATGCGCAGGGGCCCGGCGGGGAGACCGAGACGCACGGACACCCGCGCAAGCGGACGAGCGACGGCGGCGTTGCTTTCCGCCGCCGCCGCCCGAGCGGTGCGGTGCACCCAAGGCCCGAGGACCCAGGGAAGCGAGGCGTCCCACTCCCGCGACCTCGCCCCGTCACGTGGCCACCACGTGGTGACACGCCCTTCCGCACGGGACGTCGTACGTGGACGTGTCCCGGTGCGCCGAACCTGGCTAGGCTGCACGCACGGACCACCCGGCCGAACGTGGTGGCGGCCCACTCCCCCGCCGGGCCGGATGGATCGGTTCCGTCCAAGAAGTCCAATCCAAGCTGTCGTCGGTCTTGGGAAGAAAAGAAGGCAACGATATCCGCGGCAGCGGCGCGGCGTCTTCTCCGGCGTCGTCTGCTCTTCACTTCAGGTCCTCCCCGCCCTTCCCTCTCCGTTCTGCGCCATGCGCATCTGTGCCCCACCCGTCCGGGCCGCGTTGGGTGTCCGTGTGCCAGATTCTCTTCTTCTCTAATCTATCTAAACCAATAAAAAATGGGGCTGTCTACATGTCACCCGGGCAATTTTTTAGTCCCCTGGCACCCGGGTATTCCAGGACAAGGGAACACCTGATTTTTTGCATTTTGAGATTCGGGTGTTTCTTGCATCCTTGGCACCCGAATTTTGTAACCCTTAGATTTTGAATGGATAGATCAGATCAGAGCATGGTTTCAACAACATTTCCGGCTCAGATTGTCTACTAGGCTTCGTTGACATCAAGCTTGAAAAAAAGAAAGAACCCACAGCTATTATAAATTTGTAACAGAACTTTGCTCACTGAAGGTACAAGCAAAGCAATGACATAATAGCTCCTTAATCATATGATGAAACCTAATCAATTTCAAATCTAAAAGAAGGTAACCATGACAAAATAAAAGGCTACAGAAGATTAAATATACATAAGTGCATGGCATTCAGAATAGGTTCATAAAACAATTTGTAATACCAAATTGGTCCTTTACAACTTCTAACACCAAGCTGTAAGTGGGACTATACATATAAAAAGTTCTGGACACCCAAATAAGGCTCATCCTATTTCTGCTTGCTAATTAAGGTACTTCAACCAGATTTACAGTGATTCAACCCATGATGATGGCATCTAAAAAACCCTCCTAATGTACACATCCTGATTCCAGCATCCTAGGCCTTTTCATCTACTAGCTGGTAGTAGAGAGCTCAGAATCATGAAGGTCCATAATCAAAAGATACATTCCTCAGAATTATAATCATGAAGGAGAACAACCTTTGGAAAACAGTAAATGGTAGCAGATTAATACAAATGACAAACACCATCCCAAATTCAAAGCCCACTAGAGCGATGGACACTACCCTGAATACAAAAATCCCAACAGGAAGATACTATGACGAAACTGAAAATGGCCAGTAAAATAGCGCCAGTAGCTCAAGTAACGATGAGAAGGGTGAAAAGGAAAGAGAACTTTTCAAACTTCTCTGCCAAAGGATGCACACTCATATCGAAAGAAGAGTGGCACATGATCAACCAGATTAAAAAGATTCAAAACATGAGAGAATCCAGGAGATACATCATCAAAGCCAAAGAGGAGGTCAAACTCAAGATCACATGACCTATATATGTACATTCTTCTGAATCAGCATGAGTTACAAAGGATTCCGGAACCAAACTCAATGTCACAGTCAAATTTTCAAAATTAAAACCAGGTACAGTTCAATATCACAGAAATTACACCTAAAGTTGACATGTAAAAATAGGCTAGAGGGACTGTATTTTTAATCTAAACCTGACCCTAAGATGATAGTAAAGAAGGACAACACGTTTTTCGAACCAATGTATTAATACTCGTATTGTCTCAATAGCAAACCATCCAAAGAACTGTAACTTTCACAAATTGTATGTGACATGGATCAAAGGTCAATTCAAATATTTCAAAACCAATGTATGTCCTATAGAACTTTCTTTTTTGGTAATTGTGAAAATCCTCCAAACAGATTGTATGTGTGACATGGATTAATACAAATCAGACGGTACCCAGGTTGCTCTTTCAGATGCAGGCACAGATTAAACAAAAATCAATTCAATATTTCGATCGAGATAAGACTATAAATAAAACGAAAGAATAATACTGATTACAAACGAATAACATAACACATACTATGATCAAGTAGCAGCATGTCATATTATTGGGGCACAATAAATCACAACACAGGGGCCAAAGTTGAACGTAAAAACTATATATATAGTTAACGACCTCCTGATGTACAGATAAATAAAAAGTGTAAGTTAAAGTGCATGGAAACTGTAATCATATCACTTCAGACCAAAAGTATTACAAAAAAAAAAAAGGAATACAGGTTTCCAGCAATATCATAAATGGTGACACCTTTAGGACACTAATATTACACCTAAAATAAAGGTGTATGTTTAGGTCTGAAGTATTGTCAACTGATTTACCAAATTATGCAAAATTTCTATCGAAAGAACAATAAACAACAATTTTTATGGATAACAAAAGTTGAACTGTTCAAAAGACACAGAAGCGAATGTTCATAGATGCAGATATTTTTTAGGGATAACAAAGTTAAAAGGGTTGACCTGATGCAAACTAAAATAACCAGAAATTCAAAGCTTCAAAAATTTATTATGGTCTACAAAATTACAAAAGGATTAGTGGGCCTGATGCTATATCAGAAAACAAGTTATTCAAAGTTGTGGGGCTGTTCCAGTCCTACAAACCCAGGAAATCAAAGTTTCAAATATTTATTATGGTCTACAGAGATGACAAAGGAGAATTAGGGTCTCATCCAATCACAAAATTCAAGGAAAACAAAGATTCATATATTTATTATGGAATACAGATTTACAAAGGGACCTAGGGGCCTCTCAGGCAATCCCACTAAAACAGAAAAACAAATTATCAAAAATTTGTTATGTGTGCAGATTTACAAAGGAAATTTGGAGCCTGAACCAATAACAAAATTCTAGAAAGACAAATTTTCAAAAATTTAATATGAAATATAGATTTACAAAGGGATTTGGGGGCATCATCCAATCCAAGGTAAAATTTCAAACAAATATCCTCATATACAGTTAAAATGCATAGTACATACACATAAGCTACAGGTGTAAATTGAGACGGTGAGAACTGACATGAAACTAAGTCATGCACAGAATACATCATGTGGAAGCTAATTAGATCGAATAAAATAATGAGAAATTTTCAATGCACAAAAATTCTAATTATTAATATGTTATCAAATTATGACTTTTTTTTGGGGGGGGGGGGGGGGGGGGGGGCAATGCAATCCCAAATGATAATAAAGATACAAAATGCAGGGCATCTAACCCCTGGAGCAGAAACTATGATATCAAGACAAGAGAATGTTCTCTAATGACATTTCAAGTGGTTCTAAACCCCACTTTAACAAGATATTATAAGATATTTCAGAAACCAACACAATGAACATTTGATTCTATAGACAAAATGTCCCAAATTTAATTAATATGGTCCTTTATCTCAATCCCACAGGGGCAGAAGGTCAAAATTTTCATATTTCTATAATGGATATAAAATGAATAAATGAATGACACAAAGTCAATCTAAAAATTAACACCAGGTACAGTTTCATATCACAGAATTTACACCTACATTTTTCATGTAATAATACTCTAGATGAACTGTATTTTACATCTGAACTTGACGCTAAAAAAAAACACATGAACACAACTAGCATGAGCAACAAGAACTAAATCTGATAAGACGGATTTAACTTACCACAGTGACTCAGAAGTCAGAACAAACAACCTCTAGTTCAGTAGGGATTGAAAGATATCCTGCAAGACTAGATCGAACAAGATATTAGGGAAAATTCAGATAAACAAAGATGCATCAATTCTATGAACTCAAAATTAGAAGTATAGAGAATAGGAATAGCCTAAATGAAGAACATTTTCAGAGAAAAGGAAAGAACAAATAGAAAAAAGCTATAACAACAATTGAGGGGAAAGGCAAAGGCCCCTTCTCAAAGCTACATAAAGCAGGGATAAAGTGCTACAAATACAAGATTGCGTCCAGTACATGTAAATGTCAAGCAGATGGGACAGGGGACAGGAAGAATTGAAGGCAATCAGATTAGAAATGGAGATCAAATCAACTACATGAATCAACCTTCTCTGCATTATGCAGCAAAGAGAAATTGACAACCAGATCAAATAAAAAAATCATGCAACATTTGTTGGGAACAAGTATTCAAATAATAGAGAAATTGACAACTAGGTCAGAATATCACTCACCTAGAACTGTGCCTCATTTCTACACGGTTGAACCTTCACATGCTAAAACTTATGCTACCATGAGAACGGAATAATTATATAGTACATAAGCTTTTTATTATCCGCATATTTGTAAGTGAACAATACAAATTATCAGAGTTTTTTAATAGAAAACAAATATACAGAGGATTTGGGGAACCGGTCCAATCCCACAAGGCAAAGTAACAAAAAAATTACAAAGATTTATTATGGAAATAAAAAATACAGAGGGTTTGGGGCACCGATCCCACAAAGGCAAACTAATAAAAATTCAAAGGTTTAATATGGAAATCAGAGTAAACGATAATCTGTAATCAACGCATGGCAGCAAAGTAGTGAATTGTTCTGGTATTAGCTGAAAAATAAATTGATATACCTGAAAAATAAAATAAACTTGAAGTATATGCTTTTATTGCCAATTTCATAGCAACAAGGGGTTGTACTAATGCAAAATACAACAACTGGAATTAATGCAGAGGAAGGTTCAACTAATCCATGCCAGCAGTATATAAAAGACTTCACTAGAGATTTAGCCATCATGTGTACATCAAATATTACTTGATTAATATGTAGAAGCATAAGACAAGATATAACTCACTTATTGACCGAGAGGAAACCACCACGTGTGCAATAGTAGAATTCGAAGAGATCTCACAAAGATCAGATAAAACAAGATATTAGGGCATGCTTCAGATACACAGAAATGCATCAAGTCGATGCACATTTAAGAAGAAAGTAAAATAGCTAGAAAAAAACAAAGGTTAGAACAATCAGAAACAAAGGCTACCAACAATCAGAAATGCCTGTGGTGACCAATCAAGCACATCAAAGTTTAAATTCAATTGAGGTAATTTCGGATTGTTGAACCGCAATTACACCTCACTAATATGGAAGTTACATATACTAGTATACTGTCACAAAGGTAATGTTGCCATGTAACTGAGTATTTTGGTACATGATTTTGAAGACTTATCTCGTTTATTCCCACAACTACTATTTGGGAATAGTAGTGCAGATATACGACAACAAAGGACAAAACAAAACTATTACAGATGATATATTGAAATAATGAAATTTAGAAGATATGGATGAAACAACGCAGTTTTTCCTTTTTCGGTATGCCGCTGCATGAGCAAGTAGCGCAGCAAGGAGAGTGAGAGACTACTTGACCATTGTCGATGAAATACCTAAATCAAATAAGTGCAAAATAACAAGAAATGAGTCGACTCAAGTAAATCCAAACAAGTGAAATGATGCAGCAGCTTATAGAAAAGTTTAGGAAAAGCTTGAAAAGAAACGGACATGTTGCTTGCTGCCAATACTTCAAAATCAGCATCATATTTTAGTAAATAATCTTTATAAGCATTGCAACAGGAGGCTTGATTCACAGGGGACTTACATGATAACCAAAAGCTACTGCAAGAATAGCACTACAGGCATGCGCTAGTTACTGAAAAAGTAAGCACTGCCCTACTGCTCCAGAACGGATGCAAGATTAAACTAACAAGAGCTATTGTACCATGAAGCAGGGAAAATCTAGTGCAGCTCTGATTTGTGCATCGACCTACAAGAGCCAGGTTCAGACAGAAAGAACTACAGATTTTTTTTCAAAAAAAAAAAAAAGAGAAGACCTTACCTGGATAACCAATGACAAAGGCTCTTCATCCTATTATTACAAGGCAAGAACATCAACATATTGGCAATATCTTGGTCTTTAGAATTTCAGTGGGCTTGAAGATAGTTGAGAGCATAGACCTAGGAGACGTCCAATATTCCAGAAAACATGCAGGCACATAAGTGTGATATCAGTGGGCTTCGAATCATCTGTTTCAGTCTAATAATACTGCAATTACACAATCCAATATTCCTACTGCAGTGGCATACATTTCCTACGAAGAAAACAGATCGTATCAAATCAAACTGAGAGGACGACGAATCAAATGCATCAGCGACATGGAATCGCCACCTAGAATCGCACGGATCCATAGGGATAGCTTCAAAATCGAGAGGAGGAAGAACACTCGCGGCATGATGTGCATCAAAACACCCAGCCAGCTGAGGCCGCCTATTCCTATTGCCGCGGCATAAATAGACTACAAAGACCCTGGAAATCGACTCAAATCAAGAGATCAAATCAGAGAAATCGCACCAAACACATCAGCAACACCCAATCGACAACTAGAGACATGCGAATCAAAAGGAACATCATCAACTCAAGAGGAGGAAGAAGGACAGGAGGACGAACCCTAGCAGTAGCATCAGCCGCAGGAGGGGAGAAAGACGAACAGGTGCAGGCGAAATGAAGGCGGACGAAGTGGAGGCAGCCGAGTCAACAAGATGCTGACGCCATCAGCACGGATCGCAAAGCACATCAAACGACCGAAAATTCGGGTGGCAAAGGCCAACAGAATACCCGGGCAGATTTTAGCAAACCCCTAAAAAATCAGTTGGGAATACACTTTTGACATATCAGATTCTACCTTGCCTATGTCGTAACTGTTGATCTAAATCAACTCCGCGATGAGAACAGTCGGATTTCGAAGCGGAAACGCCCCCCTGCCGCGGCGTGATGACGCTCGTCACGCTCCCCGTTGTACCAGGCGTTTTCTCTACCCGCCCGCAGCACCCGTCCCGATCTCCTCCCCAAATTTCCGAGTCTCCTGATCTCCTTCCAAATCGAAATACAGCTTGAATCCATCGGGATTAGGCATTCCTTCCTCGATTTCCACCAGACCTGCGCCCTCACCGCTCTCCTTCCCTCACGGATCCATCGCCTCATCTACGCAAAGAGCTTGAAGAGGAGGTCGAGCACTCTAGCTCCCTCCGAACGCGTGCTGCGGCGTGCAGGCACCTGCGCCGGTAGGCCGTAGGCGAGTTAGGAGTATATGCAGGTCGGCCTCCAAGATCTGACGAATGTGCAGGTGCCCACCGGCTGCGGCAGCGGCGAAGCATGCGGCTACAGCAAGGTATTCCTTGTGGCTTGTGCTTTGATCTTTATTTTTGGCTTGCGAATCCTTAGATGATTAGTCCAACAGGTAGTAGGATTTCCAGGATGTCAAAATGGCATCTTCGTTGAGGTTCTCCGATTTATGTCAATTCGTCCTGTTTACTGCTCTGTAATTCGTCAAGATTGTTTCTCCTGCAAGCCTTGCGTGAACCCTGTTTGATTTTATTTTTCAATTTCCTCAATTCCTCGTTTCCTTTCTTTTCTGAGACGTGCATACAATTCGTGCCTATGTCAATTCCTCATGTCACGTGCATACAAATTCGTCCTGTTTCCTGCTCTTTAGCATTTTTTTCTGACAAAAGAGCTTGATATTTATCTAATACATATCTATGTGACTATCTGTATGTATGTATTAAGGTTGACAACTAATGTTTTATTTATTTTAAGACATGTTCTCAGTAGTTCGTTCCCCTTGTTATTTTTGTTTTTACAGATACAAATGAAGGTGTGGGACAAAATCTAGGGGAATGTTACGAAAGTTGATCGAGATTTCGAAGAAATTCATTCCTACCACAGATGTTCGACATTGCCAGGCCTCTCAAGGTAAAATTTATCTACATTTTTTAATATTAGTATGATAAAACTAATTTATGATGATTATGGATTGTTTGTGTTGTAGACGGATGAAATTGCTGTATGCCTTCCAAGGTTAATAGTACATGAAAAATGAAAATTATGTGACAGGACTAGGTTTTTTACATCTCCTTCTCTAAAACTTAAAGATTGCAACTGCGGCTGAGAGCCCACGGCCACAATGGAGGGTGACGGCGGCGGCTGAGAGCGCACGACCATGATGGAGGGCCACGACGGCTGGGCTCGTACGGACAAGGAGTAGCCAGTACTAAGCATCCTCTGCCCTGGGTCTCCCCGATCGTTTTCCCCCGCTGACGAGGCCTAAACCATATGTTTTCAAATTTCTACTCAATAGCTTTTCCAGTTTATTTCGAAAACATTCTGCAAGAAGGTTAAACGTGTTTTTCCAGTTTATTTCACTAACACTATAATTTTCTTTATTATTAGGCTCCATTCTATACTCAAGTCCAGTTACAATTTGCTTCTGCCAGCATTTACATTCTATACTCAAGTCCAGTATTATTGTGGCATTCGATATTCTAATCACTAAATGTTGCTGTAATTGCATAGAAACACGCCAACTAATTTCATAGTTGATTTTAATTAAAGAGTAATCTCATAGTTGCCTTTTCTCTCTTCATTTTCACTGTCTCAGTAAAAATAATGTATTTTAAATACTGGTGCATCTTAAGCTGTTGGCAAGGTTTGATCAAACGTTCAGTTCAAGGTACTGCCGGATCACAAGGCCTAAGTTGCTTGTCTTCCACTACAGGGAAATCTTTCAGCATTCTTCCACGGTCAAATTTCTGTTATGTTATGTTATCTTATGCAACAGCAGAGTTGCAGGGGCGAGTCTCCTCTCGAACTCTCTCGCGGCTACAGTACAGAGAGGCGACCGGGAGGCGATTTCCTCTTTCCCCCGTCGATTCGCCGCCGCCTTTGCCTCTGGCGCCCTCGCCGGCGTCGGAGGAGGAGGTGGGTTGGTTGAATCGACGGAGGATATGTATATACCCTTTCCTTTTCCCTTCTTTTAGGTAGGTTAGGGTAGGGTTGTTGTGGTCTCGCGCAATCGTCGTCGTTGTTGGCGGTGGTCGGCGCTGATGACCTTTTGTTGCCGGCGTCTGTCGTCGTGTGCCTGTGCTGTGGTTGCCTCTTCGACGTGCTGCTGGGTTTTGGCTTCTCCGGCGGCGTGTAGGCTTTGCGGGTGGAGCTGCTGAAGGCTATGTACGTGGAGCTGAATGGGGTGCTGCAGGCGGGCAGAAGGCGGAGCTGGAGGCGGCGTTGTTGCTGCTTCGTGAGCCTCGCCGCAGGTACGACGACGTTTCGGCGCACCGTTTTCGCCGGCGCTGCTGCTGTGCTCGTCGGTGAGTCTTTTGTGGGCTTTGTGGGCGACGACGGCGTCGACGACGGCATTGAAGTTGTCTGCGATGCTCTGTGGTTTCTCCTTGCTGCCGTCGCTGCTAGTGTTGGCTTTCTCGTCGTTCCCGGCGGCGGCGGGCGACGAAGCAAGCGCGGCGTCGATGGCTGTCGAAGCTCCTGGAGGCGGCTGTGGGCCGCGCGGGTGCGCCCCGGCTGTGGGCCGCGCGGGTGCGCCCCGGCTAGTGGGCCGCGCGGGAGTGTTCGCTTGTGGGCCGTGTGTGCGCCAGTGGGCTGTGCGTTCGGCTTGCTGTCGGCCTATGTTTGCTGCAGTGGCGAAGCAGGAGTTCTTTTGTGCCCCCGAAGCTCTTGCTAGATGGCGGGCTTCGTGGTGGATGGTTTCCTGACACGTCACTTTTGCGGTGGAGGTGGCGTGTCTTTGGAATATGTCTCCCGAAATTCCACTGTACCGATGGCATCTAGCTCTCCAATGTTGTCGGTGAGTTCGTGGAGTTCAGGGGAGCTTGTCCAGGGTCTTTTGTACCTCTCATCGCGTGGTGACAGTCGTGCAATATTCTCTTGAAGGACGCGTTTGTTTTTTCTGGGTATAGATGTAGGGGTGTTTGTGTGTGTTTGAGTGAGTTGTGTCTCCTTAAATGTACATGAACAGATACTACATTTATATTCAGCAATGAGAGGTTCAAAAAAAAAAAAATTTCTGTTATGTTCAGCTTCTTGCATCTACTGCCTTAATAACATAGGTGTTTTTACATTTCCTCTCCTTATCTTCAGTTTCCTGCTTATCCCTTTGTATGGTGCTGTTTGGGTGAATGGTACGATGATATAATTTGAAACTCATGTGTATCTTTTGTTATAAGTAGCCTGTTTGATTGCAGTTTTGGTAGTCAACTAATTATGTGCTTTTCCATGTCTACTTGAATTTATTAGTGTTATTCATCGATTTGGAAACCCAAAGGAGGGCTGCATGCATTTATATGTTTAACTAGACTTGTCACTGAAACGTTCCAGTTTCAAATTTTCATTTCAAAGTAGGATAAACTGCATTATGTTTTATTCATGGACCAGTAAATTTTATTCCCCTTCACAGCGTATCAGAGATTCAGGAACCTAAGCAGAAGTATATTGGTGAAAACATAAAGATGACTAAACCTGTAGAGCTTGCCTTCATCTGAGATGGCTTTCGAGCTTAATCATTTTTGTGGGATGATGCAGGGCAGCCCAATGCGCGTGCTTTGGTTTTGGCTCACCATTCACTGTCCAAGTCATAACCTGCTGCTCGCACCAGAATGTGTGGGCATAGGTTGCCTGTTCAACATAATGATGTCTTAAGTTCATAATGTTGCTTTTCTGAATTATTTCTCTCTGTCAATCATCCCGGAAGCTTTCTCATGTTTAACACATTTTTCAATCTCTCTTTTCGTCTTGATTAACAGTAGTAGAAATAGCACCTGTAATGGAGTCATACAAGTAGGAAGTAACGCGATTACAGAAGTACAGTTTTCAATAGATCCTGTGCAGCTATAGGAAATGGAGTCATTGGGATGTGCAGATTGCGTCTCCGCAAGATGTTACGTGTACAAGGAAAATTGCAACTTGGAAGAGTGTTGGGGAATGGCGAAGAGGTCAGTCAGTAAAACTCGCCGTCTCTTCGTTATTCAACACTTCTCTCCCTTTTCGCCTATTCAGTTGCAGATTCCAGAATCCCCGGAGGGGAACGCGAAGAGGATTCGCCACCAAGGAGAGTTGTGGCGAAGTACCAGAACGAAGCGCGAAGGGCCAAGCGCGGATGACGGAGTCCTGGAGCTGCAGCGAAGAGCAAACGACAAAGGGCCCTTCGTGTGGGTCCCTTCATAGGAGGGTCCCACCTCCAGAGGACTTAGGGTTAGCATTTCGGGAAGTGTTGTAACTTGACTGCTATGCCCTTTTGACAATTCTATATATAGGGTTTGCTGTATAAACTAGTGAGACCAAGGGTATTTGTGTCAAAAAGGGCGTAACAGTCGAGTGGGCTATAAATAGCACGCCTAGAACTCCTGTGTGTGTGTGGTGGGGGGGGGGGGGGGGGGGGGAGGGGTCGATCCCTGTTGAGTAGTACCAAGGTACTGTAATAGTAGTGATTCCTTCTCCTTCGCATTTACTTCTCGTATTAGGAAATAGTAGTGATTGATTTAGCGAGGTGATTTTGTAATTCTTGTTTGGCATTGTCCTACGAGTATATCCCAACAATTGGCGCCCACCCGTGTGTATTGGCCGAAGATCACCATATTATGCCACCGAAGAAGCCAAAGCCTGCTACTGCTCCAAAAGCACCCAAGGGGGCTCCATCTTCGACGTCGCGGCAGCTCAACATTATTCCAGAGTCTTCGGCTTCAGCAGCAGTAAGATTAACTGGTCCTGCCCCGCGAGCATGCATGAGATGCGGAGAGAACAGAAGAAGACACCAACAGTCAAGAAATCTTAGTCGAAGATGCCAATGAAGAATCACAGGATGATGAGGACCAAGAGAACTCTCCGCGTACGGACCAACAAACTGATGTTAACTGCACCGGGCATACTGCTCCCACTGCTGTTAACATTCAAGAACCCACTGCTGCTCTTGCAGTGGGATCTTCGCAGGAGCTGCGAGGCCGAGTAAATTCCCTTGATGAAGCAGAACTTCAGGAATTATTGGCTCTCGAGCATGAATTGCGAAGACTCAAAGAAGCAAGACTTAAAGCAACTCAACAAGATCAGGGTAGATCAAGAATTCTGCAACAAATTGCACAGGCTAAAGAGTCAGCAGCACTGCAACACGAAATACACGATCTTTGCCCTGAGAATCAACATCATCACCAGCAGTTCATTCCGCGTAGCTCTTCGCTTATTTCCCTCAAGTTCGACAAGAACTCTCCATTATCAGAAGGAATTCAAATGACGCCATGGCGGCAGTCTTACAAGCCCATTCCTCTGCCGAAGTATAATGGTCGATCTGACCCAAGACAATTTCTCATGAGTTATGAAGCCGCCATATCTTCAGCAGGAGGCGATGATATTGTATTGGCGAAGACATTTGTCACTGGGATTGAAGGGCAAGCTTTGGACTGGTATTTTACTCTTAGGCCATCTTCGATATATTCATGGGAAAACATGAGAGATAAGCTCTTGCAAAATTTCCAAGGTTTCTTCCGCAAAACTGTAACCGCCCTTGATCTAAGGTCGTGTGTTCAAGGAGACAAAGAGCCACTCCAAGATTATTTTCGGAGATTTGTAGAGTTAAAATCTCAGGCATCTGGTGTCGAAGATAATGTAGCCATAGAAGCAGCTCTTTTGGGTCTTCGTGCCGGACCCTGTGCCACTCACTTCACAATGAACCACCCATCCACTATTCAAGAACTTTACACAGACTTGGAGAAGTACTGTAGAGCAGACAATGATTACAGGCGAAGAATCGCAACACAGAATAGTAAAAAACAGAAAAAGTGAAGTCAGATGACAACAAGCAAGACTGGAATAACAGCAGAAAGCAAAACAAGCAAGCATCTCAACCTCAGTATATAAATCAAATAGATTCTCAAGAGAAGCCCGAAGAGCCTCAGCACTTCAATGGAAATAGAGGTGGTAGGAATGGGCGAGGAAGAGGCAGAGGAAGAGGAAAGAATCAAGAGCCTAGAAAGCCATAGTGTATATTTCATGGGCTAGACAAGGGGCACACTTCCAAGGAATGCCTGGAGACCAAAGAAACTTTTGACAGAATCAAAGCAAAAGAGCAGCCACCCAATCCTATGAAGATGGTTAACCACACATCAAACCAAATCCAATGGCCTAGCCAGCCAATATACACTCACTTCCAACCATAATATTACCCTCCGCCATTCCCAATCCAACAACTACAGCATCCCTCCCAAACAGGATGCACATAATCATCATCAGATGCCCCACTATCAACCCAACCATGTAAACCATATACCGAAGATGCTAACACCCCCACCTACACCTAGCCGTGCAACTCGCGAAGAGTTACCACCTCCACCGCCTTTAATACCAAAGAGCGAGAACCAAACACAAAACAACTCAAGTGCTAACCCTTTCCCAACATACGGAGTCATCCTGCCAATTACTGGAGGCTCTTCGCTTGAGTTCGAAAACAAAAAGCAACGAAGGGACCACTTCCGCGCTGTAAACACCATTTCCAATGTAGCACCTATTCGCAAAACCAAATGGTCTCATATTCCAATCAATGTTTTCCTAAACGGTAAACGGTAGACAGTCGGTGACCCATCGTTTAGTGTTTAATCGGTTTAGACGCCATTAAATGGTGTTTAGACGGGCTAAACATTTTTCTACTGTAGCACCTGAAAATGAAAGAAAAAAGAAAAGAAAAGAGAGGAAAAGGAGAAAGAAGAGGAGAATATGCTGAAAAGCCCAGCCCATGAGAAAGGTCCAACCACCAAACCCTTACCTTATCTACACGGAAGGCACTAGCCATAGCATCGCTCCCCATTGGCCACCACTCATCAGTCACCACGCCTCCCTTTCTTCCTCCCTCTGCGCCTGCCTTTGCCCGTGCAGGCTGCAGGCCCTGCTCTCCGCCCCCATCGCTCCCCTGCTGCTGTTGCTCTTCTGCTCCTCGACGCGAGCATGGGATGGACGGCGCATCGCCAGGCCGCGCGCGGGGGTCAACTACGGCGGCGGCCGCGAGCAAGGACGCGGCTGTGATTTGATTTTCCTCCTTTGCTTTTTGGAGATGTCTCCCGATCGATTTGTCTTTCGTCACTGCTGTTCTTGCGGCTGTGATTTGTTCGTCTCCGGCATCGATCTGGCTTCTCATCCTTTGCTTGACTTCCTCGTGCACCCGAAGATTTCAGTTGCCGCCTCGCCTCGCCATCGCGTAAACGGGACGCCCAGGCCGTCCAGGAGTCGTCCAGGCCGTCCAGATGCCATTCCGTTCAGGTCGTCCAGGCCCGTTTTCCCCGTTTTAGACCGATTAATCCGTTGACGCGTTTAGAAGCCCGCCCAGGCCCTAAACTGTGCGGTTGACCTCCGTTTACCGTCTAAACCTATTTAACGGCCGTTTAGGACCGTTTAGGAAAACACTGATTCCAATAACCTTCACCGAAGAGGACTTGTCCCATTGCGACCTCAGATGTCACCCGCATAATGATGCAATGGTCATAGAAACTAATGTCTATGGCTGGATAATCACCAAAATACTGGTCGACAATGGGGCATCTTCGGATATCTTGTTCGCAAGTACGTTTGACCAACTCAAGCTAGACAGAAATCTTCTGGAACCCTCTGAAACTCCACTGTATGGTTTCGGAGGCAAAAGGATCATTCCGCTGGGGAAAATCACTTTGCCAGTTTCGTTCGGCGATATGTCCAACCCAAGAACCGAGCACATCACCTTCGACTTTGTGGAAATGAATTATCCATACAACGCCATCTTCGGCAGAGGAGTGATCAACACTTTTGACATCATTCTTCGCAATTCTTTCCTCGTCATGAAGATGCCTGCACCGAAGGGTGTCATCACGGTCTTCGGGAATCAGCAGGAAGCAAGAAACATCGAAAGAGGCATTGCTCCGGGTCAGAAGAATGTCTATGTCCTCTCCGATAAACCAGACAACCAACAGATTGCATCAACTGCTTGTGACAGAGATCATGACAAAGATGAGAAAACCATTCACGAAGACTGCGAAACCAAGAGGGTATTGCTAGATCCAGCAGTGCAAGATCAATACATAACAATAGGCAGCAACTTGCCGAAGAGCGAAGAAGAAGCACTTGTTGATCTTCTTAGAAGAAACAAAGATGTCTTCGCTTGGTCATCTCACGATCTTCAAGGGGTCAACAGAGAAAAAATCGAACACAAGCTGAATATTGACAAGTCAATAAAGCTGAAGAAACAAAAGTTAAGAAAACTGAGCGAAGATCGAGTGGAAGCGGTCAAGGCCGAAGTCCAGCGTCTTCTAGATGCAAGGGTTATAGGAGAAGTGAAATACCCCACATGGCTGGCCAACACAGTTGTGTGAAGAAAAAGAATGGCAAGTGGAGAATGTGTGTCGATTTCACCGACCTCAACAAGGCATGTCCTAAGGATGATTTTCTACTACCGAGGATTGATCCAATAGTGGATGCAGCAGCAGGAGCGGAGCTCCTTTCTTTGTTGGACTGTTTCTCGGGGTACCATCAAATTTGGATGAGAAAGTCAGAAGAAGAAAAAACAAGCTTTATAACACCTTTCGGCACGTTCTGTTTTGTAAGAATGCCAGAAGGCCTCAAGAATGCAGGACCAACTTTTTGCAGAATGACGAAAGCAGTCCTCGAAGATCAATTGGGCAAGAATGTTCTCGCCTATGTCGATGACATTGTTGTGAAGAGCAACAAACGCGGAGATCATGGCACAGACCTAGCTCAGACCTTCGCTAATCTCAGAAAAGCAAATGTTAAGCTCAACCCAGAAAAATGTGTCTTCGGAATTGACAAGGGAAAGGTGTTGGGATGCTTGGTATCGATCAAAGGGATCCAAGCTAACCCAGACAAAGTTGAAGCATTGCTCAATATGAGAGAACCAACAAGTGTTAAAGAGGTTCAGAAACTTACTGGCAGAATAGCAGCACTCAATAGATTTATTTCAAAGTCAGTGGAGAAAAGTCTCCTGCTTTTCCAAGTTCTTCGCAGCAACAGCAAATTTGAGTGGAGCGAAGAACAAAGAAGAGCGTTCGCGCAACTCAAGTCTTATCTGAGAGAAATGACAAGCTTTGCTAGTCCTCAGCCAAAGGAAGCACTGTTATTATATGTGGCGGCTTCGCATTCGCTGTGAGTGCCGCTCGCAGATTGGACAAAACCATCTTCATACACCGAAGGGCTAGTTTTCGAACAACCCTGGGAAATCTATTGTGACGGGGCTTGGTGTCATTTAGGCACCGGGGCTTCGGAAATTCTGGTGTCTCCTTCGGGTATCAAGCTTAGATACGTAGTAAGGTTCGAATTCAGCAAAGAACTGATAAGTGCACCAACAATATTGCAGAGTATGAAGCATTGTTGTTATCTCTCCGAAAATTGAAGTCATTGGGCGTTCTCACCTTCGTCATAAAAACTGATTGGCAAAATTGTCTGAGAGACACTGCGAAAATGTGGCTTCGTCCGTAACGCACCAACAAAGTTGAATTTGTCTGTAACACACTATGATTTTGAAACTCATGTCTGTGACACACTATTACCAGTTTGCAATTGTTTTCAACTTTTTTATCTCAATCCATAAGATACATTAGAGATTGAAACTCGGCACCAATGTACATTGTTGCATCGTCTATCATTGAAAAATGGAACCAGTTTTTTTTTCATTGTTTGCATCGCGTGCTCATGGTTTTAATATTGAATTTGTCGGTCAAATCATGCAAAGAATCGAAAAAAATCTGGTTCCATTTTTCAATGATAGACGATGCAACAATGTACATTGGTGCCAAGTTTCAATCTCTAATGTATCCTATGGATTGAGATAAAAAAGTTGAAAACAATTGCAAAATGGTAATAGTGTGTCACAGACATGAGTTTCAAAATCGTAGTGTGTTACAGACAAATTCAACTTTGTTGGTGTGTTACGGACGAAGCCACATTTTCGCAGTGTCTCTCAGACAATTTTCCCAAACTGATTCTAAGGTCCTGCAGGGTCATGTCGACAAGTCATACGTGGCCAGGGACACGGAACTAATCAAATACCTTAAATTAGTGCGAAGTATGAAGAAGCACTTTCGCGGATTCTCTTGCATCCACTTAGACCGGAGTGAAAACGCAGAAGCAGATGCATTGGCCAAGGCAGCAGCAGCAAGAAAAGAAACATTGCCCCCAGATGTATTCTTTGAAACTCTGTTCAGCCCTTCGATTAAGACAACAGAAAAAAAGCCAGCATCATCAATGCAATCTACAGCGAAGACTGGAGAGCCCCAATCATGGCATATCTCTGCAATTTCTATGAGCCCGAAAACGAGGCCGAAGATAAAAGAATGAGAGCCAAGGAAAGAAACTATACAATCATCAACGATCAGTTGTATCGAAGAGGAATTGTGAGCCCGCTCCTTAAATGCATCAGCAGAGAACAAGGAAAAATTATTCTGAGGGAGATACATGAAGGGATCTGTGGTTCTCATCGAGGAGTAACATCTATCGCAGCAAAGGCTCTTCGCCAAGGTTTTTTCTGGCCCACCGCAACCACTGATGCACAAGAAATCGTAAAGAAGTGCAAAGCGTGCCAAAAGTTCTCGAACAAAGAAAGAAGCCCAGCACAACTTTCAAAATTGATTCAACCATCTTGGCCTTTGCAGCGATGGGGAATTGATATAGTGGGCCCATTACCCACCGCCCACGGAAATTACACTCACGCAGTCGTAACTCTCGATTACTTCACCAAATGGATAGAAGCAAAGCCAATCGTGAGCATCTCCTGCTCCAACAATCAAGAAATTTTTCTGGCAAACATCATTTGTAGATTCGGAGTGCCCATGGAGGTAACAGTCGTCAATGGTAAACAGTTCGAGAACTATGACTTCAAAGAATATTGCTATAGCCTTGGGGTCAAAGCACACTTCGCTTCGGTGTATCACCCTCAAACAAACGGGGCTGTTGAAAATGCAAACAAGCAGATTTTCGAAGGCATCAAGAAGTGCCTACTCGACCAGAAGAAAGGCAAATGGGCAGATGAATTGCCGAAGATAGTGTGGGCACACAACACCACAACCTCAAGAACAACAAAATTCACACCGTTCAAGCTGCTCTTTGGTGAAGAAGCCATGACTCCAGAAGAGGTCAAGTACCACAGTACTAGGGTCGAAGCCGGCAACCCAAATCCCGAAGATCAGGCCATCGCGAAGGACATGGTCGAAATCTCCAGGCTCGACGCAGCTCACAATTTGGAAAAATATCAAGAAGAAACAAGAAAATGGAGGGACCAAAAGGTGGTCCACAGGCACTTCGACCTCGTGTTACTCCGAAGCCCAAGAACTGAGAGCCTCAGCAAACTTGAACCCAAGTGGCAAGGGCCATACATTGTGGTCAAAACAAACAATCCAGGCTCATATCGCCTGGCAGACGGCGAAGGCAATGACCTCCCTCATTCCTGGAATGTTGAAAACCTCAAGAAGTACTTCGCCTAAGGCAAAAAATTGTAACAGTCTTCGCGAAAATATAAGCGATCACCCTTTTCCAACTTTCAGTAGTTTCTTTTTATCTTTTCTCTTCGTTTTTAGAGATTTCAAGGCTCATACTCTTTTCCTCACAGGGGAACCCCATCTTGGGGGTGAGGTTTTTAACGAGGTGAGACCTTCATGTAACCCCTTGCAATCATAATGCAAGTACTCCCAAAAAAAAATCGCGAAGAGTCTCGTACGTCGATGCAAACTCACATAATAAGTTTTCAGCATCAACAATAGCATAAACTAAGTACGTAAACCTTTGATCTTCGCAATTCAAGCGTAGCTCTCCGGCTTATCAAATGTAACAAAAGTTACAAAGCCAGATCGGCGAAATGCCAAGCCCAAGCGGCAAAATTCTTACTATCAGAAGTAAGGAAACTTATGCGGGTAAAAACACCCCATGTGCGTGCAAAGCAGCACCAACCGCCTAAGGGCGAAAATGCAATGACAAGTCAAATATACAGGGAACCTATCCCGTAGAGCAGTAAAAGCGCACGAAAAAGAACAAGTTAGCACAATCTCTACTCAAGTACACTGCGAATAACTAAAGGCGAAGGGTACAGCGTCTACAAAACAATAATAGAACGCGCGAGACCCAACTCTATCTCCTCTTATAAATAGAGCAAATTCACAGCGCCTCCTAAGGCATCACAAAACCGTCATGGAACCTTCAAAGAGTCCAGCGCAGAGGCGCATGGAGAAGTACCTAGAGTCAATGGAAAACCTTAGGCAAAGCCAACAATCTCAAGGCTCCTCTAGCAATATTCAAGCACCTATACCACCACCATAAGCTGAGCAACCACCAAATCTCAACCGGGGCTTCGCCCTCGTGCAGTATCAACAACCAGAACCACTCCATGTTATCCCACAAGAAACCCTAGCTCTTCCAGAGTTCATCGATCTGGAGGACCCGTTTACCAGGTATTTGCCAAACAACAATGCAGCACTAAGGGTGAGAAACGGCGGAGTGGCGAGCCGTACAAGGAGCCGCACTCGCGGTAGGCAGTAAGTGTTCATCGCCCACTCTGAATATATCCAGTGTGAACACCGCTCCTATAGCGAGCTTGTTCTTCGCCATTGTGTATCAAGACCACAACCACTATAATAAATAAGTTGCTTGTGCTGTTGTTATCGCCTAAACTTCTGATCCCAATAAGAGGGGAGTTTTTCCGAAGTGGAAAACATTTTGGCGTCAATCTCGCACCTCGTCCCTTCGATTGCCAGGGGGGAGGGGAGTTTTTCCGAAGTGGAAAACATCTTCGCGTCAATCTCGCACCTCGTCCCTTCGATTGCCAGGGGGGAGGGGAGTTTTTCCGAAGTAGAAAACATCTTCGCGTCAATCTCGCACCTCGTCCCTTCGATTACCAGGGGGAGGGGAGTTTTTCCGAAGTGGAAAACATCTTCGCGTCAATCTCGCACCTCGTCCCTTCGATTGCCAGGGGGGAGGGGAGTTTTTCCGAAGTGGAAAACATCTTCGCGTCAATCTCGCACCTCGTCCCTTCGATTGCCGGGGGGAGGGGAGTTTTTCCGAAGTGGAAAACATCTTCGCGTCAATCGCGCACCTCGTCCCTTCGATTGCCAGGGGGAGGGGAGTTTTTTCGAAGAAGAAAATTCAACGCAAGCTAGAACAGGCATAATCTCCGTACATAACAGTAAAACAAACGAAGATCAAAACTACAACTCCATGTAAACACTTCCGTAACATTGGTTCTTCGAGGGAACATCAAAAACCCAAGGATGAAAGAAGATGGGCTCCATCTCCATTACTTCCTCCTTCGGAACAACTAGAATTGGCGGGTTTTTACGTCCTTCGCGGGACTTGAAAATATTAGCAATTCCCGCACGGCATTCAAAGTACTCCTTCAAGGCATACGTCCAAAAACGGCTCAACGAAGTTTCACCAAACCTTCTGTGAAAAGCCACGAAGCTACCACGGGTAGCACAAAAGTTGCCATTACGATAACAAAGAGGTTCAAAAGCAGGCTCCTCGCCGGGGACCTGCACATAGTATATTACATTAAGACAGAATTCGGTACAAGCCACAACACCCCTAGGCCAAACGTGAAACATCTCTAGACCTCGCCACTGCGCCTGGCCTCTTCGCCGTTTTTCCCCACTTCGGAAGGTTCTAGCTTTCGCCTTTTTCGAAGCAGTGGCATCTTCGCTGGCGGAAGCCGCGCGCTTGCTCAGAGCATGACTTTGAGGAGCTTGTTTCTTCTCCGCTGGAACACCTCCCGCACCCTTCGTTTCAAAGCAAAGTGGTTACAACAACACGACAAGCAAAAATCGAAATGAGTTAACAAAACGCGAAGTTGTTACCGCCGCAAGTTCCTCGGCAGCCCTTTGGCACGAAGCTTCAGCGCCAACCGGTCCCCAGTAGTACTTGAGGAAACGTTTCACAACGACCCGCACTTTGTCGTTGCTGGTCGAGGCATTGGCGGCCGCGAAGTCAGCGGGAGTGAAGCCGGACTTTCCCAGTTCGACGAAGTGAGCGCACTTCTTCTTATCCAGGAGGTCCAGCAGCGCGAAGAGGCCGGTGCGGAGGGCTTGATCCCCAGAGTTGCGAAAAGCCTCCGGGAGTAGCTTCATCTCTTGATCCAGCCAGGCAAAGAAGAGTGACGGCGATACGCGATTGTCGGTCGGCAGGGGAAAAGTCTTTCCGCCAACCTGAGACAGCGCTCCAGACAGTTGACGGAAGGCATTGGATGCCCCTTCGTCAAACATCTTCGCGAAATCCTCAAGTTGCCGAGTTACCTCGGCATTCTTCTCTTCCGCGGCTTTAAGCTTCTCCGCGTGCGCGAGCTCTATTTTTTCAAGAGAGGTCTTCACCTCAGATAGCTCCTTTTCCTTAGCGGCCAAGTTAGTCTTGGCCTGCTCAAACTCCGCACGGGTTTTCTCCCACAGAGCCTTCTCTCGGCGCAGTTCCTCAAGTTTGGCGGAAGAATCTCCGCTGACACCGTCAGCAGCAACCTTAGAATGAAGAGCCTTGGAGGTGGCATACACCTATAAAAACATAAGCATCGAAAAATAATAAGACAAGGAAACTCAGATAGTAAAAACATAAAGGAAGAGCGAAAAGAAGTATACCACTGAAACTTGCCGTTCCAGTGTATCAACGAGCTCCGTCACCGGCGCTTCGCTGAGGGGGCGCCCCAGACCTGCGAAGACAAAAGAAACAAATCCTAAACATCTTCGCAGAACACCAATAAGTCTAACGTTAAAGATAAACAAAGGACCCGCAAGAGACCTTCGGCGTTAAAATCAATGCCTCCACTCATCATTCCAAATATCAACTGGCTAACTTCATCGCCAAGAGCGTTAAACGATATAGCATCACTGGAGCTGCAACTGCTAGAGTCATCAGAACTGCTACTCGTGCTTTCGCTAGACCCGCTGCTAGAGGACCCAGCATCATCCCTCATTCCTTGCAGAACGCGGTCTAGGCCAGCATCATCGACCGTAAAGGCGTCGACATCGCGGTTGCTCTCCGCAGAGGCATTCCTAGCATTTCCCACCGATCGTCGCTAACGACTTCATCGGAGTCATCCAAGTTAACAACGGGGACCCCAGAGGGAGCGACGAAGTCATCAACCCCAATGTCAAAGCCTTGACCAGAGTGTGATCGACGCGAACTCTCCGCCAAAATCTCGTCGGAGCCGGTCAGGTCGTAAACCGGAGCGACCATTGGAGGAGCCGAACCAAATCCTTCGCCAGGGTCACGGCCACCAACGGGAGCTGCAGTCTCTTCGCGCTGGACAGTAGGAAGGCTGGACGAGGCCTCTAAGCCTTCTGAAATCCGAAGGGAGCTACCTGTTTTACCAGTGGACCTTTTCCATTTCCGCCTCTCCGCTTGTATGGTCACCATCTTCTCAACAGCGGATGAGGGAACCTTCCGAACAGTTTTTCTGGAAGGAGCTTTTTCAGGGTTCCCCTCCTCTTCGTATTCCGGAGGTTCAATGTCATTCCTCCACCCCTCCAGCTCAACGAAGCAAGTTGTCCTAAAAACCTTTTCACCAGGTTTCTTGCGGACCCGTTTGACCGGACCAATCTTGTGCCCGTAGTACTTGACTTTCATGAAGTCGAAGATCCGATCGACGCGATGCTTAACCAAGAGTTTCCGATCGCACAGATCAGCTTCCTCTTCGGTGTAAGGACCGCATAGAATTTCAGCGGTTTCCTCTACAACCTTAACGAATTGAGCATCGGACAAATCGTCAGGTTTCTTCAACACGTCTTCAGCGAAGAGTGGGCTCTCATACTCTATTTTACCCACCCTCTTCGCTTTGTGCCTCCTGGGGTGCCACCCACTGCGAAGAGGCCATATGCGAGCAGCGACAAACTCTTCTACTACACTTCGCGAACTCAGTACTCGGCACACATTTTTGAATGCGCCGACGACTTTCTGAAACCCTTCGCTGTCCCCGTAACCGGGAGAAAAGACCGGGTCGGCATCGCGTATGGTACTCCCAAGTGGGTAAAAAGTTTCTCCCTGGTCATCCTTTGCCGAGGGAACCGGCACGTAGAACCAGTATCTCATCCAGTCTTCAGGCCACTTGTTCCGATTAGCAGTCGCAAGACTACCTGTCTTGATCTTTGATTTCTTTGAGAATTCACGGGGTTTGAACGAGCATATCCCATACTGGAAGTGGAACATATCATCGTCGAAGTAAACCTTCTTGTTTTGCAAATGTGTTGGCGGTCGTTAAACCATGATTTGACCGCCAACCTACCGGTAAATAAATGCATAACACCAAGATTTTGTGCATAGTAGTTAGGAATAACACTACTCCACAAGTTTTGGTGAATATTTGGATGCAGGAGTGAATAATGGAGAAAAGAGGGCCCAGCCAGGGAAAATCCCTGGCCGGCCGGCCCCACCCTAGGCCGGCCGGCCCCACCTGGTGGCCACAGGCCTCAGGCTCTCTCCAGTGGGCTGCAAATTAATCCTCAACACGTGATTGAAGGCCAGCCCAACATAATTCCACCGTCATTCTAGAAGGTGGGCCATTTGGGCCTTAACTTGGCCCTTACTTCAATCCTGCCGACCCCACGGACAAACCGACCTTCAGACCGCCTTCAGGAGTGCATCTGGAGCGTTGAGGCAGAAGGCGGTGGCCAACCGCCACAGGGGACGGCCGGCCGGCCACCCCCCTAGGCCGGCCGGCCGGCTTTGGCGGCGCCGCCTCTCCAAAGTCGGCAGAGGAGCTTCAACCGCCTTGGAGACCTATAAAATGGACCCCTCGGCCTCCGAAGCAACGTGCACCATCACACTTCATCCAAGTGTTCATTAGTTTAGTTGAGTAGTAGCTTTGGGAGTTAGAGTAGAGTAGAGTAGAGTGAGAGCTCTCTCGGGCTTCCGGAGTCTTCTCGGAGTTCGGTATAGTTCTTTGTATCTTACTCTTGAGATATTATTTTATTTAATATAATATTTAGTTTTATCTTTATTTATTTCTTTTAGTAGTTCTTTTCTATTTAGTTTATTTATTCTGCCGAGTAAGTGCTCGTAGAAGTCTTGTTGTGGGATTCGTGATTGTTGGAATAGCGAGTACGAGAGAGTGCCGTCGTCGGAGATGACGTCGTGTGAAATCTGTGCTTGTTCATTCTTAGATAGGACTGCTCCGTTGATCAAGAGTAGCTCCTCTAGGCGGGTTGTAAGCATGGCGCTTAGATCTTTGCCTATGCACGTTTGGCACCCAACCCCACGGAGGATGGTAGCCGCGAGTGTATGTGACAGCTGCACCGGTCTCTGTAATCCACCACGTCCGGGTTGGACTCAGCAGGGTCTTAATTATAGCGGATGGATCCCCAGGGTGAACTAGCAGCATCGGTTGCCCTGGCACTTCCATGCCCCGAAACGACATGACTTGTATGTGTATGAGCTTAGCTAGAGTAAATAACCTTTGTAGAATGGATTACTAGGAAGAGTGAATAATAGATAAATATACAGGTAGCCTTAACTCTATCTCGTTGCTCTCCCAAATGTATACTACGTTTTTATTTCATTACCTTGGATTTGAGGATGTGTGTGCCACCCATAATTATCATGCCTATCTTACCCCCGTCTCAAGTATAGTTGATACATTATTTCTTTCTCCAAATTATCCAATGCATAGCTATCATTCAGCTTTCTTTTGCTCTACTTCCCTGCGGAAATATAAATACGATAACCCTGGAATACTCCAAGGTGAAATGCTACAATGGTGATCCATGCGCTTGCGGAATTAATGAATTTAATTTTATCGCATAAGAACCGCCAACAAGCATTTCTGGCGCCGTTGCCGGGGAAGTAGCAGCTAGAAACTGAATAAATGCATTGAAGTTTGTGAGAAGAATAATTATCACTTACTTTTGCGGGCTTACCCTTGTCCTGTCTTTCTTTGTTGTGGAAATTTGAAACAGGACTGTGCATGACTGGTTTCGACCTACCAGAAAACTTCCACTCAGATCCAGAGCAGTTCTTGAGGAAAGTTCGAGCAAGAATCACCAAACAGATCCACAAGAACGCTCTGGCTCTCGAATCGTCTCCTCCATCGGTTGTCAGGGCCTCCTCAACGAACAACACCATGGCCGACCCCGTTGTTGAGAAGACGATCAATGACTTCTCCGCGCCAACTACGGAGAACATTCGTGTGGGTCCCAACCCGCGCCTCACCAACAAGGACTACGAGCTCAAGCCAGCCTTGATCAACATGATCTTGGCTAGTCCTTTCTGTGGGAAGCCGTCGGAGGATGCAAACGCTCACCTCCAAAGGTTCCTGATGACGTGCAACACTTTCGTCATAAAGGATGCACCTCAGGACGCCATCCGACTACAGCTTTTCCCATTCTCTCTGTTGGGGAAGGCTCTTCAGTGGTTCTACGCGAACCAAGAGTCCCTCGACACGTGGACGGCATGCTCCAATGCCTTCCTCGCCAAGTTCTTCCCGCCGGGCAAGACGACTGCCCTGCGAAACAAGATATCGGGCTTCCAACAGCTCGCAGATGAGTCGACCGCAGAAGCCTGGGACAGGATGCAGGAGTACGTTCTCTCATGCCCACACCATGGCATGGAGGAATGGCTCCTTATACAGAGTTTCTACCACGGTTTGAGACCGTCCGCTCGAGAGCATCTCGACGCCGCAGCAGGCGGCTCCTTCTTCTCCCTTAGCGTGAAGAACGCTAAGAAGTTGATAGAGAAGGTGGCGGCCAACCAGACTCATGGTGAACGCCAAGCGGCGAGCACCAAGACCCGTGGAGTGCACCAAGTGGAGACAATGGACATGCTCGCCATCAAGCTCGATCAGCTACTCCGCAAGGTGGAATCTCCACAGGACCTGCAGGTTGCGGATTCCCGCATGACTTGCGAGGAATGCGGCAACGTTGGGCATATGGGCATCAATTGCCCAAATGTGAGAGAGGAATGCAATTTCCTCAACAATGGCAATGGGTTCCGCTCCCAGAACAACTACGGCTGGAATTCCAGGCCCGACCTCTCCTTCAACAAAAATCAGGGAGGTAACAATGGTAGTCTTTCCCGTTATGAGCCCTCTATCAAGGATCTAGTTCTCGGCCAGGTCAAGATCAATGACAGTATTAGTAAGAAATTTCTTACTACGGACAAAGCCTTGGAGAGCATAGATGCCAAGTTAGAGTCGTTCAGCACTGCTCTGCAGAATCAGCTAAGCCATAACAAGATGCTAGAAACACAAATAGCGCAAATAGCTTCAGCTGTGCAGTCTCCTCGTGCGGGTAAACTTCCTGGGCAACCGGAAGTTAATCCCAAGGAGAGTGTGAATGCAATAACCATCAGGTGTGAAGAAAGCGACTTGGATGCCGCACTCCCCAGGGATGTGATCAGAAAAGATCCCGGATGGCCAACCATTCCGTGCTTGGTCAACGACCGTTGTTTCGCTCGGGCACTGTGTGACTTAGGGGCGAGCGTAAGCATCATGCCGAAGGCGATGTACGATGGGTTAAACCATCCCTTATCTCCAATGGCCATGAAGCTTCAGCTTGCGGATGGGTCACTACGCCTGCCCTTGGGGATTGTCGAAGAAGTTCCCGTACAGATCAGAAACCTCTTCGTCCCCGTCGACTTTGTTGTGCTTGACATGGAGGTAGATGTCAAGACCCCTCTCATCCTTGGGAGGCCGTTCTTGAGCACCACCAACGCCAACATTGACGTGGGGGCAGGAGAGATCCACTTGGACTTCAACGGCAGGGAAGAGACGTTCAGCTTCAAGCCTAAGGTTGAGCAATGCAAGCAAGTACGCGTCATATATGGAAAGAACCCAAGGAGAGTGGAGAAGATTGAAATTACTCCACCCATGCCACAGCCAGACAAGCTCATCGCACATATGAGAGACTATTTGGAAAGAGAGAATGCAAGAAGGCTAGCAAAATATTGGAGGACTCCAAGGAGGATGCCTCAGCCGCCAAACACACCTCAAGCCCCTCTTGCTCCTCCACCGCAAGAAGGAGTGGGCGAATCACAATCGCCTAAGAAGAGGAGAGCGAGGCGCTCAAGAAAGAAGAAGGCAGCTACGGCATCGACCGAGGAGAGTACAACAAAGGCGCCTAATGAAGAAAAGGTCGCCGCCACCAACACAAAGAAGACAACCAAGGTGTGGCGGAAGAAAGAAGGAACCTCTACCTCGCCAGATTCTCCAGCGAGCGAGGTCCAAACAAGTTGAAGATTTGGAGAACGTCTAGCTCAAAGACGTAAAAATGAGAGCCCTCCGATTGGGGAGGCCATCCCAATCGTTATCCTAGCTAGGCCTAGCGCTCGTTTTTCTTTCCATAAATCATAAAAACAAAATAAAAAAAAATATATAGAAAATTTTAAAATAACAAAAATAATAGGATTCCCGGCGATGCTCGTTAGGAGCCAGCCGTTTGTATCATCCTCACTCTTTTTTTTGCAGATCAAGAAGGAGGAGGAAGAGCCTGAATCAAGCTTAAGTCTTACAAAGACTCAAGCTTGGGGAGGGCACCCCAGGTAAGAAGGAGTTCAATACAAGCTCGAGTCTTGCAAAGACTCAAGCTTGGGGAGGACCCCCAGGTAAGTATTCCTAACTTTCTCAATAAATAAATAAACTCCCTGTTTCGAATAAATGCTAGAATCTTGGTGTTATGCTGCACTTAAAGGAAATGATGATCGAGTTACAAATTAGCTTCCCATGTGTCGCATAGATGCAACCTCTACTCCTGACATACGTGTTATTTTTATTTGAGCATGATCACACCATGAGTCTTGCTTATTTCCGTGGGTTGCATTTGTTACACCAAGTCTGAGCATTGTGGATTGTGATATGGCATGATTAGGACTTGTTGCAATTTCTTAGTATGGTTTCATTCAGAGATGTTTTTCTAGAATTGCTGCAAGTACCTAAAACCCTTCTGTTTTGGCACACTTCTCTTAGTGTGAGGATTTATTAACCTACCAGAGCCATATCATAATATTCGAAACAGCCCCACTCATAGCCATTTGTTTATGCATTGAGTTTTGTTAAGGTTTGATGTACTCCTGAAACTAAGCACTCCTAAATTTTGGTCATAATTCCTTCGCGTGTGTTTTCGAAAATTTCTCTCCACCAAATAAAAAGGGGAATGTTTGGATAAATCAACCAAACATTTTTCAGAGTTTGCAAAACTTTTGGTCCATCAAAAATGCTCAAGAATATTTCAAAATGTTTCATTGAACCATTCAAAATTTATGGCCCCTTGCACCATGGAATAGTAAAAAAAAAAAAAAAAAAAAAAAAAAACTCTATGGTTGCATGACAAAAGCATGGCCATATGGTTCCTATCATAAACATCTTGATCAAAATAAAAGGACCAATGTTTTCAAAACCCCCTTCCATAAGTGTGAGTTCATTTTCTCCCCCTTCATCACATCATTTCCTATGACCAAAATAAATGGAGTTGCTATGTTGATTGAGACTCATTCTTTAGCTTTACAATATATGCATGACATTTGTGCATTCCTTACCAAGCTCCACAAACAAAGCCTCATTTGGTAGAAGGTAGGATGAGTGAAGCTTGTAGGAATAGAACTCACATTGTAGGTAAGAGAAGTGCCTACCAAAACAAAGGAGAATTTTTGCACCTTACCTTGCAGCACATAAAAACTCTGGATACATACCTGCTAGAATTGTGTACTTGTCCGAAAATGCCGTTCTAGTCTCCAATGCTGCATGACAAGGTGTGACATATAAGCCCCACGATTTTTGCAACACTCATGAATATTTTGTGCTCTCGTAAACTTACCACTGTTTAGGGAGTATGTTGTTGCATCTTTATTACCCATGGGGCGCTTCTTTGTAACTCCTGATCCGCCGGTACCCTGAGTTGAGTTTGCTCGGGACGAGCAAAGTTTAAGCTTGGGGAGGTTGTTGGCGGTCGTTAAACCATGATTTGACCGCCAACCTACCGGTAAATAAATGCATAACACCAAGATTTTGTGCATAGTAGTTAGGAATAACACTACTCCACAAGTTTTGGTGAATATTTGGATGCAGGAGTGAATAATGGAGAAAAGAGGGCCCAGCCAGGGAAAATCCCTGGCCGGCCGGCCCCACCCTAGGCCGGCCGGCCCCACCTGGTGGCCACAGGCCTCAGGCTCTCTCCAGTGGGCTGCAAATTAATCCTCAACACGTGATTGAAGGCCAGCCCAACATAATTCCACCGTCATTCTAGAAGGTGGGCCATTTGGGCCTTAACTTGGCCCTTACTTCAATCCTGCCGACCCCACGGACAAACCGACCTTCAGACCGCCTTCAGGAGTGCATCTGGAGCGTTGAGGCAGAAGGCGGTGGCCAACCGCCACAGGGGACGGCCGGCCGGCCACCCCCCTAGGCCGGCCGGCCGGCTTTGGCGGCGCCGCCTCTCCAAAGTCGGCAGAGGAGCTTCAACCGCCTTGGAGACCTATAAAATGGACCCCTCGGCCTCCGAAGCAACGTGCACCATCACACTTCATCCAAGTGTTCATTAGTTTAGTTGAGTAGTAGCTTTGGGAGTTAGAGTAGAGTAGAGTAGAGTGAGAGCTCTCTCGGGCTTCCGGAGTCTTCTCGGAGTTCGGTATAGTTCTTTGTATCTTACTCTTGAGATATTATTTTATTTAATATAATATTTAGTTTATCTTTATTTATTTCTTTTAGTAGTTCTTTTCTATTTAGTTTATTTATTCTGCCGAGTAAGTGCTCGTAGAAGTCTTGTTGTGGGATTCGTGATTGTTGGAATAGCGAGTACGAGAGAGTGCCGTCGTCGGAGATGACGTCGTGTGAAATCTGTGCTTGTTCATTCTTAGATAGGACTGCTCCGTTGATCAAGAGTAGCTCCTCTAGGCGGGTTGTAAGCATGGCGCTTAGATCTTTGCCTATGCACGTTTGGCACCCAACCCCACGGAGGATGGTAGCCGCGAGTGTATGTGACAGCTGCACCGGTCTCTGTAATCCACCACGTCCGGGTTGGACTCAGCAGGGTCTTAATTATAGCGGATGGATCCCCAGGGTGAACTAGCAGCATCGGTTGCCCTGGCACTTCCGTGCCCCGAAACGACATGACTTGTATGTGTATGAGCTTAGCTAGAGTAAATAACCTTTGTAGAATGGATTACTAGGAAGAGTGAATAATAGATAAACATACAGGTAGCCTTAACTCTATCTCGTTGCTCTCCCAAATGTATACTACGTTTTTATTTCATTACCTTGGATTTGAGGATGTGTGTGCCACCCATAATTATCATGCCTATCTTACCCCCGTCTCAAGTATAGTTGATACATTATTTCTTTCTCCAAATTATCCAATGCATAGCTATCATTCAGCTTTCTTTTGCTCTACTTCCCTGCGGAAATATAAATACGATAACCCTGGAATACTCCAAGGTGAAATGCTACAATGGTGATCCGTGCGCTTGCGGAATTAATGAATTTAATTTTATCGCATAAGAACCGCCAACAAAATGCAAGCGGAAAAATCGGCAAAACGCATCAGGGTGAAGCCGACCTTTGTGAGTGCGCACTGCCCATATGAACTTCGCCAGTTGCACCAAGGCGTTAGGCGTCAGTTGGTGCATCTCCACGTTGTATCGGAATAGGATCGCTCCGAGAAAGTTCCACGTCGGCTGACGAAACCCTGCCTCATAAAAATCCGGAACACAACAGCCTCATTCGGCTCTGGAGTAGGAATCTCCTCGCCCTTAGGCGCCCGCGCGTCCCTGCCTCAAAGTATCCAAGCTTCGCGTACTGCTCAAGCACGCATTCCGTAACAAGCGACCGCCCAAGGCGTAGAGTCTTTGGCAACTGCAAAGGTTTCCTAAGCGGAGCTCCACCTCTTAACCGAGTCTTTTCCCTGTCAGACAACTCCGCTGAATCAAGGGCAGCGTCTTTGGAGCAACCCTCTTCGGCAGTGTGGCTTTTCGCTCCGAGCTCAGCCGCAGAATCTAAATAAGCAGTAAAATCAGCATTCTCTCCAAAATAGTTACCTCCGACGGTAGGCGGAGTGGCACTGGGAGCAATGTCGGCGGTAGTCATACCAGCCGCGGCGCCTTTCTCTGCATCACCCTCCGCGGTCAGATTAAGCGGAGCCACTTCGCGTTCCTCGTGCGGTGGAGAGTCCGGTATCTTCTCTGAGCTATCGCTCAGCAAAGATCGTGACTCAGCCGCCGGAGAACCTGACGGAGCCTTCGCTGTAGCATCTTCGTTTGCCATGTCGTCTATGAGGCGCGCAGTCTGCCTGATCCTAGACATGAAAAACTAATAAACCATTAAGCAGCGAAAAGCAATTCCCCTCGCGAGAGGTGGGAATAACAAAAGTACAGCGAAGAACAAAAATTTTACATATAAGAAACATACCAAAGGTTGAATTCCGAAGAAAGCGGGCGTCGTTTGAACAGCTTCAAAGCTAGCGAGAGGCGAAGAGGTTTGAAAACTTCAGCCGGAAGGCGTGAAATTATCTCGCACCCCCCCCCCCCCCCCGGTCCTTTTATAGGGGGGTGAAAACGCGTGCATTTACTGCACGTGGATTACCGTGCCCAGCGGTTAAAACAGAAATAACGGTTATAACAATCGATTCAACCTCTTCGCTTATTTTACTTGTGCAACTTTTTCGGCTCAACTTCGAGAGGGGAGTTTTTCCGACTAGCCTCTTCGCATTCTTCGAGAGTTATCAGGTTCGAGGGTTCGGCTCATCGAAGTTGAACCTCGCCCACGAGGGGCTTTGTTGGGGATGGCGAAGAGGTCAGTCGGTAAAACTCGCCGTCTCTTCGTTATTCAACACTTCTCTCCCTTTTGCCTATTCAGTTGCAGATTCCAGAATCCCTGGAGGGGAACACGAAGAGGATTCGCCACCAAGGAGAGTTGTGGCGAAGTACCAGAATGAAGCGCGAAGGGCCAAGCGCGGATGACGGAGTCCTGGAGCTGCAGTGAAGAGCAAACGACAAAGGGCCCTTCATGTGGGTCCCTTCATAGGAGGGTCCCACCTCCAGAGGACTTAGGGTTAGCATTTCGGGAAGTGTTGTAACTTGACTGTTATGCCCTTTTGACAATTCTGTACATAGGGTTTGCTGTATAAACTAGTGAGACCAAGGGTATTTGTGTCAAGAAGGGCGTAACAGTCGAGTGGGCTATAAATAGCGCCCCTAGAACTCCTGTGGGGGGGGGGGGGGGGGGGGGGTCGATTCCTGTTGAGTAGTACCAAGGTACTGTAATATGAATCTTCCTAGAAATGCATTTCTCTTCGTGTTAACTTTCCTTCTCCTTCGCATTTACTTTCTCGTATTAGGAAATAGTAGTGATTGATTTAGCGATGTGATTTTGTAATTCTTGTTTGGTATTGTCCTACGAGGATATCCTAACAAAGAGCGGGGCCGACAATCCTATGGTGGAAGGTGTCGGTTTTCCAACATCCTGTGGACACTCTGTTATGTTGGCAAACTGATTTCTACTGAATTAATGTATGTCCATAGAAGTATTGATGCTTAGTGCTTCCAAAAAGTGTTGGTATATCATTGTGTTTGTGTTTTTCTTGGGGAGATAATTTATGAATGGTTATGCTTTCTACTACTGAAATGGCAATAATCATATTGTCCATAAGGTTGATTAGATTGAATTGAGTACTACAAACACTGGTAAAAGGCCCAAATAAGGAGTAATATGTGATGTTTCTGACTTGGCATTGGCACCTGGACGCCGCAATAGCTCTACGTATGTTTCTTCAAAGGCGCAAACTCCTGAGATTGACGGTGTTGGAAGGTTTTATTGGGTAGTAGTTTGCTGAATGCATGTGATCTTAGGCTAAGTAAGTTTTACCTTCGAAATTGCACCCCCACCCCGAAATTATCATACGGATCAGTCCAGATTGCACTGTAACTGAATTAGGATACTCTTAAATGTAAGAACCGGAACAATACGAACAAAGGTAGATATTGTTGGCTAATCAATTTGTTTTTTGATCCACTGGCAATACGTAAAGAACTCCACTGTAAGTATATTTTGAGCCTTTTGGTCACATACATAATGTACGTGCATTGGATACTTAAAATTTTGGCTACTCCTGCATGATTTTTTTTATATTATTTAATTCTTCATATATTATATAAAAAGTCTAATCAAGTCAAGTTTCTCATAATTCTCATGATCCTGCCAAGTGACGCAAGTTTTGTACACGTGCGTGGCGACGTGCATTTGTACTAGTAGGATTCAGTACTGCGGTTGGAGCTTGGTCTTTAGAGCTGCTATCTGCTATTGGCCTATTCCTAGCTTACCGTCAGAATAGTGGTCCGTTGTGATTCATGTTTGGCGACGAGAGAACTGCAGCTAGTATGTGGATTTGTTATGGTTTGATTTTTTACTCAGGTATTTAGGGTCGCCGCTTTGCGTTTAAGATGCCTGGATGCTGTGATATTATTATGTTTATAGAGAAATCCGGGCCGTCATCTGTACTTTTTTGTTAATTAAAAAAGTTAAGCTCGGTGTTGAACTGTAAATCAGCTAAAAAATGCTTTAGGAATGGAACACACAGTTAAGGACATATGGTTCATCACCATTGCAATCGTAATTGACCTCTGAAGTCTGAATGAAAAATCCTACTAAACGAAGACTTATGATATGTGGAATCTGTTGCATAATTGAATTATTGAAGATGCACAGGGAGAAGAAAATTATTTGTATGCTTGTGTTTTGTTATAGATACACCACCCGCAAAAACGCTGTTGCCGCGCGCGGTACTGTAGCGCACAGTGCGTGGCACTGTAGCTGCAGTCGGTACTGCTGCGCGCACAGTGTTAAAAAAATCCCCTCGCCCTCCTCAGGTCAAAGCACATGGTTAAGACTCGCGCCGAAGCTCACAACGGCCAGCTGAGTCCCTGTGTAGGATCGAGGAGGGGGTTCGGGGGTTTTCTCGGCCTGCGTGAGAGGCTCTTCTCCTTAGCAAAATGCCGTCGGGGGCGGTCTTACCCCCGGCAGGTCGAGTTTTTTTACACCACGCACTTTGTCAGGCCCGTTAGTTATGTTTGTACTTGACGTAGTCAAACATTTGTTTAATCTGAGTTCATCTATGCGCCTAGCTGGTCCGGTCCCGAGTGGCCAGAGCCTCTGGCTCCGGGAGCTTCGGCTCCCGTCGGCCCGGGATCGAGACCGCGGCACCGCGGCACTGCGGAGAATATTTCCTGCGATATGGCTCTGTTCTCTGCAGTGCAAAAAAAAATCCTCTCGCTTCTCTGTTGGACCAAAGCACAGGTTAAGTACTCGCGCCGATTCTCACCAGCCTACTAAGTCCCTGTGTATGGTGCAGAGGAGGGTTCGGGGGTTTTCTCGATCTGTGTGAGACGATCGTTCTCCTTAAAAAAAAATGCCCGGGGGCCGTCATAACCCCCGCAGGTCGAGTTCATCTATGCACAACTGAAGGCATGAACTCCTTATTAAATTTAACCAATACGTTTTTTTTTAATTAGCAACATATAGGTGTAGAACGGTTAACATTGAAAATCTGCACGTGATGATAAAGACACTTCTCCATCTTGTCTCTGCACGGACATGAAAGAAGTTAGACCATGGCACGTCACTTATCGTCCAGCTCTTTTAGGTTTACTATTAGAGTAAATTTCATAAACCCCGAGTTTTGTGGTCCTTGTTGCACAAAACCCCGGATATTTTGGCTCATGTCACTTAATACCGGGTATTTTGGTCCAATTGTTGCATAAAACCCCACCAATAACAATAATATGAATCTTACCTATAGACACTATTTTAATTTTTTGAGACTACATGGTGCATCCGACTAAATGGTTTCGTTAATCAAATTGATTATAAAATTGCATCATCCAAGTACAAAAACACAGTTTACATGTCGTTATTTTCGAAAGAGGTGGGGTTTTGTGAAACAATATGACCATAAAATACAGGGTTAAGTGACACAAACCAAAATACATGTGGTTTTGTGGGACAAGGGCCATAAAACCTGGGGTTTTAAGAAATTTACTCTTACTATTAATTCCACTTTTATGTGCCTTGCATTAGGTGCTGCTGCTGCATCTACTAGAGAGAGAGAATTAGCCATACAATTACCAACCTTCAAGTTGTGGACTAGACTATGAATCTCTTTTGTTTCATTTGCAGTCTGTGGAGTTTGAATCAGCTATTCTCACTCAAGTTTGCATGTTCTCATAAAATTTAATTATTCAAGGCATATTGTACATTGGACAGCAGGACCAAGAAGACACTATACTACTCTCTCACAGATTTGACTAAAGTTCAATGATTTGATGTGCTTATCATCTTTTTATTTAGTGCAGATGCTCGGTTAACTAGAAGTCACCATCTCTGATTAATCAACCAGTATATAAGATGAACATTTTGATCTCTCTAGTAATATTTGACCCATTCTCACACCAAACAACTTCCTTTTCTGCAAGTTCCAAAGTTATTGCATCTTCTGTTGGATGATTCCTCCATCGATTATTTATTGGTTTCTATAAATTCCTGAAATTTTATTTTTAACGTATTGTAATCTTTATCGTTTATGCAGAACTTGTCAAGCTTTTTTCTCAGTAGCATTTTTCAATGGCCACTGAAGAACACACTGTAGTACAGCCAGAGGACCCTGCCACAGTGATCACACCAGATGTCATTGAGGAGATACTTTTGAGGCTTCCCATAAGCTCTCTGCTGAGATTCCGCAGAGTGTGCAAGCAATGGTGCATCATGATCAATGACCACCACTTCATCAGGGAGCATGCCCTCCGTGCTCCTAAACACCTCCTCCTTTTCTTGCCTAAATTTTATATATCAGTGGGCCGCTCCAAGGTTTTCGAACCTAACCGTGCAACGATCATTAATGAGAAATGGTCTCCATCGGCATGGGCAGCATCGCACATGGATCCTGACGATAACCTCTTTGCATCATGTAATGGACTGCTTTGCTTCTACAAGACATACATGTTGAAGATAGCTAATCCTGCTACAGGTCAGTGCTTACATATCTCCAAGCCTGATGAGTTTTTGTTGTACGACTTTCCCTATCTCTACAGCTTTGGATTTCACCCCATGACTGGAGAATACAAGGTTTTGCACTTTCTCCGTGACCCCCAGCACTATGAATCAGGACGTCCCTTCCATTTCGACACCATCCAAGTGTACACTCTAGGTGAAGACAAATGGAGAGGTATCAGAACTCCGAAAAAAATGCTGCATGGTGAATCTTGGAGTTGTTAACGTGGATGGAGCTATGCATGTGGGTCGTGTCATTTGATCTCAGGGATGAAACTTTTTACATCAATTCAACTTCCGCCATTGGCCGATGTGAAAAAGACGGTCTCCTGTGCCACTCCCACATTCATTTACTATATAGCTTTTTGAAGGAAACTACGGCAACTCGTTCTAGAGATTGCCTGAACTTTTTATTGCATGGGTAGCAAACAAACAATTTGCTACAAAATGTGATTACATTGATATTACAAGAGAGAAGGAAGAAAAGAAACAGAACACATTCTACGGAGGAAAATTCTCACACCAAGCTATCATGAGAGCACGATCTACAGATTGACTACATCTATTTGACCATAAGGTCAGGTCTTCAATGCAGCAAGCAATAACCGAAGAGTTGGATTCATCTTCATGTCTAAAAATTTTTGCATTCCTACATTTCCAAATGTTCCAGAGAATTGTCGTCAGAACAGCACTCCTAATCTTGGGTTTGGTTGAGTTAAGAACTCCCAAGTTTTGCCACAAATCCTCTAAGGTACTATCTGAAAGTGGAGTAGGAAGCCCGAGCGCATGCCAAATACTGATCGCTCTGGGGCATCGGAGAAAGAGGTGTTCAATATCTTCATTCTGAGTGCAAAAAGGGCATTCTCCGGAATCCCTCATGTTGTGTCGAAACAAACGGTCTCTTGTGCTCAGACGCTGCCGATGTGCCAACCATAAGAAAAACTTACACTTTGGAGGGGCATAATTATTCCAAATGTTTGAAGCAAATGCATCCACTGGAACTTGGCTGAATTCTAAGCTGTATAGCCTAGATGATGTCGGTGCCTTGCTGTCATTTCTCATTACTCTGCGATCATGGACATTTTCCTGAAGGTTCACACCTTCCATCAGAGCTTGCAGCTCTTGCAGTTCAGATTCAGCCACATGAGTAAGACGGGGTTGTAGAGCTAGGAATAAAGAAGGTTGAGAGAGGGCCTGTTGTACAGATATATTAGGCCTTTTTGAGTGTGAAAATAGTGCAGGAAAAGCCTCAGCAATGGTGACAGGACCCCACCAAAGATCAGCCCAAAAAGCAGTCATCGCACCATTTCCAACATATACTTTCGTCGCCAACCGGAACGCTGGCAGATTCTTATAGATATCCTTCCATATTGGGGTGGCATTTGGGAGATCATCACCAAAGTCACGTGTAGCAGTCCATCCATACGTACTACGAATCCAAACAAGCCATGGCGTAACTTCTGAACTGTGAAACTTGATAAGAAATTTTTGTAGCAGACAAGCATTTTGCTTAGCAAGATCTTTGATACCTAATCCTCCATTTTCCTTTGGCTTACTGACATCTTCCCATGCAACTTTGCACTGACCTCCATTGCATTTACTGTCTCCAGCCCAAAGGAAGGCCCTGCTCCTTTTAACCATTGTTTCTATCGTGGTGTCAAATAGAGCAAGTGAACTCATAGCATATGTAGAAAGTGGTGAGAGAACAGAGGTCACTAGAGTTGCTCTAGCCATATGATTCATCAGCGAGCCTTTCCATCCGGCTAGATACTTGTCATGTTTGCAAATGAACGGGAGAAAATCTTTGACATGTAGCTTAACATTTGAAAGTGGCAGACCAAGATATGGTTGTGGAAAAGAGGCTACTTCGCATCCAAAAGCTTCAGCCAATGTATTTGCCAAGTCGGGTGAGACATGAATAGGCAAAAAAGTACTTTTGTCATAGTTTATATGGAGCCCAGTAGCATCAGAGAAGGATTGTAAGATTTCTTTCAGGCGAGCGAGTTGTTTCTCACATGGCTGCAGAATAATCATTGTATCGTCCGCATATTGGATGACCGGGCATGGCAAATCCAGGGAGAGGGGGTGAAGAATTTCACCATTTGCTGAAGCTTGATTTATTAAGCGTTGCAAAACATCAGCAATAAGAATAAAGAGGTAAGGAGATAGGGGGTCTCCTTGCCTCAAACCTTTCCGACATTGAATCCAACGCCCAGGTTTGCCATTCAGAAGTACTGCAGTTTGGCTTGTGTTAGAGAGATCAAGAACCCATTGACGCCACAAAGGGTGGAAATTTTTTGCCTGCAGCACCAAATCTAAAGCAGTCCAGTTGATTGAGTCAAAGGCTTTACGAAAATCCAACTTCAAGGCAATGGCAGGTGTTTTGCGTTTGTGGCAAGTTTGAATTATTTCTGCTGCATATACAAAATTTTCAGAAATGCTTCTACCATGAAGGAATCCGGTCTGATCCAGATGAACTAGGGAGTGGATGAAATTCTGGAGGCGAGACGTCATAATTTTTGAACATAACTTAACTGGGCAGTTTTGCAAGGAGATAGGCCTAAAATTTTCAGGTTTTGTGACACCTACTTTCTTTGGGATAAGCACTATATAGGATTTGTTAATTCTTTTAAGATCTGCCTTGGAAAAAAAGAAGTCGTTCAGTAGGCGAAGAAGATCATGTTTAACAAGGTCCCAATGCTTCTTGTAGAGGGCAGGGCCAAAACCATCAGGCCCTGGACTTGAGTCATTTTTCATGGCAAGAATGGCAAGTCGAATTTCACTTAGAGTGAAAGGGGCAACAAGGGCTTCTTTCTGGTGAGAGTCTAGGGCGCAAGGAGCCAAAAGCTGCTGGAGATCGAAGTTGACACTAATGTTATCCTGCACACCAAGCAACTGGTGGTAAAACTGGTAGAGAATAAGTGGCTGTACCATGCCATAGCCACGTACCAAGGTGGCGCCGCTACAATGCTGAGCTTTCTGACAGGATGGATATCTGGGCTCTTGAAAATCAGGTTGGCACAAGTGGTTCCTGAAATATAGTGTTCAATCAACTACGGTACCTCGGTACGTTCCTCAGCCATGCTTCATCCACAGGAAGATGATTGTACTGCTGGACCGCGATAACAATGCATGGTACCATGCTTTGCCAGGCAAGAACGTGCAGATTGAGCAGAGAGATGAGGTGAAGCTATTACACTTAGGATCCTCCAGATTCTATGAGACACAGTCCTATTTACACAAGGAGACACTTGTTCCCTTGAGTGTGTATGCAGGGGCAGCCATTGTTCGTGCACCGCCGCCTCACCCAGGCGGAGAAGGCGCATGACATACAAACAGAAAACGTAAATGCTTGCAGTTGAAGTGCAAATTACGAGTTCAAAGTTGGGCTAGTTGGGCGTTGGGCCTCTGACCAATAACAGCAAATACAGACCTTGCTTGTCCAGAGTTGTCCTACTTTCTCCCATAATAAAATAAAATAAGTTGTCCTACTTTCTTCTTCTTCTTCCATCCCGCAGGACCAAAAGCCCCAAGTCAACCGCAAACAACTTCTTCTTGGAGAGGCGAGGTTTCACCATGGCGGCGTTTTCGGAGATCATCCGGTAGTTCTGGCGTGCAGTGAGTCCCTCTTCGATCTCCCATTTAATATTTTGATTGAATCCGCGCCTTCGCGACGCTGTACTCGTTTCTCTTGAATCCATTTCTCTTCCCCCGCACCCGTAATTGCAGTTGCTGGATAGGGTTTCCCTTTATCGTGAATTTACCGTACGTTTGATTTGCGCCATGCGCCCGTCCGGAATCATCCGATCCTAAATCGGAGGCTAACTGCGGTATTTTGGCTTGAGTCAACTGACGAAGTCGTCCGTTGCTCGGACGGCGGCGTGCACTGAGCGTGCGGGGACGGTACCTTGACTCGATGTTGTGCTCTGGGACTCGTCGAAACAAGTCTATCACCCTGCCTCCCTGATTCCTCTCCATAGCTTCTACACATATCGCGGGGTAAGTCATCAGGCTGCAAAAGATTCGTGTAGCAATTCTTCGTAATCCGTAGAGAATATGCACTGGATTGGAGAAGATAGGAAATTTTGCACCAGTTACTCTGAAATCCGGCTTCCTGCGCCAATTTGCTCCTCCCCTTTGGACCTGCGGCTCTCAAAGTTTTTATCATGCGCAGGTGTTAAGTCCAACAGATAGGTCTTGTACCTTGATTCCAGTTCCGTTCTGCCTTTTAGTTCGCTTGAGATTTTCTTTCGTCTGACTTTGACCTGAATGTTTCGAAAGTTTAGAGCCTTCATTTGTCTTGTGTGTTTCATGTCGAACCTATCTCGGTGATTTCTTCTTCAGAGGCCTCCACTGTACGGAAGGCATAATAGGTGCCCAAGAAATTGATGGATGAAACGTGTTGTTTCGATCAAATTGTTGGAATGAAACTTTTGTAATTCATCGTAGTGTTTTCATCTAATTTGTGGGAGATCATGCATTACTCATTCCTCAAAAGAAAGAAGATGTGAGATAATCCATTCCTCAAAGCAAGCAAAATTAAAGGACCATCCGGTCCAGAAAGTGATGATACCATCAAGGACCAACCAGTATTAGATCACTCCTCAAACCAAACATTCTTTTAGGGTGTGAATCGTGGTACAGGGGAGACATGTGTCATTATTGTTGATCCGAGGTTCCAGGCGTCTGCTGTAGATGTGGAAAACCTTTAGCAGGAATGATATCTCTAGTAACTAGTTCTGGCTTAACTTGAAGAGGACATACAAAGGAAATTGAAGATAGTGTTAGAACAATTTTGTGCTGCATGGAGAGGATCTGCTACTAAAACGATATAAGAAAACTATTCTTAATATTCCTGGCTAAGATTCTAAAATATCGCTAGATATATGAAAAATATTCTTAATATTCTCTGGTGGCAGAACTGTTGAGGGGCCAATGATTTGTTTATTCACTCATTCTTCATTAGATACTTACCCAGATAACATGCTCTGTGTAAATTCGATGGATTCTGTATTCGTTGCTTGCAATTTGCTTAATATCATTGTATAAATGAGTGTTTATTCACTGTGTAATATATTTGACAACCTTTTGCTGTGGTGAAGCATGAGGGGCCATTGATTTGTTTGTTTTACTAATTCTTCAGTAGGTTCAAAATAACAACCTTGGAAGTGGTGAATTTACATGGACATCTTCTTTGCTCACACTTTCTTTAATCTCTACGTATGAGTCAGTTTTATTCACCGTGTGATATAATTTGTAAATTTTTGCTTTCAGAAGGATCGTGGCGGCTCAACTGCTTCAGGTGGATAGACTATGCTTACTATGGTTTCTGAGGAAACTAGAGCAAAAAAGTTGCAGGATGAATGCATTATAAGCTGCCTGCCAAGTGACCTCATTGAGCGGATATTTTTAAGGCTTCCAGTGAGCACTTTGCTGAAGTGCACTGGAGTCTGCAAGCACTGGTACAAATTGATTCGTGACCCTCATTTCATTGCGGCACACCTCGAGCAAGTTCCTCGTTGTGCCCTCTTATTCTTCTCTCAAGAGTCAGTTTCGGGCAAGAGATACCCTAATGATGCTATCATCTTTGATGAATTTTGGTCGCAATCGACGTTGGCTGTGCCAGTGATTGGTCCGGATGATTTACTTTGCGGTACATGCAATGGGCTTCTCTGCTTATACACAAAAACATCAAACAAGATTGCTAACTTTGCAACAGGTGAATGTCTGCATCTTGATAAACCTATTAAGAATTTGAAGGGCGATCACTTCTCTTTCTATCGCTTTGGATTTCACCCTGTCACAAAAGAATAGAAAGTTATACACTTTCTTGGTGAGCATCAAAACTACTCTCAAGGCACCTTTAATGTCATTCAAGTATACACGCTTGGTAGTGAGAAATGGAGAGACATAACAACTACAGAAGCTCTAAGCTTAAGCTGTGTGAAAAACTGTTGGGCTGTATCTGTGAGAAATAAAAGGCCCAAGGGCCCATGTAACAAATATATATGTATGTGCTGTCTATGGAATGAATCATTCAGAGAGATATTTTTCCCAATTTCCACATGGTGTCAGAGCCAAGTCGAGAGGCGGCGACGGAATGGCGACGGCGGGAACTAAAACTCGACCTGCCGAGGGTAAGACCGCCCCCGACGGCATTTTGCTAAGGAGAAGAGCCTCTCACGCAGGCCGAGAAAACCCCCGAACCCCCTCTCCGATCCTACACAGGGACTCAGCTGGCCGTTGTGAGCTTCGGCGCGAGTCTTAACCATGTGCTTTGACCCGGGGAGAGCGAGGGGATTTTTTTGCACTTCCAGTGAACAGTACCTTCTCAGGCACTGTTCACCAAAAATGCCTCAGTGCCGCGGCGGGGCTCGAACCCGGACCGGCCGGACAGGAGCCGAAGCTCCCGGAGCACCCTGCTCTAGCCAGTCGGGAGCCCACGCGTTGGCGACGGCGGGAACTAGCTGCCGGTGACCGGCGGTGAAGAGAGAGCTGCGGAGGTGGTGAGCTGCGGCCGGAGCAGCAGGCGACGGGCGAGCAGGGAGCTACGGCAGGAGCAGAGGGGCGTGCGTCAGGAAGCTGGGGCGATTGGCGACGGCGGCCGTGGAGCAGGCAGCTCGAAGGGAAGAGTGCGGCTGAGGTGCTGGTCTTGCTGGACGGTGAAAGCAGGTGGACCAGAGTAGCAGCTGTGTATTGCGGTGTCTAGCAGGTAGCAGCAATCGATTGAGGAGCTGTGCGGTTGGTGCTGCTACAGCAGAAAGAGAGAAGCAGAGCTTTGGTGTGAAAGAAGACGTCCTGCCCTGAGATTTTTTAAGCCTGATTTGGCACAGCAGTGAACTCAAATCGGTGGGATAGAGGTCTAATTGGAAGCCGCTTGTGGGGATTGGTGGCAAGCAGCAGTAATTCTTGGTTTTTGGCAGGCGGTGCTTCAATTGGGCTTGAGCAGAGGACAACGAGCTGCAGTGGTGTGGTGCCTTGAAGAGGCTGCTGGTGCTCAAATTGGAGGCTGCTGGTACACTAACTTTGGATTGGAGCAGGGAGGTGAGCGCTGACCTTGTTCTGCTCGAGGATAGAACAATTGCCTTGCTTGTGGTGCTACGGGGAAAAGGAACAGAGAAGAGAAAGGGTGTGAGGAAATCTCATATTCAGGGGGAGCTGCAATTTAGGGGCAGTGCTCTGAGAAATTTCGAGCAGAGGAGACGTTGTTGGCTGAAATTGGTGGTGGCAGGGTGTTGACCTGAAATTGGTGCTCGTGAGGCACAGAGGATAGGGACACAAATAACAGTTGGTAATTGTACTTGTGGTCCTCCTGGGTACTCGTTGAGGAAGAAAGGTGTTAGTGAAAAATTAACTAAGGGTTGGTGCTCGAGTGCCGCTCTGTTTTTTTCAGAGGAGAAGGTAGTGCTATTGAAAATGGAAGAGAGCAAAGTAATTGAGCAGGTGTTTGAGAAATTGTCTGAAATGCTTACAGTAACGCAACTTGAGAAGATTGGTCGACTATTTTTGGCAAAAAGTTCAGAACTAATGTCAAAAGAGGAAGGGATGGAAGAACAAAACAATTTCCCAAGGATGAAGGAGACATCTACAAAACTCGGTAATCTTGTCAACCTTGCTCGTCCTAGTATTAATATATTTCATGCAAATTGGATACTAGATTCTGGTGCATCTAAACATGTCACGGGGGCATCAAGTGAGTTTGCATCATATACTCCATTTCCTCCTACACGTAGAGAAACTATTCAAACAGCGGATGGAACTGCCCAACCTATTAGAGGCATCGGTACAGTTAAGTGCACACCTTCAATTACATTATCATCAGTTTTGCATGTTCCATCCTTTCGTGTTAATCTAGTATCCCTAAGTGCTTTAGTAGATCATATGGATTGTCGTATTACTCTTGATCGAGAAAATTGCCTAATTGAGGATAGAAGAACCGGAAGAATGCTTGGGAGTGGCATAAGGCGTAATGGCCTATGGTTTCTAGATAGAACATATAAATCGCAGTGTACTGCTTTGACAGTTGCTGCAAACAAAGAGGTTGCTGAGGTAATACTTGAACATTGTCAATTGGGACATATGTCTTTTGACACTATGAGCAAAGTATTTCCTAATATCATGAGCAAGGTGGACAAGAACAAATTGGTATGTGATGCATGTGAATTCGGGAAGCATACCAGGTCATCCTATGTGAGTAGAGGACTCCGAAGCATATCCCCTTTTGTATTGGTCCACTCAGATGTGTGAACATCCCCGGTCATCTCGGTGAGTGGAATGAAGTATTTTGTGACATTTATAGATTGCTACTCCCGAATGACTTGGATATATCTTATGAGACATAAAAATGAGGTGCTTAAATGCTTCAAGGATTTCTATTCATGTGTGAAGAATCAATTCAATACACAAGTTAAAATTATCAGAACTGATAATGGGATGGAGTATGTGAACAATGATTTCAGTAGTTTCCTTTCAGCTGAAGGAATACTTCATCAGACCTCATGTCCTGATACACCTCCACAAAATAGAGTGGCTGAACGGAAAAATCGTCATATCTTGGAGGTTGCACGTTCACTCATGGATACTATGAATGTGCCAAAGTTTTTATGGAGTGAAGCGGTGATGACGGCTGTTTATCTGATTAATCGCACGCCTTCAAGATTGCTTGGTTGGAAAACCCCTTATGAGATGTTAAGAGGAATGAATGAGTTTGTTGTTCCACCCAAGGTATTTAGGTGCACTTGTTTTGTCAGGGACCATAGGCCTTCGGTGGGTAAGTTGGATCCTCGAGTAGTTAAGTGCATATTTGTGGGTTACTCATCAAGTCAAAAGGGCTACAAGTGTTGGTGCCCCACTGAAAGACGTCTATTTGTTAGCATGGATGTTACATTCAGGGGAGTCTGATCCTTTTTATGGGGGAAAGACAGATTTGAGCTCATTGTTTACTGACACTCCTGGCATGGATGGTAATGAGCAAGAGAGGGAGAATATTGATGTACAAAGTAGTCCAAGTGAGCAACAACCTAAGAAGATGGATGCAGTGATTAGTGGCTCTGTTCCCAATCCACAGAGAGTGGAGGATGGAGTCTCGGATTCAACATCTTCTCAGGTAGATGGCTCGATGTGTGGGAGGTGGAAAAACAAAGTATATACTAGAAAAAAGTTCAATTCTCAAAAAGAGACCAGAGAGGTGGTTCCCGTATCAGCCCCAGAACAATGTCCATCAGCTGTAGTGTCTAACAATGAGCGAGAAGTAGTAGATGTTTCATCATCCTCTGAGGTTGAAAATGTTTCATCATCCTCTGAGGTTGAAAATGAAAGCCCCTCGCAAGATGATCAATCCATCGTAGTACGGAAAAGTAATCGAGCCAACGCAGGAGTACCTCCTCCAAGGTATGGATACGAGGATGATATCAGTAACTATGTATCTTATGCATCCTTGTCTCCTGCGTATAGAGCATTTATCGCATCATTACAGTCTGTGGCTATTCCTAAAGACTGGAAAGAAGCGAAACAAGATCCTAAATGGCGAGAGGCTATGTTGGAGGAGTTGAGGGCTCTTGAGAAAAATAAAACCTGGGATATTGTAGAACTACCAGCAGGAAAGAGAGCTGTTAGCTGCAAATGGGTTTTCACAGTAAAGCAGAATCCAGAAGGTAAGGTAGAAAGGTACAAAGCTAGACTTGTTGCAAGAGGGTATAGCCAGACATATGGTATTGATTACGATGAGACGTTCGCACCCGTGGCAAAGATGAGTACAGTGAGAACCCTATATCTTGTGCGGCAAATTTTGGTTGGCCTTTGTACCAATTGGATGTAAAGAATGCTTTCCTTCATGGTGATCTTCAAGAAGAGGTGTATATGGAGATTTCTCCTGGCTTTTCTAAGCCTGGCATATCTGGGAAGGTTTGTAGATTAAATAAATCTTTGTATGGTCTGAAGCAATCTCCGAGAGCATGGTTTGACAGATTTAGACGGGCACTATGTGGTATGAGTTATAAACAATGTAACGGGGATCATACGGTATTCTACCGACATTCTGGACGGAGAATAACAATTCTAGCTGTGTATGTGGATGATATCATCATCACAGGTGATGATGATGTAGAAATTAGACGCCTGAAGGAGAATTTGAGTAAGCAATTTGAGGTCAAGGATCTTGGTCATCTCAGGTACTTTCTTGGCATTGAAATTGCCCGATCTCCAAAAGGTATTGTTCTCTCACAGAGGAAGTATGTCCTAGACTTGCTCAATGAGACTGGTATGCTTGGATGTCGGCCTGTATTAACACCTATTGATCCAAACCATAAGTTGTCTGCTGAATCTGGTGATCCGGTCAATAGAGAGAGATACCAAAGACTTGTAGGTCGGCTCATTTACTTGTGTCATACAAGACCTGATATTACTTATGCAGTGAGCGTAGTGAGCCGATACATGCATGATCCTATACATGGGCATCTAGATGCTGTTTATCGCATACTACGGTATTTGAAGAGTAGTCCCGGAAAAGGAATTATTTTCAAGAGCCATAGTCATCTAAAGGTGGAGGGTTATTGTGACGCTGATTGGGCTAGTTGTCTTGATGATAGGAGGTCGACTTCTGGCTATTGTGTCTTTGTTGGTGGAAACTTGGTATCATGGAGAAGCAAGAAGCAACCGGTTGTATCTCGTTCAACTGCTGAAGCAGAGTATAGAGCTATGTCACTGGGATTGAGCGAGATGTTATGGTTAAGAAATCTCCTATCAGAACTAAATGTTCTAAGGAAAGGTCCTTTGAATCTTTGGTGCGATAACAACGCAGCCATTAATATAGCTAATAATCCAGTCCAGCATGATAGAACAAAGCATGTCGAGATCGACCGTTTCTTCATTAAGGAGAAGTTGGACAATGGTATACTAGATTTGAGTCATGTAAACTCAGAAGGTCAACTAGCAGACTGTAGAACAAAGGGATTAAGAGTGAAAGAGTGTAATATGGCATGTAACAAGATGGGAATGATAGATATCTATCATCCATCTTGAGGGGGAGTGTTGGGCTGTATGTGTGAGAAATAAAAGGCCCAAGGGCCCATGTAACAAATATAAATGTATGTGCTGTCTATGGAATGAACCATTCAGAGAGATATTTTTCCCAATTTCCACAAAAACTATAGTGTAGTTAGTGCTGATGGGGCAATGTTTTGGCTAACTGAAGACTCTGCAGCTAGATGGAAGCATGCAGTTATCTCCTTTGATCTAAGGGAAGAAACTCTTACTCGAATACAACTGCCAGCAGCTGCAGTTGAGAATTCTAATAGTCGTAGGTATTGGATCACTGAGATAGACGGGAAGCTATGTATTGCTACTGCTGAAGTCCACAGGCATCGCAGAGTGCTTTCTGATAAGCTGCAGATCTGGATGCTTGATAGCAAAGTAGAGCAAAGGTGGAGCCAGATGTACAATCTCTCAGATGGACGTAAGTACCTTCCAGGACCACATTTTGTTCACCGGGATAAGATCTTGATGCAAGGCCCTGTTTGTAAGCTATACTCGTACGAGTTGTTTGGCATGAACTGTGAGATAAACTTGAGTGATAGGTTGCTGTTCGATTTCAGCCCCCGTAAACCAGACAACATGCAATCCTACATATGTGTGAAATCACTTCTACAATTAGATGCATACAAGAAGGTTAGTATATTGTGCATGGACCGAAACAACGGGAAGGCTGGGAATTGAAGAAGTGGGAGGTGTGGAAGCGTGAGGTTCAGGGGGCAGAGGATGCTTGGAGAAATGTCTACGAATTGGAGCAGAACTTACAGGTATGTTACCTAAGGAATCAGTAGCCTTGTCGAGTATTCATTCTTCTAGAATATTTACAATTTGCTAAGTTTTATATAGGCATTTCCACGACATTTGGGCATGGTAGCCAAGGAGGTTTTGCAGCATCTGCCAGATGAGGTGATTCGGCAGCGGATAACAGCGGAAGTCGATAAGATTTTGCAGCAGCTGCCAGATTGTCCAGATCAGGTAATCTATTTTGGAATGGAAACTACTGAATTTACCTTTATTTTTGTTCAAATGTTGAATAGACATTTGAAGAGAGCCAGCATCTGAGACTGTGTTGTAACAAATGCCTTTTCATGAGAGCCAGCATCTGAGGTCTTTGCGGCGGCTTAATTGGGTTGAAACTTGAAAGGAAGTGGGACAACGAGAAGTTATCAGCTCGTACTGATGGGGTTAAAGATATAACCAAGGTATGGTGTGTTGGCATTTACTATCCAGTATTATCTTCAAGCCACCAATATCCGTCGAATTGTCAAAACTAACCCACATATAGGTCTCGGAGCAGGCACAAGATGACATCCGTAGGGCTTTAAGTAATGTGCGTGATTATCTTCAGGTAAAAGGTTTATTAGTGTTTCTGCCTGAGCTCCTTGTTCTTTTTACCCGTTTCTGTTGTCTCATTTGCAAGATTATTTTTTGTTATCTCCATTTTTACAGAAGAATGTCACATAATTGAGCTTCTTTTTTTTCGTGATAGGACTATTTTGTAATTAAGACATCTGCTTTGGTTATGCGTTAACTTTGCACTTTTCTGTGAGTGAGTTTGTCATAATAATAGTATTGCTTGTCAAGTCACTGTGGTTCTGAAATTGAACTTGCTTGAAGAAGAAACTTTATGCCGATTCTTTTAATTTTATACAATTCTTCTGTCTCCATGAAAGATGCAGTCTCTTTTTGACATGTTTGAATAACATGTTCTGATCTGCATTAAGTTTTTATACTGTTATGCGGATCTAACATACTTTGTGCACCAACTGAGCATGAGATTTCAAACTATTGTCACTGTTGTTGACTTTTATCTCATTCAAATCAAATTAAATCATCATATTAATTTACTTTTACCACAGTATTCAAAGAAAAGGGCCTAAAGAAGGCATGCATTGCATATCCCCTTCATTGGTTGTCGCGTTTCCCTGGATTCCTTTTAGAACCTGGAATTGGTGAGGGCTGGCGATATGCCTCATTTCCCGTAAAGAAGTGGATAGCAGCACTAATGCCACTTATTTTGAAAACATAACTGCATGATCCATGGCAAACACACTAGATCTTTCTTTTGTATGTGAAAATACCACCCTCTCCGTGCATTTGATAGCTGTTCATGTCCCACAGGGTGCCTCCAGCTCGGCGGCTAATGCTCCCACAAAGTGACTAGCTGGGCGATGAATCTGGGTTACGTGGAGACTGGGAGAGCTTGTTTTAATGGTTTAACTGTTTTGTGCTTAGCTATTTCGTTTTTGTTTTCTCCATGGATTGCTTATCTCTTGCCTGCTGATTTGAACTAGCAATCTGTTCAACACCATGTGCGATGTTATGGGTGTTATCATGAACTTACATGATTCGATCTGTGTGGTTTTGGTAACCTGCTGCCAGGCTATCAGGCACCAGCTGCTAATAAGTTTTCTTGTACATAGATGGCTAAACTTATTTTTCCCCCTGTCAACCAACTCAACTACGCCTGAAATTTTCAGGTTTGTGCTCTGCTTTTGGATGTATCTCTCAAATGCTATATTCCTATAAGGATTAGTAGTACCTTGTAAAGTTTTGCGCAGCTAAACTGTAAAAGTTCTCTGCAATTAAGTCTGGACAGATCGTTTATTTGTCTGCAGTTCAAAAAAGGGACAAATCCGTGGTATGCTATTGTTTAAACCTCTAATTCCTGATCCGGTAAAATTCATATTTTTATATGCCAGTGCTTTTAAACTTTTATCCCTTACATGCTATCAAGGTCACTTCTACTAGCTTCCGGGTTTAATGAAACTTCAAAATGGCAATGGAAGAGATAAAGGTTTAAGAGTGCTGGCGTATAAAGGATGCGAATTTGACCGATGGCGGATCAGGGATTAGAGGTTTAAGCAATGGCATATAAGAAAATTGCTTGAAAAAGAAGTTCTTTTGGAAAACAAAAAACAAAAAAACAAAAATGCTGATATACACGATCCACGCACCTGCAAAACATGTAGGGCATTACAATACCTCCTAAGTGCGAACGAGGTACGGAACAACAATATGACACTTCAAAATGAATATTAACCATATTATAACGATGGTTAGTTTTATGGACAAAAACAAAAGAAGTAGCACTTGCTCTGGGCAAAGTTACATCAAATTTTGATGTTGGAACCATCACCTAGAACTAATAGAAGACGAATTATATTCCCTCATCACTTTGTTAAACTTTTGCGTTCTATGAAAAATTGTTTCTCTTGGTCCTATGCATCGTTAGGTTCAGAGATGGAGAAAGTTTGATTGCGCTTGTTTGAGAAAAAGTTTAACAAATCGATAAGTCTAAACCGCGTATGGTCGCGCTAAAGCGAGAGCGCGCGACCCATGCGGCCCGTCGCCTACTCACGTAGGAGCCTACTAGTTGGTTACAGCCTTTTGACGAATTGCGGACCCTGGATCGTGGTGAGTAGGAGAAAGCCGTGTGATGTGTGGAAGGAAAAAAGATGCTGACATACGGTGTCCGTTTTAACTACAGTTTATACCGTTGGGTTCTACGTGATGAGACAAACAAAACTAGACCCCACTTGATATGTTTTGGAGTGTTTTACATGAGGGTAGCAACTTATGTTATGTATTTAATAGTAAATCTATTAGTCGAGTTGCTACTTCGTCTGTGTAGCAATTTATATTATATGATCAGTAGCAATTTAAGTAGCGATATTAGTAGAAACTAAATATTATGATATTTGAGCTTTAAACATTGTGCTTATATCAAAATTTACTATGACTCAGACCGGATAGCAATTTTTTTTTGTATTAATAGCAATTTCTATGGAGAGAGTTCGAATTTAATATGATTTGGTTCAAGTAGTAATTTCAGTACATATTTAGATGGGAACTTCAATATATACATATACGATAGGGACTTGACCATATATTTATGTGATCAAGTAGCTACTTCAATCTTATTTAAAATTATCACATGACATAAAGCATATGTTGCTATCGAAATCATAGTATACATTATGTTATATTAATTTTTTTCTTAGTTTAGATATTTAAACCATATAATTTTTTATGCGGTATTTGTATAAATATAAGTTGCTATCAGTACTGAACTAAATTTGCTACTCGTTCATGTCATAAAAGCTCTTGTATCAAAGTAATTCTTTATGTAGTAATTTATGTTATACACATAGTAGTAACTTATGTTTATGTAAAAAATTATTCAATATATATGCAAGTGGGATCTAGTTTTGTTCGTCTCGTCGCATAGAACGCAACGCTGCAGACGGTACTCAAAACGGACATCGTATGTGAGAGATATGGCATTTCAAAATTTCTAAACAAAACATTTAATACGCCAGCATCAGCACAGCAGATTCGTTCCACGTAGGAACGCATGAGAATAGAAAAATGAACGAAGCTCACATGGAGAAGGGAAAAGGAAACGCGCTACGCTGTTTGCGGGTCTCTTCCTAATTTGGTTTTACACGCGCGACAGAAAAGGAAGATCGGGGACGCGCGCTCCACTAACGAGCGTCGGTACGCGCTATAACCGCGCTCTTAACAAATACGCCAACAGAACAGGTGCAGATTGGGGTGCAAGGCCCTGCAGCTGAGCCGAACTCTTTTTTTTTTGAGGATAAAAAGGATTTCATTAATTAAAGACAAGATAGCCGAACTTCTTCAAAATACTCCAACAGGTGCAGATTAGCCAAAAGAAACGCGAAGTACCTAGCCGACACGTATTTTTCAGATACTGAAAATGGGAAAACGGAGCTACGCTCTTGGGCCACACTGGCCTACTGGGCCACTGTCTTCGATTCCACAAATCCTACTTGTCCCCCTCGCAGGGCAAATCCCTGAGCCATCCAGCCGCGGAAAGAGGGTGGAGCTCACACAATGGCGGCGACTGCGGAGTTCACCTGATCGTGCTGGTGAGTTGGCTCCCGACTTCCTCTACTTCCCCTTCTGTGTGTTTGTGTAGGAAATCGGTTCCCTCCTTGCGATGATCTTCTCGTTTCCTTCACCACATGTCAAGGCAGTTGGTGGCTAGGGTTTATACGTGCTGTTAGTTCAGGGCTTGAGTCGTGCGGGAGGGGACGCACGCCTGTTCATTGTGATTTATCATGTTTCCCTATTTTGTTGATTTATCAGGTAAAATATTTATTTTTGTAAGGGGAACGTATCAGGTGGAAACCAACCTCTCCGTGCAAACTATAGAAACTTCATCTGAGCCCGAAGGAGTGATTTGCAAAGTCGCTTTTGCAAATCACCCTTCCCACCTCCCTTAAGCGCCCCTTGGATCAACATCGTGTGGCTCAGATTGAAGTTTTCATAGTTTGCACGGAGAAATTGGTTTCCACCAGATACGTTCCCTTTTGTAAGAGGGCGTATCGAGGAAAGTATGCTAACGTTGAATTTTTTTTTCTTGCGAAGATTTTGTTAGTTGATTGCGAGTTGGATTTTGTGCAGGCTAAAGGCTACGCACTAGCTTTATGATTTCATTCTTTGGTCGACACTAGAGGAATTGAGACTTGGGTGAAAAATTGCATGTATCTTTTTTTTCAAAAGACCCAAAATTGCATGTATCTCGTATTCTTTGTTCGTGAGTTAATCTTGCACACTATTTTAGAAGTCAATCTTTGTGTGTGTGTGTGTGTGTTCAAGAGGATTCGATGGTGTTCAATTGTCTTCGCAGGCTAGACTGGATTGGTATGGCATCAGAAAAAGCTAAACCAAAGATGCAAGGAAAGGAGGACTGCATCATAAACTTCCTCCCAAGGGACATCATTGAGTCGATATTTTTGCGGCTTCCAGTGAGAACTTTGCTGAGGTGCGTTGGTGTTTGTAAGCAATGGTATCGCTTCATCCGAGATCCCCAGTTTGTCGCATCGCACCTCCGCCATGCACCACGATGCATGCTCCTATTCTTTCCTCAAGACTCAGTTTTGGGCGATGACTTACCTAGTGATGCTATCATCTTTGATGAAAACTGGACACAATCGATATGGGCTGTACCAGTGATTGGACCTGATGATTTACTTTGTGGTTCAACCAATGGGCTTCTTTGCTTATACACAGAGACATCAACAATCAAGATCGCCAACCTTGCAACTGGTGAATGCCTGCATCTTGATAAGCCTGTGAAGAATTTGAAGGGTGATCACTTTTCTTTCTACAGATTTGGATTCCAGCCGGTTACAAAAGAATACAAGGTCACACACTTTCTTGGGGAGAAGGGAAGCTACTCTCAAGGTATATTTAGTGTCATTCAAGTATATACTCTTGGTACTGAGAAATGGAAAGATGTAAGCACACCTGAAGCTCTTAGCTTGAGCTGTGTGAAAAACTCTGGAGTGGTCCTTGTTGATGGAAGAATGTATTGGTTAACTGAAGACACTGGTGCTAGCTGGAAGCATGCAGTTATCTCCTTTGATCTAAGTGCAGAAACTTTTGCACGGATACAACTGCCAGCAGCTGTACTTGGGAGTTCTGATAGTCGTCGTTACTGGACCACAGAGATAGCGACTGCTGAAGTTGATCATGATCCCCCCGGAATGCTTTCTGAGTTGCAAATTTGGACACTTGACAACAGAGTGGAGCAAAGGTGGAGCCAGAAGTGGAATATTCAGCATGCAGCGAACTGTATTCCTGGACCACATTTCGTTCATAGGGATAAAATCATGATGTAGAGTCGTGATTGTAATCTCTATTTATATGTGTTACTTGGCATGACTTGTGAGGCTAAATTGAGTAATATGGTTCAGCTGTTGAATTTCGCACCAAGGAAATCAGAAAAAGTGCAATCGTATGTATTTGTGAAATCACTTGTACGATTAGATGCGTACAAGAAAGCTTGTATTGTGCATGGACCCGAACAATGTGAAGGCTGGGAATTGAAGAAGTGGGAAGCGTGGGAGCAAAAGCGCCATGAGTTAGAGGATAAATGGAGCACCATACATGAATCGGAGCAGAAAGTATCAGTATGCCTCCTAAGCTATAATTATCATAATGGAATATTTATTTTCTTGAATATTTAACAAATGGCTCATTTGCTCTTCTATAGGCAAATCCACCTGCCCTGGGCAAGATTCTGGAGTTCCTCTCTCTTTTGACAGATGAGAAGATTCGACAACATGTAATCACAGAAACCAATAAGATCTTGCAGAATCTGCCAGATATTCCACAGCAGGTAATTTTGTTTTCAAATGTAAACTACTGTAATTTTTTGTTTCAGTTCAATTGGTTTATAATCAACTGAAGAAAGGAGACTGCTATAACAAACATCCTACCTGATGGTCCAGCATCCAAGGTCTCTGCGGCGGCTTAATTGGGTTGAGCAGAAGCAGGACATGGAAAAGTTACTGGTTCGCACACATGGATTAGAGGTTACAGTCAAGGTATAGTGTACTGTGTGCTGCATTCATCATCTAGTATCTTCTGTGTGTCACTGAGGTATGTGAAACTGATAAATGACAAAGTTAATCTACATTTAGGCATATGATCGGGCAACGAAGGACATCTGTAGTGTGATAAATTACATACTAGATCATCCTCAGGTAAAGGTTTATGTATGAGCTAAGTAATCTCTTTGGCAAGAGCTTGATTGTTATTTGATCTCATTATCCATAAGTACATTCATTTTCTCTCAAACCATGTGCAAATTTGTTTTATTATTTCCATTCTTACAGATGAGGATTTTTGACTGAAATGTTTTGATATTTCTATGATATGAGTGCTTGTTAATTCGGATGTATTCTTATGTCTTTTTGCTAACTTTTCTCTTTATCTAAGTGAAACTGCTTATTTGTTTAATATACTATATTTACTCTCTAATTAACCATAATATGTCATTGCATGTTAAATTTACTGAAGTTGTTATTGAATTTGCTTTAAAATAAATTTTATACAGCATCTTTTAATTATAGATGCTTTCGTTGGTTACTTAATGTTTCCATTCTTATCTGCATTTCCATTCTTATATTGTGATACAGTGCTATTGCGCGAACTGAGCATGTTATGACAAGTTACTTTCACTCTGTTTAGTTATATTACATTCAAATGAAACCTCTCTATTCATACAACCCTTAGCAGAGTAAGGGAACAGAGAGTTTTGAGTCAAGGTTATTAAGGCGTCGCTTAAGCGTCGCTTCGGCGACGCCAAAGCGTCGAGGCGGTGCAGGGCCGACGCCATACACGACGCCTCGCCTTACGGGAGAAGGAACGAGGGAGGAGACCGGGAAGAAAGAGATCGAGTGCAAAAAGACACGCAAATGGGGTCAAGGGTGGAAGATCTAGCCGCCGGTGGCCGTCTCCCCTTCTCCAGCGCCGCCGGCGCCCCTTCTCCGGCGCCGCCGCCGCCGCCGCCGCCCGAGAGATGGAGGTATTCTGCTAAGGAAGAGAGGGAGGAGGGAGGCTGCTGGTTCGTCACCGGGATGCTGCTGAGAAAGGGAGGAGGGAGGCTGCTCCGCTGCTGGTTCGTGGCCGCGTTGCTGTTGATTGAGAGAGAGAGGCGGCTGGTTGGGAGTTGGGAGTACTGGTGGTGGAGGCCTCGTGTGGTGCAGATCACAGCTTGGTTAGGGTTAAATTGAGGTGAATGGGCTGATTGATTGATGGGCCTTTAGTTTCATAATGGGCTATGAACTGTTTTTGGCCCAAATGTACTCTTCTTTGTTTTTCCTTCTCTTTTTTTTTTTCTTTTCTTTTTTTCTTTTCAGCTATTTATTATTAGACAAATTGATAAAAATAGTATATCATATGGCGTCGCCACGCTTCGCGCCTTACCGCCGTAAGGCGTAAGGCGGTAGTCCGTCGCCACGCCTCGCCTTACCACCTTAATAACTATGGTTTTGACTTTAACATTCTAAGAACACAATATTTGATCACTTGCAGAAAAAGAAAAACACAATATTTGATGAAATTATGGATATTGTCCCCACTTTGCATTTTGAGAATATAGACAAGATGCATGGTAGACGTACTCGATCACTAGTTTGTTTTACATGAATTTTGTGCATCTGACATGGAAATACTGAATGTTTTGTGCATTTGATACTTGTTAAATGTTCACTCTTTTATAGGGCATACGTAGCTTCTCTGCCAATATTTCAAAAGAGTGATGGTAATGGATGTTGAATCCGGTTGTTTGAACTCTAATGACATGTAAGCGTTCTGAACCTGTTGCTTATGCCCATCTTCAGTTCTCTTTTTTGCAATTGTGCTGCTCCTCCTTGTAGATTGTTGTACTAAACTGATAACATATGCCGTGTTATGTAAGATGTGTTATATGGGCCTACTGTGATACTTGTTCATGACTAGAGTTCTGTGTGGTCCATGTAAAATATACTGCTGGCTACTCTCTGACAGTTATGAACTCCTGAGGAGCCTCACACTGTTGTAAAACTAAAAGTAGCAAACTTTTTGATCAACCTGCCCCGAGAATTATCACAAAATGTGTTACACCAAAGTCCCTTGGCCCAGCTTTACGGGGTTACCAGCTTTACAATAAGGTTCAGATATTCATTGTGTGACATCACTAGAATCGCAGAAGGAATGCATAACAACACGCAAATCTAAAGTCTCAAGTTCTCAACTCTAGTCAATCACCCTTACTGCTTACTGATACATTTACATTGTTTGAGATCTACCTAAAACAAAGCGAAGATATTGTCCTACTCCTGTTGGATCTGGCTCATTTCCCCTTCCATTGCAGGACGCAAACTTTCCCAATCCGCACCTTTGCTTAATATACTCAAACGCTGCATAAACGAGATGTAAGGCTATAGGATTGGAGACAATTGTCTCTAAAACCCTCTTTGTATTGCTACCGGGTGGAGCTAAAAATTTTATCAGTGGAATCATGTAGACCATTTGGAATCCCACTCCAGCACAAAAGACTCGAATCACACCAAACATATCTTGCTATCGAATATGTGATCCATATGGTCTCCTCTTCCACAAAACTTACATTGTTTTTACCATTTCCATTTCTTTTTCAGGAGTTGATCTGCAAAATGTATTCTGTTTTGGAATAGTATCCACAAGAAGTTTTGAAGTGGTAACTTTTGTTTGCCACATCTTCACTTTTCTGCTATCATTGACCCCATCAAAACTGTTAGTTTTGGCTATTGACAGGCGAAAACTGTGGAGTTTTTGGTGCGGCAGCTTGTTTGACTCTGTATTACTGAATAAATACTCGAATTACATGCATGAGAACCAGCCTTACTGGTCTGAGTTTTCGGCCGTGATGGCCTCCTACTTTGCAGGCATGAACAGGCTCGTGCCCTGCCCCTATTGCTCTCTGTCTAACAGACTGAAAACTGAAACCAAAAGACTCGGGCTATTCCCATGACTGAATCAAAACATGCAGCTAATGATCTGGCCCACTAACACACCAACTGAACTACGGCCCACATGGTTTTATTGCATCAAAAACATTCTAACTGAAATAATGATCTTATTGTGAATTGTCCCTTCTTTTCCAAAACCCATTTTACTTTGTTCTCTTGATTCGTTGTATGTTTTCCACTTCCCCAATTAAATCTTCCCACTCTCTAATTCCTATCTGACTAAAAGTTCTTCTGAAAGATAGAGTTATTTCCTCTACTCACGAAATATGTTTCATATGAGTGCAGTATCCTGTGAATCACTGCCTTCGTTTGTTTTCCAATCTGCTTTTGAATGCATCTTACTGTATCTGTCTTCTCAAGATACCCAAAGGCCACTTCCAACAACTGGTCACAAGAATAAGAGGGCGTAAAGACGATGGCGCCTCCAAGATCTTATTTCAGTATTGTTTTAGTAGTCACAATATCTAACGCTTTTGCTATGGAGAAAAACTGAAAATACGCTAGAGCTCGGGCAGACTACTTTAATTCGAGTTCCTCGCCAAAAGATAAACTCGAGTTAATGTTTCATAATACGTTCATCTGTTGATAAAAGGGGCTCTTTCTTTACCCGAAACCAACCGTTGTTTATTCGATTGCTGCTACTGATTCAAACTGTATCTGGGAGCTGAAGAGATCGAATCCTATATGTGTATAAGACGGTAAGGTCCAAGTATATATTGAAAAAAAAAATCTCGGCAATAAGTCCGCCCAACTTGAAAGTAGTTTGCAATTTGTACTTGTACAAATCATTTCCTAACCAAACGAAACATATGAAAAATTCAATGCCAGCCCGTGATCCTGAGCTTGCGTTGTTTCTAAGCAACAGAATGCAAGCTCCAGGCCATGGCGTAATTCCAGAATCCAATAATAGGAACCCTTTTTGGAGTAAATCCAAAAAAAGTCACCGCAAAAAAAATCAACAAAAAGAATTTTTTTGAGAAAAATAAAAAGATAAATAATTGGAAATGGAATTATGCAGTCGGGCTCGCTGGGCCGTATAGACAGATTGGGCCTCTATGTCCGGTGCCCTAGCCCTATTTATTTGACTCGTCATTTCTAGCAGATTGGTAACCGCGAACCAAAACGTCAAAGCACGTCATTTCTCACACGGCGACGATGGCGGAGGTCACCTGATCGTGCTGGTGAGCGCTCCTCATTTCCTTTTGCTTGTGGAATCCGTGCCTTGTTCGCGATGCTCCCCTCGTTTTCTTCTCTGATCCACCGGTGGTGGCGGTCAGGGTTTAATTTCTACGCTTTATTTGTTAGTTTAGGGGTTGTCTCGATAGAAGGATGGCACGACTGTTCGTTGTACGGGAAACACCTGCGGTATTTTCCATATTCTGTTGATTTATCACGTCTATTTTTCGTCGATGAAATTAAAGAGCGTGTTCTTGGGTGAGATGATGCTAAGGCTAGAAATTGCGTTGAGAAGCTTTTATCAGTTATGGGAGCGAGATAGATTTGTGTTGTCTAAGACTATATACACTCGTTCTTGGGATCAGAAAGAATTATGTTTTTTTTTTCTGCGGGCAGATCAGTGATTCCTCCGATTATTTGGGACATAGTCGGTAATAAACTTGCAAGTGGTTGTAAATTACATGGAGTGATGGAATTGAATGTTGATCATCTGTAGTAGTATGTCATTTGATCTCTATGCCATCATTATGTATACATGATTCAGTCCTTATCCTCAGTGAGATATCAATTGGTAATTGTTTGTTTTCAGACGAATTTGGTAGTTCAACTGCTTCGGCAGGCCTTGCTATGGTTTCTGAGCGAACTAAATCAAAGAAGCAGAAGAAGGATGAATCCATCATCAATAGCCTCCCAAGTGACTTCATCGAGAGCATATTTTTGACGCTTCCAGTGAGCACTTTGCTGAAGTGCTCACAAGTCTGCAAGCACTGGTACAAAATCGTCCGAGGCCCCCAGTTTGTCACAACACATCTCCAGCAGGCACCCCGTTGCACCCTCCTATTCTTCCGTCAAGAGACAGTTTCCAAGTGGCTCTACCCTATTGATGCTATCATCTTTGCTGAAGCTTGCTCACATTCAACATAGACCGTGCCGGTGATTGGCCCCGATGATTTCCTTTGCGGTTCATGCAACGGGCTTCTTTGCCTGTACACAAAGACATCAACAATCAAGATTGCTAACTTTGCCACCGGTAAATGCCTGCATCTTGATAAACCTGTTAAGAATTTGAAGGGTCATCACTTCTCTCACTACAACTTCAGCTTTCATCCAGCAACAAAAGAATACAAGGTTATACACTTTCTGGGTGATCATGGGACAAACTCTCGGGGCACCTTCAGTGTTTTCCAGGATTCCAGAAGCTCTAAGTTTTAAGTGTGAAAAACTATGTGGTGGTCAATGTTGATGGAACAATGTATTGGATGCAAAATGATTACACTGAAGCTGGCTGGCAGCATGTACTTATGTCCTTTGATCTTGGTGAAGAATCGTTTGCACGCATATAAGTGCCAGCAGCTGCACTTGAAGAGTCAGCAGTTGGGAGTTATCCTCTTCGTTTCTGGCTCACAGAGATGGACGGGAAGGTATGTTTAGTAGTTAGTGACGTCTTCCATCATCAGCCCAGAATGCTTGCTAGGAAGCTGTGGATCCGGACTTTTTTTTTTATTGCAAGGGGTGGATCTGGACATTTGACAGCTTAGTAGAGCAAAGATGGAGCCAGAAGTACACCATCCAGTTCCCAGTAATGCACATACCTGCAGGACCAAATTTCATTCACAGGATAAGATCATGACATGGAGTGCTGATTTTAATCTATATTCATACGAGTTGTATGGCAAAGATTGTGACACTAAACTGAGAAATAGTGTAAGACTTTGAATTTTGGTCCCCGCAAACAGGAGAACATGCAGTCCTACATTTGTGTGAAATCACTCGTGCGATTAAGCGCATACGAGAAGGGTGGTATTGTGAGAAGGATTAAACGGCAGGATGGCTGGGAATTGAAGAAGTGGGAGGAATGGGAGAGAGAGAGAGGTTTGCAGGACAGAGACCATTCAGAGTGATCTTTATCAATTGGAGGTGATCATATCTGTATGTTTCCTAAACTATTAGCTTTAACAAATATTCATAATTGTTCAAAATTAATAAATTAATAAACTAAATGTTAGGAACTCGCACATTTAGTGGCCATGGAGATCAATCGAGTGCTGCCCCGACTACCTGATGAAATGCAGTGTCTGGGACCAGAGATTAATCAGATCATACAAATGTCGCCTCCAGATCAGGTACATCTCTATTGAAATGATCAAATGGAAAAGCAACCATGTCTAATTTCTTATATATTAAATAATTTGGTAGTTATTCAAAGTGCCGATATTATTGTCTGAGCACTCTATAACTTTTGTTTTAACAATCTAGCCAAAGTCCTTCCGGCGGCGTAATTGGGTAGAGCAGCAGGAGTTCGTGGATAAGTTGCAGGCTCGTCTGGGTAATATGAAAATCAAAATGAAGGTACAATTCTTGACATTTTCTACTGAGCATTATTAATTGTTGCTTTTTAGTTGACACGTTCGCATGCAGGCCATGACTGAGGCAAATTCTAAGGCCTTACGTTTATTAGATGGTTATGTACCGGATCAGGTAAAACCTCATTCAAATGTAAAGGTTAAAGTATAGTACATATTTCTGACTGTACTAGGTGGGGCTAGATCATGCAACTTGCCGTGGTGATCTCATTTATTAATAAATGAGAAAATATTTTTTGTAAAGATAAGTAAGTTAGTTATTTTATCTTCTTTCTTATTTATGAATACCCCAGTAAGTTGCAATTATTTTACCATTTCATTTATTACAAATTCATGTACTTGTTCTTTTCTCTAGGTGCTATACAGTTCCGTTTAAACAAAACTGCTGTGTAGTTACTGAGATCATTGTCCATTAAGTAGTTGTAAAGAGGTAGTCTTATATTATGTGGCACACTTTTAGTTCAATTGGTATATTTAGTCACCCCAAAAGTAAATATTCTCTTGATAAGTAGCATCTGTTCGGTAGTGAACAAGAGATGGTTCTATGCCCATACAGCTCCGTTTATTGCATGGTAACGTACGGTCACCCACTGCAAATTTCCCTAATCAATTATATTTTTCTGGGCTGGGTTTTGAACTTACTATTAACATAGTCATGGATCAATTTTCTGCCTTTTTCTCTTTCTAAAATTGTTGGGACTTCCTTCTCATTTTCTAACGCGGTTACTTAACGTGTCTTGTGTATGATATGATCCTTATTCAATTTTTTCAGGGTACTTCAAGATCTAATAGTGGCATTTATCCACAATGATAATGATGGTGCAAATAGTTGGGAGCCTGTCATGATATCCTGAGTAACAATATTGATTCCTAAATAATTTTTCATAGCTTGGAGGATTGGTCAACTACCTAATGCATTCGATGTGTTGTAAGTTCTTTTTGCGTATGTACTGCACTATTCTGCCTGTGCTCTTCCAAATGCTCGTACTAGAGCCTAGGGGCGGATACAGCGATGTCTTTGGTATGTTCAGAAGGCTGCCATGCCTGAAACAGAGCTTAAAGCAGTAGCAGTGGTGCTGATGTTATGTTCAGAACTTCAGATGCTTCAGATTTCTCACAAAACTACATTTCCATTAGTTTGTTCTACTCCTGCTTGTTCACTCACATGGTTTGTTTGGTCCTCTTATCAACAGCTGTAGATTTTGTTTTCATTTCTCAACTGTCAGAGTGGAAAAAAGCTACTCACGCCTGATGACATGTGTGCATCTAGCTAGTCTAGCTCGATACAAAAATGATGACATGAATCGATCTGAGGCTACCCTAGCCTTGGTCAGTTTCAGCTCAAAGAACAAGAAGCAATGGTTGAACTTAATTCTCTTTAAGATTCAAACACTGATTCTGTGTACATGAAAATTAAGTGGGCGAAAGAGTATATTTTCAAATACACGTGAATCTCATAGCAAATCCTAGGAAGGGGACAGTGCATACAGCCGCTAGTACAAAGTAACTAACCTTGCTTTGCTAATCTAAAGTTAGATACATGCCTCCATCGACCGACGAACAGAGCTGCAAAGATGGGCCACGTGCATATATAGGACTTGGTTGGTTGGAAGCCATAAACTTTCATTTCCAAATCTGTGGTTTGGCAATGCACGTTACGCCGTAGCTTGGCACGTCAATTGAGTTCGGCATGTCCATCAGTTAGTCATTACAAACGATGTTGTTCAAAGATTCCTCGGTACCGTCATTTTCCATTATCATAAGCTGGGAGTATATGTTAGGCCTAGGTGCTCTAGCAGTGAGCCATGCATTTGGTCCCCTAGAACCATAATCTAGAGAGCTTCCGTGGTCCATTGTGCAATAATGCAATTGATTAGTTAGACCAAACAACTTTCTTGCTTGTAGTAAAAATGAGCAAGGTTTTCTTTTAAACAAAAATCACTCATTGGACTGCCATGTGAGTGGATTTGCTTGATCGCTCTATATCTTCTAGTTAGAGAAATTTGTCTGGCGGACATTCACAAATGCTGGTTTCATTTACAATGAATATATATATCAACATTAACTTTGGTAATGACAGATAGAATCAATAATTAACACCCATATATTTCTTTACCTAAATATAGAAAACCATCATCGTACATAACCACGTGCTTTTATTTGAGGGCAGCATATACCACAACGGTTCTTTCCTTTTTGAACCTACAACAACGGTTCTTTCCTATATAACCATATGACTCCATGAGCAAACAACGCCAAAAGCATACAGAAAAATAAGAGCCTACACTATACAGGTATATATACCAATAATGTTCCTCTCTTCATGGCGCTAGTTGAGAGCAACACAACGAGGACAATATTGTGTGCTTCTCTTGGGATTGTTCTTGTCATATTATGTGCCACGCTCTCTTCCTCCATGGGAGGTAGTATGTATCTAGCTACCTTTTGTTATTACCATGGCTTTGTTTCGTGCATGGTTTGCTAAGTGATGTGATGCGGATTTTATGCTCATGCAGGTTGAGATGTAGTAGTTCACTTTACACAAAACTGCGAGTTAAAAACATGTTGTGGGCTATGTGTAAAGGACACCTAAGAGACAAACATCTCTCCACTTGCGGATGCCTTCAACCTAATGAGTGCTCCTGCGCGTATCTTAATTGATCTATAGTTTTTTTTTTTTGAGCAATAATTGATCTATAGTTAAGCAAACATTGAAATGGGCACCAGTGGCGGACCCACGGGGTGGGCCGCATGGGCCTCGGCATACCCCAAATTCTGGCCCAAACAGTTTTTAACACTGTAGCAGCTACAGTACCCAAAAAGTTATTTGCTGGGCTTTTTGTTCTTCTGGCCCACCTACTGGGCCGAGCTGGGTCCGCCACTGATGGGCACAAATGGTGGATTCATTCCTGAATGCAGCGATACTGGAATGCTCATGCGTGAATGTAATACAAACATGAGTTTTATCGATCCAACTGTACTAATTAATGGAATAAAGTGTCCCTTTTTCCATTCTTATGTCTGCCTACATGTTACACTCCCAAAATCCATGTTTTTGTGACCGATATTTTCTCTACTACTTAATAAGTCTTAAAGAAGTCGTCAGCTGGATTTTCAGCTTCAGATTTCAGACGTATGCCCGTTTAAATTCGTGTCGAATTCGAATTTGAATTCGAGTTCAACTCAAATCGGAATTTTTTATGTTTAAAAGAATAACCGAATCACACCCAGCCACATGCACGCATTCGGTCCAGCGGTACTTCAGTTTCCTTCTACCGAGGACTCCAGAGTTCGAATCCCACTTGCCGTCAGTTTTTGTTTTCTTATTTGATTTTTTTTCATCGACTATCACTCTTCATTGAGGTTAAAAAAATATTTTTTGATGTTCAAAATTCACTAAAATTTGTGTAGTTATAGTTTGACATATGCAGAATATGATGGTTGAAATTACAATTAAAAAATATACCACAAATTATGATTATAATTTAGCTAAAAAGGTAGTTGTTAACCATTGTTTGGATTACTTAATATACTTCAAGTTTGATAAATCCTTAGGATTTTTACAAGAACACTATTTTTATTTATAGAACAAAGCAAAAATGATATATTCTTGAGACAAACATTTATGTACTAGAATAAAAAAGTTATATTATCACTTCTCGAAAACATCACCCTCCTTCCACGCACAGATTAAACAAATTCCGCTGTCAAATCCGCAGTCTCCCGGCGGCCAGCCACTCTCCTCAACAAGGGGGCTCTCTCGCGCATTCCCTTGACGACAGATGAGTCTAGCACGGACATTATTCTTCGAATGGAGCGCTCCTTCCTACGGCTGATATGCCAATTCTCAAGCATCTCCGGCTAGTAGGCTCTGCGCTCTTGCGTGTCCACTTGGATTTGTGGAACAAGGAAAACATGTCGCATCCGTACACGGACATTAGACTGACCGCAATTTTCCCTGAACCCTAAATTAAAGGGATAGTCTTATCTGTACCCGTTGCAGCAGCATCCTGTAAAACAGCCCCTATTCTCCAGGCTCCCGTCCATGACCTCCAAATGTGGTGGTTGCCTCCCCGTCCGCCAAACACAACGACTCCACCTCCTCCCTCCGGTTGCCCCGAGCCGCCGCCGCTTGCCGCCGATGGCTCGCCTCCTCCCCCCTCCCCTTCTCGATTGCCGCCATGTCGTCGGACCCGGAGGCGTGCCCCGCGTCTCCGCCGCCGCCGGCCGAGCCCAAGCACTCCTCGCGCAAGCGCGTCAAGACTGCCGCGGCGAGGGAGGCCGAGATCAACCGCGAGCACCGCAGCAGGGCGGCGGCGAAGGAGGCTGGGGATGCCGAGTGTCGAGGTTTTAGGGCCTCGATAGATTATAATGGGTAGCGAAGGAACCAAGAATACGATGGTGAACACGAGACACAGGGTTTAGACAGGTTCGGGCCTCCCGAAGGATAATAACCCTACGTCCTGTATGTCGTGGTATTGTATTGATTGTCTTTAGATGGAGCCCCTGCCCGCCTTATATATCCGGGGGATCAGGGTTACATGGAAAGTATCCTAGTCGGTTACAACTCGGAATTACTTGGAGTACAAGACAAGAGTCATGATCTATCCTGCCGACTAGCCGCACCTTCCTTTTGGAGTCATGGGCTACTCGGTTTCTTCTGGGCCGGACCGACTACCCTTGTCAGGTTACTCGACCCTGCTGGTCATGAGGGTACCCGGGGGTCATGGTAACGACAGTAGCCCCCAAGTGCTTTTTGATTGATCTTGATTGCTTCCCGACTAGGCTTCTCTCCATGTTCGAGTAGATCTTCAGGTTGACTGATGAATTAAAAAGAACTTAACCTGAATTAAGCCTGTTGTAAATTGAGATACCTGGCCCCGAGTGACTCAGGGGCAGCAGGGCCTTGAATTAAGCATATCAGTGATTGACACCCAATACTGAACCGAGTCAAAGAATTGGATGAATCTGAAATATAAAGGCCGACTCAGTCGGTTGCAGGTTCATAAGAGATCCATAAAGGAATTCGTATAAAAAGCCAGTTCTCAAAACCAACTAGATCCATAAAGGAATTGATGAAAGAAATGCAGCATCTGACTCAGTCAGCTAGGGCTGTAAAAGCATGCTAACAAATCAAATGATGAATGCACGTAAGTGCATCATATAGATGTAGCCCCCGAGTTACTGTGCAATTCGAAGAATTGGACAGAAACTCAGAGCAAGCACGAACCAAGATATACTGTCCTGATCCGAGCGAATAAGTGCATCATATAGATGTGACGAAAAATTGCATCTATTAGATGTGGAACTCCCGATCTCATGTGCACAAGACTGCGTAAACAATCGATCAAGGTGAGTCTTAGCCAAGAATTTGTCATTCCGGACTAGTAGTCTAGGTCCATCTGTCTCAGCTCAGCCGAGGATGATTACAACCCATATTTGTATATATGGATGCGCGCCAGCGCATCTATATATATAGATGTAGCCCCCGAGCTTCAGCTTAATTGGAGCAATTAAGGTGAAGGTCAAGGAAATTTCTAGGTAATCATCCGACAAAAAGTCAAGGACGAAGCAACCCGTGTGCCTGGCATAGAGCCGAATAATATCATGGAACTCACGCAAGTGAGTCCATATGGACTAGCCCCCGAGTCTGTGGACAATTGGAACAATCGTGCAGAGACTCAAGAGAAACTAGAAAAGCTTGAATCATCAAAAACGAAGCCAAAAAGGCCGGACTGGTAAGCAGCCGAGTAAATTTGTTGGACTCACGCAAGTGAGTCCATATGGACTAGCCCCCGAGTCTGTGTATAATTAGCATAACTATGTACAGACTCCAAGGAGAGAAAGTCATTATGGCAAAAATCATATGTAGGCAGAAATCAACTCCACATATCATTACCGAGTAATGAGAGGGAGGATTAAGTGTCACAGTGTCCGAGTCAGCCAGAGCTTATCCGCTGAGTCACAGGAACACTATATAACGGAATCGATTCTATCAGTTCATGTCGTGCATTGTAACTCATCATGTTCAGTGGAATAAGAGACTCCAGCACTTAAGTTTGCTGAAAAATCATCTTGTCCCAACCGAATCGTGCTTGTGAATAGCAGCCGAGTCATCAAAGTGACTAGCCGAGTAGTCACGCCCGAGTAGTTGAAGAGGCGCCAGTTTTCCCGCTCACTGAAACCCTAATGAGGTTCCGTACCCTAGAAGCCAAACGGTTAGGCGTAATCTGAGCCGTAGAGGCAAGATAAGATAAATCACAGCGTTGAGGCTTATTTAGTCTGGAAATAAAAGGAACTGCCGCGCCGCCGTTGAACCATTTCACATTACATTCGCAATCCAATCCTCAGATCCCTCATCCCCCAACACCAAATCGATCCTTGAAGAGCACTGAAATGGCTCGCGTGAAATGCACCGCCGCTCCGATCGCCGGCGCAAGCAGTTCGGGTGGAGGAGATGTTGCAGAGGAACAAGGGAGAGGTGCTGCAGATGCTATGGTCGTGGCCGCCAGAGGCGCCGACGCAGAAGTCGCCGCCGAAGAGGAGTATGCAGTCGCGTGGCCAAGATCCGTCATCACGGACGACCGTCTCCAGGCTCTTGTCAGTTTAGGTCTGCTTCCGCCGAAGGAGATCATCGGGTGGAGAGCAGCACAGGGTGAAATCTACCCGTCCCCCGGTCCAGGTGAAACAGTTGTGTTTGAATCTTTCTTCCGTCGCGGATTGAGGTTGCCAACGAGCAGATTCTTGAGATCGCTGCTTTTCTTCTACGGCATTGAGTTGTGCCATCTGAATCCAAATGGGATCCTGCACCTGTCAATGTTCGTGACGTGGTGCGAGGTATATCTGGGGATTGAGCCCCATTTTGACCTGTTCAGGCATCTGTTCTTCCTGAAGCCGCATCCATCAGCCGATAGCCCAGCCACCGTTGGAGGAGCCGGGATCCAACTCCGCAGGAAGGACAGATTCTTCGACTACGAGTTGCGGACTTCGAACAAGGGCTGGCATCATGAGTGGTTTTACTGCGCTAACGTCATACCCGCTCTGCCGAAGTTTGTTGGTAAGGCTCCGACTTATAACTCTATCTGGAAGAGTAAGCCAGAGAAGGACATGACGTCCGAGTTAAATGCCTTGGTGAGGACCATTGCTGAGCTGAAGACACCTGACTTTGGAGTCACTGGTCCAGCTATTGCCATCAACTTTTGCATCAGAAAATTCCAGCCTTTGAAGGCTAGGGTTCGACCTGCTTGGACCTGGAAGGGTCCAGGAGACAAGGATCAAGAACCCATCCCTGGAGGATACCAAGAGGCGCAGAGATTCCGAGTGATGGCTCGAGGCCAAGAATTCTTCACCGCCAACTGCAATGTGACCATGTTGAAGCCGGACGGAACAATGCAGTGGGTGGGTTACTGGAGAAAGATCTCCAGGCCTGCGGTGAGTGATTCTGCCGAGTTAAATATGAGGATATACAACTTGGCGTATCAGCTGATGATTAACTTCTCTTTGTCCTTGTGCAGGAAATAGAGAGGTATAAGAGTCGGGGACTGGAGCCCCCGGTGAATGACGATGGCTCTCTGAGAGCCCTGCCTGCGAGGGACCAAGATTTGGTCTTAGCTGATGATGACGATAAGTCGGACAGCGATCTGGACGCCATCTTCGCCTCACTTCCTGAATCGGATGATGAGGCAACTGAGGGCGACGGGGAGGCAGAAGGAGATGACGAAGAAGCCCCCGGGAATGAAGGAAACTCTGCTGCCGAGTCCGACATTCCAAAGGAGCCCACGCCAGACCCAGCCGGTGAGTCACTTCGCTCCCGACAGCGACGAAGCAAAACTAACCAGGATCGTGACGCTCGTCGTTTGGGCTTGGAGCATGCTGTAGGTCAGCCTGCTCAAGGCGAGCTGTCGCCGTGAAGTGATGTCCCTCAGAAAAGGAAGAGAGCCTTGATCCTTTCCAGTTCTGAGAGTGAGGGTGAAGCTCTCAACCCGCCAACGGGGAGAAGCAAGGCACCCGAGAAGTTAGTGGAGCCAGAACCCAAGAAGGTCAAGAAGACCAAGGATCAGGTCCGGCGTCCAGGGTTATATCCCCAAAGAGCAGCCAAAGTACTCAGTTTGTGTATAAATATCTTGTTTGTTATATTATGCACCACTAAGGGTTCCCTTTTACTTGCAGGACGGTGCTCCGAGTCAATCGGATACCAATCCTGAAGCTGCGCCGACTGGCGGCGAGGATGTGATTCCCATGGAGACGCAAAATGTCTCGGTTGTTTCTGGTTCAGCCAGTGCTAGTGGCACTGAAGTGCCAAATCCTGAGAAGGACGTGGCAGCTAGCCATGAAGGCAACGCATCTTCTCCTCCTCGGCCGTCACCTCTAAAGGAGGTGTATAAGAAGAAGAAGCAGCCCGTGATCAGAATTCGGGTATCTGATGTGTAAGTATTGGTATACTCAGCATGGTTAATTTATATCGATAATACGATAGTTACTATTTTGATGGCTTTTGCAGCCCTCCATCTCAAACGCTGCCTGTGAAGGAAGCTGTATAGCGGCGCCGAGTGACAAGTTGGCTGAGGAGACGACCTCGAAGCCACAGGTCACTGCGACTGATGAAGCGCAAGCAGTGGTGCAGCAGGAGGCTCTGGCGAGCGAGTTGATTCCTCAACCAGCTGAGGGGACACAAGGTCCGAGTCAACAACAGTCCCTAGCAGGCCCTGAGTCGGTCGCTACGGAACCTGAGACTCAACTTGTCGCAGGGCCGAGTCATCCTCCTTCGTCTCCAGAAGAAGAGATCCAGCGGGACCAGTACAGCTTTGAGAGGAGAACTCCTAAGGGCTCCTTTTCTTTCAACTTCAAAGGAACTCAGGTGGAGATCAATGAGAAGGAAGAGGAAGAGCAACAAGATACACTGGAGGGCATGATGTTCGACATGATGGAGCTCCAGCGAGTAAGTTCTATGCTTGTGCTTTCCGTCAATCCATGAGTAGAGTGCTAACAGCATCTGGTTCTTGTCAGAAAATTACTGATGCCAATAAGGCCAAGACGAAGTTCTTGAAGGTGCTGAATCCAGCTGCCTAGTCAGTGTACAATGCTTTAGCAAGCAAGAGTGCACTGATCGGTACGCAACAGGACAGCATCGATCAGCTGAATCTTCAGCTGGCCGCACTCAAGGAGGAGAATGCAGCACTCGAGAAGACCATAGCAGGTATAAGTTGAGTCAAAAACTGTCATATTGTTCCTTGATGTCTCTGACAGACATTTTATACTGTTTCCAGCCCAATCTAAGATGACTCAGGCGGACAGGGATGAGCTGGCTTCTTTGAGGAAGAATGAGCCGCTCATGCGGGGCAAACTTGAGGAGCTGAGAGCTCAAGCAGCCGAGAGACAGAAGGAGACGCAAGCCATCGTTGATGAACGAGACCGGCTGCAATCTGAATCGGCTGCACTCAAGTCTGAGTCAGACAGATTGACGAAGTTGGAGGCAGAACTCAAAGGTAAGTGCCACCATACTCCGCGATATAGCCTGTTGCTGTTTAGCCGGTAGAATCCGACTTATTATTGTCCTGCAGGTGAGCTTGGTACCTTGAAGACTAAGAATGCGGCTCTGTACCAGAGTTCAAATGAAGTATTCCAGTACGTGTGGCCTGATCTGGAGGACAGGCCTAAGGGTTCCGTGGCTGAGACGCTAAGTCAGGTGCCGGGCCATGAAGGCTCACTGCAAGCAGCTGGCAGAGACTGCTTCCCGCCATACTCTGAGTGTGGTCAAGTCGCACTTCCCGCTGATGGACCTGTCGGGCTTGCAGCAAGGGTTTGCCCTTAGGACTACTCAAGAGAAGGCATCGGAGCTGATGAACGAAGCCACGAGGTGTGGTGAAGAGCTGATAAAGGATCTCTCTCTGTCACCCTAAGGTGAGGCTGAGTGAAATTCCTGTAAACAAACAATGTGATGTAAGTAAGTGAAATTATATATTACTCGACAAACGAACCTATGGGTCCTTTGTGAATATGAGTATTTTGTTGAGTCGGCTCAGCCGCTCTCTTTCGATCTCGAGAAAAGAATGGCGTCTTATGTTTATGCACTCAGTGTTGTCAGCCAGCCGAGTAGTGTTGGACTGTGAGTCGGCAGACACGTTCGGGCGATGGCGTTAACTTTTGAGTTTCACAATCAGAGCAACCATCCTAACCTAGGGATCTATGAGATTGACATAAGTCAAGAGATTAAAAATGAGTGTCAGTCAGACGAGTCTCTTTGGACTGTTTTCAGAGACCAGTTGCCACCTTATGTTTATGCACTCTCGGTGGAGCTTCACAATCAGGACAGACAAGGCTTACTTAGTCGGCCAGAAGAACTCATGACATAACTCGGTAATTATGAGTGATATTTAGCCCCCTGGCTCTGTAAGCAGTAAGGCTGTTACTGGTTACAGAGTCAAGAAAAACTTGTAGGGAGAAAAAAGGCACTTTATTGCAAGGAGGTACACAAGGTAGTTACAATATAGGGTAAAAAATTAAACAAAGAAGCGACGTAGCTGATTTATGTTCCACGTGTTTGGAAGGAGTTCTCCGCTCTCACGCCGCAGTCGGTACGATCCAGGACGAGTGACTTCATGGACGATAAATGGTCCTTCCCGGATAGGCAACAGCTTGTGTCGGCCCTCTGTCGTCTGGATCTTTTTGAGTACTAAATCGCCGGCTTGAAAAGCCCGGTCTCGTACTCGGCGCTGATGATAGCGCCGTAGTGCTTGGAGATATCTTGCTGACTTCCTCAGCGCTTCCTCCCTCATCTCTTCGAGCTGATTGATGGACTGCAGGCGCTGATCTTCTGACGACTCGGCCTGGTACGCTGTGACTCTCGGAGAGCCATACTCGAATTCAGAGGGAAGTACTGCTTCTGCGCCATAGACGAGGAAGAATGGCGTTTGCCCCATGGGTCGAGTGGGAGTGGTCCTAAGCGCCCATAGGACGGAAGGTAACTCGTCAACCCATCGGGAAGCGTATGACTTGAGCCTGTTGAAGAGGTGGGGTTTGAGTCCTTGGAGGACCATGCCGTTGGCTCGTTCGACAGACCCATTGCTCTCTGGGTGGTACACAGAGCCGTGGCAAAGCTTGATGCCGACGTCGTCGCACAAGGCGGCGACTTCCGTGTTCTTGAAATTGGTGCCATTGTCAGTGATGATCCTATTAGGCACGCCAAATCTGAAGACGATGTCGCGGATGAACTGGACTGTACGACCGGCTGTTTGATCTCGGATAGGTACAGCCTCAATCCATTTGGTGAACCTGTCCACCATGACGAGTAGGTGGATGAAACCGCCTTTGGCCTTCGTGAGAGGGCCAACCATGTCAAGCCCCCAGACAGCAAACGGCCAAGTCGGAGGTATGGTCTGGAGAGCCTGAGCCGGCATGTGTATCTGCCGGGCGTAGAACTGACAGCCTTCACAGGTGCGAACGATGTGCTCAGCATCAGTGACGGCCGTGGGCTAGAAGAAGCCTTGACGATAGGCTTTTCCGACTAGGGAACGAGATGCTGCATGATTGCCGCAAACGCCTGAGTGAATATCCTGGAGAAGTTGCTGGCCTTCTTTCCGAGTTATACACTTCATGTAGACGCCGAGTCCCATGATGTCTCTTCTGTCGGCGCTTTTTCGGAGGAGTTGCCCATCAACGACCTTGTAGGACTTGCTCTTTCTGTGGATGGCTTCGAAGTCTTCCTTCTTGTCCGGGAGCTTGCCATGAACAATGAAGTCGATGTAGGGAACTCGCCAGTCTTCTTCTTCAGGGGTCTCGGGGTTGTCTACGACCATGGCTTCTAAAGCGTCATGCCGCGGCTGCAGTGACTCGGCTGGTTGAGAGCCGGGTTGTTCCCGCTTGATGAAGGGTGCGGAGACGATTTCTGTCATACCCCATTTCTGGAATATGTTGTGCATCCTGTATCAGTCCCTGGATCAGTAGCTGATACGCACAAGAACACAGATATGATAATCAAAAGCATACTTCGAGTAGGTAAATAAATATAATACCTGATATAGGACCCTTAGTGGTGGTGCGACAAGGATTCCTAACTATCCAAGTCCTTCCAACCAACTAAAGGTGAAGCAGACAGCGGAAGACCTTGGCCCAAAACCACAAGCAGACTTGAGAAGTAGAACCGAAAACCAACTCGTCGTCGTCTTCTACGAAGTCTTCTCCTACTAAACCAACAATCGCAAACGCGTGAGTACATAAGGTACTCAGCAAGCCCTACACTACACAAGGGTATATATATACATGCATATTTGGTCTTAGCAAGGTGAAGGCTGTATGGTATCATTTGCAGCAAGCAAGCTTTATGCAGGGTTCACTAAAGCAAGTGAAGGATTTATAGATAAAACAGGAGATTAATTGTCAGTATTTTAGTTGGTTGGCCCTGGGGGAGTATGAAACATTCCCGCCAGTTCCCAAGTTTTAGTTGGGCCTTCTGACCTCAAGGGTCATACAGACCCGGCATCCATGCCATCAATTCCAAAACACGGGTCGACTACAACCCACTCACACTCCAAAGGAAAAGAGAGGCGGCTAATCCAACGTGCGCCACAATAATGTGTCATATGCCGTGACAACGTCCATCCGGATGAATTTTACACTCTGCAGAGGTTGTACATCTTTTCCCACGGGCTACGCACCCTTTGCAAGGGGGTACGCAACGCTTAGTCCATCTTCTCCGAGTAGTCTCACAAGTCCACCACGGAATCACACTCAGGGGCTTGTGACTTGAAATGTCACACTACGGCACAACACCTATAACAGGTACGTCGTGCTCCTGCATTAACTTGCAGGATCCTGAGACACACAACTGGACGGGCGGCTTTCCCATGTACCGACAATGGGTTCCCGAGACAGACAGCGGGTTCCGCAACCGGACCACGGGTACGTTTTCCGGGCCTGTTCCTGAGCTTCCGTTGCCTCTACTGGCCTCCAGATGGAAATGCAAGAGTACCAAGAAGGTAGGGTAAGTCCTTCCCATACAGGTTCCGTGGTTGTACGAGAAATCATTATGTTAACGGGCGTCAGAACCGGTCCTTATGTGGCCGGGCAAGCACCAAATCTCCCACACTAGGGGACTATCATACCATCAACATCTCACTAGTGGTCTTGCCCGCAATCCAACCCATCCCATCATCACCGTCACCAACATCATCATCACCTAACACAGTTGTGCTACTCCCAACCCAAGTATTACACACACCACCAAACTCATTTAACACAGTTGTAAAACATAGTATGTGAGAAGGTGTGGCAATGTAGAAACATTGCGGGGTCCTAAGCATATCTAGTAGCAAGGTGATTGTGCCATCATAGAAATGATGGAACTATCCTAGGGTTATCAAGGTGACAGGTAAACAAGGGTAAACAAGGATTAAGATATTAACGTCTTAAGTAACAGACATCAATATCAATAAGCAAGTAGGATCATAGCTACACAAGCAGTAAAATAACAAGTAATGCATAATACGAGAGTAGGCCATATAGGTGCATTGCGAAAACAGTAGGTTCAATCATGATCAAGGAGAAGTAGAGCTTGCCTGAAAACGCTATCCTAATCTTCCAATACTTGGTCTTTAGATTCTTCTGTCGAAGTCGATGTCTTCAAGTCCTTCCTCAAAGCTTGTATCTTCTGACTCGTCCTTGGGCTCGGATCCTTCGGCTCGTCCATGCAGCTTGGATCTTCTTGATCTTCCTTGAATTCTTCTGGCTCTTCCTCGGATCTCGTGTAAGCTAGCGCATAGGAACACAACGTATAAACAAACTACCGCAAAAGAAATAAAGATCGAAAAAGCCAAGTAAGATCCAACTAAACTCCAATAAGAATCGATAGAACATCAATGAAGGTTAAAAGGCATAAATCATGTATGATGCAATAGGTTTTACTTTAAGAAGATTTTATTATCTTAAGACTATTAGGAGTGATGTTTCAAGCACTAGGGCTTTTAGGTAAATGAGGGATGCTAAACAGAGAAAAGCATGAGTGTACGTGAAGGTGGAGATAGTGTATGCACGTGTTGATCATACATTTGTGGCACTAAGTCTTTATATAGGTCGTAGCCTATATAAAGGTTCATGCGACACATGTACAAGTGCAAGATGGGTCACTTTAATTACTTACCTATAGATTATGGTATTACCTAATGGTGATTAGCTATCATATTATTTACTAAATTAATTACTAAGACTAAGCTACTAGTTATTGGTCATGGACGGAGCGCATGACCGTGGTACGTGTACGTGATTATGCATGGTATGATGCACGGTTGCAAATAAAACAATTAATTAACCGATTAAGAATAAATAGCAATTAAAATAGCAATGAATAGTAACTCTAATAAGTCCAAAGAAATACCAGATATAAATAAAGCAGCATAAATATTGATAGAACTTGGTGGGGGTAAAAGGCAACATTGAATTAAGATTGATTGAGCGATGGTTGAGCTAGGTGAGTGTTGCGGCTAGGTGAGAACAACGGGGGTTGTATACTTTGATATGGAATGATACAATAAGATAGGTTAAGTGTGATGTCAACGCTAAAAGGTGAGCGAGCATTGGTGACATGCGAGATCAACGACGCATGAGGGTTCAGGGTGAGAGTGTGGGATTTAGAGTATTGATGGCCCATAGATATGATTTAGGGCTTCAATGTTAGTACCAAAGGGTACTACGCGTTTCTACGAACGCTTGAGCGCAAGAATCGTTCGAAACGGAGTTACGGATGAAGAGATATGAATATTTAAAGATTCGAGGGGCGTAGGTGTAATTACAGGAAGGTTCTAGGGACTTATTTGTAAGAACAGAAAAGTACTAAGGACTAATCTGTAATTATAGAAAAGTTCCAGGGACCTAACTGTAATTATGGAAAAGTTTAGGGGTCTCGGTGTAAAAGACAGGGACTAGAAGGTAATTATGAAAAAGTATAGGGGCGTTTCTGTAAAAAGACAGGACTTCAATAGAATTATTAGACAGACCAGGGGCTTATCTGCAAAATAAAGGGCTGGCGATTTTCCTGAAATATCTGGATTTATTTTTGTAAAGGAAAAGATCGTGGACCATGTCCACCGTGAACCAAGGGAGTCCATGAGTCTATGGTTCACGTGAACCGGGTGCATGGAACTGAGGATGGAGGGGGCTGCTGACTGGGCGGCGACCGGGTCTTGCCGGGCCCCACCTGACGACGTGGCGCGCCACGTCGGCGGCGGCGCGACGCCGTCAGCAGCGGCGGAGCGGGCTGGGCGCGGCGGCGCATCGCCGGGATCTACGCCGCCGGCGGCTAGGAGGGCAGAGAGGCGACGGGATCTCGTCGCGGCGGTGGAGCGCGCGACGGCGGAGCGTCCAGTGGGAGATGTCGATGACGGCGCGCACCGGGGCTGCGGCGCGGGCTCGCCGGAGTTGGCGGCGGCGATGACGCGTGACGGGGTGAGGCGCGGGAGTAGGTTGCGACGGCTCTTGCGGGTGCGGAAAGGGCGCGCGTGGCTGGTGAAGGTGTGGCGTGCCTCAGCTTGGCCGAGCGTGGACGGGAAAGCTGCCGGCGACGAGGTCGCGCGGCGGCGGGCGGCGGCGCTCGGCGCGGGAGGTCTTGCGCGAGGAGAGAGAGGGAAAGGAGGAGCGCAGGAGGAGGAGGGGAGCTAAGCGGAGCTCACCGTGGGCTTGTCGAAGTCGGAGGAGGAAGGGAGGCGGAGACGCGCTCGGAGATGTGGAGCACGGCGGCGGTGCTCGACGGGGATGAAGAGGGGGCGCGGCGCGTCAGGTTCTTGTGCGCCGGCGAGGTACGCGGCGTCAAGGCGGAGCGGGGCGACAAGGCCGCGTCGAAGAAAGAGGCAGGGACGCGCTTGGAGGAGGCGGAGCGCGGCGCTCGACGGCGGCGAGCGGCGGAGCGGTGCGCTCGCGCGTCCGTGGCCGAAGCTTGCTCGCCAAGCTGGCCGGGGAGGAGGAGGGAGGCGTGGTGTCGTGCTTGGACCGGAGAAGAGGGAGGAAGAGGGCTCGCCGGCGGTGAATCGCGGCGGCCGGAGTTGGGGACGAATTGGGGGAAAGAGAAATTGAGGCGGCCGGGAGCTCGAGGAGGGGAGAGGCGAGCGGGGAAAGGAAGAGGAGAGTGTGGCGCATCGATTTTTATAGCCAGGGCGAGGCGGTTGAGGCCGGGAGCGGCTCGGCTAGTCGTCGGCTCGGTCGTCGCCAGTGAGGGCCGACGGGACGCGACGAGGAGCGGAGGGATGGTCGTCTGCGCGCGATGATGAGGGCGAGAGCATGGCCACAGGAAGTCGGATAGGACGGGACGAGGCAGAGCTCACGTGGCGTGGCGTCAAGGTATGGAAGTCGTCGGGTCATGGCGAGGTCGCCGGATGGGGCCCTGCTTCGACGGGACGCGTCGAGGAGCTGCGGGATGGGCGCCCATGTGCGATGACGCGGCCACGGCATGGCTACAGGCCCTGCGACGCGACGGAACGGCAACTAATGACGAGGGGGAGACGTCGGCGGCGCCCGCTTGTCGGCAGACAGAGAAGGAGAGAGGAGGAAGAGGGAGACGACGGCTTGTGACGGGCCGCGCTGGGCCGGACAGAGAGGAGGAAGGAGAGACAGGCCGCTGCTGGGCCAAGGTGGGCTGCGGCCTGGGAAGAAGGAGAAAAAGAAAAAGGAAGGAGGGCGTGCTGGGGTGGGCTGGCCGATGGAGAGGAAGAGAGAAAAGGAATGGGCCCGGGAGAGTTTAGGAGTTAGAAATGTTTGATCTTTTTCAGGGATTTATATGACTTCAAATTTGATTGGTATTCAAATTCGAAAAGCGACTGAAGTCAAACCAACACACAAATAAAAACAAGAAAAACCAGAAATGCACATGATGGGGTTTTTGTTGCAAGTTTAAATTCGGATTTTGAAAATCAACTTGGGATTTAACCTAATTTAGTTATATTTGTTGGAAAACTAAAAAGGTTCAAATTTTTAGTGGATTTTTAATGGAAGCAAACACTTGAGCATGAGTTTTATATTCCAAAAATTCTCAGATTCAAATCATGTGTGAATTATTTGGTGAATTTTATTTTGAAAATTCATGGCAAGGTAAGAGCGAGACAAAAATTTAAATTTGCACTGATTTTTTATTCCTTTTTGCTTTGCTTCGAAATTTGGGGTGTTACAATTTCCATGAAAACGCCGGGTGGTACGACGCCTCTGCTGGAGCCCAGGTTGGCCAGCATGTCGGCTTTCTTGTTGAAGTCGCGATGGATGTGGAAATAATCCATACCATCGAACTTTTCCTCAAGCTTGCTGGTGGCCTGGACATAAGCGATCATGTCCTCATGGACACAGGACCACTCTTTCTTCAGCTGGTTGATGACGAGTTGGGAGTCGCCTCGCACGATCAGGTGCTTGATGCCGAGTGACACGGCAATGCGTAAGCCGTGTAGAAGTGCTTCATACTCGGCCACATTGTTGGAAGCCTTGAAGTGTAGCTGTAGTACATAACTCAGTTCATCACCACGAGGGGAGACGAGCAGGATGCCAGCGCCAGCACCTGAGACTTGAAGGGAACCATCAAAGTACATGACCCACTCTTCAAACTTCTCAGGGTCGGGAGGGACCTGTGTTTCGGTGTACTCAGCAACGAAGTCGGCCAGAGCTTTAGCCTTAATAGCCGTCTGTGGCTTAAAGGTGAGGTCATAAGTACTCAGCTCGATGGCCCATTTTGATATTTTGCCGGTGGATTTCCTGTTATGCAGGATCTCGCCGACGCCGTAAGACGTCACCATGGTGATGGGGTGGTCTTGGAAGTAGTGAATCAGTTTGCGTGATGCCATCAGCAGCCCGTAGACAATCTTCTGAATATGAGAGTAACCGACCTTTGACTTGGACAACACTTCACTGACGAAATAAACTGGGTGCTGTACTTTTTGTATTTGGCCCGGTTCTTGTCTCTCAACTACAAGGGCTGCGCTGACCACATGAGTGGTGGCTGCGATGTAGAGGAGGAGAGGTTCTTTGGGCTCCGGGGAACCAATGTGGGAGGTGAACTGAGGAACTCTTTAAGCTGAATGAAAGCTTTCTGAGCTTCCTCGTCCCACACGAACTTGTCTTGCTTCTTGAGTAGCTTGAAAAACGGTAGGCCCTTCTCGCCGAGTCGTGAGATGAAACGGCTGAGGGCGGCCATGCATCCCGAGAGTTTCTGAACGTCTCGCTGACACTTCGGGATTGGCATCTTCAAGATTGTTTCGACTTTTTCTGGGTTAGCCTCAATTCCACGGTGGGTGAGGATGTACCCGAGTAGTTTGCCGGAGGACACGCCAAACACGCACTTCTCTGGGTTGAGCTTCAAGCTGAAATTGCGTAGGCAATCAAACGTAGCTCGGATGTCGCCGATAAGGTCGTCCTTATTTTTGGTCTTGATGACCATGTCGTCGATGTAAGCCTCGACTTTGCGCTCCTTAAGAAGGCTTTCCAGACACTTCTGGATGCAACGCTGATACGTTGCTGCAGCGTTCTTAAGGCCGAAAGGCATTGTTAGATAACAATAAGCGCCGAAAGGAGTAATGAACGAAGTTTTGAGACAGTCCTCCTCTTGGAGTCGGATCTGATGGTAGCCAGAGTAACAGTCAAGAAAACTTAATAATTGACAATCAGCAGTAGAGTCTACAACTTGATCAATCCTAGGGAGCCCGAAAGGATCTTTCGGACAAAACCTATTGAGATCTGTGTAATCGACGCACATGCGCCATTGCTTATTCTTCTTCTGAACAAGAACTGGATTAGCCAACCAGTCGGGATGGAAGACCTCCTTGATGAATCCAGCGGCTAACAGTTTTGTTACATCAGCCCGAAAGGCCTCCCGACGATCCGAGGTAAAGCGACGAAGCCTCTGCCTGATAGGTTTGGCTGTCGGGTCGACATGTAGAGCGTGCTCGGCAAGATTCCTGGGAATACCAGGCATGTCAGAGGGTTTCCAGGCAAAAATGTCCCGGTTCTCCCGAAGAAAATTGACGAGCGCGAGTTCCTATTTGTCGTCCAGGTCGGTCCCGATGTTGGCCGTCTTGGAGGGCTCAGCCGGGTCCAGTGTGATCTTCTTGATCTCGGGGTCAAGGTGCTTGACCCGGAGCTTGTACTTCTTCTGCGGAGCGAGGTCGTCGTCTTGAGCAGCGTCTTCCTCGATCTCCAGCATGGACTTGCCTTCTGCAGCTTCTTGGAGCTGAGCAAGCTCAAGGCTCTCGGACTCACAAGCGTAGGATTGCTTGACATCTGCCCGGAGCGTGAGGACTCCCTTGGGAGCTGGCATCTTCAGAACTAGATAGGTATAGTTCGGAATAGCCATGAATTTGGCCAATCCTGGCCGGCCAATGATGGCGTGGTATGCCGACTCGAAGTCAGCGACTTGAAAGCAGACATACTCCTTGCGATAGTTGTTGGCGTCACCGAAGGTAACTTGCAGGGAGATCTGGCCGAGTGGAAGAGCAGAGCGGCCGGGAATAACACCATGGAAGGGAGAGTTACTCGGCTGGATGCTCGACCTCGGTATCTTCATCTTGTCGAGTGTCTTGACGAAGAGAATGTTGAGAGCGCTGCCACCATCAATGAAGACCTTGCTAAGTCGGACCTCATCAATGATGGGCGAGAGGATCAGTGGGTATCGACCCGGCTTGGCGACGAAGTCGGGGTGGTCGCTGCGATCAAAAGTGATGGGCACTTCTGACCATGGGAGGTAGCGAGGAGCGTCAACCGAGACAGCTTGACTTCTCGGAAGGTCAGCTTCTGCTTCCTCTTGGACTCGTACGCATCAGGACCGCCGAAGATGTGAAGGACGGCCTTGGGCTCGCGGTAGTCGTCCTGGTCTTTGTCGTCCTCCGGCTTCTTGGGCTCGTCTTGCTTCTTGGATGCGTATGTCATGAGGCCTTTGAGGCGCATACAGTCTCGGAGCTTGTGAGTAGCTGACGGTCCGCTGTGGAAGATGCAGGGTTCGTCGAGCATCTGCTCGTAGTTGGCCGGCGCCCTGGGGCCATGCTGCTGTTTCCTGAACTTGGACTTGTCGGCGAGAGCGACCATGTTGTCACTCTTGCGCTTTTTGTCTTTGGAGCCTGAGTTGTCGTTCTCCTTGGACTTGCCTTTGTTGTCCTGCCGATGGCGGTAGGCGTCGCGATTTTGCTCGGCGCAGAGCTCGTTGCCAGCTGCAAACTGGTCGGCGAGCGCCAGCATCTCTCGGACAGTGGCCGGGTAGTTCTGGCCGAGTCGGTGGACGAGGTTACGGTCGATGCACCCTTCGATGAAGGCTGCGATCATCTCAGACTCCGACACGCTTGGGATCTCATTCTTCTTCCGAGAGAAGCGTTGGATGAAATCCCTGAGGGACTCGTTGTCCCGTTGCTTGATCTGTTTGAGGTCTCTGCTCTGAGCAGGTCTGTCGGCAGTCGGCCGATAGGTGTCAATGACTATACGGGTGAGTTGATCCCAGGAGTCGATTGACTCGGCAGGAAGGTTGGTTAACCAGCGCCGAAGCGGGGATGACAGCATGAGGGGGAGATAGCAGGCCATGACGGCTCGGTCGCCCCCAGCGATCCGGACGGAAAGGGCATAGGACTCCAGCCACTCAGCTGGGTCGGTCTTGCCGTCATACTTCTCGATGTTTGTCAAGCGCATTGACTCGGGAAAGCGTGCCGAGTTGCGGAGACGTCGAGTGAAGGAGCGGAGGCCATCTATGAAAGATGGGTCTCCGTCGAAGATGTGATCTCTCGGGGAAACACCGTGGTGTTCGGGCCGATCGTGGTTGCGGTCGTGGTGACGGTCATTGTGGAGGCGAGGTGGAGTTCGGCGACGGTCGTCGTCACGGTCACGCCGGTAGTCGTCGTTGTGACGCCGTTCTTCATCACGGCGCCGGTCGTCGTGTTGACGCCTCTCGTCTTCACGACGCCTGTCGTCGTTGCGACGTCTATCGTCATTGCGACGTCTATCGCCATCAAGGCGACGGTCGCGGTCGTCTTCTTGGTCTTGGTTGGCTCGGGGCGGCGACGGAGGTGGTGATCCACCTGGAGGAGTCCGCCGTGGAGGAGCACGTCTCGGAGGAGACCTTGACGGACGGCGCGGAGAACGTTGTCGTTCAGGCGAGCCGTGTCGTGGTGGTGATCTTGAGGGTCTTCGGGGCGAGCGTGAGCGCCTGGGTGAATTACGCCGATGTGGGGACCCCACAGCGAAGCGATCCCAGTCATCCTGTCGGGCACGCTCCTGGTCTTCACGTCTCTCACGGCGCAGGGACTCGATGTGGTGCCGTGCGTCGTAGTCGGGCCATGGATTGGCCTGCCTGTTGACGTCCGTGGGACGGTCGGCCGGGTCTACTCGTCTGTCGGGAGAGCGTTGACCAGTCTGGCGGTCGGCGATGACCGGGGTCGGCTGCCGGGGATGGTCACGATCCCGAGAGTGGGTATGAGAGCGACGGCCGCGTCTGTTAGATGATGACGAGCTGGCTGTCCTGGCAGAGGAGTAACTCTTCTGCAGAGCCGCTGCCTCAGCATAGCCTTTGGCTCGTTGGATGAGGGCCGCAAGGGCATCTGTAGTGACTCGGGGGTCACGCATCGCGACCTCGACTTCATCGAGGATGGTGCGGTTGGCCACCATATTCTGTTCAGGAGTCCTGAACGCTTGGAGGCCGTTGACGTCGACGAAGAGGCTGCGTTGAGCCGATTGTCTTCTTCGGTGAGGCCGGCTGGCATCATGGGCATCTTGAGGCCCATCCTCCCCCTCCGGGATGGTGGAGAGGTGACCAGCACGGTTGCGCTGCTCTTGAAGAGTCCGGCGTGCACCAGCCGCTGATGACTCGGCGAAGCCGGCGCCGGCTGGTGTGGTGACCGCCGCCGCGTCTGCGATCGCCGCCGCTGTTGTCGGTGTAGGAGCGACGGCGTCCGCCCCTGGAAGAGGCGGTGGCGGTGGCGGAGGGTGAGCCGGAAGTGGTGGTGGTGGAGGCAGCTCTCCATCGTTCTGCCCCGGGAGGAGGGCAAAACACTCGTACCGCTCCGGCGATGATGAGCCGCCAGAGCAGTAACCAGCTTCTTGCTCCAGGATGTGGTGCAGGGAGTCGAGATCTGACTGGCTGTCTTGGAGACAAGCCACCAGATTGAAGGACTCGTCACCCGGAGCCGCTAGCAGGTCCTGCATGTCCCGTTGATAGATAGCAGATGCGTTGTTGAAACCATAAGGGAACATACCAGGAGGCCGAGTTATACAACTCGGCTGGACGGGGCGTAGACGAACGTTGTCCAGGGTAGATCGGATCTCGGCTAGCGAGTAGTCCGAGTAGGATCTGACCCGGAGTCTGGAGAAGCCGAGCTCCAACTCGGCGAGAGTTGAGTCCGGCTCGATCTCAACCTCGTGACTCGGCGAGTCGACGAGGGTGAGGTTGCTGGTGGTGTCAGCGACGAACTCCAGGCTCCCGAAGCGGATCCGAGTGCCTGGAGCGAAGTTGTTGATGAAGCGATCCATCGTACTCGACGAACAGGATCCTGACGCTCCCCCTACCTGGCGCGCCACTGTCGAGGTTTTAGGGCCTCGATAGATTATAATGGGTAGCGAAGGAACCAAGAATACGATGGTGAACACGAGATACAGGGTTTAGACAGGTTCGGGCCTCCCGGAAGATAATAACCCTACGTCCTGTATGTCGTGGTATTGTATTGATTGTCTTTAGATGGAGCCCCTGCCCGCCTTATATATCCGGGGGATCAGGGTTACATGGAAAGTATCCTAGTCGGTTACAACTCGGAATTACTTGGAGTACAACTGATCTATCCTGCCGACTAGCCGCACCTTCCTTTTGGAGTCATGGGCTACTCGGTTTCTTCTGGGCCGGACCGACTACCCTTGTCAGGTTACTCGGCCCTGCTGGTCATGAGGGTACCCGGGGGTCATGGCAACGACACCGAGCCTCCCCATCTCGGCGGGAGGGGGCCGAGGCGCGGCTGCGCGACGCGAAGCGGGACGCGGAGGAGCTCCGCGAGCACACGCGGCGGGACGACGCGAAGCACGTGGCGGAGCTGCGGCGGCACAAGGCGGTGTTCGTGGAGCTCGCGTCCGCGCAGTGGCAGCTGGAGCCGGACCTGGCCCGCGCGGCTCGGCTCGCGGACATGGCGGAGGCCGAGCTCCGCGCCGCGCTGGAGCGGCGCGACGAGGCGGCCGCGACTGCGGCTGAGCTCTCCGCCGAGGCGACGCGGCTGCAGATGGATGCGGAGCACAAGGACAAGATCCTCTCGGCGATGCTGCGCAAGTCCAAGATTGACAAGATCCTCTCGCCTCCGCCGCGCTGGAGGGGAGCAGGGAGCAGGCGGCGCGGGGACGGGGGACGCCGGCGGTGGCGCGCGGGAGGAGGAGGCACCTGTGTCCACGAGGCAGCAACAGGCCTCCGGCGGCGAGGCTGGAGCGGCTGCTCGAACGCCGGCCGGAGCTGCTCAACAGCGTGCAGCAGCTGCAGAACCCGCACGACGTCCACGCGTGGCACGACAAGGCCAAAATCTTCCGTGCGGACCCCGCGCGGCAAGCGGCGACGTAAGCCGAGGCCCTCCGGACCGCCGACCCGACCAAGTCGACGGGAAAGCCGCACACGCTCTGGGTCGCGTTCGCAAAGATGTACGAGGGACGCGGCCTCCTCGACAACGCGCGGGAGGTGTTCCGCGGAGCCACGCAGGTGAGCTTCAAGTCAGTCGACGACCTCGCCACCACCTGGTGCGAGTGGGCGGAGATGGAGCTGAGGCACGGGAACCACGTGGCGGCCATCGACCTCCTCCGGCAAGCAACGTTGGAGCCGCCCGTCGAGGTCCGACGAGCGCCGGAGAAGGGGCGTGCTGAGCACCAGAGCAGGTGGGAGCACGGGAGCAGGCGGCGGCGGGCAGCGGATGGAGGAGAAGATAAAGGAAATTGTTGCAACGAAATGGGATTTAGAGAGTGGAATCTTTTAGAGGGAACGTGAAATATTCCTTTAAAGGGTAAAAAATAGAGGCTACTGCTGCTGCGGTCAGTTCTCTTTCTGGGCATAAAGCATGGATCTCTTCACATCTCCTTACATTATTAGCAGTTTAGGTGCGTCTAATGTGGTTGCATATTTGCTTCCAAAGAACTCCTCTCTCATTGGACTGATGTGGATAAACCCTAATCTCTGTTTCTCTCCGGGGCATACACGCATCTAATTAAGTTAGCAATACCTAACTAAGAAGTACTTTCTCTGCTTACGCATCTACTAGCAGGAATGTGGATGACGAGGATAATGAAAGTCCATTAGGGCAGGGAACCTTAATTATAATACTACTACATCGAAACCAAAAAGTTTGATGTTAACGTGTGCAATCGAACTTCTAAAACTTCAGTCACTCCTTCATGCATTGTTACGGGAATGAGATTGATATACTACATAATTGTTTCTAAACAATTGTTATATATTTCTTAATTCTTGTTAGCATGCATGTACTACTATGCTATTTAGAGGCGGTGATCAGTCCAATCGGGGCAGTGGCAGTACTGATCATCAAAGGGCAAGAACCCAACCACGTTGCTCTCATGGCGATTAGATTAACGTCGGCGCTCATCGAGAGCGTCGCCGTCGCACGTCCCTCTCCCTCTCACTCGCTGTCAAGCTGACGCGCGAGTGTCAACTTCGCCGGGCCGGTAGTGGCTTTGCCCTTCGCCGCGTGACGCCGGGGCGCCGCGCTTTCAGGTGTCGCGCAACGAGTCGCCTCCTATTTGGGACGCCTTTTCGCGTGGATTCCGATTAGTTTTCTCCTCAATTCGGTTAGTGTGCGGCTTTGCGGGCTATGTCGAGTTGTTTATGCGAGAGCCTAGCTAGCCGGATTCGTTCATGTTTGGACTTTGGAGGCGAGCTCTAGCTAGCTTAATTAGATTGACATGGAGCTAGATCGAATAGTGCCGAACACAAGTGCATGACAAGGAGGCAGACGAATAGTTGGAAAGGTGTGAGTAAACTGGGCGAGAGAAAGTGCCTAATAGGGGCCCGACTAAAACATGTGATGATGGATCCTTTGTTGTGCTGCACGATGTCGATGTGGAGTGCCGATACCCTTGTAGCTTGCATAAATATCATCAGAGTATCAATGGTATACGAATATGTGCAGGGAAGAGCCCAGGATTCCTGCAACCTTCTCGAAGCTTACTTCATCTTTCATGGTTTGTTGTCGGCCTGCGTGAGAGGCTCTTCTCCTTAACAAAATGCCGTCGGGGGCGGTCTTACCCCCGGCAGGTCGAGTTTTTATCTTTCATGGTTTGTTGTAGCAAAATTCGCCACATACGAAAACGACTTTTTAGCTGATGTGACTAAAAAAGAAGTTAGTACTCACTGAAAGCTGGGCCTTATCCCTTGCAAAAAAAAAAAAGCTGGGCCTTATCTCAGTGTCCAGTAAGGCCCGATCCACGGCTTTTCACTGGGCCTGTACTCTAGAGCGAGAGCTAAGCCCAACGCGAGTGAACTCAGTAAGTTGACATATGGGCCGGAACGTCGGACCGCCACTTCCACCTCATCCGCTGCTCGAGCTCGACGCACGACGCGGCAACAGTGCGCGCACTGCTGCTTCGAGCTGCCTCCCCCTTGCCGGCTATGGCATTGTGCCTGACATTGCACATTATGGTTGCATGGTGGATCTGTACTGCCGTGCAGGGTTCTTTGAGAAGGCTGAGGAGATGATTCAGACGATGCCGATGGAACCAGATGCTTCCATGTTGAAGGCCCTGCTGGGTGCTTGTAGAACTCATAAGAATTTGGAGTTGGGTAAGAAGGCAGGCTATAGGCTTATTGAGTCTGCACCAAATGATCATGCAGGGTATGTGTTGTTATCCAACATATCTCTTACATAGTAAACGCCGTGCGTTCTCTCAACGCTCGTTGAGCCACGTCGGCACAGTAACCGGCAGCCGTACGATGAACAATCGACGGCCGAAATATAAACGCCGTGCGTTCTCTCAACGCTCGTTGAGCCACGTCGGCACAGTAACCGGCAGCCGTACGATGAACAATCGACGGCCGAAATAAATGAAAAAAAAAACACCACGACAATGAACAGTAGCGGGCCGGCGCTCAAGTCCTCGGAGATGGACGTCCAGGCCCAGATCCATGGCCCCAAAAAAAAAAAAAGCAAACCCTAACCCTAGTCGCCGTCGCCGTACCCGAGGTCCTCGCCGTCCTGGACCCGCCGCCACGCACTCGAGGTCGTCGCCGTCCTGGAGCCGAGGCGCCGCCGCACCACCCGCAGCTGCGCCGCCGCGCGACCCCGCCTCCTTCCCCCTCGGGCCGCCGCAACAGGCGCCGGCGCGCCCGACCTCGCTGGGTGAAGAATAGAGGAAGCAGCGCGACGACGGTGGGAGCACGCCGCCGGCACCCTCGCACCCCCTCCTGCTGAAGCCGCGCCGACGCGCGCCCCCCCTCACCCCCCCGCCGCCGCCGCCTGTCGCGACCGCCGACCCTCGCCCTCCTCTTCCACCGCCACACGCCGGCCCGGGACGACCGCCTCGTCCGCATGGCGCCGGCCCAGATCCGGGCCCGGGGTCGCCGGATCCGACCTCGGGGCCGCCGGATCTGGGGGCCAGCCGCCGCATAGGGGGGGCCCCGCGCCTTCCTCCTTCGATGACGGCAACCCTCATCCGCGCGCGAAACAGCAGGAGCTACAAATCCGCGTCACCGCCGCCTCACCGCCGCCTCCACCCGCCCGCCGTCTCCACGGAAGCACGCGACCCGGCACCACCTCCCCGGCGTCGAGCCCCGCCGCGCTCGCCCGGGTCCCCGCCTCCTCCCTCACCCTCGCGCCGACGCCAGAAGCCGGCTCCCGCCATCGCCGTCGCGCTCCCACGCGCGCTGGCGCGGGCTGTCCGCCGTCGCCGCTCGGTGGAGAAGGGGAGAAGAGAGGGAGAGAAAGGGGAAATGGGAATTAGGGTTCGGACTCGCGCCGACCGGCGCTTTTGTTCAAGGCGCGGCAATTGTCAGCCGTTGATCGCGAACGACTGGCTCAGATCACGTCAACCGGATTCGGGCCGGACCGGCGCAGCCGATGGGCTACTGGCCCATGCGGGCGCGCGCTCCCGCATTACTGGGCTGGGCCAGATGCTCGCCACCTTGGGCTGCGCTTGTAATTTTTATTTATGGCCCGATTCAGCGCAATTCCTTTTTCTTTTTTCCAGGGTTTAGTATTAATGACTTCATTACTGTATTACGATGAAACATTCTGTAAAATTATGCAACATTCAGGAAAGTTCATAGAATTATTTGCTAATGTTTACTGATGTATATGAATAAATGGAACCAACGGCAAGTTTATTTACATAATTTTAATACAATTTTTCACATTAATTTGAGCACATCTTTATTTTCTAGCCAAAGCGGTGATGCGAAATTATTTATATGATCTTATTTCTACATCAGGAGACTATAGTCTATTTGCACATGTGACCTTACACAATCTGATGTTATTTACGTAAGATGCTTCATAGTTGTTAATGGCCCAACAACCATCGAAATGTTTAAAGTTCTCATGAACATATTTAGATGTACATGTATGTTTTACATGTATGTGGTTTATATTTGCATAATCTTAACCAAAATATTCTAAATAATTATGTCCATGTTTTTAATTAGGTTAATTACATTCTATTTTATTTGAAGACAACATGGAAACAATGTAACATAAACCACCTAGATTTCTATCTAGGCCAAGGCCACGCGCCAAGCCATACGCGTAATTCGAATTAATATGATTTCGTTAGAGAACTTACAAGCAAACACGTATAGTTCTTTTTATTTCCACCTTTCCATATATTTATTTAAGCATAGTCTATTATCAAAAAATATAAACAACCATAATTACACTATGTTTCCTAAATTAATTGAACATTTTTCTTATATCAATATTTTCCTCTGCAGTTTAAATACATTTAATATAAATATTTGAATCTGCTACAAAATTAATTTCAACTATAATTATGAACTCACAACAAAAAAATTTCTTTCACTCATTATGCTCTACAAAATTTAATTCCAATATTTCACTCTCTATTATCAATAAGTTTGAATAAATTATGAAGCAGTTTAACATAAAAAAAACTTCAAACTGAACTAAATTTGTTAACTTACAACAAAAAAGGTTTTCATGGTTTTTTAAAATACAAATTGCTTCAAATTTAATTTCAACTAAAAAATTTAACTGCTAACAAAATTATTACTTGCAACTACTTTTATTACACTATAGCTAATACTTCCTTTCCAATTAATAATGCCTTCTATTATTTTCACTTCACAACGGGTTCGCAACAAGAATAAACCACTCGGCGCGCTAAATGCGCGCCTTTTTTCTAGTATGAACTAGATGGCAACTGGGAAGGAGTGCATAAGGTGAGGAAGCTGATGCTGGATCGGGGTGTGCAGAAGATTCCCTGGAGCAGCTCAGTGGAACTTGATGGTGCAATTCACGAATTCATCTCTGGAGACAAAACCCACTCGAGAAAGAGGACATATATAAGATGTTGGATGAGATGTGCCAGCAGTTGAGAGTCGCAGGCTATACACCTGATACCTCACAAGTGTTGCTTGATATTGATGACAAGGATGTGAGAGAGAGCTCGCTAGCTCTTCACAGTGAGAAGCTTGCAGTTGCCTTTGGGCTGATTAGCACTGCCAGTGGCACGCCTATAAGGGTAGTAAATAACCTCCCGATATGTGGAGATTGTCATAATGCCATAAAACTTCTAAGCAAGATTTATGGGAGGTGCATAACTGTTAGGGATGCAAATCGGTTTCATCATTTCAGAGACGGTTTGTGTTCTTGCGGGGATTACTGGTAAATTTTTCTCGCAATGATGTTTCTTTCTTTTTTACTTGAACCAGAATATATAGCATGCGAGACAACTGAAGGCAATGGTTATTATTGTCCATTCGTGAAGAATTCTTAATCCATGAAGCTCATGACTTCATTGCATGTCTATAGAATACTATGGTAGCCTTGAACCAACAACATGATTGACATCTCTTGTGTCTCAGCAACTTGAAACCTAATTATTGTTCTTTTCGGTCTCTATGATTCAAATATGAACATGAATCTGAGATGTATGTCCTACGCAAAAGTGTCATTAAATCCAACTAAATGTAGGCTCTTTCATATTGCAGGGACTAGAAACCATCAATAACCTGATACATTATGCAGTTTTTTTCTTATTGCACTACTATAATGCATCAGTGTGGTAGGGCCAACTTTGCCTGCTGCTTACCTTCTGAACTAGCACAGTTTATTTTAGTTTCTGTTCGGCAATAAGGGAGACCTTAAGTGCACGTCTATATTTTTACGGAGCTGGTTAGCTTTTATGCCCTTTTTTCCACACATTAGGTTCCTCTACCTTGTTGGTACCTTTTTGTTTCACTTGACAAAAAGTATTACATCTTTTTTTTTTTTTGAATTATTGATTAAACCCATGGATTCCACATTCATGACACCAGAATATTATCTTTTTCCTTCTATTTTACAATGCCTGTCCATTTCTTTGGGAAGCGTCGTACCAGAACGTTTTTAGGTCCAGTATGCATATTGGGTTTAGACAATTTTTGTGAAACAGAGCAAGTTCTAGAGCACAATAAAGGACATGTGCAAAGTAGGATTAGCTTAGCTGCCCTTGGGCTATACCTTTCACATGCTTTGGAAAGGACCAACATATACATTTGACTTGAGTTTTCTTCGTCCGTAACTGTGAAATTCATGTGCTAACAATGTTATACTTCTGGGAGGCCACTAACTCAAGTACAGCCAGTATTGATATTTCACTTGCTGCCATTTTTGTTGATTTCGAAAGAGACATGGAGCGTTCTGTACAAGAAATTATTACAATTATTAAATCGAGTAAAGTAAAGAGTGTTATTTGTGACAAAGACAAAGATAAAAAATGTTAGGGGGTGTAATCACTTCCACCGTGATGTTGTTATTACTGCCTGTTGGATGTAGGGGCTTTTGAACACAAAGACATGGACACCTTTGATGCTAATGCACGCTTATCAGGAATTTGCAATCTTGCATTATGAATACTGCCTTTTATCAAATTTTGGGGACAGAGATACTCGACTCTGGTTGCATCAAAACCCAGTATAGATGAAAAGATAAAAATTATTGAATCAGTCAAATTTGAACGTTTGTAATATTCTTCTCTATATGACATCTGGTAAGATCATCATCAAGGCAAAGCGGATGTGCGATTCGCCGCGTATTTAGATGTTTTGGCTGCTTTGGAGCACTGAAAAATGAACTCAGGGAGCCGCTCAAAACATTAATTTAAGAAACTGTATCTCTTCATCCCATTTAAAACAAGATATGTATAACATTAGTAAGCACATCATTGTATTTTTAACATCTTAGAGAAGAACCGGCAAAACTGGGTAGCTGTTGGAGACATGGAATCGGCACGGGAAAAAGGCAGAGACTGCAGTAGTAAGTGATCGGATCTGGTACATTGTGCCTATGATTTTTTTTCCTTTACACACAAGGCAACAAACACACGCACGCATACACAGATGCACACGCACATAATGTTATAAGATATGCTGTAGAATTGCCCTAGCACCATGCCAATCATTAACAGGTTGGCCTTGACAAAATAAGCTGCCTGCTGCCCTTATCAACTGCATTAGTTTATTTCCCCTCTTGGGGATAGTTCTTTAGTGTTCCCCAGAAATGTAATTTACAGTTTAATCTCTAGGTTACAACTCTAATCACTACTCTAGGAGTATAATAAGACCATTAATGTACGACATAATGCATAATTTGGGTTTAGAATAATGGGTAATTTTGAGTCTTGGTTCGGATGATCATAACCCCCCAAGGTTCACCTAACATAGACTGTGCTTTGTTTATGGTTTTCAGAAAGGTGTAACATACGCTTTCCTAAGCACAATTAGAGATCCTGTGCCCTCGCACATGGGAATTGAACGCTGAAATAGCACACTGTACTCACAGTGTTGAGATATATATGAGCTAACTTGTACTGTAATCGAATCATCCATGTTCAACTCTCATCATTCATTTTTTGGTAATGATCCCATTAGGACTGCTTTTGTGTTCTCTGCTTATCAGTACATCTCTCTAGTAACTGTATGCTCAAACTTTTTAGGCATGTACGAATTATGATAGGCGTGATGGATTTGGTTTGATCATCTTTTACTTTCAAGAAGCTTAGCATGTCCCATCAAAACCCTTTCTATTCTGCTCTGGATCGTAAACTACTTTCATTTGTCTTCTGATTTGAAACCCCAAATCATTTTTTCGAGACATCCCGAAATCATTTATTGGGATGCTCTTCTGATGATTCCTAATTTTTAAGTGCGCCAATGCAGTTTTATTGTAGTGAAAAAAAGAACATCCATGAAGCTGTCAAGCAGCACAGTCTATACAGGGAGGGAGCAGGGTCTGTGAGTTGAACGAATCCGATGTCAAAATCTTATCTTCATATAACATGGGTGTGTTTTTTAACCTTTAGGCTTACACCCCAAAAGAGACGATTGCCAGCTAAATCCATGCAGGCATTGTTCCATTTATTTACTTTGAGTTCCTTGGCTTCTTTGGCTGCTATTTCTTGGATTGTTTTGTTTGCAGGAATCCTCTGACTTCACTAGCACTGAGTGGCCCCTTGCCGGCAGGTTAGGACCTGAACACAAGCAGACCCATTCATATGCACATTGTGTTTCCTTTAATCTTCTGAGGCGAAAAACGAAATCTAACGCTCTTATTTTTCAGTTCCTCCTGTGCCAAGCTCCTGTTGACAGGCAAGCTCTGAATTGATCATATCATCCTGCCCACGCATTATCCAGTTCTGATGCAGGCAGCAGGCGCATTCGGATGCGCGAGCATATGGTACATATGAATATGTATGACAATGATTGGAAAAGAAGACACAGATCTGCGGCAACCTTTCTGGCGAGCATAATGATGCACGAGAAGATAATCTGGAGGATGGTCCGGTCCATTCCCCCATCCCTCAATGACTGCACGAGCCTGCCCGAAGCAGCACGGGTGAATGCGCCGCGTCGAGGCCGGCCAGCGCTGCCGTGCACAAGACCGGGAAAAAGGAAAGCGGCAACACTAGTGGGCTAGCCCCTAGTGGGCTACGTTCTTCTCCTCCTCCTCAGGAACAAGAAAGGTGGACGTGGCTAGGAATCTATCAAGACTTGTTATCTACGTAGCCTGTGGTCCATTTCCTGGGGAGTTTGAAGTCGTATCCTTTCCAGTCTCCAGTTTACATCTCTCTGAAGATTCGGCTTCGTTGCTTTTCGTCCTACCCCTTTAGACTGAGCAGCTTGGCGAGGGTGCCGCTAATGGCAGGCAGATGAGGAGAGAAAAAGGCAGCTGCGCTGTCCCGTGGCTGAAAGCAAGGTAAAGCAGGAGGTAAGCTGCAGGCAGGGAATAACTAGTAACTTGCAGGCCATTTCTTGCTTGCACTAGTGTTAAGTGACCATGGATGGGGTTAGAATTATCAGCTTCCTTGCTGATGCTTTTTCTCAAAACCCAAACTTAAAAGCTTAATGCCGGGGGGCAAAAGCGTGTTTGGAGTGAATAAAAGTATTGCATGGGTGGAGGGCTTTAACTAATCTAAAGCTAGATTCGAGCGTTTGCGCTCCCCGAGGCTAACGAATAGTTTTACTTGTTTATTTGCTGCAAAGAAAGATTGAGATTAGGAGAATCTGAACCTGGAGCGCATCTCTTTCATGAGGTCCCTGAAACTGGCACCAGTTTAAAGCTTAAGACTCTTATTAACCCTTGTTTCCTTTTGATTTCACCTTGCTTATCAAACTCGAGCCCGTAGTGTATAAGCGGGAATCATCGGTCTGTATGGTTAGAGGCCTGAAGAGAAGGAACAGAGGAGAAAATCTGTGGATGAAATGAAAGTAGGCTTGCTTTGCTGCGGGGTAAGTAACGCCTCGGTTGGCACCCCCTGCTAATGTTGACCACCATTTTCTTCAACAAAACTAATCATGCCGATCATGATGGGCGTATAAATAATTGGCCGTGTCGAGTGTCGACCATTAAAAATTGCAACAGTCAAATAATGATGAGAGGTAGGGGGGCATAATTTACAGCCAGGCTCCTTGAGAAAGCGAGCAATTGAGCCGATAAACAAATGTCTGTGAGAGTTGGCAGTGTCAGGGATGCCGGTGAGCTATGCTGCCTGTGAGTGAATTCATTCCTCAATCAGCTCCCCTTCCTCTTTACGTTTGCTCTCTCTGTGTAACTTGTAGTAGTAGCAAGAAATAAACTAAAGCAAAGGTAAACAGCATGATTAAAGGGCTGTTAACAAAGGTAAAGGAAGTTGTTAGCAACCACCTCCATGACTCAGGCAGAACAGTAGGATTCGATAGCAATTGTGTAGGTTCGAGTACAAATTGGGTACAGGATCTCAGGGAAAGGGAGACCTCGAAGCAGTAGCAAGAGATTACAGGGAAGCAGAGTAGAGCATGGGGATCAGGAGGAGGAACCCTAGGACTGGGAGGAGAGGAGGCTTGAGGAAGAAGAACAGTAGCCGTAGCTTGTATTCTGATTCTGGATAATTGTTTGATGCCTTCTCCCGTCGTTCCTCTGTCCCTTTTGTATTGCACAGCTTGGCTGGGCCCGTGGGCTGCCTGAGGCTTACATACCTGATGGGCCCTGACAGAAGGCGTCCCTAAAATAAGTTCCTTCAGGTTAAACAAAACCGGCCATGGGGGTGGTGACTAGGAGAAGTAAAGCGGCTGCCTCTATTGCTTTCCCTTCCCTTGCCTGCTAACCTCAACGTATTACTGTGATGAAACCAGTACAACAGCTAGTGAACAAGTGACAATCCTTTTCCTACGAGCCCTTCCTCTCTGTTAGTATAGTCTATGGTCCTCCCTCTTTCCTAGCTCTTCCTCCTATGCATGCCTCTCGCCGGAACAGATAGCATCAGAATCTGCAGTAGGCATCTTTCCTTTTCCTGCCATAGGCTGTGACGAGAGAGAGCTCCTGCTTGCTTGCTTGCTCCAGCTATCATATTGCCCATGCAGCTCTGGCCAATGGAGGGGCTAGTTCATTTTCTCTAGGCTCTCGCTTCTCTGATTCGTCCATGACCTTTGCTGAGCTCTGCTAGCTGCCTAGCCAGCTACTTGGATAGGTACCCCCTCCGCGGCCTGCAACTTCTGCGTTGCTGCGCGAGTGTGACCAAGATCGATGGACATGAACAACGAGAGCAACGAGACAGGGATGGAGAGCAACGGGGCCTCCTCCGGCGGCGCCGGCATCCCGGTCGAGTGGCAGAGCCAATTCAGCGCCGCCTTCCCCTGCGCGCCGGCGCAGCAGCAAGCCCCCATGATGGACTCATTCGCGTCCGCCGGCCTGTGGGCGTCGACCTCCCAGGCCATGGGCCTCTCCGACGTCAGCGCCATGTCAGCCGCGCGGGGGCACGGCTTCTTGGCGCCGGTGCCCGGGTTCCTCCCGCAGGGCCTCGGCAATTTCCCCGTGGACTCGGGGTTCATCGAGCGCGCCGCGCGGGCATCCTGCTTCGGCGGCGGCGGCGGCGGGGTGATGGGCGCCAACGCCGGCTTCGGTGCAGCTGATCAGCCAATGAACAACGCGTTCAGCGGCTCATCGGAGGCGCTCTTGGATCACCAGCGGAAGGACGGCAACGACAAGGCCGAGCCGGACCACGGCCGGAACGGCCACGACGAGGTGCCAAGCTCGGAGGCGGCCGGTGGAGACTGCTCGTCCAAAGGGACGTCGGATTCCAAGAAGAGGAGAAGGCCTAACGAGGTGAGCGCATTTGTTACTCGTGTCTGAAACTTTCTCCAGCTTCCTTTCATTGGTCTTTCAAGTACCTAAACTTGGATGTCAATGGGTTCTGTCTGATGAAGATGGGAGCCGATCAGGTTCAGTCTTCCAACCTTCCTGCTGATTCTGCAAACGAGAGCGTCCACAGCAAAGACAAAGGCGAGGAGAACAGCCCAGCAACAACCAATGGCAAGTCGAAAGGGAAGGGAGCGAAAGAGACCTCTGACTCGCAGAAGGAAGAGTACATTCATGTCCGGGCACGGCGTGGGCAGGCGACCAACAGCCACAGCCTTGCAGAAAGGGTATGGATTGTTCATCGAGTCACGTATCGGTCTTGTGCATATTACATTAGTGGTCTTGAAAATGCTGAATGCTGTTCTCTTTTGTGCAGTTGAGAAGGGAGAAGATCAGTGAGAGGATGAAGCTTCTGCAAGACCTTGTTCCCGGTTGCAGCAAGGTGAGTGTCTTTCTGGGAGAAAATTTAAGTCGTGTATTCTGCTGATTCCATAATGTACTAACATGTTTATGTTTCTTCGACTAAATTCAGGTCACGGGAAAGGCAGTAATGCTGGACGAGATCATCAACTATGTTCAATCCTTGCAAAGACAAGTCGAGGTAATTGCTAACGTACCTCACTGCCTGAGAATGTCCATAGCTTGTGTGGATTAAGGATTTATGAGCTTTGAAACGAGCATGATACACTAGGGGAAGTAGAATCACAAAATACTGGGACCTGATTAATATTTGGAGCAAATATGATCAACTTTTGAGGGCAAATTTTCTTTTTTCTTGCAGTTCTTATCGATGAAGCTCGCGACAGTAAACCCAAGGCTTGACCTGAACATAGAAGGACTTCTGTCGAAAGATGTGGGCACCGTCTCACAATATCATTTTCCCTTACAAATATCTATGAATCTAACAGAACCAATTTTTTTTTTCTATCTTAAAATCAGCTTCTTCGCTTCCCTGGGGTCTCTTCATCTTCCATTGGATTCTCCCCAGAAATGATGCACCCACAACTACAGCTATCCCAGCCAGGTCTGATGCAGGGAGGAGCTGCTGGCATGGCCAATCCAGATGTGTTCAGAAGAATCCTACAAGCACAACTAAGTGCGAAAGACGGATCTCAGGTTAGCATCTACCCAAAATAATCATATACGTCATACAGTATTCTCTTTGGAATCACCAAAGCACACAATCTCCAGCAAGTAGTTGACACAGCTTCAGCTATCATGAAGCAACATTGGTTTCTCCCATCCATAGGTCGTACCTCGATTCCTCGACTGCCAACTATAATTCTTCAATGCTCAAAGAATCAGCTCAATATACCTACATATACTACTTTGTAACAGAAAAGCCACTCAAACCTCATGTTTAGGATCACCTTTTCTTATCCTTAGTTGTAAGATTATGACCAAAACTTGTGACAAAAATCTTCATAAGCAAAATTACGCTAACGATGGGTGCATCCAATAGTAACAAGCTGATCAAGTTTCCAATTCTTCAGCAGATGCCCCACGCATTGAATGGGTCATTCAGTGACGTTACGCAGATGGCGTATCCTTCCCTGGGTTCGCAGGACTTGAGCATGAGGCCATCGCAGGACGGGTTTCAAATGTGAAGAATGCCAGCTGCACATACGTTATGAGCGAAGTTTCCATTCGATTCACAAACATGCAGGCAGGCAGGCGCAGGCACATAACTGATGCTGCCGTGTCAGAGCCCATCAGGTATGTAAGCCTCAGGCAGCCCACGGGCCCATCAGCTGAAGCCAAGCTGTGCAATACAAAAGGGACAGAGGAACGACGGGAGAAGGCATCAAACAATTATCCAGAATCAGAATACAAGCTACGGCTACTGTTCTTCTTCCTCAAGCCTCCTCTCCTCCCAGTCCTAGGGTTCCTCCTCCTGATCCCCATGCTCTACTCTGCTTCCCTGTAATCTCTTGCTACTGCTTCGAGGTCTCCCTTTCCCTGAGATCCTGTACCCAATTTGTACTCGAACCTACACAATTGCTATCGAATCCTACTGTTCTGCCTGAGTCATGGAGGTGGTTGCTAACAACTTGGTATCAGAGACATCAATCCTGGAGCCCTACCCGTTCCACTACTCCCGTCGTGCGATGCCGCCACCACCGGTACCATCGCCGACCGCGTCGAGCTTCGAAGCCGCCGCGGAGACATCCGCCACCACCATGGATGCGAGCGTCAAGGTGCTTCTCGAGGAGATGCGGCAGATGGAGCTACGCCTGTGCCAGAAGCTGGACGTGCAGCACCGGACCATCAGTGCTGCAGCGACATCAGCCATCGGCACCTTCAACGACGTCAACCACAAGAAACCTGTCTGGGACGAGGGCCCCATCTTTGACGAGGAGCCGATCGTCTTCGACGAGTACGTCGCCGACGGGGAGCCGGTCTTCGATGAGGAACCAAGCGAGGTCACCATGGTCGGCCACAACACCGCCGTGAGGTCGTCGTCAGCGCTGCATCAAGCGTTCTCGACTTCCTCCACCGACAAGGAGGCCATCGTCAACCCCATCGTTGCATCTGCTCCATCCAGGACCTTCATTATCGAGCCTGGCACCTGCGTGCCCTCCAACTGCTCGACGAAATGTCTGATTGGCTTCATCGACATGAAGGCTCCGGTTGCCGTGTACGCCGTCGCTGAGGAGCTGTTGCTCGACCCCGTCCGTGATGCTGCTACGGCCACGACCATCTCTGGTGTGCCCTGCGACATCGGCCACAGCACGCCCACCAGGTGCTCGATGATTGGCCTCGATGCCGGCTCTGGTTCTCTCAATGCCACTGCTATGTTCCAGTTCAATGTGGGCATGTTCAAGGACGTCCCAGCACCAGTGGATGCTCCCGATATGCCCCTGCCTACCAAAGGTTTGAAGGATTGCCTCGATCACAACACTGAAGTCTTGCCATCTGCAAGTATTTTAGGTACTGCCGTTACCATCTTAAGTCCAAATAGCATGCATTTTGATCTAGTAGTTCTATGGGAGCTGCCAGTGAAATGTGTTGATTGGCAATCATGGCCACCACCGGTGCCACTTGAGATTACACATGATGGTGTTGCTCTGCGTCCAACGCCATGGCCGTCTTTCATCTTGTGCAATGGTTGTTCTATGAGTTGGGGTGTCAGTTGGGTTTGGAAACCGCCATGGCCATTTCAACTTTGTCAGAACATCATGTCTGTACCACCTACTGTACTTCATGAGTTTCTGAAATGCTTAATGGTGTCATCAGTGTGTGTGGGATGTGCTGGAGTGGAACTGCATCTGGTTGCTGGGCTAATTTCTGGAGCAGATCAAATATATACTCAGTGCAGCAAAGGCATGGTTGCTATGTTTGTACTGCGGCAAGTTACTTCTCAAGAACAAATGGTGGCAATATCAGTGGCAATTTTACCTCACAGTCACACAGTTTTGAGTCAGTTTGGGACTTCATCTCTGGTTGTACAAGAAGTAACTGAGCACTGGGAGCACTTCAAAAATTTGGTTGGACTGACTCTATGGCCATCATCTTTACCATACTTAAAATTTTGGGTTCGTGGCTTGGGTGGTCGTGGCTCCGCCGCTTCTCACAGTTTGGTTGGCGCCGACATGTGGGCCAACCCAGCAACTCCTCCGGTCCTCCCCCAGCTTCCCGTCTCCCACGACCTCTCTCGATCAGAGGGAAAAAAAAAGGGAAAACACAGCGACGCTTGCCTCCTTCACCAGCGCTGCAAGCGGGGCGGATGCGGCTGCCCGCGCCGCGCGCCGCATCCGCCGAAGCGGGCTGCTGCGGCGGCCCGCATGCCGCCGCTTGCTCTTGGCGGGCTGCCGCAAGCCGCCGCAAAGCCGCCGTTATCTGCACCACGCTCCTCTGCCTCCTGCTCACCAACACGCACTTCGCCGAGCAGTCGCCAGCGGCCCCTGCCGCCGCGCCGTCCACCACCCCGGCCTCGCCCGCTCCCAAGTCCTCCGACCCCGCCACCCTGGCACCGGCCGCGTCGCCGACGAAATCCAAGGCCAAGGCCCCCGCGCCCGCACCGCCTGCCAAGGTCGATTCCGCATGCAAATGTTGAACTTTCAAGTCTCGTGATGCAAGTGTCAAAGAAATCTAAGTGTTGGGTGATGCTGTACAGCAGGTTCACGGAGATCAATTACACGCAGCTGACGGAGTTTTTTTTGAAAGTACAGGGATAAAGGCCAGTCAGTGTTTTGCAACTGTTGTTGGCATTAGGATTCTTTCCACAAAATTTGCAAGACTGATAAAGCTGAATGAAAGCCCTGTTGCAGTTGCCTCAAATTTTCCCCAATTCACTCTAATTGTAACCCAGCGTCTGAAAAAACTATTCTGAATTCCATCACATGCTTGTGATTTTCATTTCCATACAAGATCGGTTGCTTCTTTGATTTGAGCCACAAATAATGCTACAGAGCATGTAAATGCATTTTTCTTACTGCTATGGTGCTCAACTGCTGGAGCCAAAGTTGGAACAAAAGGAATTGTCTTTTTACCACGAGATCAACAGATAAAAATGATTTATGGTTTAACTAATCAAGCAGAGAGCAATCAGTGGTAGAGATTTTCAATTGTGAGACCAATCAGAACTGCGATGCTGGAGCAATGAACAACCAAGAAAGTTTTAATGCGGTGAGACGAGCTGCAACTGTTGTTCAACTGAAACTTCTCGCTGGAGACTGGAGTATGGAGTCCATGAGAAAATGATGCCGAGCCTGAAACAACATGATGCAGAACCTTGGCGAGCTGCAGGTTGCCTCAGATGAAAAGAACATGCATGAAACCAATCAAGCTGCAAGAGCACAAGAACAGAGAAATCAAACTTTCAGTTTGCGTCTGTATCTGACAGATAAGAACAACACGGACTACAACAAATACAAAAATTGCACATCTCGATCCCAATCGTTCCCGCGTGAGAAGAGCTGGTCGGCGCCGCCGTCCGCCGCTCTCTCCCGGTTTCGTCTCCGTACAGGTCTAGGGCCGCCGGAGGTCCGCTGCTCCACACCTCGCCCCGCCGGTGACTCCTGCTCCCCCACCTCGAGCCGCTGTGTTCTGCTGGTCCAGCCTCCCGCCGCCGGTGTCCTCTGCTCCCACCACGCCCTGCCGGGTCCATGCTCCCCACGTCGCGACAAGGGAGCGCCGCGAGCTGCTTCCGCTAGCTTGCGGGTTGCGGCGCCGCCGGGTCCCGCTCGCCGCGCCGCTTCGTCCCGCTTCATCGAAGGTACGACTCCCCTTGTCCCCGTCTGAGATGGACGTGGCCGGCGTCGGAAGATTCGAGAAGGTACGACTCTGCCTCCAGACCACCGCTTCCCCTTTCCAATCCCATCCAGTGCTCCCGCGCCCCAAGTTCAATTTTTCTGACAGCAAAATTCGAACCGGTGCGCGCGCTAGCCACACTGCCTAGAAACCTCTATTGCTGCCATTATAAATTACTCACTGGCCACTCGCCCATGTTACAGCACAACAAACCATACTAGAGCTGGGATAGAGAGAAGCTGGGATTCAGTGGCCGACTCCCTCATCCAATTAGTCAAGGATCAAGGTACGGTTAATACGCATTTACAGATATTCGCTTGCTGATAACTTGATTTTGACTGAAGATTCTTGAGTTCCTTGATTAAGAGCAAAGTACATATATTTGAATCGAAAACTGTGACCTCACATGGAAAGATGTCTGATTAAGCTACAAACTGCATTGAGACCCTAATCATCGTATACGCATCAGATAAAAAAAGAGCATGCATAATAATCTGAATTTTAGACCAGTGGTTCTTTGGGAAGTGATATTATCCTGAAGTTTGTTCATTCTGCTACCAGAATATGCAACGGTAAAGCATATCATCTTGGGAACCGGAAGGTCCAGGGTTCAAGCCCCAGCCTCTGCACATTGCACAATGTGTGGGTAAGGCTGTGCGTGCTAAAACACCCTTCCCCAGACCCCGCCCAGCGCGGGAGCCTACGGCACTGGGTCGCCCTTTTAAAGCATATCATCTTGCTACAGCCTTTGCAGTTGAGTGCCTTTTCTGTAAAAATAAATTAGCATTCTGAGGCTCTGAGCTTCTATTATTTGGACTTCTTGCTTTAGCATAGTTTTGCATTTTCTATATGTATGCATCACATGCAGAGTAGCATGTTATTATTTCTTTGGTGCTGACAAGTTACATATAAGGTCTCCTGGCAGTGCGATCAGCCACTAATGTTCTTTCATGATTTCAGGAAGTGCGAAGTGCTTTATGTTACATTAAGTGGAATTGCTTCTGAGTGCGACCTGGAGGCAGTAACTAAGATCTTGATTGCAAAGTTAGTTTGCACTTTTGGATTGATGACTCCCTGTTAAAATGTTTGTACCCGTAGCAGGAGATATTGGTATCTCCTTATGGGTTTCTCATTTGCACTGCATGTTTCTGATCTCAATGACTCAAGAGATGGCATTGGCGAGAGTAGTTTCAATATTAATATAAACATTGGCACAAGAACAATATGTGCTTTCTTTTTATTTGTCTTCCAATCTGTGTTTTCACCCAGGCTTTTGTTCCCTCTTAAACTTGGCTTACAACTCTCCCAATTTCTTTGGCTCCATGAAGTTTCTGTGGCTGTAAAGGGGATTGTGACACTTCTGTTGCCAAAATATATTTATCAGCATCCTACATGTTACTCCATAGAGTACTATTTGGTGCCTGCAATTAATTTGATGTTTTAACAATACATGTGCTCCTTTCTTTTTCTGCCTGCCTACCAAGCTGTGTTTTCCTATCAAAGCTTTACTGAGTTCTCATATTGTCTTAAACTGGGCTTTCATTACCTTTTAGCCTGAAACTGTGCGCATAACACTCCTAATTCGTCTGACTTCATGGAAGTTGTGTTATTATAAAGGGACTTGTGGTACTACTGTTGTCAATACACAATTTCCACTGTTGTACATTTATTTACCCAAATATTCCTAATTGATTACGACAGTAGATTTGATGTTTATCTTAGGATGTCCAAAATAGTTTGTGTGCAGTTCAGGGCAACGAACAGACTAAATTGAAACAAGACAAGTTCCTTTTAATAAGATTCAACAGAAATATATTTAGTGACTGTATGATAAATGTCACTGACAGAAGATATACCTAGCTATCACAATATACTTATGCAAAGCCATTGTGAAGGCTTTTTCAATTGTTCCTGTATGCTTTATGTGGTTTGCTCTTTATCATCGTTCATTTATTGAGTATTGCTTCTTCGTCCACCCGTTTATTTTTTATAGAACAAAATAACGTGGAGAGTCATTTGGGAAAATGCCACAGCATGGAAGGCAATACCATGATAAAGGAAAAGAAGGTCAAAACTCTTTCCAGGAAACTATAACATATATACTTAATAAATATATAGTATACAACGAAATTGATCATGATTATATTTGGTTTGAAATTACAGTAATGGACCAACATAATCAAGCAAAGCGATGCCGTTTTAATGCTGCAGCACAACCTACTCCAACAGGCATTATGATACGTGAGCTTTCCAGCAACACAGGGTTCAGTTACTCTTCCTCAGATGAAGATGTGTCGAGTCCATTAGGAACTCCTTTGCCAACTCATAGTGTTCTCAAACCAGTTGGAGTGTTTGAAAGAGGGGAGTGCTCAAAAGGTATCATCATCATACTCGATTTTTTATGTGATTTTGTCAAGCATCAAGGTAATTATGTTACAATTGTTTCAGAACGAAAACGTCCTCGTGAAGGCTCTTGCTATGCTAGCTTTGCACCACCGCAAAAGGAAGGAAGCAACAGTGAGCAAAACACTCCTCATCGTGACCAACAAAATAAGCCAAACTGTATGCCAGAACAAATACTTGCAAAGCGAGCTCGTGACAGAGCACGATGGCAAAGTTTGACACCTGAAGAAAGGGAAGAGATCAATTCACGTAGGAGAGCACGTCGTCAAAATTTGACACCTGATGAGAGGGAAGTAATTAATGCTCGCCGAAGAACACATCATCAAAATTTACCACCTGAGAAGAGAGAAGAAATTAATGCCCGTCGAAGAGCACGCCGTCAAAATATGACACCTGAGGAGAGGGAGAAGACAAATGCTCGTAGAAGGGCAGCTAGACAAAGTTTGGGGCTCGAGGAGTGTAGGCAACAACGACAAGAATATTGGCGGAATTTGCCACTTGAGAAAAAGAAAGAGGCAAATGCACGTAGAAAAGCACGTAGGCAGAGCTTACCGCCTGAGGAGCGGAAAGCTCTCCTGGACAAACGTAACGAAAGCTACGCAGCTAGACGAGATACCCCGTGCAAGGAATCCATTGCCCTACAATACCCATTAGTGGGATATCCGTCATCAAGCACCGGTGCCTCCAGCTGTGAAAGTACGCTGGCACGACCTTTTGCTACAACACAGGGTAATTATCGCATTACTGTTTTCTGATTTATCAAGAGAGACGGACCAATATTTATGCGATCACTAAAATAGCAGGTCATCTAGAAAGCATACGTGAAGATGAAGAGGAGCACATCATTTATGCTAGCCCAGGTATGCTTAATGTTGTGCATGCCTTCTTTTCTCTACAACCATGACATATAATACGTACTCAATAAGTGGAATAGTGATATATTCCTCTTACTACATTTAGGCATCAACAATATTGCCCGGTGCATGGAATTGACAACCATGCAATGCCCTACGCCAACATCAATTGTCAATCCGTCATGCCATGATGACTTCATCTGTTCAGATTCTCCATCAGAAAGCTTGTTTACGGATGATGACGGCAATTCTAACATGTCTGAAGAAGAAGATGAGGAGTACTTCATATTTGCTGGGAGAGGTAGTGTTCGGTATCATGGTGCCTCCTTATTTCCATATATGCATAATATAGAGATCAAAAATGCCAAAACCTATATAACATTATACATTCATCTCATTTATCCAGGGGACGACGAAGATGACGACCAAGTTGATTCCTTTACAGCAAAAACAACTATTCCTGACCCGTATGATCGTGTATACCAGAACATAGAAGATAGTACTCACAAGCTTGAGCCAAGGCCTGACTGCAAGCATTGTGGTGCAAAAAGATTCCAGTATGAGCCAAACGGATTTTGTTGCTGAGCTGGCAAAATTAAATTGGCTCACTCAGCGCCTCCTTTGGAGCTTCAGAGACTATACACTAGCCCAGATCCGGATGCTGTGCATTTCAGAGATAACATCCGGTACTTCAATGGGCACTTTTCATTCACCACGCTTGGAGTTAGCTTGGACAATAGATACACTAACATGAAGTCAGGAGTGTATACATTCCGAGCCCACGGCCAGATTTACCACAACGTCTTCTCATTTGGTCGGACGGAAGATGGGCCTAAGCATCTGGAGCTCTACTTTTACGATGACGATCCGAATCTACAGCATAGGTTTCGGCGCTCCCCGAACCTGGACCGAGATGTCATCCGAAGGCTTGTCGACATCCTCAAGGACAATCCGTATTCCCAGACATTCAGAAATCTTGGTGGAGCAGATAACCTTGAGGAGTATCGCATTGAGCTGAACACTGACATGAGGTTGGACCAACGCAGATATAACTTACCTGTATCATCTGAGGTGGCTGCTGTCTGGGTTGAGAGTAATGACCTTCGTAAGCACTTTGAACGTAGTGTCATTCTCTTTGGTAACAACAACTTGAGATACAGAATCCAACCTTATTATGGATGCTATGATGCATTGTCTTACCCTCTTTTCTTCCCGAGAGGGGAGATTAGCTGGCATCCTGAGATTCCAAAGGTCGGCGTCAGCTTGGAAGAGATAATTGAATCCCGTCGTAACCGCCGGCAAAATCAAGGTATTCATCTAATGCAACTAGCATGTGTTCAATATTTTCTTATATTTGATTATACTTCTCTGTATAATTTTTTTTTTTGCTGAACATTTTTGTAGGTACATATACAAACAGTCGATTGTGTGTCTCTGTTAGAGACTACTATTGCTACAAGTTCCAAATGCGTCGTGGTATATTTAACACCATGCTGCATGGGAAGCGGTTGTTCCAACAGTATGTGGTTGACATGTACGTTAAAATTGAAAGCTCAAGGTTGGACTATATAAAACATCATCAAAAAGAAATACGAGCTGATCTATACCAAGGTATTGTTGACTGCCTTCAAGCTGGAGAGTATCGTGGCAGTGCAGTAGGCAAACGGACTGTGCTTCCAGGATCATTTATTGGTGGGAAACGCGATAAAAAACGTAGATATTATGACGCCATGGCCTTGGTGCAAAAGTACGGAAAACCTGACATCTTTCTAACTATGACTTGCAACCCTAATTGGGATGAGATAATAAGTGAGCTTGAGCCTGGACAAACCCCGCAAGACCGTCCTGATCTCATTGTAAGAGTGTTTAGAGCAAAATTGGAGGATCTCAAGATACAACTTTTCAAAAGACACATGCTCGGTAAGGTAGCTGCATACAGCTACGTCATTGAGTTTCAGAAAAGGGGTCTGCCTCATGCTCATTTCCTCCTAATTATGGAGGGGAGATATAAGTTAACATGCCCAGAGCAGTACGACTGTATCATATCCGCTGAGTTGCCAGACAAAAACAAGTACCCTGAGCTCTACAAAATGGTGGTCAAGCACATGATGCATGGCCCGTGTGGAGTCTTGAACCGTAAAAATGTGTGCATGCAGAATGGTGCTTGCAAAAACCACTATCCACGACCATTCAATGCGGAGACTCTCCAGGGCAAGGACTCGTATCCCGTATACAGGAGGAGAGATAATGGACGTACCGCATGGGTACGAGGTCAGATGCTAGACAATAGATGGGTTGTTCCGTACAATCCTTACCTGCTGAGAAGATATAACTGCCACATCAATGTTGAGGTTTGCTCGAGCATAAAAGCCGTGAAGTACCTTTTCAAGTACATATACAAGGGGCATGACCGAGCATCGGTTTCTATTGATGAGGTAGATAGTAATGGAGATGTTGATGAGATAAAGCAGTACAGAGATTCAAGGTGGGTTACTCCCCCGGAAGCATTATGGAGAATCTACGATTTTGAACTCAGTGAGATAGTTCCGTCGGTCAGGCAGCTACAACTCCATCTCCCAAATATGCACATGGTGTCGTACCCAGCGGAAGCCAATCTAAATGACGTCGTCTTGGAGGAAGGGGCAGATAAGACCATGTTAACTGAATATTTTGAGGCGAACAAGAAGTATGAGTGGGCTCGAAGGATCCTATGTAAGGATTTTCCTGAATATTTTGTTTGGATGGCGGGCCAAAAGTATTGGAAAAGGAGAGATGAACGCACACAGGTCGGGAGGATCGTGTCTGCGCATCCAGCCGAAGGGGAGAGGTACTATCTCAGGGTTCTTCTCAACCATATTGCAGGTGCTACCTCCTTTGAAGACCTACGAACGGTAAATGGTACAATTTGCCCGACATTTCGTGAGGCTGCGGAAAAGAGGGGTCTTATCGAGTCTGATAATGCTTTCGATGAGTGCCTTACTGAGGCCGAGGTTTTAGAGATGCCATCTTCACTTCGGAGGTTATTTGCCATTATACTTGTCTTTTGCGAGCCTAGCGACGTGCGCGGCCTATGGGACAGACACTTGGAAGGAATGACGGAGGATTATCGACTATCCCATATGTGCCCTCACGTAGTCGAGCAGATGGCTCTATTAGATATCAGGAATATGCTCCAGTCGATGGGGAAGGATATATCATCTTTTCCTCTTCCAAAAATAGATGAGTCATTTGACGTGACGATAGGTGAGGCCCGAGAGATAATTGAGGAGTCCACAATCGACGTGGATCAAGAACATATTGATTTAGCATCTTCCCTCAACCCAGAACAGAGGTATGCTTATAACGAGATATTGTCAGCGTTGTACAGTGGGAATGGAGGTGTGTTCTTTGTTGATGGACCGGGAGGAACGGGAAAGACTTATCTATACAAAGCATTGCTTGCTAAGGTACGTAGCGAGGGTAAAATAGCTGTGGCAACAGCAACATCAGGAGTTGCTGCCTCCATCCTGCCTGGCGGTAGGACTGCACACTCAAGATTTAAAATTCCATTAAATATCGAAGATGGCGCGGTTTGTAGCTTCATGAAGCAGAGTGGCACCGCCAAGCTTCTAATGATAGCATCCCTCATCATATGGGACGAGGCATCCATGACCAAAAGACAGGCAATCGAGGCACTCGACGTTAGCATGAGGGACATTACCGGTCGTTATGACTTGCCATTTGGTGGAAAGACAATTGTCTTCGGCGGAGACTTTAGACAAGTGCTTCCCGTAGTCCGTAAGGGAACAAGGGCACAAATAACAGATGCAACACTACGTAAATCTTATCTATGGGAGAGTATGCGGCAGCTCCGGCTTGTTCATAATATGAGGGCTCAAAGCGATCCATGGTTTGCCGAGTATCTTTTGCGCATCGGAAATGGCACCGAAAACACTTTGGATGATGGTTGCGTAAGGATTCCAGATGAGATATGTATATCTTATACCGGCAAAGATTCCAACATCAACATGCTTATAGAAAGTGTTTTTCCAACGTTTGATGAAAATCTCTCGGATCCAAACTACATAACATCTCGGGCAATTCTTTCAACTCGGAACGAGTACGTTGACAAGATCAATACGAGGATGATTGAGAGATTTCCAGGGGAGGAGATGGTATACCACAGTTTTGATCAAGCAGTGGACGATCCGCATAACTATTATCCGGCGGAATTCCTGAATTCATTGACACCCAATGGCCTACCTCCTCATGTCCTAAAGTTGAAGATTAATTGTCCCGTAATATTGTTAAGGAACATTGACCCGGCAAACGGTTTGTGCAATGGGACAAGGTTGGTGGTGCGGAGGTTCATGAGGAATGCAATAGATGCTGAGATTGTGTTGGGTCAGCACGCTGGCAAGAGGGTATTTCTTCCCTGAATTCCTCTTTGCCCGTCAGACGACGAGATGTTCCCTTTTAAGTTCAAGAGGATACAATTTCCGATCAGACTTAGCTTTGCTATGACCATAAACAAAGCACAAGGGCAGACTATTCCAAATGTTGGAGTGTACCTCCCGGATCTGGTGTTTTCACACGGTCAACTCTATGTTGCACTTTCTAGAGCTACCTCAAGGAGTAATATCAAAATTCTTGCCGTCCCGGAAAATAAAAAGGATAGCCGCTCTACATCTATTGGGACGTTTACGAAGAACATTGTGTACAAAGAAGTTCTCACTGGGTAGTTGAGGTATGAAATTACCTTAATTAACTACGCACTCTATATTCATATTAACACCAACTATCTATTAACAATATTATTTTAATTTGCAGGTTTGAAATTTGCTATTAGCTACTTCCTACTTCCTGTGTAGACGTAGACACGGCTGGAAAGTTGTTGTAGTGTTTGGAGTATTGTTGTTCATTACTCTAATTTGTAAGAAACTGTGTTTGCTTTTGGATTTAGGGTGTTACAACTTTTGCCTAATGTAAGATGTGGTAGTTAATATGGGCTCATGTATGTGGCCGTGTAATGTAATCAAGTGGTTGTGTAACACCTTGGAGGAACTAAAGTTGGAGTAATCAAATTATTGTTCATGAAACCATAATGTTAGCAATATTTCTGATAGCAAAGTTTTGATTGTCCGTAGCAGCGCACGGGCATCCAACTAGTCAGTTCTGATGCATGATCTGGAAATTGGAGTTCAATTGAGGCCTATGCCTTGGCCTGACTTTATCTGTGGGCAGAGCCTTGATCTGTTCATGCTCAAGTCTGAAAGCTCAGCTGGCCTCCTCACAACTGAAGTTGCTATTTGCGTGGTCGTGTCAGTACTAACAACCTGGGCAAGAACGAAAGCAATATCTTACAGTTCACATGGCGCATGGGAATTATTTTTCAGCACAATCACACGCTACTCGGAAAAAATATTTTTCCTGTTGCACAGTTTTGCTAGCAGCTTTGGTATTGGTGATTATGTGGCAAACATCGTCTTTTTCAGTTTTGACGCAAAGGAAGTAGTGGACTGCTATGGTGACATGCTACTGGAGCATCCTTGGCCACCACCCGCTGTTCTGATGTCCTTTGCTGACAACATCTCAAAGCGCATGAGGCCTGCTGGTCCATCCTTACTTATTCCTGCAGTGTTCCTTTGATTATGTGATCATATTTGCGTAGCTTGTATTCTGATTCTGGATAATTGTTTGATGCCTTCTCCCGTCGTTCCTCTGTCCTTTTTGTATTGCACAGCTTGGCTTCAGCTAATGGGCCCGTGGGCTGCCTGAGGCTTACATACCTGATGGGCCCTGACATGCCGCTGCCGGAGCGGCAGCACTAGCTGCAGGGCTAGCTCATCCCGTTGCTACTGAAGCCTTCAACAGCGTCATGCAGGGCCGGATTTTTATTGTGTTCAGAGCTGAAAAGGCTCGAGGAGCCCCCACCGCAGAAGCGCTGGGATTGATGAATGAAAAAATCTCTGCGGCCTTAACATGGATGCTTGGAAATTCTGTCTGGGTAGCGTGCATTTACGACGCACAATGCAGCAACAGTAGCCGTGCTTGTAGCGAGCAACTGAAGCTGCAGCTGCTGCAGGATGTAATGTGATGCATGCTGAGAGAGATACCTTGTGTTATTAGTTCCGTTGCTTTTGTTTGAATGCTTCATGATGATGAACACTCCTAAATGGGGGCCGAGGTTGATGTTAAAAGATCGTATATTTGACGGTTCTGCTTGTGTCACAAAAGAAGGATGCTAAGATTTTCCTTTTTGACGGTCGAAGGGTTCTACATTCTACATGACCCATATTCCGTTTGGAGCTCCCTAAGAAATTTTGATCTGTGGATCACACTGGTTGTCTGCCACTCTTTAATAAATTATAAACCTAATTGCGACAACCATCGTTTTCGTGGCCAGTGAGTTGGTCGTCACATTTTATTTTATTTTATTTTTTAAAAACGGTGCTCGTCACAAATTAGACAAACGTAATAAGAAACATAAAAGAGCATGATAGGCGCTTCGCATCGCAGGGAAAGACGAGTCTGCCATCCTAAACGACCCGCCAAATCTTCAAGCTCTGGATTTGAAGAGCTCATGTCCTCTTTCAGGATCAAATTTGCTCTAGGTTCTCCAGAGACTCGAGAACACGTCCGCAACAGCTTTTTTTTAGAATTCAGTCCGCAACAGCTTGCGATCGAGTAATCATAAATTCATTAACCTGATCGAGAGGGCCGGGGGAAAAGAAAAGGAACTCGTGACCAATCGTGCACAGTGAACCTTCTGCACGCTTTACAGCTAGTACCACCGAAGCGGACAACAGACGCACACAATATTTTTTAGATAATGGGTATCATCCCAGCCTTGGCCTCACAAGGAGGTTACAGCCGTCTTATTACAAATATGCAGCACTTCTGTCTGCCAAATATGAATGAAAGTAACGCACACATTATTACAAACTAGATGACAAGAATTAATAACAAAGTCTATTAATAAATCTCCATCCATGGTGTGCATAAAATTCCATTGCCAACACCTCCAACCGTCGGCATGCATTTATCATCGTGTTTTTATCGTCACTACTCCTTTGCAGTTGTGACCAGAACCGCAGCCAGTGAGTCCCTCCTGCATATATGTCATCATAGGTGCTTTGTCAAAAACAATATCATTCCTACTTAACCAGATAGCCCAGCATAAAGCTGCGACCCCAACAAGTAGTAGTTTTTTTAACTTTGCACCTATACCGTTCATCCATCCGCCAAACATATGTACTATATTATGGGGTGGTTTTAAATCAAAACAAAAGTAAACAAGTCGCCATAGGAATTTAGCAATGGCAATCAATAAATAAATGTTGAATAGTTTCATCATTAGAACAAAAACAACATTTCTTACTACCATGCCAATTACGCCTAGCAAGATTGTCTTTTGTTAAGACTACTTGTTTATGCAAGTACCACATAAAAATCTTGATTTTTAGAGGTGCTTTCATTTTCCAAAGTTTCTTGTTATAGATCACATTTCCGTTATTCAACATTGCTTTATACATGGATTGCACATTAAAGACTCCAGTTGGTGTGAGACTCCACCGATACAAGTCTTTAGTATCTGAAAGTTGCACATGAGTAATACGGGAAACAAGGTTATGCCAAAGGTTTAAATTCTGACCATACAACGTTCTTCTAAAAGAAATGTTTAAAGGTACTGTACTAAACACATTGGCAACCGTTGCATGCTTATTCCTGACAATGTTGAACAAAGACGGGTATTGCTCTCTTAAGGTTGCATTACCAATCCATTTATCTTCCCAAAATCTGATTTGTTGACCATCGTTTAAAACAAAGCCTCCAAGATTTAGGAAGGTACTTTTAACTTTCATTAAGCCTGCCCAGAAATGTGAATCTCCTGGTTTCCGCTCTACTTGTGTTATAGTTTGGTTTCGTAAATATTTCTTTCTTAGCATCTCTTGCCATAATCCATCCTCATTGATGAGTTTGAAGAGCCATTTACTCAGTAAGCATTGATTTTGAACATCAATGTTCTGAATCCCTAACCCCCCCAATTCTTTAGGTTGGCATAGGATGCTCCATCTAGCAAGTCTATATTTTTCAAGGACACCCCTAGGGACCTCAAAAAACGATAACATAAACATGGCAAGGCTTGTTAGTACCGAGTTTATTAAAACTAAACGGCCACCAACTGACATAAGTTTTCCTTTCCAACTACTGAGCTTTTTCTCAAACTTCTCCTCTATGACTTTCCAATCTGTATTACTTAATTTCCTAAAGTGCATTGGGATCCCAGATATCTAAATGGGTAACTACCCATTTGGCATCCAAAAAGTTGAGAGTATTCTGCCTCATGATCTTTTGCTTGACCAAAACAGAATACCTCACTCTTATGGAAGTTTATTTTAAGACCCGATAATTGTTCGAAAGCACACAACAATAGTTTCATGTTAGTTGCTTTCTCCATGTCATGGTCCATCAAAATAATAGTGTCATCTGCATATTGTAAAATAGAAAGGCCTCCATCAATAAGGTGAGGAACTAGGCCTTCAATCAGACCATCCTCTTTGGCCCTATTAATAAGAATGGCTAACATATCTACTACAATATTAAACAGAATAGGAGAAAGGGGATCCCCTTGTCTCAAACCCTTGTAGGTTTGAAAATTTTTACCGACTTGGTCATTTATCTTAATACCGACATGACCTCCCTGAATGAAAGCATTAATCCACTGAATCCATTTCGCGGAAAATCCTTTCATTCTTAAGGTTTGCTGTACAAAAGACCATTTGACCTTGTCATATGCTTTCTCAAAGTCAATCTTAAACACTACACCACTTTGTTTCTTCCGATGAAGTTCATGAATTGTCTCATGTAAGACAACCACCCCTTCCATGATGTTTCTACCCGGAATAAAAGCAGTTTGTGTAGGACTTATGACTTTTTGGGCCACTGTTGATATTCTATTAGTAGCCACTTTTGTGAATATTTTAAAACTTACATTCAACAGGCAAATCGGACGATACTGTTGTATTTTCTCAGCATCCCTACATTTTGGTAAAAGAATGATAGTTCCAAAATTGAGACAATGTAATGGTAGATTACCTTTATGGAATTCACCAAACAAAGCCATCAAGTCAAACTTAACTAAATCCCAGAAAGCCTGATAGAATTCGGCTGCAGGCCCGGGGGCTTTGTTGTGCTCCATTTGGAAGATGGCTGCTCTTATTTCTTCCTCGGTAAACTCACCAGTTAATGTCTCATTTTCCAGATTCGTTACTTGTGGTATGTCATCCACTCTAGTCTCATCCAGATTAAAGCTATTAGATTCTGGTGGACCAAATAGACCTTTATAATAGGAAGTAATGTATTTCTTCAATTCATTATCCCCATTAATAACATGGTCTCCATCCCGTAACTGAAAAATTCTGGTTTTTCTATGTTTTCCATTTGCAACAAGCTGAAAATACTTGGTGTTTGAGTCACCCTCGAGTAACTCCTTAACCTTAGCTCGTTGGTACCATTTTAATTCCTCCTCTCTCAACATATGTGCCAGCCGATTCTGGAGACATTGCTTTATATCTAATTCTTGTTGTGATAACAAGTTAGTTTCTGCTTTTTTATCTAAGACATTTAATTTGTCTAAGATGTCCTTTTTCTCTTTTTTATTCATATTGTTTGACGCACACAATATGAGACGCGTTCCGGTATATTCCGCCGGTGTCGCCAGCGTTCCAGGACAAATGTTGGGCAGATCGAGCCGGGCCGCTCCAACGACGCTGAAGGCGGCCAACGCCGTACGAGGCAACGCTGGCTCGATTCCGCCCGTGTGCGTGCGTGCGGCAGGCTCGCCCGAGGCGGATGTGAGCTCCGGCGACCGCGACGCCGGATCGGACAACGTTCTGCGCGTGTGTCCGTCGCGCACTCCGATCGTACTGCCGGCGGGATCCGACACGTTTCTTGGGCTCGCCGAACGTGGCGGAGGCCGGCAACCGAGTGGTTGAGGTAGTCGCAGGTGGGCCGGTCCTGGAGAGCCGTTTCAGTGCGAGCTCACTCCGCACAGCGCCCACCGGAGCACGAGCAGCTGAGCAGAGGATAGTTCCTCAAAAAAAAAAAAAAAAAAAGCTGAGCAGAGGATATCTCACCTAGCGCAACCTGACAGCGCTCACACTTTCAATGCGCCAAAACAAACGCCCACAAAAGAGCGCGAAAACAAGGGACGGCACGCACCATGTGTTGAGACTACTTTTCGTTGAACGACTACAGCCTACAAAATTTTTTACCCTCACAGCACAACCCGAACAAGATCCATGCCGCCGACCTTTTCAATCAGCACATCACAAATCTCGCTGTGGTTCATGCTTCTTTTCTGCTCTCGCACCTCCCAGAGTTACAGACAACGCCTGCCTAAAATGCATTAATCCTTCCATGGGTCACTCTCGGTCCTCACTTCAGAGGGCTCAACTACCTCAGTCGCAGCACCTTCAGAAGAGTCTGCCTCAGCGCTGGCTTCACCGCTGGTGACGACCTCGTCTGAGTCCGATCTTCCCCATCTCCCACCAAGCGCCATGGTCATCATCCCGTAGATCGTGCCTCCCAACTCCGCTGGACTCTCAGCTGGATGATGAAAGTCAATAATCATGTTATCATCATAGCCACGAGTCGTGAACAAGGACATAGGGATGTTGTACTTACGGTATATCCACTGGAGATCAGGGCGGTCTCATACAGCAACTCGACGGCCCTCTTGGCGTCATCACTTTCAGGCTCGTTTTTGCAAGCAGCCTACATTTACAGATAGTGTGTGTTATGAATAGACTTATGCATCCATAGACAAAGCACCACGAGAAATTAGTAACACCAAGATGGAGTGATGGAAATCTTACGCTCAGGTCTTTGATGATAGGGTGGTCAGGGTTAATTTCAAAAATTCTTCTACCCCTCATGAACTCCAAGCTTGATGTGTCACCAAGTGTTTGTGCTTTCATGAGCCTGTCAAATTGAAGAAACACAAGACATCATGTATTTTCGGTGACAAGGAAAGAAACCTCGAGCTTCAAGCTAACAATCAGCTTGTATGAGACCTCAGTCATGACGCTACCTTTCCATGTTGGCTGACCAGCCAAATTTGCCAGATACGAGAACACATGGAGAGGAGCTGAGTCGTTTCGATATCTGGACCTTGGCAACCTTATCACCAAGCTGTTGCTTTATCCAATCACACAGAAGAGTATACTCTTGCTTGCTTTCTTTCTCCTTGTCCTCATCTTCATCACCTGTAACAGCGAATGTGTATTAGCTTATGCACAGGCAAACTGTATACATAGAATGATACAAGAACTCAATTATTTACCCAATTCTAGGTCCTCTTTGCTAATATCAACAAACTTCTTCTCTTTGTATGTTTGTAAATTCTGAATGGCAACCTCGTCAATTGGCTCCATGAGGTAAAGAACCTGAAGGAAAAGGAGCAGCAGCATGAGCAGAAAAACGTGGCACAAGAGGAAATCAGTTATCCGGTCACTAATAAGTTATCCATACTTCAATATCTTTTTGAACCAGTTTTTCCAAGAAAGGAGCAGTCTTTGCACTCTGAAGACTATCCGTAGCAATGTAATAGATTGCCTTCTGGTTTTCAGGCATGTTCTCCACATACTGATCAAGACTGATCAAATCATTCTCATTTTTGGAAGAGAAGAATCGTAGCAAAGGAGCGAGACGCTTGTGATTTCCTGTGTCCTCGATGCAACCAAGCTTCATGAACTTGCCAAAGCTCTCCCAAAATTTTTTGTAGTCCTGCAGCATGAGTGGCAACAAGCTTCAATACACATCCAATGGATCAACCTCTGGATGACAAATAGAAGTCTTACCTCTTGATCTTCCTTCTCGGCAATCTCTTGAATCATGTCAAATGTCTTCCTAACAAGCCTCTTACGCATAATTCTGACCTGAAACATAGGGCGCGGCAATTATATATAGAAACGTTAGAAACCTCCAATGTGTATTACATTATATTGGAAAAAGCTTTTCCAGAACTTACAATTCTACTTTCTTGAAGGATCTCACGTGAAACATTGAGAGGAAGATCATTTGAGTCAAGCACACCTTTCACAAAGCTCAAGTATCTGGGGAACTGCAGGGAAGTGGTACAACAGCTCATTCAACCTCATCATTTATCCATGAAGGAAAACTGCAATGATAGAACATTATGGGACATACCAGCTCGCCATCAAAGTCATCTGATATGAAAACTCTTTTGACATACAACCGGATATTTTTGGTCTTTGGATTCATTATTTCCTCGTTGCTAAGAGGTGCCATTCCTGGAACATATAGAACACTCCTAAATTCCACCTCACCCTGTTTATAACAGAAGTCATGTAAAAATCTGTAATATTCATTAAAATAAGAAGGTAAACTGTGATAAACTTCACACACCTCTGTGGTGAAGTGAGTATATGCAAGAGGATCCAAAAACTCATTAAATGTCTTCTTGTAGAATTCATTGTACTCAGTCTTCTCAACTTCCTTTGGATTCCTCATCTGCATGGAAGAGGGAAAGATATCAGTTTCTCCTATAGCAATAGGAACACAATTGTGATTGAAGTTACAGGACACATCCACATTATTAGTAACTAACTAAATGATACGATGTGGTAACACATAAATTGGCAGCTTACCCAGATGGGCTTGGTTTCATTAGCCAATTCCCAGTCCCAGTACTTTTCAGTGATAGTTTTCTTCTTTTTCTTCTTTTCACCCTGAAAAAAATGAAGGATGTTTGTTGGACAATACAAAACAAGCTGACTTTTGAACCCAAACAAAATCAAATGCAAACATAACTAACCTCTGAAGCTTCTTCACCTTCCTTTGATTCTTCCTCCTCTTCCACCTGTTCAAACAAAAGTACATAAGCACAAAATGGAAACAGAGCAATAATAGTGGGAGTAGAAATATGCTGAATAAGAACAACGCACAATCCAAATCCTACCTCCACTGTTCTTGACTTCTCCTGCCATGTATATATAGGAAATGAAACAAACTGAGAGTAGTTCTTAACTAAACCTTGAATCCTTGCAGGGTCCGCAAACTTGTACTTATCATCTTCCTGAAGGGTAACAACAAGGCAATAAGAACTCTGCTAGGAGTTGGAGGCCTTATGCACGAGTCAAGTTTTCCCTTACTCTTAAGTACAGAGTAATCTGTGTTCCACGGGTCAGCATTTTCTCAGGATCAGTTTCTTCCTTGATTATATAGGAGCTGTTGTCAGCCTCAGCTTCCCACACGTACTGCTTATCTGTCTTTGGACTCTTAGTGGACACCACAACCTGCAACGAGAGAAAGAACCTGCTAAGTTACCAACAAAACATATAACATTTACTGCTTGCAAGGTTAAGACCTCTTGGATCAACAAATTCTAGGAAAGCATTGCAGATTCGCCAATCCAGTGATGTTATAGTATATATAGATACTAGATAGTCATAGCATATACCTTTTCAGCAACAAGAAAAGCCGAATAAAATCCCACACCAAATTGACCAATAAGTCCATTATCTGCACCCAGATCTTTGTTTTCCTGAAAAAAGAAACAGAGAACGCAAATTCTTGTCAACAAAGAGATAAATGGCATCATCATGAAGCGAGACTGAAGTGGGACAAGGGAGAAAAAAGGTGCACCTTTAGAGCCTTCAGAAATTTGGAGGTGCCACTTTGCGCGATGGTTCCGAGACAGTCTTTGAGCTCCTCTTTAGTCATCCCAATGCCAGTATCACTGTATGATCTACCAAATGAGACTGAATAATATTATCAATTGTCTGAGTGAAATGGTTGTGACTAACAAAGAACTCACGTAATAGTGATTGTCCCACCATCTGGGTCAGGCTTAATCCTTATTTCCAACTCGCCACCATCAGCCATCACAGAGGAATCGGTTACACTGAGGAATCTCAGCTTATCCAATGCATCACTTGCATTGCTGGGTGAAAACAAATTGCATTGAGATCAGATAATCAGAAATCCAGACAGTGTTGGAATGCAGTTTGCACAGGGAAATTCTTATCTGCTACTAGTAATGATAGATCAATTCAACAGTACAGTGTATGTTACTAGGAAAACTAACCTTACAAGTTCACGGAGAAACACTTCCTCGTGGCTGTACAAACTGTGAACAATCAAGTCCATCAATCGGCTGACCTGCAGGCCAATGAGAATGTTAGGACGCCGGGAACTACGTAGGACGTAGGGATGCGAGACCGCCGGACGTGGCCTGTAACCCCGCCGGCGAATCGGCAAACCAATCTCAACAATTTGAAGCCTCCGAATCTATCTCCTGCTGGACTCTTAGCCACGTTGACGCTTGTTCCTTCGCTGATATGTCTGGCCGACCATAACATCTCTCCCGTCCTCCGGAAACAGCTCGTCCTCGAGCTGAAAATCAGGATAAGCCTGCTTGAACTCATCAGCAATCTCCCAGGTAGCGTTAGCTGCATCAATTCCAGCCCACTGCACAAGCACATGTGTTGACACCGGATTTTGGAAGTCTTCTGACACGCGGCGAGGAGATAAGGCAAGGGGAGATTGTATCTGGAGAAGACGCCGCGTTGACCGGAACAAAAGGAAGATTTTGATTGTTACGATCAAAGAGTTAGTTAAGATAGGAATAAAATATTTTCTTGTAACGGAAGTTAGGAGGAGTCGTGTTTGTTTCCAAGTCGGTTGCCTCAGGTGTATAAATATAAACCCAGGTGCTTGTAATCAGAATAATACACAATTCAATACAACTCTCGGCGCATCGCCAACCTGTTTTTCTCGACGGGTTTCTTGTTCGAGCGGGCTGCATCAGCACGATCTCCGCTAGGGCAGGGAATTCGTCACCCTACGGTAATTATCTCAACTATCTAGTAACCTTCTCGTCTCATGCTTTGATCGAATTATCTCACTGCATTGGGTTGATCGAATCTGCTAGTGGTGTTGGTTTAATTATCAGTTATCCGGTATATGAGATCTATTTAGAACTGTTAGCAAGATCGGCGTCGTTATTGCTGTCTCGGTTAGGTCCGATCCTACGCGACGTTTGTCTAATGAACATAGTACAGATAGATTAAATATATTCGAGTCATCTTAGATCGATTTATCAGCTGGTCTTCCACCTAATTATTTCTGATAGAACCTTATTGCTGTCTCGGTTAAGTCCGATCCTACCGGTTTTATTGGAATAGTTCTGTGATGCGTCTGGCCGATAGATTGATCTAGGGTTTAATCGGGACGTTTAGCCGATTAGTTACCATAATCACTTTGGATTTGTTTATTAGTTGATCTTCCACTTAATTGTTTTAGCAAAACCTTATTGCTGTCTCGGTTAGGTCCGATCCTACGGGTTTTGCTGGAGTAGTTCTGTGACGTGGTTAGCCGATAGATCGATCTGGAGTTTGATTGGAGTGTTTAGCCAATTAGTTATCACACAGATCTTTGCTCATTGAAATCTTTATGCTCATTATTGCACTGTTTGGCTGGTTACAAAGTATTCGTTTAAATATCTAAATCTAGCCGATAGTTTACTGTGAGTTAATAGATATGTTCCTTTACTGTTCAACAGCCGATGATAAGAAGCCGATAGGGCATAGCCGATAGTAGCAGCCGATTGTTCTGTTTGTCTTTATTCATATTCGTCGACTGTTTCCGCGACATTTAATTGTCGGCTATACATCGGCCTGTTTCTCGGGCCGGTGACCAAGTGAATTTGACCTTTTTATCCTTTTGTTAGTTTTTAGGAAAACTGATTGGCACGCTTCGGGATTCTCACGGCGTACGAGACTTGATCCTGCACTGGAGTTAAGCAGATCTCCCAGGCCGTTTGTGTGTGATTTTCGAGTCAACACACTTTTTGGCACGCCCAGTGGGACACGTTCATTAAAGTCGTGTCGCAAGACGGGACGCCAATCGACAGGTCCAAGATTGGGGCGCACAATGTCCTTCAGGTGACAGAAGATCAGCTGAGTGATGAACAGAAGCAGCTACTCATGAAGAACATGGAAGACTACAAAGAGCTGTGCCTGCAATCATTCAAGAAGACAAGGGCAGGTGTGGTTCAGTCCAATCCTTTTCCCATGCCGGTTGTCGTGGACACTTCCAAGAAACCAGCGGGGTCATCAGATGAGAAGGCAGCAGCTGAAGAGATCCAGAAGGTGGTCAATATTGCTGTTGAGAAAGCATTGGCAGAAAAGTCTACCCCCTTGGTGAACTCTATCAAGACTATGTTTGAAGATGCGCTCAAAGTTGCTAGAGAAGCCAGACCGACAGAAGAAGTACCAGTGCAACCACCACCGCCAACATCGACTGCCGGGTCGTCTCAGATCCCATCTGGAAATCTGAGTGATATGATTTATACTGCCATGCATCAAGCATTGATCAATCAGTCTCCAGTGTTGGTCAATACCCTGAAGGACCTCATTATCAAGACAGCCGATGGTACGATATACAATGAGGTAGGAGGTGGGCCGGTGTACTCTACTCCTCAGAGAAGTTATCGGCTGCCTCTGGGTACCGATGACTGGGCCGTTAAGATTGCCGACATAATGAGAGACCAATTTGGCTTGAAGGCTAAGGACCAGACTTCTGTGTACCGTCGCCCATATCCACAGTGGTACGACAGGACTCCTTTCCCTCCACGGTACAAGGTGCCAGATTTCTCCAAGTTTTCTGGACAGGATAACACATCGACCATGGAGCACATCGGCCGTTTCCTCGCGCAGTGTGGTGAGGCTTCAGCTGATGACATATGGAAGATCAGATTGTTCCCTCTGTTGCTGTCAGGTCCACCTTTTACGTGGTTCGCGTCACTGCCAGCTGATTCCATCAAGGAGTGGCGTGATCTGGAGCAGAAATTCCATAAGTACTTCTATGGCGGCACTACTGAGATGAAGCTCACAGATCTGACTGCTGTTCGTCAGAAGGCTGGAGAGTCAGTGATGGATTACATTCAGAGGTTTCGGGATGTTCGCAGCAGGTGCTACAGTTTGGCTCTAACAGACCAGCAGTTAGCCGAGTTGGCCTTTCAAGGGCTCATCGGCCCCATTCGGGAGAGGTTTGCATCTCAGGATTTCGAGAGTATCTCCCAGCTGGCTCAGAAGATCTCCTCTCACGAGAGCCGATTCCAGAGTGCTGCGAAGGGCAGGTATGCTGCATATGCCGATTATGCGGTTGACTCTGATTCTGATGAAGATGGAGAAGAAGTGGGACTGGCTGAATGGACTAGGGGCAAGAAACCAGTGGCATGCCCGTTCATCAAGCAAGCTGCGGCCCAAGAAAGATATGATTTTGATGTGAACAAGCTGGACAAGATCTTTGATTGGTTGTTACAGGAGAAGCAGATCCAGTTGCCGCCGAATCATGTTTTGCCTTCACCTGAAGAACTGAAGAAGAGGAGATGGTGCAAGTGGCATAATGCTCCATCACATACTACTAATGAATGCAAAGTCTGCAGGTAGAGTGTTCAGGCTGCAATTGAGCAGGGTCGCATCAAGTTTGATGAACAAAAGAAGTCCATGAAGATTGACGGGAATCCTTTTCCTGTGAATATGGTAGAATTTGGTAGCTCATCCATGATCAACAAGTATCAGAGGAAGAGGGAGAGGGATGACTATGAAGAGCACAGATCTCGGGACGACTCGCATTGGGATTGTCCTTTCTTCAGATACTGTTGGGAAGAAGGCATGAAGTTGCCACCGATCGAAGGGTGCCCAGGCTGCAGCAATCAGTCAAGGAGGCTGTACAGAGAAGTGCCGTCTCATGTCTATGCTAGACAGGAGAGGGTTCCGGCTTTTGATCGGCTGCAGAAGAGTGGGGCATCATATCGGCCGATGAGAGAGGCGCCGCGTCGACCGAACAGAGAGTTCAAGCCGTCTGTTCATGCTCGGCTGGGGCCAAAGCAAGATGATGAGGCTGAGTTCCAGGAGCTGATCGATGAAGAGCAGCAAGAGTATAGGCCTAAACGCCAGCCACAGTGGTGTCCTACTGGTATCTTCTCCAAGAGCCAAAAGAGAAGGGTACAGAGACAGCGTTGCAGGAAGATGGAGGCTGAGATCCATAAACGTGATGATGATGATGATCGGCGTCCGCGTACCAGGAAGGAATGGAGGCCCAAGGTGGCGTCTGAGGTGCAGAAGTTAGAAGCGGCAGTCAATGTTTGCATCATGCCGTATGAATTCAGAGTTGTTGATGATGGAGAATCTGATGATGATGCTGCAGAGGCTATGGCACAGTTGGTCCTTGATCCGCAACAGGCTGTGTTTGACAAGCTAGAAGAATCTAAGCGCCGGCACATGAAGGCTTTATATGTCAAAGGGTATGTGAATGGCAAGCCGATGAGCAAGATGCTGGTCGATGGAGGTGCTGCTGTCAACATCATGCCGATGACTACTTTCAGAAAGTTGGGCAGGACTGATGATGATCTGATCAAGACCAACATGATACTCAGGGACTATGGGGGCAAGACGTCAGAAGCAAAAGGGGTGCTCAATGTGGAGTTGACCATTGGAAGCAAGACGTTGCCCACTACGTTCTTTGTCATTGATGGTAAGGGATCTTATACCATGCTGCTTGGGAGAGATTGGATTCATGCCAACTGTTGCATTCCTTCCACTTTACATCAGTTCCTTATCCAATGGGTGGATGATGTGATCGAGGTGGTTCCGGCCGATACCGCAGTATACGTCGCTTCGGCCGATTTGGGTCCCATGCGTTTGGAGTGCATGGATTGCTTTTCTGGCAAGGTGTGGGATGGAGAGTACTTGGAGTTCACCGATGACAGCGTGGAATTGGTGGACGACTTGAATCCTAAAAAGTTACTCTGACAGGCGCCACAGAGGACGCCAAGGAGGAGGGCAAGTTAGGACAAGGATTTACTTCGGTCGATGAGCTAGAGGAGGTAGATATAGGTGATGGTAGCAAGCCTAGGCCGACTTTCGTCAGTAAAGGATTATGTAAGGAATTTAAAGTTAAATTAATAGAGTTATTAAAGGATTACCGAGATTGTTTTGCATGGGAATATCATGAGATGCCGGGTCTTAGCCGATCGATTGTTGAACATCGGCTACCTATCAAGCCTGGGTTTCGGGCACACAAGCAAGCTCCAAGGAAATTTGAGGCTAAGGTTGATGAAGCGATTAAACAGGAGATTGCCAGATTATATGAGGCGAAGTTCATACGTCCATGCCGGTATGCTGATTGGATATCAAATATTGTCCCGGTGGAGAAGAAGAATGGCAAGTTGCGGGTATGCATTGACTTTAGGGATCTGAACAGAGCAACGCCCAAAGACAGCTATCCGATGCCGGTGGCCGATACATTGATTGATGCTGCGGCAGGACACAAGATTGTCAGCTTCATGGATGGTAATGCTGGTTATAATCAGATTTTTATGGCCGAAGAAGATATTCCAAAGACCGCCTTCAGATGCCCAGGTGCGATTGGTTTATATGAATGGGTAGTAATGACTTTCGGTTTGAAAAATGCTGGTGCTACTTATCAAAGGGCTATGAATTATATATATCATGATTTGATTGGCCGATTGGTAGAGATATACATTGATGATGTCATTGTTAAGTCAAAGACCATCGATGATCACATAGCTGACTTGAAGGAAGTGCTGGAGAGGACCAGAAAGTATGGTGTCAGGATGAATCCCAATAAATGTGCCTTTGGGGTATCGGCTGGGCAGTTCTTGGGGTTCATTGTGCATGAACGAGGTATAGAGATTGGCCCAAGGAGTTTTGAAGCTATCAACAAATTGAAGCCTCCAACAAATAAGACAGAGTTGCAATCTCTTGTTGGGAAGATAAATTTTGTGAGGAGGTTTATTTCTAATCTGTCAGGAAGAATTGAGCCATTTGCGCCATTGCTACGGTTGAAGGCTGATCAAGAGTTCAAATGGGGCCCTGAACACCAGAAAGTGTTAGATGAGATTAAGGAATATTTGAAGTCTCCTCCGGTATTGGTCCCTCCTAAGGCGGGTGTTCCATTCAAGTTGTACTTATCAGCCGACAAGAAGTCAATCGGTTCTACGTTGGTGCAAGAACAAGAAGGAAAAGAAAGAGTGGTATTTTATTTAAGCAGAAAATTGCTTGACGCTGAAACCAGGTATTCTGATTTGGAAAGATTATGTCTTTGCCTTTATTTCTCTTGCACCAAATTGAGGCATTATCTTCTTTCGAGCGAATGTACTGTGGTATGTGGAGCCGATGTAGTCAAACATGTCCTATCGGCTCCTGTTTTGAAGGGAAGGCTCGGAAAGTGGATGCTTGCTCTAGCTGAATTTGATTTGAGGTATGAGCCCCTGAAAGCTGTTAAAGGTCAGATTTTGGCAGATTTAATAGTTGAGCATAATCATGTTGAGCCATTGCCATGGATTTTATTCTTTGATGGATCTGTTTGCAAAACGGGATGCGGTATAGGCTGGGTTCTCATTTCGCCTCGGGGGGCGTCATTCGAGTTTTCTTATTCTGTTGATATTGGTACTAACAACCAAATTGAGTATCAAGCTGTGTTGAGGGGTCTACAATTGCTTAGTGATGCTGGAGCCACTCATGTTGAAGTAATTGGGGATTCATTATTGGTGCTTGGACAACTCTCTGGAGAATTTGAATGCAGGGACGAAAATCTGCGGTTTTATTATGAAGAATGCGTATTGCAGCTGCAGAAATTCGGGGATGTAAAATTCAAGCATGTTCCCAGAGAACAGAATATGGAAGCTAATGGACTAGCACAAAATGCGTCGGGGTATCGGCCTGATTATCGGTGTATTGTGCTAGACGTTCCTGATGTTGAGATTGAAGATTGGAGGGCTGAAATTATTTCATATTTGAAGAATCCATCTCAATCTGTATCCAAGAAGGTTAGGTATCAAGCTCTTAAATATGTGTTGTTGGAAGGAGAGTTGTATTACCGGACCTTGGAGGGTGTGTTGCTAAAGTGCTTGGATCTGGAAGAAGCAAAATTAGCGATGGCAGAGGTGCATGAAGGAATTTGTGGGACCCATCAGTCAGCCTACAAGATGAAGTGGTTGTTGAGGAGGACTGGTTATTTCTGGCCGACCATGCTGGAAGATTGTTTTGAATACTATAAAGGTTGCCAGGATTGTCAGAAATTTGGTCCAGTTCAGAGAGCTCCTGCTTCGGCCATGAACCCTATCATTAAGCCATGGCCGTTTCGGGGGTGGGGTATGGATATGATTGGTCAAATTAATCCTCCATCAAGCAAAGGGCATAAATATATTTTAGCTGTGACTGATTATTTCACAAAGTGGGTAGAAGCTATTCCATTCAAGAATGTGACTTCGAAAGATGTGATTAATTTTGTGAAGGAGCACATTATTTATCGGTTTGGAATCCCTCAGACGATTACCACTGACCAAAGTTCCATTTTCATATCTGAGGAATTTTTGGAGTTTGCTGCAAGTTTGGGGATTAAAATATTAAATTCTTCTCCGTATTATGCTCAAGGAAAAGGTCAGGCTGAGGCGTCCAACAAGAGTTTAATCAAGTTGATTAAACGCAAGATCGATGAACAACCAAGGAAGTGGCATACGACATTAGCCGATTCGCTTTGGGCCTATCGGATGTCGTGTCATGGGGCTACACAAGTCACGCCTTATCAGCTGGTATATGGGCATGAAGCAGTTCTTCCTTGGGAGGTAAATATTGGATCTCGTCGAATTTCATTGCAAGATAAGCTTACAGCCGATGAGTACAGAAATTTAATGAATGATGAATCTGAGGACATAGTACAACTTCGGTGGCGAGCTATGGAGAAGATTGTTCAGAACAAAGCTCGAGTTGCGAAGCATTATAATAAGAAAGTTGTTTCCAAGCAATTTTCTGAAGGAGATTTAGTGTGGAAGCTTAGCTTGCCGATAGGTTCCAAGAGTAACCGCTTCGGTAAATGGTCCCCAAATTGGGAAGGTCCGTTCAAGATTAGCCAATGTTTAGTTGGTAATGCTTACAAGTTACAGAGTTTGGATGGAAAAGAAATGGAGCGAGCCCTTAATGGAAAGTATTTAAAGAAATATCATCCAAGCGTCTGGGTTAATTCTTGAAGAAATAGCATACAAGAGCCGACAGCACGTCACCTACAGAAAGCCGATGACTGCTAAGCCGATGCAACGGCTAGGCACATCGCCTCTAGGAGAAAAAATACAAAGAAGCCCAAATCAAAGTACAAGTTCTTACACCAAGAATACACACTGCGGCTGCTGTCAAGTGTCAACCAAGTGCTGACAGAGGGTAAGATGGGTCGTTGCTCCGGTGTACGAGGAGAGGAGCAAATTCATGGACACCATCACATCGAAGAAGATGTTGTCCCTGAGAAGGAACCTTGTCTGACGAAGAACATGAGTTCTTCCTCGAAGTCTGAAGAGGAGCTGCCGTCTTCAGGGATTAGCTCAAGAGGGATAGCGTCGGGATAAAAGAGATTGGAGAGAAGTAAAAGGAAGGCAAGAGGCCAGAGCATAGACGTGTAGAGGGAAGAGAAGCTCATGGTTACTATCTCGCTGGTTGGGATATATTGTTGAGGTCTTGTGAAAGGGATTTTTCTTGCTGGCCATTATGTTGTGATTTTGGTGAAGGGAGGCAGTCCTTTTTATAGGCCGAGATGCGGGAGAAGATAAGATCGTGGAATAGTGAAAGACCTGCTGCAATTAAAGTGATTGGTACGGATTGTCTGTTAAATGGTGCACGCCACATGAAGACAAGGGTACAGTTCATTATGTCAGGTATACTGTTTTCACGTGAAACACCATCTAGAAGTTTGCATTAAAATAAAGGAGTATGGGCGAGAATATGCGGCAAAAGATTCGTGCAAGAGACAAAAGGCCGATGTCTTTACGTCGCCCGTGAGTTCAAAGTGTTTATACAAATACTTTAGAGCTCAAAAGAAAGTGTTTTGCTACAAGACTAAGCCTACAGGTACTCTTGGATTTTGCTAATGTCGTTCTGACGGATCTGCTCGATGCTGTTTATAAACTTGAGGTCTTGTTCCATTGAGCCGATGTCCGGATGAAGCACCAAGAGCTGCTGGCGTGCCAGATCCTTGGCCGATGATAGTATGCTTTCTTGAGTTGATATTTCATCGGGGAGAAGGGCTAGCTTGTCTTCTTCAGCCTTGATCTCTTGTTCCTTGGCTCTTACTGCGGCTTGGAGATCTTCAAGTTCTTTCTTCAGCCGATCCAGTGCAGTTCGAATTTCTGCGGGCTTGTTCCTTAGCTCATCAAGCTTGGCTTGCTCAGTCTGGACTTGGGAGTCGGCGTTAACCAAGGCTATCAGACGATCTGACAGCCCTTTCTGTCATACGTCTTTGGATCTTGATGATCTCCCGCTCATGATAGTCGATGTGACTTTTGAACCCAAACAAAATCAAATGCAAACATAACTAACCTCTGAAGCTTCTTCACCTTCCTTTGATTCTTCCTCCTCTTCCACCTGTTCAAACAAAAGTACATAAGCACAAAATGGAAACAGAGCAATAATAGTGGGAGTAGAAATATGCTGAATAAGAACAACGCACAATCCAAATCCTACCTCCACTGTTCTTGACTTCTCCTGCCATGTATATATAGGAAATGAAACAAACTGAGAGTAGTTCTTAACTAAACCTTGAATCCTTGCAGGGTCCGCAAACTCGTACTTATCATCTTCCTGAAGGGTAACAACAAGGCAATAAGAACTCTGCTAGGAGTTGGAGGCCTTATGCACGAGTCAAGTCCCTTACTCTTAAGTACAGAGTAATCTGCGTTCCACGGGTCAGCATTTTCTCAGGATCAGTTTCTTCCTTGATTATATAGGAGCTGTTGTCAGCCTCAGCTTCCCACACGTATTGCTTATCTGTCTTTGGACTCTTAGTGGACACCACAACCTGCAACGAGAGAAAGAACCTGCTAAGTTACCAACAAAACATAAACATTTACTGCTTGCAAGGTTAAGACCTCTTGGATCAACAAATTCTAGGAAGCATTGCAGATTCGCCAATCCAGTGATGTTATAGTATAGACAGATAGTCTAGTATATACCTTTTCAGCAACAAGAAATGCCGAATAAAACCCCACACCAAATTGACCAATAAGTCCATTATCTGCACCCAGATCTTTGTTTTCCTGAAAAAAGAAACAGAGAACACAAAATCTTGTCAACAAAAAGATAAATGGCCTCATCATGAAGCGAGACTGAAGTGAGACAAGGGAGAAAAAGGTGCACCTTTAGAGCCTTCAGAAATTTGGAGGTGCCACTTTGCGCGATGGTTCCGAGACAGTCTTTGAGCTCCTCTTTAGTCATCCCAATGCCAGTATCACTGTATGATCTACCAAATGAGACTGAATAATATTATCAATTGTCTGAGTGAAATGGTTGTGACTAACAAAGAACTCACGTAATAGTGATTGTCCCACCATCTGGGTCAGGCTTAATCCTTATTTCCAACTCGCCACCATCAGCCATCACAGAGGAATCGGTTACACTGAGGAATCTCAGCTTATCCAATGCATCACTTGCATTGCTGGGTGAAAACAAATTGCATTGAGATCAGATAATCAGAAATCCAGACAGTGTTGGAATGCAGTTTGCACAGGGAAATTCTTATCTGCTACTAGTAATGATAGATCAATTCAACAGTACAGTGTATGTTACTAGGAAAACTAACCTTACAAGTTCACGGAGAAACACTTCCTCGTGGCTGTACAAACTGTGAACAATCAAGTCCATCAATCGGCTGACCTGCAGGCCAATGAGAATGTTAGGACGCCGGGAACTACGTAGGACGTAGGGATGCGAGACCGCCGGACGTGGCCTGTAACCCCGCCGGCGAATCGGCAAACCAATCTCAACAATTTGAAGCCTCCGAATCTATCTCCTGCTGGACTCTTAGCCACGTTGACGCTTGTTCCTTCGCTGATATGTCTGGCCGACCATAACATCTCTCCCGTCCTCCGGAAACAGCTCGTCCTCGAGCTGAAAATCAGGATAAGCCTGCTTGAACTCATCAGCAATCTCCCAGGTAGCGTTAGCTGCATCAATTCCAGCCCACTGCACAAGCACATGTGTTGACACCGGATTTTGGAAGTCTTCTGACACGCGGCGAGGAGATAAGGCAAGGGGAGATTGTATCTGGAGAAGACGCCGCGTTGACCGGAACAAAAGGAAGATTTTGATTGTTACGATCAAAGAGTTAGTTAAGATAGGAATAAAATATTTTCTTGTAACGGAAGTTAGGAGGAGTCGTGTTTGTTTCCAAGTCGGTTGCCTCAGGTGTATAAATATAAACCCAGGTGCTTGTAATCAGAATAATACACAATTCAATACAACTCTCGGCGCATCGCCAACCTGTTTTCTCGACGGGTTTCTTGTTCGAGCGGGCTGCATCAGCACGATCTCCGCTAGGGCAGGGAATTCGTCACCCTACGGTAATTATCTCAACTATCTAGTAACCTTCTCGTCTCATGCTTTGATCGAATTATCTCACTGCATTGGGTTGATCGAATCTGCTAGTGGTGTTGGTTTAATTATCAGTTATCCGGTATATGAGATCTATTTAGAACTGTTAGCAAGATCGGCGTCGTTATTGCTGTCTCGGTTAGGTCCGATCCTACGCGACGTTTGTCTAATGAACATAGTACAGATAGATTAAATATACTCGAGTCATCTTAGATCGATTTATCAGCTGGTCTTCCACCTAATTATTTCTGATAGAACCTTATTGCTGTCTCGGTTAAGTCCGATCCTACCGGTTTTATTGGAATAGTTCTGTGATGCGTCTGGCCGATAGATTGATCTAGGGTTTAATCGGGACGTTTAGCCGATTAGTTACCATAATCACTTTGGATTTGTTTATTAGTTGACCTTCCACTTAATTGTTTTAGCAAAACCTTATTGCTGTCTCGGTTAGGTCCGATCCTACGGGTTTTGCTGGAGTAGTTCTGTGACGTGGTTAGCCGATAGATCGATCTGGAGTTTGATTGGAGTGTTTAGCCAATTAGTTATCACACAGATCTTTGCTCATTGAAATCTTTATGCTCATTATTGCACTGTTTGGCTGGTTACAAAGTATTCGTTTAAATATCTAAATCTAGCCGATAGTTTACTGTGAGTTAATAGATATGTTCCTTTACTGTTCAACAGCCGATGATAAGAAGCCGATAGGGCATAGCCGATAGTAGCAGCCGATTGTTCTGTTTGTCTTTATTCATATTCGTCGACTGTTTCCGCGACATTTAATTGTCGGCTATACATCGGCCTGTTTCTCGGGCCGGTGACCAAGTGAATTTGACCTTTTTATCCTTTTGTTAGTTTTTAGGAAAACTGATTGGCACGCTTCGGGATTCTCACGGCGTACGAGACTTGATCCTGCACTGGAGTTAAGCAGATCTCCCAGGCCGTTTGTGTGTGATTTTCGAGTCAACACACTTTTTGGCACGCCCAGTGGGACACGTTCATTAAAGTCGTGTCGCAAGACGGGACGCCAATCGACAGGTCCAAGATTGGGGCGCACAATGTCCTTCAGGTGACAGAAGATCAGCTGAGTGATGAACAGAAGCAGCTACTCATGAAGAACATGGAAGACTACAAAGAGCTGTGCCTGCAATCATTCAAGAAGACAAGGGCAGGTGTGGTTCAGTCCAATCCTTTTCCCATGCCGGTTGTCGTGGACACTTCCAAGAAACCAGCGGGGTCATCAGATGAGAAGGCAGCAGCTGAAGAGATCCAGAAGGTGGTCAATATTGCTGTTGAGAAAGCATTGGCAGAAAAGTCTACCCCCTTGGTGAACTCTATCAAGACTATGTTTGAAGATGCGCTCAAAGTTGCTAGAGAAGCCAGACCGACAGAAGAAGTACCAGTGCAACCACCACCGCCAACATCGACTGCCGGGTCGTCTCAGATCCCATCTGGAAATCTGAGTGATATGATTTATACTGCCATGCATCAAGCATTGATCAATCAGTCTCCAGTGTTGGTCAATACCCTGAAGGACCTCATTATCAAGACAGCCGATGGTACGATATACAATGAGGTAGGAGGTGGGCCGGTGTACTCTACTCCTCAGAGAAGTTATCGGCTGCCTCTGGGTACCGATGACTGGGCCGTTAAGATTGCCGACATAATGAGAGACCAATTTGGCTTGAAGGCTAAGGACCAGACTTCTGTGTACCGTCGCCCATATCCACAGTGGTACGACAGGACTCCTTTCCCTCCACGGTACAAGGTGCCAGATTTCTCCAAGTTTTCTGGACAGGATAACACATCGACCATGGAACACATCGGCCGTTTCCTCGCGCAGTGTGGTGAGGCTTCAGCTGATGACATATGGAAGATCAGATTGTTCCCTCTGTTGCTGTCAGGTCCACCTTTTACGTGGTTCGCGTCACTGCCAGCTGATTCCATCAAGGAGTGGCGTGATCTGGAGCAGAAATTCCATAAGTACTTCTATGGCGGCACTACTGAGATGAAGCTCACAGATCTGACTGCTGTTCGTCAGAAGGCTGGAGAGTCAGTGATGGATTACATTCAGAGGTTTCGGGATGTTCGCAGCATGTGCTACAGTTTGGCTCTAACAGACCAGCAGTTAGCCGAGTTGGCCTTTCAAGGGCTCATCGGCCCCATTCGGGAGAGGTTTGCATCTCAGGATTTCGAGAGTATCTCCCAGCTGGCTCAGAAGATCTCCTCTCACGAGAGCCGATTCCAGAGTGCTGCGAAGGGCAGGTATGCTGCATATGCCGATTATGCAGTTGACTCTGATTCTGATGAAGATGGAGAAGAAGTGGGACTGGCTGAATGGACTAGGGGCAAGAAACCAGTGGCATGCCCGTTCATCAAGCAAGCTGCGGCCCAAGAAAGATATGATTTTGATGTGAACAAGCTGGACAAGATCTTTGATTGGTTGTTACAGGAGAAGCAGATCCAGTTGCCGCCGAATCATGTTTTGCCTTCACCTGAAGAACTGAAGAAGAGGAGATGGTGCAAGTGGCATAATGCTCCATCACATACTACTAATGAATGCAAAGTCTGCAGGCAGAGTGTTCAGGCTGCAATTGAGCAGGGTCGCATCAAGTTTGATGAACAAAAGAAGTCCATGAAGATTGACGGGAATCCTTTTCCTGTGAATATGGTAGAATTTGGTAGCTCATCCATGATCAACAAGTATCAGAGGAAGAGGGAGAGGGATGACTATGAAGAGCACAGATCTCGGGACGACTCGCATTGGGATTGTCCTTTCTTCAGATACTGTTGGGAAGAAGGCATGAAGTTGCCACCGATCGAAGGGTGCCCAGGCTGCAGCAATCAGTCAAGGAGGCTGTACAGAGAAGTGCCGTCTCATGTCTATGCTAGACAGGAGAGGGTTCCGGCTTTTGATCGGCTGCAGAAGAGTGGGGCATCATATCGGCCGATGAGAGAGGCGCCGCGTCGACCGAACAGAGAGTTCAAGCCGTCTGTTCATGATCGGCTGGGGCCAAAGCAAGATGATGAGGCTGAGTTCCAGGAGCTGATCGATGAAGAGCAGCAAGAATATAGGCCTAAGCGCCAGCCACAATGGTGTCCTACTGGTATCTTTTCCAAAAGCCAAAAGAGAAGGGTACAGAGACAGCGTTGCAGGGAGATGGAGGTTGAGATTCATAAACGTGATGATGATGATGATCGCAGTCGTCCGCGTACCAGGAAGGAATGGAGGACCCAAGGTGGTCGTCTGAGAGGTGCAGCAAGTTAGAAGCGGCAGATCACATGTTATGCATAATGTTATTAAAGGATTACCGAGATTGTTTTGCATGGGAATATCATGAGATGCCGGGTCTTAGCCGATCGATTGTTGAACCATCGGCTACCTATCAAGCCTGGGTTTCGGGCACACAAGCAAGCTCCAAGGAAATTTGAGGCTAAGGTTGATGAAGCGATAAACAGGAGATTGCCAGATTATATGAGGCGAAGTTCATACGTCCATGCCGGTATGCTGATTGGATATCAAATATTGTCCCGGTGGAGAAGAAGAATGGCAAGTTGCGGGTATGCATTGACTTTAGGGATCTGAACAGAGCAACGCCCAAAGACAGCTATCCGATGCCGGTGGCCGATACATTGATTGATGCTGCGGCAGGACACAAGATTGTCAGCTTCATGGATGGTAATGCTGGTTATAATCAGATTTTTATGGCCGAAGAAGATATTCCAAAGACCGCCTTCAGATGCCCAGGTGCGATTGGTTTATATGAATGGGTAGTAATGACTTTCGGTTTGAAAAATGCTGGTGCTACTTATCAAAGGGCTATGAATTATATATATCATGATTTGATTGGCCGATTGGTAGAGATATACATTGATGATGTCATTGTTAAGTCAAAGACCATCGATGATCACATAGCTGACTTGAAGGAAGTGCTGGAGAGGACCAGAAAGTATGGTGTCAGGATGAATCCCAATAAATGTGCCTTTGGGGTATCGGCTGGGCAGTTCTTGGGGTTCATTGTGCATGAACGAGGTATAGAGATTGGCCCAAGGAGTTTTGAAGCTATCAACAAATTGAAGCCTCCAACAAATAAGACAGAGTTGCAATCTCTTGTTGGGAAGATAAATTTTGTGAGGAGGTTTATTTCTAATCTGTCAGGAAGAATTGAGCCATTTGCGCCATTGCTACGGTTGAAGGCTGATCAAGAGTTCAAATGGGGCCCTGAACACCAGAAAGTGTTAGATGAGATTAAGGAATATTTGAAGTCTCCTCCGGTATTGGTCCCTCCTAAGGCGGGTGTTCCATTCAAGTTGTACTTATCAGCCGACAAGAAGTCAATCGGTTCTACGTTGGTGCAAGAACAAGAAGGAAAAGAAAGAGTGGTATTTTATTTAAGCAGAAAATTGCTTGACGCTGAAACCAGGTATTCTGATTTGGAAAGATTATGTCTTTGCCTTTATTTCTCTTGCACCAAATTGAGGCATTATCTTCTTTCGAGCGAATGTACTGTGGTATGTGGAGCCGATGTAGTCAAACATGTCCTATCGGCTCCTGTTTTGAAGGGAAGGCTCGGAAAGTGGATGCTTGCTCTAGCTGAATTTGATTTGAGGTATGAGCCCCTGAAAGCTGTTAAAGGTCAGATTTTGGCAGATTTAATAGTTGAGCATAATCATGTTGAGCCATTGCCATGGATTTTATTCTTTGATGGATCTGTTTGCAAAACGGGATGCGGTATAGGCTGGGTTCTCATTTCGCCTCGGGGGGCGTCATTCGAGTTTTCTTATTCTGTTGATATTGGTACTAACAACCAAATTGAGTATCAAGCTGTGTTGAGGGGTCTACAATTGCTTAGTGATGCTGGAGCCACTCATGTTGAAGTAATTGGGGATTCATTATTGGTGCTTGGACAACTCTCTGGAGAATTTGAATGCAGGGACGAAAATCTGCGGTTTTATTATGAAGAATGCGTATTGCAGCTGCAGAAATTCGGGGATGTAAAATTCAAGCATGTTCCCAGAGAACAGAATATGGAAGCTAATGGACTAGCACAAAATGCGTCGGGGTATCGGCCTGATTATCGGTGTATTGTGCTAGACGTTCCTGATGTTGAGATTGAAGATTGGAGGGCTGAAATTATTTCATATTTGAAGAATCCATCTCAATCTGTATCCAAGAAGGTTAGGTATCAAGCTCTTAAATATGTGTTGTTGGAAGGAGAGTTGTATTACCGGACCTTGGAGGGTGTGTTGCTAAAGTGCTTGGATCTGGAAGAAGCAAAATTAGCGATGGCAGAGGTGCATGAAGGAATTTGTGGGACCCATCAGTCAGCCTACAAGATGAAGTGGTTGTTGAGGAGGACTGGTTATTTCTGGCCGACCATGCTGGAAGATTGTTTTGAATACTATAAAGGTTGCCAGGATTGTCAGAAATTTGGTCCAGTTCAGAGAGCTCCTGCTTCGGCCATGAACCCTATCATTAAGCCATGGCCGTTTCGGGGGTGGGGTATGGATATGATTGGTCAAATTAATCCTCCATCAAGCAAAGGGCATAAATATATTTTAGCTGTGACTGATTATTTCACAAAGTGGGTAGAAGCTATTCCATTCAAGAATGTGACTTCGAAAGATGTGATTAATTTTGTGAAGGAGCACATTATTTATCGGTTTGGAATCCCTCAGACGATTACCATTGACCAAAGTTCCATTTTCATATCTGAGGAATTTTTGGAGTTTGCTGCAAGTTTGGGGATTAAAATATTAAATTCTTCTCCGTATTATGCTCAAGGAAAAGGTCAGGCTGAGGCGTCCAACAAGAGTTTAATCAAGTTGATTAAACGCAAGATCGATGAACAACCAAGGAAGTGGCATACGACATTAGCCGATTCGCTTTGGGCCTATCGGATGTCGTGTCATGGGGCTACACAAGTCATGCCTTATCAGCTGGTATATGGGCATGAAGCAGTTCTTCCTTGGGAGGTAAATATTGGATCTCGTCGAATTTCATTGCAAGATAAGCTTACAGCCGATGAGTACAGAAATTTAATGAATGATGAATCTGAGGACATAGTACAACTTCGGTGGCGAGCTATGGAGAAGATTGTTCAGAACAAAGCTCGAGTTGCGAAGCATTATAATAAGAAAGTTGTTTCCAAGCAATTTTCTGAAGGAGATTTAGTGTGGAAGCTTAGCTTGCCGATAGGTTCCAAGAGTAACCGCTTCGGTAAATGGTCCCCAAATTGGGAAGGTCCGTTCAAGATTAGCCAATGTTTAGTTGGTAATGCTTACAAGTTACAGAGTTTGGATGGAAAAGAAATGGAGCGAGCCCTTAATGGAAAGTATTTAAAGAAATATCATCCAAGCGTCTGGGTTAATTCTTGAAGAAATAGCATACAAGAGCCGACAGCACGTCACCTACAGAAAGCCGATGACTGCTAAGCCGATGCAACGGCTAGGCACATCGCCTCTAGGAGAAAAAATACAAAGAAGCCCAAATCAAAGTACAAGTTCTTACACCAAGAATACACACTGCGGCTGCTGTCAAGTGTCAACCAAGTGCTGACAGAGGGTAAGATGGGTCGTTGCTCCGGTGTACGAGGAGAGGAGCAAATTCATGGACACCATCACATCGAAGAAGATGTTGTCCCTGAGAAGGAACCTTGTCTGACGAAGAACATGAGTTCTTCCTCGAAGTCTGAAGAGGAGCTGCCGTCTTCAGGGATTAGCTCAAGAGGGATAGCGTCGGGATAAAAGAGATTGGAGAGAAGTAAAAGGAAGGCAAGAGGCCAGAGCATAGACGTGTAGAGGGAAGAGAAGCTCATGGTTACTATCTCGCTGGTTGGGATATATTGTTGAGGTCTTGTGAAAGGGATTTTTCTTGCTGGCCATTGTGTTGTGATTTTGGTGAAGGGAGGCAGTCCTTTTTATAGGCCGAGATGCGGGAGAAGATAAGATCGTGGAATAGTGAAAGACCTGCTGCAATTAAAGTGATTGGTACGGATTGTCTGTTAAATGGTGCACGCCACATGAAGACAAGGGTACAGTTCATTATGTCAGGTATACTGTTTTCACGTGAAACACCATCTAGAAGTTTGCATTAAAATAAAGGAGTATGGGCGAGAATATGCGGCAAAAGATTCGTGCAAGAGACAAAAGGCCGATGTCTTTACGTCGCCCGTGAGTTCAAAGTGTTTATACAAATACTTTAGAGCTCAAAAGAAAGTGTTTTGCTACAAGACTAAGCCTACAGGTACTCTTGGATTTTGCTAATGGCGTTCTGACGGATCTGCTCGATGCTGTTTATAAACTTGAGGTCTTGTTCCATTGAGCCGATGTCCGGATGAAGCACCAAGAGCTGCTGGCGTGCCAGATCCTTGGCCGATGATAGTATGCTTTCTTGAGTTGATATTTCATCGGGGAGAAGGGCTAGCTTGTCTTCTTCAGCCTTGATCTCTTGTTCCTTGGCTCTTACTGCGGCTTGGAGATCTTCAAGTTCTTTCTTCAGCCGATCCAGTGCAGTTCGAATTTCTGCGGGCTTGTTCCTTAGCTCATCAAGCTTGGCTTGCTCAGTCTGGACTTGGGAGTCGGCGTTAACCAAGGCTATCAGACGATCTGATCTAGCAGCCCTTTCTGTCATACGTCTTTGGATCTTGATGATCTCCAGCTCATGATAGTCGATGTGACTTTTGAACCCAAACAAAATCAAATGCAAACATAACTAACCTCTGAAGCTTCTTCACCTTCCTTTGATTCTTCCTCCTCTTCCACCTGTTCAAACAAAAGTACATAAGCACAAAATGGAAACAGAGCAATAATAGTGGGAGTAGAAATATGCTGAATAAGAACAACGCACAATCCAAATCCTACCTCCACTGTTCTTGACTTCTCCTGCCATGTATATATAGGAAATGAAACAAACTGAGAGTAGTTCTTAACTAAACCTTGAATCCTTGCAGGGTCCGCAAACTCGTACTTATCATCTTCCTGAAGGGTAACAACAAGGCAATAAGAACTCTGCTAGGAGTTGGAGGCCTTATGCACGAGTCAAGTCCCTTACTCTTAAGTACAGAGTAATCTGCGTTCCACGGGTCAGCATTTTCTCAGGATCAGTTTCTTCCTTGATTATATAGGAGCTGTTGTCAGCCTCAGCTTCCCACAAGTATTGCTTATCTGTCTTTGGACTCTTAGTGGACACCACAACCTGCAACGAGAGAAAGAACCTGCTAAGTTACCAACAAGACATAAACATTTACTGCTTGCAAGGTTAAGACCTCTTGGATCAACAAATTCTAGGAAGCATTGCAGATTCGCCAATCCAGTGATGTTATAGTATAGATAGATAGTCTAGTATATACCTTTTCAGCAACAAGAAAAGCCGAATAAAACCCCACACCAAATTGACCAATAAGTCCATTATCTGCACCCAGATCTTTGTTTTCCTGAAAAAAGAAACAGAGAACACAAAATCTTGTCAACAAAAAGATAAATGGCCTCATCATGAAGCGAGACTGAAGTGAGACAAGGGAGAAAAAGGTGCACCTTTAGAGCCTTCAGAAATTTGGAGGTGCCACTTTGCGCGATGGTTCCGAGACAGTCTTTGAGCTCCTCTTTAGTCATCCCAATGCCAGTATCACTGTATGATCTACCAAATGAGACTGAATAATATTATCAATTGTCTGAGTGAAATGGTTGTGACTAACAAAGAACTCACGTAATAGTGATTGTCCCACCATCTGGGTCAGGCTTAATCCTTATTTCCAACTCGCCACCATCAGCCATCACAGAGGAATCGGTTACACTGAGGAATCTCAGCTTATCCAATGCATCACTTGCATTGCTGGGTGAAAACAAATTGCATTGAGATCAGATAATCAGAAATCCAGACAGTGTTGGAATGCAGTTTGCACAGGGAAATTCTTATCTGCTACTAGTAATGATAGATCAATTCAACAGTACAGTGTATGTTACTAGGAAAACTAACCTTACAAGTTCACGGAGAAACACTTCCTCGTGGCTGTACAAACTGTGAACAATCAAGTCCATCAATCGGCTGACCTGCAGGCCAATGAGAATGTTAGGACGCCGGGAACTACGTAGGACGTAGGGATGCGAGACCGCCGGACGTGGCCTGTAACCCCGCCGGCGAATCGGCAAACCAATCTCAACAATTTGAAGCCTCCGAATCTATCTCCTGCTGGACTCTTAGCCACGTTGACGCTTGTTCCTTCGCTGATATGTCTGGCCGACCATAACATCTCTCCCGTCCTCCGGAAACAGCTCGTCCTCGAGCTGAAAATCAGGATAAGCCTGCTTGAACTCATCAGCAATCTCCCAGGTAGCGTTAGCTGCATCCATTCCAGCCCACTGCACAAGCACATGTGTTGACACCGGATTTTGGAAGTCTTCTGACACGCGGCGAGGAGATAAGGCAAGGGGAGATTGTATCTGGAGAAGACGCCGCGTTGACCGGAACAAAAGGAAGATTTTGATTGTTACGATCAAAGAGTTAGTTAAGATAGGAATAAAATATTTTCTTGTAACGAAAGTTAGGAGGAGTCGTGTTTGTTTCCAAGTCGGTTGCCTCGGGTGTATAAATATAAACCCAGGTGCTTGTAATCAGAATAATACACAATTCAATACAACTCTCGGCGCATCGCCAACCTGTTTTCTCGACGGGTTTCTTGTTCGAGCGGGCTGCATCGGCACGATCTCCGCTAGGGCAGGGAATTCGTCACCCTACGGTAATTATCTCAACTATCTAGTAACCTTCTCGTCTCATGTTTTGATCGAATTATCTCACTGCATTGGGTTGATCGAATCTGCTAGTGGTGTTGGTTTAATTATCAGTTATCCGGTATATGAGATCTATTTAGAACTGTTAGCAAGATCGGCGTCGTTATTGCTGTCTCGGTTAGGTCCGATCCTACGCGACGTTTGTCTAATGAACATAGTACAGATAGATTAAATATATTCGAGTCATCTTAGATCGATTTATCAGCTGGTCTTCCACCTAATTATTTCTGATAGAACCTTATTGCTGTCTCGGTTAAGTCCGATCCTATCGGTTTTATTGGAATAGTTCTGTGATGCGTCTGGCCGATAGATTGATCTAGGGTTTAATCGGGACGTTTAGCCGATTAGTTACCATAATCACTTTGGATTTGTTTATTAGTTGATCTTCCACTTAATTGTTTTAGCAAAACCTTATTGCTGTCTCGGTTAGGTCCGATCCTACGGGTTTTGCTGGAGTAGTTCTGTGACGTGGTTAGCCGATAGATCGATCTGGAGTTTGATTGGAGTGTTTAGCCAATTAGTTATCACATAGATCTTTGCTCATTGAAATCTTTATGCTCATTATTGCACTGTTTGGCTGGTTACAAAGTATTCGTTTAAATATCTAAATCTAGCCGATAGTTTACTGTGAGTTAATAGATCTGTTCCTTTACTGTTCAACAGCCGATGATAAGAAGCCGATAGGGCATAGCCGATAGTAGCAGCCGATTGTTCTGTTTGTCTTTATTCATATTCGTCGACTGTTTCCGTGACATTTAATTGTCGGCTATACATCGGCCTGTTTCTCGGGCCGGTGACCAAGTGAATTTGACCTTTTTATCCTTTTGTTAGTTTTCAGGAAAACTGACTGGCACGCTTCGGGATTCTCACGGCGTACGAGACTTGGTCCTGCACTGGAGTTAAGCAGATCTCCCAGGCCGTTTGTGTGTGATTTCCGAGTCAACAACATGCCAAACACCACGACGAAGCTGTGCCCGCAGCACGCGCTCAGGGACCGGCAGCGCACGCCCATTGTCGATCGGAGGGAGCGCCGGTGTCTCCGCAGGTGGAGTGCCACGAAATGGCTTGAGCAAGCCAACGTGGAACACATCATGTAGTCGAGCTCCTGCCGGCAATTGCAGACGATACGCTACCATTCCCACCTTGGCAAGTACTTGGAACGGACCGGCATAACGAGGACCCAGCTTGCCCATCTTGCGCCCGACGAGAGAACGAGCCTGGCGATGCAGTAACCAGAGCCAGACCCAGTCTCCCACCTCGAACGTCAGCTCGCGGTGATTCGCATCGTAGTACTTGCGGGCGAGCTGCTGTGCTTGAAGAAGACGTTCACGCACCTCTGCCAAGAACGCGTCGCGGTCCTGCAGCATGGTGTCGACGGTGTCGGTGCGCGCCACGCCAGCGGCGAAGGGCAGCAGAGCGGGCGGTTCGCGTCCGTAGACGACCTGGAATGGCGAAGTACGCAAGCTGGTGTGGAAGGCCGTGTTGTAGCAGTACTCCGCCAGGGAAGCCAGTCCACCCAAGCGCGAGGACGATCCCCCGTGACGCCGCGCAGGTACATGGCGATGGCTTTGTTGACGATCTCCGACTGGCCGTCCGTCTGCGGATGAAACGCCGTGCTCATATTGAGACGCACCCCTGCCATCTTAAACATGTCACGCCAGACATTGCTCGTGAAAACTGGATCGCGGTCACTCACGATGGATGTCGGAAATCCATGGAGACGCACGATCTCGTCCACAAAAGCCTTGGCCACCGTAGCAGCTGTATAAGGATGACTGAGAGAAATAATGTGAGCGTACTTGGAGAATCGATCAACCACAGTGAGGATCACCACACTGTGACTGCACCTCCAGTGGCTGCAGCAATCCCGCCGGATGCAACGTCTCCGTCTTGTTGCGCTGACAGGTCGTGCATGTCTTCATGAAGTCACGCACCAAGGTGCGATCATGGTGGATCTAGAAGTCCGTGCGGAGACGAAGGAGTGTCTTCTGGATGCCCTCGTGGCCGGCACCGTGCGCCAGCTGCAGCAGCGTGGGCAGCAGTGCCGACGTCACTGCGACGAAGACGCGCCGTCCATGGAGGATGAGCCCGTCCTCAACACGCCACGGCGCGTCTAGTTCACCAGCGAGGATCTGGTCGCGCAGCCGCCGCATGTCTTCATTGGCCAGCACCTCTTGTCGGATGTCGTCGTAGAGCTTGAAAGAAGGGCTGGAGAGGGCAGCAATGTTGGCCTCCTCCGAGTCACGGCGGGACAGAGCATCCGCCACCGTATTCAGGCGGCCTGGCCGATACTCCACAGTGAAGTCAAAGCCAAACAGCTTGCTAATCCAGTGGTGTTGTGGGATTGTGGACAGCCGTTGATCAAGCATAAACTTGAGGCTGTAATGGTCGGTGCGCACCACAAAGCGACGCCCCCACAGGTATGGGCGCCAATGGCGTATGGCCTGCACGAGGCCGATCAGTTCGCGCTCGTATGCCGCCAACTTGGTGTGACGAACAGCGAAGGGCCTACTGAAGAAGGCCAAAGGGTCCAGCGCCATGATGAAGGACAGCGCCGAACCCTGTGCCTGACGCATCGCAGTCCACGATGAACACCTTGTCGAACGCCGGCAGCTGCAAAACGGGTCCTGACGACAAGGCATTCTTCAACGCCTGGAACGCCGCTGCTGCCTCCTCGTCCAGCGAAAACCGTCCTTCTTCAACAGCTGCGTGAGGGGGGCGGCGACCGCGCCATAGTCCTTGATGAACTTGCGGTAGTATCCCGCAAGTCCCAAGAACCCGTGCAACCCCCGCGCCGAGCGCGGCGTGGGCCACGTCGCCACCGCCTGGACCTTGTCGCCGTCCATGGCGACGCCATCCGCGGAGATGATGTGTCCGAGGTACGAGACCGAAGAGGCTGCGAACGTGCACTTGGATCGCTTGAGGTAGAGGCTGTTGGTGGAGATGAGCTCGAGGACAGCCTTGACGTGCTGCAGATGTTCTGACCATGAAGCACTATAAATGAGAATGTCATCAAAGAACACGAGAACAAACCGTCGCAGGAAGGGGCGAAGGATGTCGTTCATGAGCCACTGGAACGTGGCCGGCGCGTTCGTCAAGCCAAACGGCATGACCAGAAACTCGAAGTGGCCATGGTGTGTGCGGAAGGCGGTCTTCTCGATGTCGCTGGGATGAACGCGCACTAGATGGTAGCCAGACCGGGGATCCAGCTTGGTGAAGAAGCGCGCACCGTGGAGTTCGTCGAGGAGCTCGTCGACGATCGAAATGGGATACTTGTCCTTCACTGTGCCCGGTAATCCACGCAAAAGCGCCATGAATTATCATGCTTGCGCACAAGCAACACCGGGCACCGAGAAGGCCGAGCATGATGGTCGAATAATCCCTTGCAGCATGGCGGCGCACTGCTTTTCAAGCTCGTCCTTCTGGAGTTGTGGGTAGCGGTAGGGTCGGACGGACACCGGCGCCGTTCCCGGGAGCAGGGTGATGCGATGATCATGGGAGCGGGCCGGCGGTAGCCCAGTTGGCTCAGCGAAGGTGCCGTCGAAGTGCACCAGGAGTTGGTCCATCAGCGTGCGCGACGCGGAGCTGATGGCGCGCAGCGATGGTTCAGTGATGTCGTTGCGCGGCAATCCCAGGCCTTTCCACAGAACCAATCATTCTTCCACCAAAAAGCCACGCAGAGGTCTTCAAAGTCCCAAAGGATGGGACCCAATGTCTTGAGATACTGAACGCCGAGCACCAGATCGAAACCGCCGAGCTCGATGGCATAAGCATTGATGGTGAAGTCCACTTTCCCAATGCGCACGGCGATGTTGCGGCAGACGCCATCGCAGGAGACGCGGTCTCCGTTCGCCACCGTGACGTGGATGCCCGTGATCAAGCCACTGATCACGCGCAACTCGCGCGCCACCGTCCGGTTGAAGAAGTTGTGGGTGGACGGTGGACCCACTGTCAAGCAGGACGAGGGCTATCGTCCGTTCACCATGGCGTACAGCTGCATGGTGTCGCCTGTGTTGATGGCGGTGACCGCGTGAAGGGAGACCACCGGTGTCTCTGTGTCTGCTGTGGCGGCAGGTTCGGCAGCGCCATCGTCGTCGTAGTCCGTCACCTCAAGGGAGAAGAGGCGCTGGCATCGGTGGCCGCGGACATACTGCTCGTCGCAGTTGTAGCATAGACCCTGCTTCCGTCACTCTGCCATCTCCGCAGGTGTCAGCCGTCGGAACGGTATGGAGGGTGGAGACGCCGAAGCTCCAGTCGTGGGCGCCGTCTGCCCCAGTCGCGGCGATGCCGGTGGTAGGGCAGGCGTGCGCGGTGCTGTCCGCGGCGTCGTGCGGTTTGGCGGCGTCACTGTGGTGACCGGCGCGGCGCGTCACTCGTAGGCACGGGCGAGGCTCATGGCCTGTTGCAGGTCCTTTGGTACCAGGTTGTTAGGATGCCGGGAACTACGTAGGACGTAGGGATGCGAGACCGCCGGACGTGGCCTGTAGCCCCGCCGGTGCCGTGACGTCGCACGGCGAGAACACGAACGCAAGAGCAAAGAGGCAAGAGGCTTCTTATTCCTTGCTTAACAATTCTGATTACAAGCTACGATTATATGTAATCGGACCCTGCTAACAAACAACTCTATCTCTAACTATAATTTAAAGAGACTCTTTTTTTTTTTAGGGCTAATTTAAAGAGACTCTGATTCTAACGACACAATCTAATCCAAACCAATCTCAACAATTTGAAGCCTCCGAATCTATCTCCTGCTGGACTCTTAGCCACGTTGACGCTTGTTCCTTCGCTGATATGTCTGGCCGACCATAACGGAGAAACATTAGACTAATGTTATTAGTGTCCATTGAACTGAGACAAATGTCCATCAATGCAAGCCATTGAACTGATAAGTCCGCAAAGGTAGAATTCAAAACAGTTATTAGTGTCCATTTCATCTGCTTAAAATTCTGATGCAAGGAAAAGCAACAGCAGATTTTTTTTTTTAGATAATGGGAAGATTGTATTAATTCCCGGCCTTAGCTCTCGTGAAAGCTATAGCCGTAGTGGCTTTGACTTCCATGAAAGTTACAGCCAAATACAACCACCATTATCAGAAGTGCACAATCGCTACACTGATGAAATAAAAAACAAACAAAAAGAAAACGACTCCTATCAGCAGCTTTGGTTGTCTTCCAGTGTTGTTTGTTGAGTACGGTTGACTCTTTGTATCCGTTCTTGCACCACTTCAGGTATCGGACAACACTCAAGCATATGCCAATCAATGATGAACATCTCTTGATTGAAGAAACCACTCAAACAACAACCGACGAAGAATTTGGTATAAGCTGCAGGGAGATCGTGACCAATGAGAACCGACAAGCAAGCATAATCTCCAAGACACCGCCTCCAGGGAGAATATAACATCAAAGATGTCACCGGCGCCCATCCAAGATCGGATTTGGGTTTTCACCCGGAGATTCACGAACACGGAGATGGACTCAATAACAACGCCTCCAAGGAGATGCATGGCGTCCGAGGGCGTCATCGTTGTTGGTGCCAGCAATAGCCGGCGGCAAGGCTTTCGCCGTTTGATCCAAAGCCATCATCCGCACGCCATGGGAAGAGATTATCACCATCATGACTGATCGTGTATTGATCTGCCACCACCATGCCAAAAGCAGCTGCCAATTAGATCACGCAGCAGCAGAACGAGACCCACCACCACGCAGATTAGGATCCAGCCACCGATGCGTCAGGACGACACCCCGACGTGCCGCGAGGACGACGGCCCGACGCGGCCAACGAGCCGGGAGGACGACGCCGCGACGCGCCGCGTGGACGTCGCGCCGAGAGTACGACACCCCGACGCGCCGCCAGGAGGACCGAGATCGGCCAGATGAGCACCACCCGCGAGAAACGCGAGGATGGCAAGGCAGTGCGCGACGACGAACACCGCCCGCGTGGACTGCCCGGCGGGCGCGGACACAAACTCCGGCCGCAAGGACGTCATGGCGGCACAAAGATCCGCCAAGCACTAACAGCCATCAAGGCCCCGACATCGTAGAACATATCAGTCTGCTTGACGAGTTGACGATGATCCACTTTGGAGGAGGAACAGAAAACGGATCGCTGGCGTAGGAGACCCCGCCGCCGCCGTCATTGCCCGCTACCCGGGTTGTTCCGGTAGCCGGAGCTCCGGCAGCGGCCGGGTGAGGAGTACGGGGAGGTAAAGGTAGAGGCGGCGGGCTGGATCGCCTCCCGTGTCGCCCTACGGGGACGACGCGGGGGCGGCGGCTACCAGATGCGGAGGGAAAGGTAGAGGAGGATCAAAGCAACAGCAGATAATACAGGTATCCGAATCCAAACTTCGATTAAACGGCAGGAAATTCTCAAGACCCCTATGCCCACCTCGGCCTGGTACTCGAACTTCTCGCCGGCCGCCTCCTCTCCGGCCGGCTTCTCGACGACGGCGGCGTCGCACCTGACCCCGACCATCCTCCCCCTCCCCTTCCTTCTCCCGGCTTCCCACCTCACGCCTCTCGCGCACCTCGCCGCCGTGGGACCCCTCCACTGCGGCACGAGGCCGTTCCGGAAGACGGGCACGGCCGCAGCGCGCCGACCGAGGACGCCCCCAGGCTCCTGCTCAGCGCCGGCGCCATGACGTACGAAGCCAAGGTCTAACTATGGCTCCTTCCTGCGTGCGTGTGGTGGTTCGGTGTGACGCTTGGGAAGTGAGGGAACGGATAAGAGCTAGGGTTTATACGTTGAGACCTGAGAGAGAGCAGGAATGATGGATGGTTGGGTTTAAGAGGGACGGGGACGGGGGAAGAAGACGAGGGGAAGGGAGGTTTCTAGAAGCGCGTAGGACGCACGGGAGTGGCGTGGGGGCGTGTGGCGTGGTGCGGCGCGGGCGCGGTTGTGTGGCGCGCAAGAACTGCGGCGGGGCGCGCCTCGACGGCGGGGCGGGATGGATGGTGGTGACTGCCAACTGGGGAGAGGTTGAGCTGGACTGTATTTCTGGGGGCCCAATTTCTCATGCGTTTTGGACAACTTGTAAAGCCCACAGGCCGGGTCGTCTGGGATTGGGCCATTTTTGCACTTCCCGTAGAATGAACCCAGGCCATGACCAAAGCCTGTGCCACGCCGACGGCCCAATCCGGGAAACGTGTGACCGATTCCATGCCGTTGCCGCGTCCCACTCCCACCACACCGGCACACCGCATGACGCACTCGGCTTCTCTCGTCGATGCTTCCGTTCCATGTTCTACCTGCCGGCGACTTTTTCCCGTGCCCACTCCTCTCCAGCTCGGCGCAGGCCATGTTGCCTTTCGTATCAGATGGTGATTTTTAGAATATATGCAGCGGCTCGCCCTGACTTTCGTTTGCGTCTGAAAATGCATTTCAGTTCAGCCGATCATTGTGCCTGGCTGGCTGACTCCTTATAAAAACCTGCCCTCCTCGCCTGAATTTCTACGTTTCTTTGCTTCTGGTTCTGAAGCAGCAAGCATAGGTCATTAATCAGCTTGCTTTGCTTGCAAGGTCGCTGAAGAAATGTGTGGCAAGATGAGGTGTGCAGGTGTTCTTCTCGCGCTTCTGCTCTACTTGTCTGCTTTTTTTATTTTATTTTTATTTTTTTAGAAAAGAGAGTCACCCCTCGGCTTTTATTGAAAGCCAATAAAAGGTTCACATCCACTTAGGTTCAGCAGGAAAGAGGAAAAGAACGCAAACACAGGTACGTGGTCCAAGAAAGAACAAAAGCAGGAAACTAAAAACTGAAACAAAACACTGGAAAACAGCTATCCTATTACAGCTCATCTTTGAGCCCTCGGCACCTCCTGATAAACGGTTGGTTAGTCAGAGCTCCACCACGTCAGTGGACAGGATTGCCAAAGGCTCGAAGTTTTTAATCCAGCTTGTCACCGTTTCCATCATCTTCTCCACGTCCAGCCTCCCTTCGGCTTTCAACAGAATCTTCCATTTCTGAATGAACGAGAGTCCACTCTCTACTTGTCTGCTCTATCTGCCTCCGCTTCGGAAGCACACAAGGTTAGTGGAATTGTGCAGGTGTCCATAATCGTACTAGTAGTAGTAGTGGAAATAAAGTGGTCGATGTACATTATATTTCCCTTTTTGTCTTACTGCAATATGCAGGAAAGCTTGAGCGTCAATCCAGCTTTTTTATCCGGCCGGAAAAGATAATGGCAGCTCCACATGAAGATTCCAAGAGGGATGAGATGATGGAAGGGAAGGGAGCCAAAAGCAATGATGCAAACATTGTCCATGGCAATGGAGAGGAGAAAACTGTAGAGGTGTTTGTTGAAGGGTTAAGTGGTGAGAGCGCGTGGCAGTACCCGCAAATTTATCAGCCTCATGGAGCTTGATGCCGAGGACTATTCTCCTGCAACACGCCGCCCGCCTGTTAGGGGCTGAACTATGAAGCGGTGGCGAGCCTAGGGAGAGACCGACAACATACACCAACGTCCGTTGATGCTTGCCTTGCCCTTGAAAGTCATCATTGGTGTTTATCTGACCACTCCCAACAGCTAGCAAACTACCTCTCCGACGGCTTTGTTTGGGTTGTTCATGCCTTAGTCAACAGATATCCTTAGTCTTTGGATTGACAGTTGCTTAAAGATCGATTGTCCCATGATTGATACGCGAAGAAGACCTCACTCAAGAGTCGCATTAGAAGGCAATAAAGGCTATAGAGCGAAGTTGGTTTTTTCTTTTGTTTTTATTCATGTTTGTATATCAGTGTGCGGATGCCAACGCTTTGAGTCCCGAGTGGTCAAAGCGAGTAGCTCCGGGAGCGTTCCTCCTGTCAATCCCGGGTTCGAGCGGAGGCACCGCGCAATACTGTAGTGCCGCGCTTGCACTGTAGCACTAAGTAGCTGAGATATGCTACGCTGCATTGCAGTGTATAAAAGTCCCCTCGTCCTCCCCGTGCTAAAGCATAGGTAAAGACTCGCGCCACACCTCACACGACAGCTGAGTCCCTGTGTATGGATAGGGAGAGGATTTGGAGGTTTTCTCGGCCTGCGTGAGAAGGCTCTTCTCCTTAATGAAATGCCGTCGGGATGGCTTCTGTCCCCGGCAGGTCGAGTTTTTTTTATCAGTGTGCGGATGTGCACTAAAGATTTGGGTCATCTTGCGTCAGTAGTTGTGTTTGGTTGTAAGCGAGGTTGTAGTTTCACAAGGCAAGGCCACGATTGATACAATCTTTCTATTATCATAGAAAATATATATTGAATAAAATATTGTTTATTTTGTCGGAAGACACTGCTATGCTAATGTCTTTTTACTTTTTTTTGCACAATATTCTTTACTATTTGTACCCTGCTGTAATTCGGAACTGCAAAAAGCCCGTTGCTATATTTTTTTTGAGAGACCGTTGCTATATTTTTCTGAGGGTGCTAATTTAAATGCTTTTTGGGCTGTTTGCAGCTCACAAACACAACCCGTTATTTTTTTTTTTGAGGAACACCACTCTTTATTAATCATCTAGGGAATAAGAGTTACAAACACCATCCGGTAGCGCTAAAAACCACACATATCTTCCTACAGAATATAGATCGAACTACGAGCTAAAATATCTGCGTCGAAGTTTGTTGCCCACCTTCGTGAACAAACTCCACCTTCGAGAAGTCATGCACTCTAGCCTTTATTTCACGAATGATCAAGCCATATGGCCTTCAGTTTGATGTTAGGCAATGTCGGAAGCCCTTCGAAGCCCAATCCTCTACTCACATCCCACGGGCCGAATCCCTTCCCGTGGTCCATGAACATCGAAGCCCGCGCCACGTCCACGACCCAATCTATGGAAAACCTGAATGCCCCTCGTTCGCCGCTGGCACCGCCGCGCCGCACGCCTTGGGTAGACGTACTTGTTCCGACGCGCTGCAGCTTGCCGGACTCGGGCGCGGAAACCTGTCGCGCCTTGCCTGTGGTGTACGGCGGCGGACTCGACATATAAACAGCCGCCCTGCAAAACGAACCCCAGCCACCGTGCTCTGCCATGCCTAGTCCTGGGACTTGGGCCAGGCCAAAAACGGGTGGGCCGAGGCACGAACGTTTGGCACGGCCCATGGCCCGACACGGCACGGAGAAATATCGGGCCGTGCTAGCACGGCACGGGCTGTCGGGCCGTGCCGGGCCTCAGTTTTGGGCCCGGCGGGCGGCACGGCACGGCACGGCCATTAGTGCCGTGCTCGGGCCGGCATGGCACGGAATTGGCCCGAGAGCATGACGAGGCCCATCGGCACGAAACGGCCCGTAGGCACGATGCGGCCCGGTCGGCAAAAAGAGACCACTCAACGATTGACTCACTGACAAAAGGGCCCCACTTGTCGGCGCTGATGTTTGGTGGGTGTTCTTGTCAGGTTCTTCAGCCATGGCTTCTTTTTTTTTATTTTGATTCATATTTTGAAATACAAACTTGTGTAGATTTCGCATATGTGGTCCAAATTTGATGATTCTTTTTTCTATAATCTTAAAAAAATCATATCTATCATGTAGGATCTTTTTAATCAAACTTCTCTACTTCAATATTATACTGATCAGTCAACAACATTAATGATCTTTTTAATCAAACTTCTCTACTTCAATATTATACTGATCAGTCAACATTAATGGTCAATATTCAACATTGTCTTCATTTTTTTGTAGATCTCCAAAAAATACGAATTTTTAAGCATGTTTCGTGTGGATGTACATCCTATACATCCCTACATATAGGATTTTTGTATAACTTTTTTTGAAGCACTTACACTCATGTAAGTTCGAATTGCTCTTCATTTGTCTCAAAAGCCTATAACTTTGGTGCCAATGATGCAATGCCAATGTTTTAAAAAGCGGTGGACGAAAGCGGGCGGAGGAGCACCGCCTAGCGCCTAGGCCGCCTAGGCGGTGCCTAGGCGTTTCTAGGCGTTTGCGATTAAGCGGTGAATATTTATGAAAATAAAAAGAAATATAAGGGAATAAAGGAAGAGGGACTCTTGTCTTCAGCTATTGGGCTTCAATTGGCTGGCCCATATAGCTCCTATGGCCCAGCTACGTATCTGAGGTGCCCTGCCCTCACGCACATTGCCAAGCAGTAGCAGCCGCCGCCGCCTCCTCCATCGATTAGAAGACATCGCTGCCTCAATCGAAGATTTAGCGGCAGCCGGGAATACGAGATGGAGGAAAAGGAAGAGCAGGAGACCAAGAGCAAGCGAGCGGTCAATTTGAGCCTCGATTGGAACCCGGCGGCCGACAGAGCTCTCTCACGATGGGCAGGAGCACGACATGGCGGCGCCGGGCGTGAGCTCTCAGTGGCGGAACTCGATTTGAGGTATGCCCGGAAGGCCGGAGCTCTCCACGGCAGCCGCCCAACCCTTTGCCTTGCTCCGTCGACCTCTACGGGATTTTCTCACCGCCCAGGTTCGCAGGAGAAAGCGGGAAAAAGCGCCGCTTTTCACCGCTTTCCATCGACTAAGCGGCTCAGCGCTTTTCAGCAACGATTTCACGAAGGCGAAGCGGTGGCTCACCGCTCAGCGCCTAGGCGGCGCTTAAGCGCGCCTAGGCGCCGCTTTTTTAAACACTGATAACTTCTAGATTGTTTAGTAAATTTTGAACACACATTCATGCAAACATTACTGAAAAAATTCCCCAGAAATTGTAGAGGTTGGTGTTGATTTGGAACAGGTCCACACCAAAATTGAGTTCAAAATTCAATATATTTTTGGAGATAAAAAATGCAAAAGCTCACTTTTCCTTTTTTTTTTGTTACACTCAAAGTATGATGATTTTGGAACTCAAATTTGATATACATATGTAATATAGCTGTCCTAAAAATTTTAATTTTGGTAGATTTTTTGAATTTTTTAATCTATATAACACTATAAAAAGAATCAATTTAAACGACAAAATTGCGCCTTTTCTATACTGAAAACGTACTCCTGAAGGAGACTTTCACTAAACCGAGCCGTGCTCGGGCTTGGCACGGCCCGACAGTGGCCCGCCGTGCCGCGTGCCGTGCTCGGGCCGAGTTTTTGCCTTGTCAGGCTGACCGGCATGGCACGACGGCCCGACGGGCTGTCACGGCCCGACACTGTGCGGACCGAAGCACGACGGGCCCGTGCCGTGCCGGCACGGGCATGGCCCTGAGTCCCAGTCCTAGCCATGCCCTGCCCGTTCCCCTCCGTCTCTTCTGGTGGTCGCCGACCGCTCCCGACAAGGACGCTGTGCATCGCCGTTCCCAACATTCCAAAGTCGACGAAGACCCGAGCCGCATGCGTGAATGGACGACGACACGCAGGCCAGCACGCACGCAACCACAATGGCCGCTTGTGACTGTTCCCTTGTTCGTTCGTACTGCTGCCGCGCGTCTGAAAGACTGAAACCCTCCTCCGCACGAGGAACTCTGCCGCCGCGGCCGCGCGCCCGTGCGGCACACAGGGTCAAAGATCTGGGACACCGCTGCCGGGTTCAGAGTTCAGACGCTGAAACCGCTGCTACCAGACGTCCGCAACCAACAAGAGGCCGGACGCCACGGCTACCTCGTCGGCTAGAAGACATGACGCTGCCAAGTAGGGACACGCATCGCTCCGGCCCAACACTCAGTCTCACCCTCGGCGATCCAAGGGCAATCAAGCGGTAGGCGCGCGCCCTCGATTGATATCACGCGCCCAATTTTAAAATCCGGCCAGGACGATGCAGTTGGCGATAGATCTTTAACCGGGGAGCCAGGGTTGAAGGACAACAAACATTAGGGCCTAGATTACTGCTTACTAGGGCGAGAATCTTGACTGTTAAGCAACGTGGCCTGGCTTAGTAGGTAGTAACTTCAAGGCTCCACGATCGGATTCAATAATCCGGCCCTCTCGATCTCGCCACCACCACTTGCTACATGCGCTGCTCCGTCGATCGATCTACTATCACACTGGACGGAGTGGCCCAGCCTCGGACGCAACCAATGGCGCCGTGCCACTTACTCATGCAGGAGCAATGGAACAGTTGCTGTCGTGTTTAGTAATACTACTAACTCCGTATCGCGCAAGTAATTAAGCGCAATGATGGCCGTGCTAATTGGCGGAGCGAGCACGTACGGCGGTGGCGGATCGTTGAAGGAATCCGAGACCGTAGCTAGTGACCTCCCTACATGCCCCCAAAAGTACCATAGGGAGTTGGATCTCTCGCACGAAGCGAACTCGATGTTTACTGCCCCCCATGCGCACAAGGTTCGCCGATCCGAAGACATCGATGGATCAAACAGGCAGCACACATCTCATCAGTTCCAGCTCCGGCGCGCATACGGCGGCACGAAAGAACCCAGCTGCTAGCTAGCTCCTTCCATTCCCATCGACAATGCGGCAGCAATGCGTGCCGGATCGATCGGGAGAAGCCTCAATACTATACGCGAGAGCTGGGAACGGAGCCTCGCGTCCGCCTGGAACTCTGCGAGTGGCCGGCCGGTGCGCCGTGCGCGCGCCGGAGATCGACCGAACCGATCGGCCCGGCTCCCAGTCCCGGCCTCAGAATTTGACATCCTTCCATGTGCAGGCCAACCAGATTGCGAGGACCACTACTGCATCGGTGAGCGAGCGCGACAAGGCCGCGGATTAAGAAACGGGAAAGGCGCGACACGGCCAGGACAGTTTGGTATTCTAGAGGGGGCCTGTCAGATGGCGATTTGAATACTTAGTGCCTGTGACGCCCCGAATTTCCACCTTAGTAGAAACTCGGTGCGCTAGTACATCTATGATAGTCCCAGAGGCTACCAAGTACTTCCATACACAAGTGAATACCATATAACCATAAAAAGAGAAGAAGAATGATAGATACAACATCAGAGTACACAAGACTTGGCTCGCAGGCCAAAGAATCTAACAGGATTATCTTCTAACGGTACTATCTATTCCTAAATATACAGCGGAAGACTCGTGATACCAACTCTAATTCCACATGCATCTTGAGTGTAGGAGATGAAACCCTCTACTTGACTCCATTTTCATCATCTTCTTCGTCTTTATTGTCGTCCTCGAAGTCATGACTCGGCTATAAAAACTGAAGTAGCAAACAGTGAGTACAAGAGTACTCAGCAAGCGCCTCAGGCTACTCCAGGTGAATGCATATGCAATTGAGGATATGTAGACAAGGTAGTAGCAAGGCTTATTGCGTAAATGCTGGTTTCTATCAAGGATATGCAACAATGATGAATTTCTTTTAAATCAAAGTGAGACCGGAGTCTCGAAAATAAGCATATTATTATGTAGACCCGAGAAACATCTCCTTCTCGGGGGTAAATTTTACACCGGGCTACTCCGGCCCTGTCACTACCTCGGAGCAGGAAAACAAATAGATGGGAAGGAAAGTGAAAACAAATACTAATCCAGTGGGCCGCTCCAAGGTAAGCGTCCTGTGACCGTGGACACGGCTATACGTATAGATCATACTCTGCAGAGTTTGTACAACTGGACCCACAGACAGAGAATCCGTGGGGTAGCGAGCCACCACGACCTCTCACAAGATCCTTCACCAAGTGACAACTGGCACTTTCCCGCTTCTCCAGGATGGGGCTCCATTGTCTTCCTCCGCGCGGTCGACGTTGGTCCTGAAGCTGTGACGGGCCTACCACTGGCCAGGTGAGGTATCCCTATTGGGGAGTGATCGGTCCACACTCCCCTAACACGATCTCTGCTGCCTACGAGCTAAATGCCAGTCATCACAAGGATCCAAATCAAACCCCGCCCATACAAGGGTGTGTGGTAAGTACGAGAGCTACCAAGGATTGGGGCACTAGGAACCGGTCCTTATGCTGCCGGGGCGGGCATCTTCCTCGAGATCATACCCTAGCAGGTAGTCCCGACCTCGTCTCAGCAAAACACTAGAGGCGGCATGATCCCTCGCCAACTAGTCACAACGAGTCTTCCCCCAAGAGGCTCCCTCCAGTAACCTCCTCGTCACCGTAACAGTGACCACCTCGCCCGCCCCCGCAAAATCAAGTAGCTTATTACTTTTAAATCACACACTCAAGTTTAAAGCTTTTCAATATTTTATTTTACACAAAGAAGCATTGTGTGATATAGTGTCCCATTTGAAAACATGCAATCTAGCAGGCTAAGCAGTGATAATGCAATAAAAGCATCCTAGGGCTTATTTTATAGTGTAAAGGCATGGAACAGGCATAGGGATCGCCTGGAATCCCAAGTGACATGACGATAAGATACGACGAATCGATAGCGTAAAAGAAATAACAAAGAAATCTAGCGTCGAAGGGTTCTTTAGACGACGTAGACCTAAACTACTCGTCGAGACGGAACTAACGAGACGAAGAATACATCAAACGGAGATCGGATGGATTAACGGTAGAAATAAGGAACCAAGGTAAAATTTGAATTCAAATTCGAAAATCAAATTTGAATTCAAACCAGAGATAGAATTCTATGGGTCCAGAATTGCAGATCTCAATAAGATAAAAGTACCTTAACTGGATTCACAATTTTAGGAGCCAAGACAAATAGGATATGAATTTCGAAAGCTAAGATTGATTTCTGGAGAACAGAACAGAAGATACTAATGAATCTTAGATCACGGTGGTTTAGACAGGGACAAATTCTGAAATAGACCTGGTCTACAGTTTATATTACCAAATGGAGTTCACTCACAGGTGCAGAAATACAAGAACAGTAGCACAAGCCGGCAAGAAGGAATTTCCTAGCAACAAAACGGTGCGGCATGCCAAGGCAGGAAACGCTCCTAGCTGATGTCCATGTAGCAAACTCCAGTACTCGCCAGTCCAGAACAAGAAGTGAACGCAATGCTGCAGAACTACAACCAAGAGGAAACTATTCTGAATCTTCACGAGTTTTAGCCAGCAACCTTGACGGACATTCGGAAATGACCTTCGGCTTGCACTTAATCTAGCGGCATCATCATCATCCAAGAAAGCACGGCAGCCTGACCTCACGCCCTATGCAAGACTACTGAAGGTACCTAAAGCACTTGCAGACCAGAGCAACACGGAAAGCTAGCATTCAACGATCTTCCAAGGTGGAACAAATCGAGCTCAAGAAGATGGCCAAGAATTCCTCGACGAATCACCGAGTAAACTGAACTGGGGATGAAATACAGGTGCTACGGAAACAAGACTTGGCAAGGCGGAGCTCTACTGCGACCAAGCACCAGACACGACCACGGCGAGCACAAGAACAGAGCACGAATGCGCGGCACGGCATTTCGTCGAACATCTAGAGGGCGCGTCCTATCTGGATGAGAGAAGGCACGGGAAGGGGGACTGGTGCTCACCCACGGGGAGGAGGACGACGCAGTAGACGAGCTTGATGACGAGGAAGCCGAACCGCGGCGAAGTAATCTTGGCGTCGTTCTACCACAGGCGGCGCACATGGCGATTGAGCAACTTCGGGTTCCTGGTGCACGGAGCTCTCGACGTGGTGGCCGGGGTCATGCTAGGCGGTGGAGGAGGAGAGCGGCTCGAAGAGAATGTCGCTAGGGACGAGCTTGGCGTGGACAAGTCGGAGCCGCGACGAGGAAGGAGACGTTGCAGAGACGCCTCCTTGCGCATGTCCTAGGCGGTGACCACGCGCACGCCGGCGTCGATGGCATCCTCGCGTTCCCAGCAAACGAAGCCACAAGAAGATCAGATACTTGGCAAGGGAACGAGACACTCCAACAGGAAGAGAACGGCAAGGTTGGTTCCGAAAGTAGCTCACCGGGAAAGGTGTCGCGGTGGTCTGAATCTTTTGGCTCGAACTGATCATGGATGCTTTCTCGCCGCTACGGTCGTCGAGAGACGAGGACGAGGTCGCAGATAGAACCAGCACGGAAGGATAGCTCGGAGGCGCTCGGTCTTCATCCCGGACGCGGCTGTTGGCGCGGCGGCGGTGCTCGTCGGCGAAGAGACAGCTTGGCGAGGAGTTTGCGGCGCGAGGCCGAGAGGCGGCGGGCGAATGGGAACCATATGAAGGAGGCGGCGTCCGGATACTTATAGTCAAGGGCGCGGCTAGGGTTCGGCGGTAGCTTCGGTCCCCGACCGTTGATCCTCGGCGTTGGTGCCCAGAGGCTGGCTTGGCGGCTTGGATGTTCGCCACGAAGCCGGAGTGTGCAGGCGCGTGCGAGAGGAGGCGAAGCTTGTCGTGGAGCGGGAAGGCACAGCACGTCACGCGCGAGGCACCTCTGCAGCTTCACCCTTTTCTTTTGACCAAAGAAAGCTTGGCGAAGGAGTAAGCGTTGCGCGGCGGGGAAACAGACAACGTCGCCTTGATCTAGAAGCTTCCGAGGCGCGAGCGCATGCGAGAGGCCGGGTCGCGTGCGGCGCAAGGCAGTGCTGGCTCGGGCGGGTCGGCATCACGCGGCGCGTGCGTACGCGAAGGCAGAGCAGCGTCGCTGGTGTTGCTGGTTCGCTGGAGAAGAAAAAGCAACAGCAGTGGCTGCTGGGCCAAGGGTGGGCTGCTGTTGGGTCGTTGCCTGGCTTGGTCCAGAGGAAGAGAAAGAATTGGAGCGAGTTGGGCTGGTCCAGATCGGAAGGGAAATAGAGCCTAGTGTTGGCGCCCAAACGAAAATTTCCTTCCCCTCAAAAAAAAAAAGAAAAACGAAAATTTCCTTGATTATTTTCCCAGAGATTTAGACTTCAACTTGTTTTCGACTTTGATTTGAGATTTTCAATTGGAGTTTGAACCAAGATTTGAAACTGATTTCCAGGCATAGATTTCAAGGCATAGAAGAGTAACATTCCCGAAATTGAAGTTTTGATACACGAAAATTGAGAACAAGAACTTGATTAACTCCAAATGTTCTTAAAATTCCAATGGTCGATTTCTGGGATGTTACATAGTGGCTCGCTTTGACTGTCATCTGCTGCTCCAAATGCAGTTCAGTTCAGTTCAGTTTCAGCTCGTCGCTGCGCCTGACTGGCTGACTCCTTATAAAGCCCTACACCTGGCACCTAAACCTCTCCTTTGATTTACTTCTGATTCTGAATCAGCAGCTCTCATCTGGCAGGATGAGGTGTGCAGGTGTTCTCCTGGCGCTTCTGCTCTCCTTGTCCGCTCTATCTGCCTCCACAGCTGAAGCACGCAAGGTTAGTGGACTTCTGCAGATGTCTTCCTTTCATGGTTGTCACTTGGACCGTAGTATTGATTTTGTACTCAGTAGTGGTAACTCTAAATCCTTCCATTTTTCCGAAAATTCAGGAAGGCTTGAGCGACAATGCGGCTTTGTTAACCGGTCGGAAATGGTTAAGAGGCCGGAAGATAATGGCAGCAGCTCCGGTAAATGGAGATTCCAAGAAGGATGACGAGGTGATGGACGGGAAGGGAGCCAAGAGCACAGGTGCAAACACTGTCCATGTCCATGAAGAGGAGAAAACTGTAGAGGTTTCTGTTGTCGGGTTAAATGGTGAGAGTGCTGGACATAAGAGCGGTGGCAAGAGCAAATATGCTGGCCTCGTGCCGCTCAATGCCGATTACTGCCATCCGAAAACTCACCCACCAAGGAATAACTAAAACAAAGGCAAATACTTCTTGGTTCTTGCCTCTTGATTACTAGTACTGCTCCTTCAGGACCATTTACCTTTTGTCTAGCCTCTGATATCTTCAGATATGTAGCAATTAAATTAGGACTGCTTATAATTGCATAGCGAAGTCAACATACTGCTTTTCGTAATGCAGATGACATTCAAGTATAGGTCGAGCATTGAGGTTTGAATGGTGGACTGAAAATGTGCCGTTTCTGTTGTTTGCAGGTGTAAATCCGGAAGCAGACGCATCTGCTGAAGCTGTACATGAAGCGGTAAGTGCATCCATCTGCCGTTTACCACTCATTTGTACATGTGCCACACAATCACATTGTAAAATTACTCTTGATGCTGTTGTTTGCTGTGTGCTAACTGATGGTTGTAATTTGCTTTCAGGGGAAAAGGAGCAAGGGGCCAGCAAGTCATGCCATGTTTCCACAACCAAGGCAAAGCGATGCGGCCGCCAGGGCGCCTGAGTTGCTCAGCATGGACTACAACGACAAGCTGCCTGCTCGTCACCACCGGCCGATCAACAACGACGCTCCGCTGGATGTGCTCGCCAAGAAGCCTTAAAACTTGGGCAGATGCTGGAGCATGAGAGCAGCTGACTCCTTTTTCCCTATAGATACGTCTAATGAAAAAACATTGTAGCCATTAATGGTTAGATGTAATTAGGAACTCGCTCTCCAGACCACATTAGCCCATGATGACTCACAAGACCATTTGTGGTGACTGGAATGGGCAATTTTGGTTGTAATGTGCTTGGATGGAGAGTTTGTCAGCGGTGTTTCTCAGTGAGTGTTTCTCGAGTTGCAGAGAACAGACACTGATGGTGGCCAAGGAACTAGAGGGGGGAAACTGGATTAAGTCAGTGAGGAAAATAACTACGACTCAACAAATTGTGGAATATGTAAAGCTATGGCAAAGATTAAGAGATGTAATACTGAGGGCGGACAACAAGGACACAATACAATGGAGATGGTCTGCAGATGGCATGTACTCATCTAAGTCAGCATACTTGGTGCAATTCACGGGCACCTACAGCCCTTTTGACACATCAGAGTTATGGAGAGCCAAGGCGGAACCGAATGTCATCATGTTTGCATGGTTAGCAATGCATGAAAAGATGCTAACGGCTGACAACCTAGAGATGAGAGGATGGGATAATGGTGTGATTTGTCCTCTATGCCTGAACGAGGCAGAAACACCAATCCATTTGTTGATCGAATGTAATTTTGCGAAGCAAGTTGCTGACAAAATATTCAGTTGGTTCTCTTTGCAGGGCTTGCCGCCTCCTGACGGGAGCTATGTTGATGTGGCAAGCTGGCTACAGGAGGTAACAAAGAACATGAGGAAAGAGAACAAGAGGACTCACACAGGTATTATTTTCTACACATGGTGGAACATCTGGAAGGAAAGAAATAGACATATATTCCAAGGTGTGGAGATGAATGAGCTACAGGTTGCTTTCTTAACTAAAGAGGATGCTGATCAATACAGTAGAGCAATGGGAGATCACGTGTCGTCGGCCACCGTTAGCGAAGTTGAGTAATTTTGTAATCATTTTGATTTCTGTTTCAGCACAGCTTGGGCTGTCCTTCCTTTTTTTATCCTTTAATCTATCTATTACCTTCCGTGTGGCAGTCTAAGCTGCCAGCAACAACTGTAAGAACTTTTGTATTTACTCTATTTTTTCTTCTCCTCTAATGAAATAGCAGAACACCTGCCTCTTTCCGTCAACTAGTTACTGTGTACGTGCGACACGCACGCACGAAAATTTTTTGACATGATATCACCGGAACAACTTTAATAGTAAAGCTTATATTGGTGAAACCAACACATTCAAAGATTGTTATATGGTTGGCAAAACAAATGATGCAACATATTGTTCAAACTTCAAAGCAACAAATTTAGACATGATTTAATTAAATCATGTAAAATGTTGCATAATTTATTTGTGATAATATAGTTGTAAGTTTATCTCTAAAATAGACTCAACTAATCGCTTTGTTTCATATTACTTATCATTTCTAGAGTTCAAAGTATTTGATAACACTCATTTGTGGCACTTTCAAATTTCTTTACCATACTTAAAATTGCGAGTTGGTGGCTTGTGATGGCGGTCGGTCCGTCACGCCCACCTCCAGCGCGCCGACATGTGGGACCGAAATGTCAGTTTCACAGCAGAAGTGAAGCTTCTGGTGAACTTTCGCACCCTCACGCTTGCGGTTGCTGATTCCCTCGATGGGGACGCCGGAGCCGCGTCCGGAGCGCAGACGACACAGTGAAGGTCGTGTTGCGGCTCCGGCGGCGAGTGGGTCAGTAGGGGACGGCTTCGCGGGCGGCTACGATGGAGAAGAGTTTCACGTGCGTCCCCCTTCCTATGCTGTGCATCTTCGGCTCTAGCTCCATGTCATCGGGCTCGGCATGGCGTCGAGCGGTCTCCGGAGCTCGTCGACGGAGTACCTCAGCAGCTCGATGCAATCGCTCACTGCCATCTCCTCGCTCTCCTGATTGAAGAAGGGGAACGCTAGCAAGCCTAATGTTGAAATCTTGCAGCGGGATATGATGGGCTGCTGTCTAAAGTTGCGAGAAAAGAAAACAGGATAGAAGAAGATTAGATGGAGCTAGGGATGGGCACAGCGGTCGCTGCGATTTCCCTCAAGATCGAGAGCAGTGCGGGGAGGAGGAAGCTGATGATGGGCCAAAGTACGGGGCCCACTTGGGGCTTGCTATGTGCACCCACTTTTACCTCCGGAAAGTCTCTAGCGCGTCCATATGCGCTTATGCGCTAGCGCGCGTCCGTAGGCGGCCCAGCCCAACAAGAGCGCAGCAGCGCGAGCGGAGGCGAGCGGCTGCGGGCGGGCGGCGCGGCGCGGCGGCGAGGGCACCGCCGAGTCGCCGGCGGTGGAGGAGGGCGGCGTGGTTAGGGTTCCGGGGCTGTCGCGCTTGGGGGAGGAGCTCCAATACCCGTCGGCCATAGAAGGAGGGGGTTCGGGGGCGGCGGCCGCGACCCGGCGGTGGGCGGTGGGCGGCGGCGCGGCAGTGCGGCGAGGCGGCGGTGGCGCCGCCGGAGCCGCGGGCGGCAGGAGGGCGGTGGGCGGGGTAGGCGGCGGGGGCGTCTCGTCGGAGAATTTAGCGCGGCGGCGGTTGGCGAGCGGCGGCGGCGTGTGCGGGCGGCGCGGCGCCGCCGGCCGCCGGTGGTGGCGGCGGGCGGAGGAGGGGCTCGTGCGGAGGGCGCCGATGTCGCCGGGGACGGCGACGGAGGCGCAGAGGCGGGGCGCGTCGGGGCGGGGGCCGCGGCTGTCGTTGAGGAAGACGACCGGACCGGCTGTCGGACACGTGGCGGCCTTTGGCATGGTGCGCGCGATTAGCAAACGCGCGTACGGACGCACTGTAACGCGGTCCTTTTACCTCCATAGTTTGCTATACTCACCCACGATGGATCGCCTGACAGACATGAAAGTTTTTGCTACCAAATATCCTTTTGGATAGTTTTTTTGCGAAGAAATATCCTCTTGGATTTGAAGTTTAAACATGAGAGTTTCAATAGATATCAGTATTTCAAAATTTAATAGAACCTAAATATCCTACCTGAAGCATTGAAAATGTCCGTTTGTTTTGGAATTAAGGAAGTTTAAATGTGTCATGAGATTTGGGAAGTGGGACTTTGAAAAGATTTTATGTTTTAAATCATATAGAAATATTTTGTGACAAACAATGTTTAAGTTATGAACAAAAGGTGTAGTTGTTTTGGTAATTATACACATGATATCTTTTTGCAGGGAGTCTAGGATAACAATCATGTATTGCAGACAAAAAAGGTTGCATTTTTATAATTAATTCTTATATAATTAAATGTATAGGCCGTAGCAACGCACGGGCATGCCAGCTAGTCCCTCTTTGAAACCTCAATCATGTGTCTAGCGGGTATAGCATCCATGCATAAGATGGAAAAAAGAGAACCCTTTCTTCTAAGTCTCTTTTCTACTTTGTTTCATTTTTGAGAAAAAAAATATCTTTTTCTTTCTCTGGATAACCAGATTGCAAAAGTATACATAATTTTTTTGTTCTTGAGCTTATGCCAGCCCAACGACTCTTCAGGTTTTTCTAAGATCCAAAAAGCACTATATATCATCTTAATATACTCACAACACGTTTCACATACGCAAAAATAAAGCACATTGGCTCAAAAGTGGAAAATTAGCTCCGACGTGCAAATTAGCAGTATTGTTGAAAAAGATATTACTTGAAGTCAATTCTGGAAAAAAAAACTGTAATAGGTTCCTTTTCTCACCAACTTTCAGTTGGATGTAATCATTTTCAAACCTTGTACATGTTCAGGCATCTCCAAAGGAGTTTTCCTAGTTCTCTTCAAAAAAAAAAAAAAACATGTAATAGGTCACTAACAAGATCTGCAGTGTGCTGAGTAGTCGCCATGCCGGCTTTCAACCCGAGGAAACCCAGAAACCCCACTGACTCGGTGTGAAGCTGCTATCCCAAGCTTGACCAACGACCAAGGCAAGAAAAAAAGGGACCGCATTGCTTCCTATCATCTGGAACTTCAAGCAAATTCCGGTCGTCATTATCATAATTAGAGTTTCCCAATCAGGAAAGTCATCATCGTGGTATCTTCCTGCCTGCCTGCACACCCGCCTTTCGACATCCCTACCACCCTCCTGCTTGCCCACGACCGCCGCCACGTCGTAGACGTCTAGGAAAATTTTCCAGAAAATTTAATGCTTTCTATAAGATCCTACTTCTTGATGATCTTGGCAGAAATTTGGTGGAAATTAAATGAGCTAATCTAAGCATCAATATTACCAAGGTAATATCTGAAAAATAAAACAGATGAATCAGATCCGAAACTGTTACTCAGTAAAGTTTTGTTCTTTTTTAGAACAAACTGAAATATAAATGAATCCCTCTGCCTATTGAAGTGTTAATGACAGTCAAACGAGGAATTCAGTCCGATCTGATCTTCAATCCTCAACTCATATTACCATAACATTGGCAAATTAAATGACATGAAGTGAAATCATATGTAAAAAAAATTGACTTCAAGCCTGAGGAATGCACGGCAGAGTGTACTCAATGAATATAAATTTCCTGACGCAGAATTAAGTCTGACCAAATTAACTGTACTCTGATAGTGTTATACAAAAAACAATCCATTTTGCATTGTAAATCTGAGGGCAAATACCAGTTTCTCATAAACGGTGTTGTTAACATGTATCACTAACACGGTATTTAGAGCAGAAAGAATTATATACTATAACACACTCAAACCAGAGCCGCATGCAAAGTAAAATAGATGAACTCTAAATGGGTTCAAATAGCAGAGTTTGACATAAACAAACCTGACCGATCACCATTTAGTCAAGCTAAATGGGTGAAAACTCTTTTGGTCACCGGTGCAGTCACCAAATAAGATCTATATTGTCAACCAAAGAAAGAAAATCATTAGCACTCGTATTTCTCACTTGAAAGCAGAGATTAGTCTACCAAACAGTACAGATTGGGGAGCAGAGTGTTAGGGTCCACATCCAAGCATGACTGGAATAGCCTAAACCAGATTGGTGTAATACTCACTAACCATGTTGTACTGCAATAGGTAACTAAGCAGAAAACTCAACATATACCAATATGAAAAAAAGAAGCAGGGATGCAAAACATTTTTCCTACCTATGTTTATTTAACCAATGAGGTAAATCTGCACTAAAAATGCGAGAGGCTTTGTGAATCAGGTAACTCACCTCCCATGTCATGTCGCTCTTCGTTGATAGCATACTATTTGCCATAACTGAAAGTGAAACAACTCTAATATATACTATACACAACAGTGATTTGACTCATCCATAGGCTGCAGCAGAAATATTTTAGCTTCCAATCAGATCCTGGAAGTTCACAGTTCACCACCAGCAAAATTTGATTGTTCACAACTATCTATAGTAGCAACATCTTTTAATTATGAAACTGCTATCAAAATGCAAACTACAAAGCTTCTCTATTTACAAGCTACATATCTAATTGTATTTCAACTCCTTTCCTAATTTCTTCCCTAGCCAGAAAGATTGCACATAGCGCATCAACAAGTAGCACTGTAAGATTACTATCTGCAACCGTATCATAACTAACTTTGGATCATCTTCCAAGTGGGATCATGATTGACAACCGTGTTCTACGAAAAAATTGCTTCAAATGGTACCCCAGAGCTGCCTTTAGCAGTGAAGTGTCGATCATTCACACCATGACTGCAAACACATGGTGAATATGGAATCGCATCCACTCACATCTATCTACCATTGAAATCGTCTGCTACCACACATCTAACATCCCTAATAAAAAACATTAGTGTTACTGATTACCACATGCTAGCTAGCTGCAGAGTGCAGTTTCACAGTTCGTAAAATCTAAAACAATTACATCAATTCCGTTAGGTGCACACATCTGTGAATCAATCAAAAGTACCACACATTTTTTACTTCCTAATCATCACATAAACAAAAATATATATATCAGCCATAGGATTTCATCAAATTCAGGAACAATAATTTCTAACCTCAGTAAGCATAAACAGGAACTTGAGGGCGGCATCCTGCGGCTTCCGTCCAGGGAACAAATCCGTATCCAATAAATCTCGAAGAAGATTAACGAATAAGCCAAGAGGAGGAAGTATCTCAGATCTCAGAGTATCGCCTTCTGGTTGATCTGATGAAGGTACAAATGTAAATGAAGTACGCAAGAACCTTGGGTTGTGCGATAGGGAAGAAGCTACCAGGTCGTCCAGCAACAGCAGATCGTCAGACAACAGCAAATCATCCGGCAAAAGCGAATTGATACCTCGACTCGACTGATAGATCGATGGCGAGCCGCCGCCAAGCTCCAAGAACCGCAGGAACGGCGAGCGAAGTGGCGCCGCGCGCCAGGCGGCGGGGAAAGGACTCCTGCTCCCACGCTTCGTCGACGGCGGCGCGCCGCCGCACTCCTCCGCCGCGCGCTTCAACTTCCGGCGCCAGCGCAGCAGCGTCGCGTCGCGGTTGCGTCACCTGCGGGAGGCCTCGAGCGCGGTCACTCCGCCTCCGTCGCCGAGCCACAGCGATCGAGTTGTGGTTGAAAATTTGATTCGAAGGAAAGGTTGCGCGGGGGATTGGAAGAGCAGCTCGGCGCGGACTGGAGCCACGCCGAGAAGAAAGAAAGAAAAAGGAAATTAATTCGATATACAAGGCAACATCGGCGTACATGCTGTCCATGTCTTTTTGGAAAGTGTAACCTTCACCGTGGTGGGAAGAAAGGAAAAAGAGAGGAAAAAAACGAAACAGGAAATTATACTTACCTTCCCTACCGATGAGAATCTTTTGATGGCACAACGTGCTATTGTTAACCAGGGAAGAAACTTTCCTAACGAATCTATTTGTGCGGGGATGGAATTGTATTCAAAATGCTGGTATAAAAGGAAAAGATCATGTGATTTTGATGGCACAACGTGCTATTGTTAATCCAGGAAACCTTCCTAATGAATCTATTGTGCTGGGATGGAATTGTATTCAAAATGTAGGTATACTAGCAAAAGTGCCCGTGCGTTGCCACGGGCTGGCTGGAAAAGAATAGCATATAAATTTAATCAATCTCAACTTTAAAGCAAATTGAATTCAAACCTTCAAGTAAATGCCAAAAAAAGACCCATGAAAAAACTTTTGATCACAACAAAAAACACACCCCGATAATTCATTCCTAAAATTCAGGGTATAATTTTGGTAATTTATCCAGAATTTTATGAAAACAATTAAAGCTCCAAAATAATTCATTGAAAATCTTATGAAGTACTCCAGTTCAAGAAAAGTTTAACTCCAAACACAGAACTCAAATCAGTTAATCCAAAAGTTTTAGGGTTTGTTTTTGGCGCCATACAAATTTTAAGATTCACCTAAAACATAAGGAAATGTTAACAATGAATAATCAGTGAGATAATTTCTGAAATATTTCATATGTACTAGTAAAAATGCACGTGCGCCACGCACGTGTTCAAAAAATTACATCACTTGGCAGGACCATAAAAACTATAGTAACCTGACTACTTGTTGCTTCATTATTTTAGGAAAAAGGTTAACTAATTTAGAACTGTTTCACGAAAAATAAAAGTAATTGCACCTTACTCCGTCACCACATGAATCATGCTACATCTGATTAATTTGAAATAAATAGCACGCTTCATATTAGTCCAATCATTTCTCTATTAGTCCAATATTTTCTCTCTTTTTGTCAGGACATTCAAATAATCAAAACTAATTTGAAATTCATAGCACATTTCATTTTCATTCTTACATTTTACACAACAGGTCTTTGTTTCTAGAGTTTAGGGATATGATAATGCTTTTCCAACACCATGCACATGGCTCAAAATTGGACAACGGAGTGTAACCGAGAGGCGAGCCCCGCCTCAACTTGTTTGGTTGGATATTTCAACAGAAATAGTTTTTTGCAATGAATATTGCACTCACTGAGATTCCTACAATGTCTCTTCAACAGACAATCAGGGGATAAAAAAGCATCTCCATCTGTAAATAAAAAATAAAAATAAATCTAAACAATGTTTTGTTCCAAGCACTACTACAAAAGAATGATACATTCATATTAGGCTAACAGTATGGATCGACATCCATCAATAATAAATCTTCTGCAAAATTTTGATTTTTTGGACAGAATCAAGCTTGCCATGCGAAACTCATCAAGTTCTGTGATATTTCTATAGCAGTCAGCTGTTGCCTTGGGAATCAAAAACAAAAGAAGTTACTTGCATGCATACTTTAATATCAATTGAACAGCTACCATTCAAGTAAATGAACAGATGCCAAGAAAAATCACAGAAAGAATCAAGACATCATGGAGCCTACTATATGGACAAGCTTAGAGGAATGCTAATAATTTCTGAACCTATATCTATCAGACATACATAAGAACAGAACTGATCCGACCAACAGATTATCCCAATGCATGCCTGAATCGGATCAGTTTCTGAACCTATATCAATCAAAGACACATAAGAAAGTTACGATGGTGCATCGTAAAAGTTATGAAAGCTTTCCCAGATGAACTTGCAAAATAAAAAGAAACAAAAGAAAGCTTCAGCATTCACATATAAAAAACATCCTTGCTGTTTGCAGGTTTGCACACCTTACAGTCCATCACCAAGTTATTTGTGTGCTTCTAATTCTTCTAAGGAAACCTAGCAGGCATCTAGATCCCTGCACAATGAAAGGTCGTATTCCTGGCCGCAATTGTTCCAATCTGGGCGCTGTTCCAACCTGTTAAACAAGTGGAGATGATGGGCCTTGACAAATAAACAATAAAAGCAACTAAAAGCCATGGAGTTAAATGATATGTGTCCAAAAAGGCATAATATAATCACAAATGCATGTACGACACGGAAGGAGTTCAAGCTGCCCCCTCTTAAGTAGAGTTCAAGCTCCTTCATTGGTAACCTGTACAAATCAGAGCATTAGTGTAGTAAGAAAAAGGCCCCACCATGTTAATCTCAGTTTGATAATATTGTACGTTGGATTTTAAAGTAGAGAAACATATAAATAGACCACAGATCAATAATCTGAAACTGCTAAAAATAATAAGAACATACAAAATGAACACCACTAATTATTTAAGATTGTGGGAGGAGCAGGGTTCAGTAAAAGATGATAAAACAACAATGATTAGTGATTACATTGGAGCAGAGCTTCTCACATTGTCTGTCTGACCTATGCATTCTGCAGTAACTTCTGTAGAAACAACAAAACAATGAAAACCATTTTTGTGTAACCATAACATCACCCACCATCTGGAAGCATGCTCTGTAGTCACAATTCAGATATCCTTTTATTTTCAGTCAACCAAACTGGACAAATCTTCATCACAGGTCCTCTGTCTCCTGTACACATTACAAATCATATTCGTTAAATGAAGCCTTGTCAATGATTCAGCTGCTTCCCCCAAAAAAAATGGAGCAACAGCAGCAAAGGAACTTGTATCACTCCCGTCTACACAGAAAAATCATTCAGGCATGGATATATAAAAGGGGGACGATATTCCAAGAGTTGAATTGCACAGCAAAATATTTGCATTTATAGAACTTCAATTCAGTGTACCTAGACATGGTGATACTGATTAAAAAGAATTGTTTCTGACTGGGAATATGCACCATGCTAGAACTAAGAATCAGTTTCAATGTAACAGGCCAAGATAGGGTATTTGAATATGGCACCATGCTAGAAATAAATATACTAATTCTGAACGAAAATTTTGGCAAGTCTATATAGCTACAAGCCTTCAACTCCACATTGTTAATGGGATATATGAATGTAAATTAAACATTTCACAGTATCAATGCTAACGAATATATTAGTTACTAACTGGCTCCAGGAAAGTAACCTTCTAAGCTTGCTCTAAAAGAGGACTGAATAACATAGTTGTGATAGTCCAGTTCACGATGCATGTTCACAGTTTCAATCACGAAGTCCATTAACTTCTGGCTTCTATCGTGGCCTCCTCCATCTCACTCTGCTTTTTTCTCTCCGTCCTACCTTTCTCCTCCCTTCTCTGCATAACACACCAACACAACCATTATAAGACTGGTAGCAGTAGCAACTGAAGGAACATAAAACTCATGATGGGGAAAACAAATGTAAAGGTAACTTGAATCAAGAATCAAGATTAGCTGCAATCCTTCCCCTGTGGCAACATTACAATTAGAATTCAATAATGAGTTATGGAGAGTCTGGTGCAAACGGCCTTGCCGCTGCCGTTCATGTGTACATGTGCCACTTGAGAGCTGTAACTTGTATGCCCTTACCTGATCAAAGACAGCAGGAGACCAATCTAGGCAATCAAGTTATTTAATCCACCGGATCATAGCCTCTGTTTTCTTTTAATCAGCTCGTTAGGCGTGGTGCCCTTGATTTGTTTGTTATCGACCTTGCTGCCGCTAATGGCCTACGAGAGCAGCAACGCCATGTACTTCTTCAGACTCCGATACCTGCATTTAGCAGCATCAATCGAGTCATTCACTGATGGGGTAACACATCGTAAGGGGGAGCAGGACAGGAGCATGTTCTCCATGTTTCAGACGGTGGTGTCGACGCAGATCGAAACAAGAATACCCAGATTGAGAAAGATCAAAAGACAAACCTTGCATTGCTCGTCACGGATCTTGACATACGACCAGCCCTCCAGTGCCGCCTTCTTGACCTGACGGGACCTTTGCCTCAGACTGCGATGGAACTATAGGGGCGGCGCTGCGAATCCATGAAATGCTCAGCTTCCGACGGCGGCGAGGGGGGCCGGATGAAGGCTTGGATCGTGAGTTTCTGCGCCATGGGCCAGGCGGCACGGGTGACGACGCGACCTGCTGTGGTGGTGGCGGCGGCGGCTGCCGCTCTCCACCTCAGATCCATTCTCCTGTCGCATCAGCAGGAGAGGAAAGCCGCGATGCATACCTCGATCGTGGAAGGAATCGAGGAAGAGAAATGGAAGGCGACGAACGAAGTTGAAGGAAATGTCGGAGGGATTTCCATGTGAGAAACCAGGCGGGTAGAAAACAACGTGGGTGAGAAAAAACAACTCGATGTCAGGCTTTTTCAACGGGGAATGACGATGTAACGCCCCCGATGTCCCGTGAGGGCTGCTGTGGGGTCTAATCTGACATGATCGGACGGCAGATTAAAAGTTAGAGGTTTTTAATCAACGGTAAATATACAGGTGGGTAGATTCTGGCAGGTCAAAAATGTATTTCTCCCAACTGGTTCTTTAAGGGTTTAGATATAACGTCAATTTTAGACCAGGAATACTATTTATAGGACAACACGGATGGAAGAATGACCCATAGAACACTATTTCTAGGGCAGGACCGATGAAGGACTAATTCATAGAACACTATTTCTATGACAACATCAATGAAAGACTAATTCACAATAAAGATAGGCACACAAATGCAGCAATTCGAACACTATTTCTCCTTCACAAAAAAAAGAACACTATTTCTAAGCCAACACCAATGGAAGACTAATTGCAAAAATGGAGTAATCATTCAAACTTACAGATCAGCGTGAAGGGAAGGGCTTTTCTTACGTGGAATAGTCTTGTCTAGCTCTACAAAATTTCACTGCACACTTCCATCTCGGACGGACAGTTCCTTCATTGCAGCTTATTATAGCATGGGGGTGGGGGGGGGGTGGGGGGGGGGGGGGGGGGGGAACGTAACTAAGGCAAAGATGCAAAGACACACAGCCTTTCTGACATCATTATCCTCGTTCCAGCAAACAGCTGCAACGTAACATAAGCAATGATCAGCGCATTCCCTGTACACCCAAGAGCCCCCAGAGGCATTTCTTCACTACAACAATATCATCAGCGTCTTCATGTGTCAAGGGATCAGATAGCTGGTGCCTAAATTTGGAGCAATGTTTCCTTGTCTGAATCAGATAAATCCTCGCTCAAAACACTATCCCGTGCTTCTTCGGAGTGCAAAGGTGGCAGTAAGCCAGTGTTGTTTCTTTTATAGTCAGCAGTAGGTCAGTGTTATCTCGGTGTTTAAAAAAAAAAAAGAAGAAGCAGTAAGCCAGTTTTTTTAAAACCATCAGCAGTCAGTGTGATACAAATAATTTATTTTCCTTTTTGCACTTTCAACTTAGATGGGACCAACTTACAGAGTTTCAGAGAAAGAACAAACCATTTTCTGCCAGTTGCTGAAGAACTGTTATAAGGGAGAGCAGTAGGAATTGGACTGCGGAACCACAGGAAATGCCTATCCAGAGTCCTTTTTCTTCCATCGTCAGAACAAATCTGAGGAAGAGAATAACTTCATATCTATGCATATATTAACCATTGTACTAAACAACCTGATAGTTAGAAAGAAGAATCTGACGTCCAAAATAAATACCTCTTTTATTGCCAGCTTAACCTGTCGTAAAAGTCAGAGATGCACGAATTCAAACAGATCCTAAACTCTTAGAACTATACTCAGATGGATTGCTTGTTTTCATTAACTAAACTCTGAATTCTTGTCAGCTTGTTTTGATCTTCTCGATTGGTCGTCTTCTTGCAAGAGCAGGCTGGAAACCATGCTGCATGTTTCGATCTGGGTAAGAATTAATAAAGCAAATGAGTATGAAGTGAGGACCGTGATCTCTATGCACGTAGAGTTATCACCTATTTGATGCGTGCCGCTGGCTTCCACCAATAATTCCTGTGACTGCCAAGTCGATCGATTGTCCATGCACGATCTAGCGGCCGCCCACACAGACAATCCACGAGCTCAGCCTCCCCGCGGCGGATGCTCTTCGGCCGCAAGCCCGGGATTAAACCTCATAATCTTGATAGGCCACGGCATCGCCAAGATCCTCTCGATCTAGTCCTTGCACAGAACCTCCACGTAATCGTTCCAGTCTGCTCCGCCTGCAAGTCCTCCTCGCCATGACCTTCAACACGTTCGCGATCGCCGCCGCCTAGTACACGACCAGCGTCTCCGCAACCTTGCTCGGAACCTATGATGAGCGGCTGCGCCTTGTACAAGACCTTCGGCTTTGCCGAGCGAGCGGCTAGGGCTCAAGAGAAGACACGGCGGCACATGCCTTTTTTCTTGAGGAAATTGTGTGATCGAGGTCTTTTCGCCCACGACACAGACGGCTCGCCGATGGGGCGTCGGGGACGTTGCAACCAGTCTTGTAACGGGGATTCCAGGGACAATACGAGAAGACGCACGCATAAGAGAGGCAAATTTTGGGTGGCCCCCACCTGTCGGCACCAAAATCATAGGGTGGGCCTCACCTGTCGGCATCAAATTTTTTTGCTGTGGGAGGGGGCGCGTGGACGGCGGACGGTAGACCCACAAGACAAATAATAAGGAGTAAAGAAAAGGAAAAGATCCTGTGATGAAGGGGCAATCAAAAACCGGATTTCATGTGAGGTGGGTTGGGTGGGTGGGTCATTCTTCACGTAGGTGAGAAAAAATCATCGTTGGTAAAGATCTGTTAGCCACAAAACACTACGCACGCGTTAGGAGCATTAGCATCAGCTAACGCTAACGCTAACGCTGGGATTTGGGGCCACGCGATCAAGAGTGGGAGGGGGCGGACCCAATTAGATCAAGGGTGGATAGAAGGTTGGGTACATAATATTTAGGTGAGCCAACCGGACGCAGGCAACTCGTGCCTTATTAGTTTAGATTAGAAAAAAAAACAGACACTGATTTTTTTTGAGATTACACAGTACAACTCAGACACTCACAACGCACGCACACTCACCCCTATGAACACACGTACGCAAACCCTACCCCTATGAGCATCTTTGAAGACTGAGCCGGCAAATCCAGAGATACGAAGTCACCACTGGCGCCTCGCTGTCGACGGGAGCGTCGCCTACCACTGAAAGCACAAATGCCGTTAAATCCTTGGAAATTCGCTCCCACAGGGAGTCGAACCCAGGACCTGAGAGGTGTTACTCGGATGCCTTAACCACTAGGCCAAGACCCCTTTCACAAAAAAAAAAAAAAAAAAAACAGACACTGATGGTACTACAGGTTTCGGTTGCAGTGATAAGAGCTGTCTGGGCCTTTTTGGGCCCAAGAAGCATAACGAGATTTGCTCTGACATGTTAACGAAGCATCTGAAGTAGATCGAAGATAAGAGAAGCTTTTCAGATTTTTTTTCTATAAAAAAAGGAAAAGTAAAGAGAAGAGAAGAGAAGAGAAGAGAAGCTTTTCTTTCCTTCTTCATCTTTTTTTTTTTATTCACAACGGTCATAGAAGATGAAGAACTCCAAAACCAAAAAGTCAAAACATAGGGTATGGTCTGAATTGCTGCTTCTGCTAATATTTCGAAACTACTCTAAAGTACAGGTTTGAATTTGATTGACATGAGCAGAGAAGCCAAGGCACACACATGAACACAAGGCTAACTTTAGCTGAGCTTCCTTTGGAAGCTCAGGACATTTTAGCTGCAACTATGGGCTCTGGGAAAAAAGCATCAGAGACTTGGCACATGGTCTGAAACCAGCCGTGCTGATGGCGAGCTAGGCCTCGGCGTTGGTGGTGGCACGCGCGCGCACCGTGCCTGCCTTGCCTCTCCATAGGAAACGAAGCGGTAGTAGTCAGCAGAGCACTCGTAGGAAACGTGCCTCCGAACCAGAAGTGGCGTCGCTTCCGGCTCTGAATTTTTCACAGTTCCAAGCGGCGTCGCCCTTCTCGGTCCTTCTTTCCCTTTATCCTCGCTACAGTCGAGAGCAGGCAAAAGCAAGGCGGCTTCGGCCCAGCGTCAATCTCCCTGCTTCCCCCTCCTCTCCGGCGTCCTCGTCGGCGCCGGAGAGGGCGGGGAAGCGGGATTTCGCCGCGTGCTGTACATATCCTTCCGTTCCAGCTTTTAGCAAGGTAGGGTAGGGTTAGGTTTCTCCATGCCGTTGTTGCGGTGTGGAGCCTCTTTCCTGTGCTGCGGCGGCGACGGCGAGCGACGTCTTGGATGCGAGGTTGCGGCTACCTTTCTCCATGGCGGCTTCCCCGTCTCGTCGGCGTGCTGCGGCATGAGGCGCATCTTCCTCCTTCCGAGCGGAAGGGCGGAGTACTGGGGCCTCCCTGGGGCACTCTCTTTGTCGGCGTCGCTGATGCTGTCAGCGGCGCTCGACTCACCCTGTCCTGGTCGGCGGCGGCGACGGTGTCGAAGGCGTCGGCGGCTACGGACTCCTTTTCCCCTTCCTCCCTCCATGCGACGGCAGCCGATGGGCCTTTTGCTTTTGCAGATGCGCTCGGGTTCCGGGCGCTGACTACTGCGGCAGATGTCGTCGGCGGGAGAGGGAGGCGAGGGGGCTGGTTGTAATTCTCAGTGTATCCGGGGTGGTTTCTGTAAACTCCTAGGATGTCCCTTCCGCTCAAAAAAAAAAAGGAAAAAAAAAAAAGAAAGGAGAGGCCAGTGGTGCCTTGCCGCAGGCAGCAGCTTGCGGCTGTCCGTCCGGCCAATGGCAGCCGTAGCGAACCGGACCACGCGAGCCTTTGGCGTTTGCAGGCGGGGCCATGCTTCGCTGCTGCCGGCCAAGATAAGGACTGGAGGCACAGCCTGACGTGACGCGGCCAATGATAGAGCCGGCGGGCGCCCGCGGCGGCAGCGTAAACCGATCGGGGAGAGACACCACCTGTCGCTGGACCCGGCAGATGGCGCAGCGGTGGACGTCGTCATCCCCGCCCCAGTGTGCAGTCGCAGCGATATGGATTGGTTCCTGAACCCCAATTTTTCTTTCTGATCGCCGTATCGCACGGAGAGCAACATGCACTTTCACTGTTTATGACACGGACTGGCCACCAAACCTGACTAGAAAAAGGTCACAACAGTTTGTGGATAACTGCACAGGCGACCAACGACGGCGCTCGCCGGAGCGAGCCCACGGCATCTGATGGTGATATCAGAACCAGTCCGGCAGGCTCCATCCAGGCGCATACGTCGCAGCAGGATACTGAGCTAAGAGATTGGCTCTTTATACATATCAATCTCCTTGCGGTGGCGTGCGTGAGCGCCCGTCGCTGCTCTTTTTATTTTCCAGTGGCAGAAGCAGCCTCAAAACGCCCACCATTGCAGGGCCTAATTGTACTAGTGGTGCACTCAGAGGCCACTGCTGAACTACACAACGGTTCTCCGCAACAAAGACAGTGATAAGTGATAACCATTCGTTCTTCGGCTTCGTAGGACCAAAATTTCCACTAAATAACCATGACAGCACTGATAATTTTACTCAATTCTGATTGCTAGTACGAGGCAACCACATTTACCAAATGCACAAGGAGATTGATATACAGCGTGAGCTGATATTACTAGAGTCGCAAAAGTCCATAAAATAACTAGAAATTTTTTTTAGAGAATGTCATATGGTTTTTCCACTACTATGACCCTGTTCGTTTTTTCTCTAGGCCTAAATTTAGACCTGTCACATCAAAGAAAATTTTGCTATTTACAAGTGTCAAATAAAGTCTAATTATAAAAATTTTTGTAATTAGACTTTATTAAAAAAATAAAGTCTAATTACGTGCCGCGCCAAGCCCTACGGGCGCCAGTTTTTCGCGCCTAGAGAAACAAACTCACGGCTGGTTGCTTCCAGGGGAAAGAGCCCAAAGGCCGTGTAGGTCAGTAGGATCATGGCATGCCAAGTAAAGTGTTTTTTATTGACAGTTTGCAGAATAATTTATATTGTGGAATGTGGTGAATTAAAGTTAGCAAAGGATATGTTTTTTTAGGGGAGAAGGATAATGTTTTGTGACATTATTTACTCCTGTATCTAGGTCAAAATACGTTGTTTTGGCCCATTAGTGATAGACGAGTAGGCTTTTGGCCCATTTATTCTTCAGCCTAACGTCTCGAATTAGGTCCCACGAAGAATGGGGCTTTTTGGGTGAACTGCTTCCTGGTTGCCTCGCTAAGATAAACGTAAACCTGACAAAAACAGTCCGCGTACAGTACAGATCCAAAATTGCGACGAGGACGACCGTGCCATTCCAAAATCTCAACCATCGTCTATAATCACCGGAAGGGTCACCAGAAATCGAACGGCAGACCGCTCCAAAAAAGGTTTGGCGTCAGGGCGGGAACCCGAGTCCGACTCACGTGAGGACACGGCGCCGCCCCGGGGCCTGGCCGGCTCGTGGCTGGCAGGTCGCCGTCCTGCTCGCCCTCGGCCGCAACGACCCGTGCATTGAAACAACTCAAGTTTCCGGTGGGGTCCTGCCAGGACCTGACCGAGCGACGCGGGCGCGGGGGTGGGAGATCGCCGGATCGCGCGGCGGCTGGCCGCTCTCCATTCGTCGCTGTGCGCGGGGCACGACCGGACGCGAGCGAACGCACGTGCACGGTTTCCCGCCTCCGCAGGTTGCCTTCAATTTTCCTCCCCGTAGCGGCCTCGGACCAGCGTGGTGGTTTGTACTAATCAGGTTGGACATTCGTATGAGTCATTCAAGTCGATCAATTTTCTGCGTAACGACAAGCTTGGACCCAGGATACTCCGACTCGCGAGTCGCGAGACACACGTCCTCATGCATTGTAACGACGACAGGTCGGGGAAAAGAAAATGGCGTCATGCTTGGGGCTGAACGCTGAGGTAGCTTCTTAGCTTCTTCATCATGGGATCATGGTTATGGTTTTCATCATGGGATCATGGTACATGCCATATTGGCGGTCGGTGTAGTACTGTGATTTACATATTCACCAACGGAGAGCATGAGCAAGTTTTCGTCATGCACTAGAAAAATAGCGCGCCATTGACGCGCCTCATGTCCCTTGTACCGTGAATCTACAAATATTGTTGCGAAAAGCACTTTGTTCCCACCGAGGATTTATACAATATCACTAGAGTTTAAGGTTTTCATTAAAAGTGTTAAACTTAATTTTTCACAACCAAAGAACTGATTCCCTTGCTCACAGGGAACTTAATCTAAACGTTGCGTCAGAAATATTGATTACATGCATCATAGTTAGCATGATACACAAACAGGAACTATTCTTTGCGTTACTAGCAACTGATAGTTTGTGCCATGTTAATTTTTTTATGTCCATTAAATAAAGAGGGAACAAAAGATTGGTTCCATTCACCACAAAATATGATATATTTCAAATCCTTGTTTCCAGCTGCTATAACTTGGGGCTTGATTCTTGAATATTTTCCCATTTCATTGTTTCCATAAATGGCTCATTCCTTTTTATGAAATGGCATGATTGAAGTTATTGTTTGCATGCTGAAACAGACGGAAAAAGATTCAGGTCAAATTCCCAAGAACGATCATTGAAAGCAAATCATTACAGAGAGGATTTGTTCTAATAAACTCAACATAATGGTAAATAGCCAATACGTAGTGGTACTCAACCACTTCAACATATTGATGTGTCAGCAAGATGCAGTAATCAGATGGAAGCATCAATCACCATAAATCCAGAATTTATAATACGTAGCATCTAATAACCAAGAAATATCAATAGTCACAAAGTTAAATAATCAAGTATAGTTTAGCTACTTAAAGCTTTGAATATTCTCTTTTTTAAAGGAGAGTTAAGACAATTCCACAAGGAGTCAGAACATTAGCTAATCATTATTCGACTTAAGCAGTAAACTGAGGTATGAAAAATTTACCTATGTAATAACTGGATTTTGCTTGCACTGTTTCTATTGGAATCACGGTGACATATTAATGATCCCGAAACAAAACAACTGATAGACGGATTCCTACACACATTATTGTAACATGATAAGGGAGCAAGAAACAAAGCCGCGGCCGCTAAATGCTGCAGCTGCAGCTGTTTGCAATTGGGTGCTAGATGTTTTGTCTGCAGCAACAGCTGCAGCGCAGCCACAGTGATGGCTGCTGATCACAGCGAAAACTTTCTACAGGAAAGAATTTATGTGATGTACTATCTGTGTGTTCATCAGCACTTCCAACTCGATCCAGTGAAAAGCGGTATTGCTTCAATGTTATAGTTGTCAATGGTAATTGTACTTCTGCACTATGTATGATGTCTGGAGTGACTAGGCATCCAATCAAGGATATGCCATCCTTATATCTGAAAGACATATAGATGCATATAGTTTCTTACTGTTATTTTTTAGATAAAGGGATGATTATATGAAACCCAGCTTTGGCCCTCATAAGAGAGTTACAGCAACATACAATCACCAAGAATCACGGAAACTGCTGTTTTTTTTATTTGAGATGCTGAATTGGTTTGGATATACAGTCACAATAGTTGTCTTAACTAAAGTGCATCTTCTATCAGTTCCAAGGGGATACAATCTTCTGCCAGAATTGTGCTCTCACACTGTTATAGATGACCTTTGGCTTTGGACTCACCGTACAGAAAATCAGTCTTGTAAATCCTCCATCAATGCATGGGTTGCTCATATCTTCAGTGTAATTCCTTCTGATGTAATATAGCCTTTACCTCTTTTGTACAGTTTTTTCATTTTCCCCCCACTTGGGGTTGTTGTACAGAAATTTTTCTCTAAATAAATTTCGATTTGCCATAGTTCCCGTCAAAGATTGACTATAAAAGTTATTCGAAGCTAGGTTTGAATAAAAAATCTGAACGCAGTGCAGTTAGATAACTAAACAAAAAATTTCAAGCTTAAAATAGAATAAGATCATCGAGGTATATGTGATGTTATATAACTGTAAGAAGGAGAAAATAGTTTCTATTGGGAAGATAAATTCACATGATGAGGTACATCTAGTCAAGATGGGAAAAGCAGAAGAAATGTTTACGTGAGAATTAATGCAGTGTGGGGACTAACAGGTGTGCATGAAGACTGCAAGGTGCCTAAGCTTGAAACTGAATCATAATATGTCCTAGGTAAGAAATAACTAATTGTACCAGCAAAAATCAAGACAATTTTGCCACTATTTGATTAAATTTACTTCACCATATCCTTCTACATTTGGTATAAACACATCAGTTCCTCTACCTCATGATGTGGACTAACCTAAATTTTTATTTTGCAGAAAGAAAAAAAGATGTGCATCGCGTAAGTAGAATAGTGCAGAACAACTCTGAGAATTGTTCCTCGAAAAAAAACCTCTGAGAATTGTATTTTTTAATGTAAAAACAAATATATAGGCCGACTCCTGATGGTACTTTTACACATAATAACCATTAGAATAGCTAGCAGATAGAAACACTAAAATATTTGGATTTGTTCTGATATTGCAAGCAAGAGCAAAACTGATAACTGTAGATAGAACGAAATCAATTCAATATTTCAAGGTTTCTTCTACTAAAAAAGGCTGTTTTGAGCATTGGTAGCACTACAAGTTACAGTCAAACAAAAGCAGTTGATAAAGAACAGAGATATTGAACCTTGTGTGGGCAATGCCACAAATACCTGGTGTGCATTAGGAAGGGCACAAACCCGTGAGTCATATGGCCTGCAGAGATGATGAAGGATGCCTTCACAAGTGCGCACTATGGCAGGCTGGTAGCCAGCCCAGAAGGTCAACCGAGACAACGAGCATGTGCCTCCTTCACAGTCGACTCCATCCCCTGCGCCACAACCGAGCGCCCCTCCTCTGCCACAGCCAGCCACCTTGTGATTTGCCAACTTGAGGACGTCTTCAATTCATTCTCAATCTCAGCAAGCTCAGGCTCGATTCATACAGACTCCAGCTGCGCTCGACTCCATCTCAGGAGCAGAAGCCGGCAAGCTGGCTCGCCGCCTTGACCGTATGGAGGCCGAGCTCGGCAGCAAGTTGGACCCTGCGGTGATGGCGGCCGGCGGTGCCGAGTGCCGTGACTCGGCAAAAGTCAGAGTGGGCGGGGCGGGATTGGTGGCGTAACTGGAGTGGGAGGAGCGCTTTTGAGAAGAGAGCAGCGTGTTCAGATACGATTCGCCGGAGCCGGAGAAGGAAGTGTCGGCGTCGGCGAATGGATCACGGATGTGCGGATTGGGAGCAGGGCAACCACCGTCGTGCTGTTGAACTGTCTGATCAGGAACGCGACGGCGTTGGGATATTAGAAAGATTTTTTTTTAATTACACAGTACAACTCAGACACTCACCTCTATGAACACACGTACGCAAACCCTACCCATATGAGCATCTTCGAAGACTGAGCCGGCCAATCCAGAGATACGAAGTCACCACTGGCGCCTCGCTGTCGACGGGAGCGTCGCCTACCACTGAAAGCACAAATGCCGTTAAATCCTTGAAAATTCGCTCCCACGAGAAGTCGAACCCAGGACCTGAGAGGTGTTACTCGGATGACTTAACCACTAGGCCAAGACCCCTTTCACGGGATATTAGAAAGTTTTCGTCATGCATGAGCAAGTACAGCAGCATCCTTCGCCAATTCCGGATCAAACGGGCTGCTCCACGCTCTCACTCTTCATGGGCCGGTCCATTTCGGGCCCACGTGGTAAACAAGATCAATTCACTCCCGTCCGGTGCGCTGCTCAAACCGTCGCACGGACGCCGCGGCGCAACGTGCCCACGTTTACGGCGTCGCCCGCGCTCGACGACAACGGAAACGACGCCGGAGAGCCCGTCGTCGGCCAGGCAACGCACACGCATGTCAGGCGCCATGGCCACCTGTCCGCGCCAGGGACAGCGAAGGGGTGGGTGCGTGCACGCGGGGCCGAACCGCTCACGCGCCCTGCCCGCCTCCGGGGCGGGGCCACGGTCGATGAGTTGGCCACATGTTGTGCGGCGGGTGGGTCCTCTCACGTGACCCGGCGGCGCACGGCCAACGCATCCACCACTCACGCTCGCTTCCTATCCTAATCAACCAGCATCACATGCCCATCAAAAAAAAAAAAAAAAAACAGCATCACATGCTCTCACGAACGCTGGGCAACCTGGGGCTAAATGGAAGCTAGTCCACTCCACAACCAGTGGCGGAGCCAGAGTAAGAACCAAAGGGGGGCTGAACTTCCATACCTCTCTTCTTGTTTCCTCTTCCTCTCTCTTTGTTTCTTCTTCCTCCCATAGAAACTTCATTGTTTGAAGCTTTTTTTGTCAAGAATATGTAGGAGGGGCTTGGGGGGCTATAAAGGGCTGCCAGCCGGTAGGGGTGCTGGAGCAACCAGCCCCCCCCCCCGGGGATCCGCCCTGGACCACAACCTTAGTTAATTCTAATCCCAGATAAATTACTGATCCCTAAGCTGATTCCTTAAACAAAGAGAAGGCCCCTGCGCAGAGGGAATGTCCAAAGTGACGGTAAGCACGTCGGAGTAGTTGTGCTCTGTAAACCCCTTTAAAAACTCTGGATCAAGGTAATCTTTTTGCTTTTAAATTATCAGTCCAAATCTTCCACAATCCACTCTGGCGCGGTGTCGGCCTATATAAATTATTTTTTCTAGTCCCGTCCGATTTTTTTTATCCGTTACACCGCCAAGATCAACAACTGTACCTTTTGGAATACAATCGCTGCTCTGAAGTCCAACCACCCCGGGCCATTCACGTGGTCTCTCGAACCCTCTTCTCTTCTCCCCTGTACTCCCTGTAGCTTCTCCTCTTCCGCCGAAAATCTCCACCAAATCTCAAGTTCGATCTTGATTGGCCCCCTCCCCTATCTCTCCCCGGGGGTGTTCCTCGCCGGTGGTGAGCGGGAGGGGGTCCTAGCCTGTAGTTAGTACTTGTATTAGTTCTAGTAGTTCCTTCTTTTTTGTACTGTTCGGGAGCTCGAGCTTTCTTTCCGATTTACCGGCTATCGCCGTCCCTGGTTGCGGGGATCTGTCCTTTATCTGGCGTCGGTAAGATCTCCTCCCCAGTTATTTCATTTTCCTTTATGGGTGTAGGCGTGATGCTTTTATCTTCCTCACTGGATTCCTCCCTGGTGAGCGTCCTTTTCCCCTTCTTCTCCACTACTCTGGCTTTGGTACAGAAGAAGAGTAGTGCCTTCTGGTGTGCCTGTGATGTTGAGGTCGTTGATGGGTGCCACGAATTTCTGGATTGGGTCGATCACGATCTGTTGATCCCCAGTTTTATCCAATTAGTTCCTAATCGATCAAGCCCGGTGAAGCTTCATCTTGATCTACGGCTTGGTCTCCTCCTACCTCATCTTATGGTGTGCGATCTGTGGCGACTGTCGGGCGGACCGTCGGCGAGTCAAACGATCCACACTTGGAGGCCCTTTCGCCATCTGCACTGCGGTGGCTCGACGGCTTCATGCTGTACACACTGCGTGGTCTCGGTGTCGATGGTGATGCTCGGTCACGGATGCTCTGGCAGGCTTGCTACTCTTGGCATGGGACTCCTCTACGACGGCGAAGGCTTCGTCTCCACTGTCGGTGGCAAAGTCCCAACGAGGACCTGGTTGTAATTTTTATTCTTTGGTTTGTCCTCTTTTTGATGCTCAAAGGTCTTAGTGAAATTGTGAAATATGTAAGGGCCTTTTTGTAATGTACCATCCTCTTCCCAGAGTAATGCAGATTTAGGCCCTTGCGGGCGTGTTTCCTTCCAAAAAAAAAAAAAACAACTGTACCTTTTCACTTTGTCGTGTCGCTTTGCTGAAGATGCATGGGGGGCGTAAAACGAGCATGACAGATGGGTTTGTGCTCGCTTGATTCTAATTTATGCTTCGATTGTCTCCCATTGTGGAGTTTTTTTTCCCCTTGAGCGGATGGGACAGATAGCTAGGTTTGTAGCGGTCATGTGACTCCATTTTTTAAATTGTCATTAGGTGATCAGAAAGCTATAAGCTAGTAAGACCTTTTCTTCTTCGTTTCTCAGCCAGCATGCAGCATGTTCGGCATGCGGCTGCTGAATAAATAACTGCGAACACTGTAGCGGCTGCTGAAGAAATTGTAGCTGCTGCTGCTGCAAAGCAGCCAGGCGAACAGGGCCATGCTCATATATCCTACTCCCTCCGTCGCTAAATATAGGGCGTTTGACTTTTTCAGACATCACGTTTACTAGTATAAAAAAGGCTTAATATGACATAGCACTTTTTACAATAGTGGCGGACAGACTTTCATCCGTCATCGCAGGCTCGGGCGGAGGTACTGTAGCAGACAGCAGTGGCGAACATGATGCTACAGTATAGAAAGCATGAAACAGTGGCGGACAAGATGACATCAGCAATGTTTGTTACCGGAGACACAACAAAAGTGGCAAGCATGCTGACATCATCGATGTGCCATTGGTATTTTTTGGCGGGCTGCTGACGTCATCAGCCCGCCACTAGTAAGTGCCAGGCCCATTTTGGCCCATTTGAGCCCACCCAGCTCCAGCGTATAAAAGAACCTAATCCTAACCCACCTCCTCACTTCTCTCCTCTCCCAGTCGCCGCCCTCCTCTCTCCATTCTCTCTCAGTCGCCGCCCTCTCTCCCTTCTCTCCTTCCCCACTACAGCGCCACTCCTGCTCGCGGTGTGGCGGCGGCTTCGGGCGGGTCGCGGCACTCCGGTCGTGGCCTCGACGACGCGGCACGGGCGGATCTCAGCGGGAGGGGCGTGGCGCGGCGGATCCCGACGGGCGAGGTGTGAGGTGTGGCGCGGCGCAGCCATGAAGCTTCTTCGGCTGCGCAGTCGGCGTCGTCTACATCACCTACGGCCACGACGATGTACCGGGCGGCCGCGTCATCGCGGCCAGCCAATACCCGGCGGGTCGTCGCGGCGGCGGCTCGGATTTGGCGGCGACCGCGGTGGGGCTCGCTGATCTGGAGACCTCCGATCCACTGCTCCCGGCGGCGTTAACAACGATCTCTACTCCTCCCCGGCAGATCTGGTGACCTCCACTCCTACTCCGAGGCGGCGGTGCGGATCTGATGACCTCGGTGAGCTCGGCGGCGCAGATCCAGCGAGGCGTCAAGCTTGTGTAGCGGATTCTTTGGTTAGTCAAACATTTCTCCTCCAGGACACATTCGATTCGTTGCTTGTGATGTGTATTTGTGTTGAATTTGGGTGATTTTGTCTCGCGGTGTTACAGTTTGAAAAACATGAAGGCCTGAGCTCGGTTTGCGGAGAGGATTTGTGGAATGCTGCCAGTTCAGCTCAACGCAGATGCAAGCACTTAGTCTAGGATTTTTCTTTTGTTGGATGCATTCAGTTGGATTCAGAGGAGAGAAACACTCGTGATTTGATGTAAAACCATGAAGGCTTGCAGTGATGTAACTAGTCGATCTGTTAACTAGTCCAATTTGTTCATGTTTGCTGTTTGCAGTATATGGTGGCTTTGTTGAATGTTTTCTCTCTGCTTTCTGTTTATTTGTTGTTTCGGAGCAACAAAAAACAGAAGAACAGAGAGAAACGTTTTTTTTAATTCGGAAATCACATTGTAGTGGCGGGCATGATGACCTCGAATGCCCGCCACCATTGGTGACGTCACCGTCCGCCACTGATGTGGTGGTGGCGGTGGCGGACTGTAACAGCCCGGCCCAGTAGCAAGCAGCCCAAGTAAGCAAAAATGCTTGCGCGTGTACAGTAACCGCGAGTTACTGTAGCACGACGGGAATTGTACCACATCGGTAGTTGAAGGAGAGTAAGACCAATTTAAATACCTAGTCCGGAAATACAGTAATAACCGGGTTAACCCTTTTACGCGAAGCGAGGACGAAAGCGTAAGAGTTATTACTGTGAGGTGGGACCGCTCGATGTGCGAGCTGGTCTGGAGCCGTATTTCGGGCCTGGGACGTTACACGGACGGGGTGACGTCACCGTCCGCCACTGATTCTCTATATCAGTGGCGGACGGTCTGTGCGCCACCGTTCTGGAGGCGGAAGTTTAGTGACGCACGCTTTGCCCGCCACTGCTGGCCCAAAAAGCCCGCCACTAAAGGCTATTTTTGTACTAGTGGTTTGACCATTCGTCTTATTCAAAAAATTTATGAAAATATAAAAATACTTATGTTATATGTAAAATATATCTACGATGAAACAAATCATAACAAAATAAATATTATTTTCATAAATTTTTCAAATAAGACGAGTGGTCAAACGTGATGTCTGAAAGTCAACAACGCGATATATTTAGGGACGGAGGTAGTACCTTCTGCAAAAGAGAATGGAGGAAGGAAGAAAGTACTGATTGCCACTTGTGTTGGCGTCATGTTTACTCGAGCTTCCAAATGCTACATCGTAATTAAGCTATTCTTTTTTTTTTCATATTCTGGAAGTTTACTATTTTTTTTGGAGCGATGGAAGTTCAGATAAAGCTTGTTGACAGCAATTGTTAGTTCATCAGTGAAGTTGGTCTAGTACGACTCAACTCAAGTTTAGATTAGACATGGTGTAAACACTAAAGAACACTGAAAGTGCGAACGAGCCGTAGCTCGGTTGGTGAAGTGCGCTCAGTGGAGCGCCCACCGCCCGCGTTCGAGCGCCGCTCGGCGCGGGTTTTCGCACCGGGGCTGTGCCCCATAATAAAATCGGCGCGTGGAGCCACAGGGCGAGCGACGCGTCCGTCGCCTACGGGATCAGGAGTGGTCTCGGTGATCTCTAGAAGGACGCGGTCTTCGTATCTGAGTGTAGTTGTAGGTCTGGTAGTACTCTTGGGGTGAGTGTGGTGTGCGTGTGTAGGTTGGTGTGTGTTTGAGTATGAACAGATGCTACAGCTGTACCCAGATGAGAGGGCAATAAAAAAAAAAGAACACTGAAAGTGGCGCCGGCTGTGATGGATGCTAGTAGCATATAGCTTTTCTACTGCTCGGTGATCGCTCAAAGCAACTGGCTTCATCCGTAGCACACGCAGCCAGAGGCTCCACCACCATGCAGACGCGGCCATGCAGGCACGGCGGCACTGATGATGATGATCCACGGACGACCGGGTTACCCGTGGCGCCGCCAGCTTTTCAGATCTCGCAGCCGCAAGCAGTACTACTACGGGAGTACGAGCCGCCACTGTTGGCACGTGCGCGCGTGTCAGGGCACACGTGAGCGTGCCCCTCTGATTGCGCCGCAGCGATTCCAGAAACGGTCCCTCTCGCGCGGAGGCGAAGGAGACGGGAGCGGAGAGGCAGGGCAGGGGCCCCGCCGAGCTCGTGCAACCTCTGCCGGATCGGTGCCGCTGCTGCCGCGCGGCTGCTGCTCGCGCGCTCTCGGACGTGACGGGTGCGCACGGCCGGGCCACACTGCGCACCGCCGGGTCTGCACGCGCGCACGGCGGCACGGGCCCTTGTCTGTCTCCCCCACACCACAAGCTCAGCTGATCGTTCGTACGTGACTATACGCTGGATTCTCAGCTCGATCTATCTCTCTCTGTGGCATCTGTTAAGTTATCGACCGAACGACGGCACGTAGATCACGATGAATAATAAAAAGTAAAACAGGAATAGAGGAGATAAAATTTTTTATTGCAAAATTCTGGTGTCAACGATGTGATTGTACACTGTAAGTTGTCATTTTTCTACTTTTGGTTGCAATGGACAGTGCCTACTACATTCTTTTTTGGCAATTTATTTTCTTGTGAGGCATATCTTTGTTTCTCTAGAAACATCTTACAAGAATAAATATATGTTCAGCAACAAGAAATTTAGTATCAGATGTTGTCTGCTGTTGGTCGTTTGTAACGCATCCATTTGTATACCGCAAGTGGACGGTGTACATTGTAGCACTTTCCCTTAGAGTATTCCAAGGTTTATATCGAATCCACAGAGATCAGCAAGAAAACACGATTAGAGTTACTATTTCGTCTAACAGAACAATCCTATCATGAAGTACTATTGCACACACGCGAGTTGTGAAGAAGATAAGTGCTGTGCCGGTCGGCACAAAGGCGTGCCGGTCGGCACAGTGAGTTGTTGTGCCGATCGGCACGAAGGCTGTGCCGGTCGGCACCGTGAGTTGTAAACAGATATTCACCAAGATCCAATCCAAGAGTTTAACATGTATAATCTAGTAGTTCCAGCTATAAGGTAAAATATCACATCAAAGTAAGGTCTTAGCTTACACAAACTACTCCGGTATTCTACAAGACATGGTGGTTTCGTTCACCCCGATCCTGTCACGACAAGGTACTAATAGCTCCCCACTGGTTTCTTGCACTATACGATAGATCCATAAGAACAATCGTATAGACCAAAGCAATCCGATTAAAGACCAAGAATTCTCACAATGACACAATGCTCAATTACATACCTTGACGAACATTAAGGGAGGCTCAAGAACTCCGGCATAGCCGACCGCGCATGGAGGCTAGGCCGGCAAGCTAACTAGCCTAGATTACATTGTCTATGTGGTGGCTCTCAACTCCGGGCGGCATCTTGGATGTGTGAGGCGTCTCCCTAGGTCTTCCGTCGTCCAACTCTCTACATAGGGCGTCCCATGGGCTTCATATATAGTGGGGAGGCGTCTGGAGGCGAAAGGAACCGAATCTAGGTCAGTGCCGGTCGGCACCAAAGGTGTGCCGATTGGCACGACTCATTTCCAGTTCGGACTTGATTTTCCTTTTTCGCAGCTCTGCCTTCTATAGATCATATCTCCACAGTCTGGAGTCCAAATGAGGCAAACTCGGACTCTATCTTGTAGCCCACGAAAAGATCTACAACTTTGGTATTCAACGCAGCTTCTGATTCGGCCGTTTAGATCCCCAAGTATGCGATGGCAAAATATCTGTCCTGATTCGGACTCCTCTGCGCAGGTCTCCTTGCGGGGCCCATATCTCCTAGCTCCAGAATCCAAACGGGACAATCCATATGTGTTCCGGAAAGCTCTCGACGAGATCTACAACTTTCCTTTACATTGGATTCCCATTAGAGCACGTCTTGAACTCAAAATCCGCGTGGCAATGCAGTGTTGTTTCTGGACTGCGCGAATTGATCTTTCCTTCCGGATAAACCTTCTAGAAATCCTTAGGCATTGGGCCACGACCTTGGGCTTGCATGTTGGGTTCCATGGACGTCCAGAGGTGCCTTGGATGCGTCATGGGCTAGTGGGAAGCCCTCCTTGCATGGCGAGTCGGGCTTCATGTCGTTACTTCTCATACTTGAGCCTTTATAGTGTTATTTTACCTAATTCTGTAACATAGCACTTAAACAACAATACAAGTGGAATTCGTCAAGGTTAGGGGTAATAATGCACAATTATGACAAGAATATGGTGAGAATGTGGAGGAATATGGCTGCTATTGGCACATAAAATAGGTACTTAGAAAGCGCCAACAGCTCCCCCATGCTTAAACCTTTGCTCGTCCTCGAGTAAATAAATCACTTTACCCTCTCAAGGAGAGATCAACGTTGCAGTCATGTTATCTTCACTTGCATTCATCAAAGCACATGCATATCCAACCCGCTTTAAGAGTATAGCACAAAAGTTTAAGTTGCACCAATTCAACTACTCAAAGATACTAGTGGGGGACAGATTATGACTTAGAACCGACCACAATGATCAAATAAAGTTGCTTCAACTCCCAAAATAGATTACTCCTCAAACTAAGCCTTAAGACATAAAGTTTTCCAAAAATTCAGTCTCATATATCCAAACAAAAACTCTCTTGCAAAGAATCAAGACAACACTCATCTCACAAATCTCACAAGCCAAACACTAGAAGTGATCCTTTCTACAAATATTTGGTGGAAGACTTTATGTGTAGCTTGGTAGGAAAACAACTAGCAAAACAATATAACTCAGAATATTGTCAAATCAAGAGATAGTTCTAGCCATTGGGGAATAACATGATGAAATAGAGAAAAACACACGCTTTAGAAAGATAGACATGTGCAAATGGCAAAGAATGACCTCGAGACACAAATGAAGTTCTCAAAATCGGATTGCACATGGTTGAAAGGATAGAGTTTCAGCCAATTGAATGCACTTACTTGAAAATGATGGTTTTATGCACAATCTTCTATGAAGTCCACTCTTGCAACTTGATATGACACTATAAACAATCTTGATCTTCCATCAACAATCTTTGAAGTCTATTAACTAGTGCTTCGGAATGTAGATAACGATCCAACTCCCCCATGCTTAAACGATGCTCGTCCCGAGCATATAGGAAGTGGAAAAAGAAAAAGCACTAGTTAACCCTTTTATTTCTTCTCCTTGACCGTCTGAAACACATATACTTGATTTCTGGAGATAACAGGAGACTTTTTGCTGATTTTGGACTTTGTGCCGGTCGGCACGAGTTATTGTGCCGATCGGCACGAACCCGACTTTTCTCCGTTTTCGCCTCAAATTGATCCTTTGCGCTTTAGAAAGTCTTCAGAGGTGTTTGGTGATGAAAATCTTCGTCTTGAGCAAGATATCTTGATAATTTGTGCATAAAACCATAGAAATAGTGCAATGACTCGACGAGAAACTCATATCATAGGTTGTGGACAAGGATTGGACAACACCAAAAGAAATATGGGTTTACAGGTGGGAATATTCAGCGAAGTATGCACACATTCCAGAGTAGAATAGGCAATGCTGAATATGAATATGGCTAGAAATAAGTGATAGTTACGCAACGGAACGGCCAGCTTCTAAGTCTCATACCAAAAGAACACAAACTTGAACCAACTCGCCAAATTACATGTTCCAATCTACAGGTTTATCATATAAGTGTAGCATATTTGGCTTTGGTAGGTATGATCAATGCAAGGGAGCAATAATTGCAAGGATTAGAGACTTTAAGACATTATAGTTTCCAAAAATTATTAAGGACACTAGCTATGTTGGAGTTTTCTTATTCAAGAGCAAAGCATGGTTCAAATGAACAGCACAATCATATGGGGTCTCTATCATATCATCCGTCGCCCTCCACTTAAGCAAATAGAGCAATAGAATTGGTGCTTATTTTCAGTTCAAATTCAAAGTTTAGCGGGGGACAATTATATGCAACGAATCAAACAAGTTCCAACAACACTAGCAACTTTCATCATTTCTCTAGCAAAGATCCTCATCATAATCATGCATCATTTAGAGTGAAAGCACAAACAAAAGATGGTGATGGACACGAACAAAAACGAGAAAAGAGAACAAAAACCCAAGTTGATAGCAGATGATACTTGCAAGAATGAGAAGAGAACGAGATTAGAGAAGAGAGGAAGCGAAGAGATGTTACCGCATTTAAATGAATTGATACCCAGCATTTGTCTCCCCCATGCTTAAGATTTTGCTGATTTGCATGAGAAAAACTTGATAACAGGAGTAGCGGGCGAGTGCCGATCGGCACACCAAGTGGTGCCGGTCGGCACAAACAGTGATGCCGATCGGCACACTCATCAATTTCGATCATCGGCTTGTACCTGCTGTCCCAATGCTTCATCTCGTTCATGTGGCTGACATCACCTTATTTCTTCCAATTTCCCTTATGTGAGAGTGTTTCTTTCATTCCTGCAAAACAATTAAGTGCATATACCACTCCCGAGGTGATGGTCGGGAGGAGAAACAATATCGTCCACCTAGCAACAACCTCAAAGCTCAATGCATCCACACTTATTCTAGTAGAAAAGAAAAACCTAATGGGTGTAAGTGTGTGCATAAGTGTGGATGTATGAAGTTGTTAGAACAATGCTAGCAAAGAATTTAAGACAACAAGCGAGCATGACATGCTTTCATGTATTGATCAGGTACGTAGTAAGCGCATCACAATCTTGTCGCACCTATACTAGCAAAGCGAAGAAAAGGTTTTGAAGTTAGCAACGAAAGTTAGAGGCGTGGAAGCAACACAAAAGCAATGTTTACACCTGGCTCTAAGCACCATGCTTACAACTAGATTGCTAGCAATCTAAACGAAATTCTTTAACAACCAAAGTCTAAACACCATGTTTATCATAACTTAGCTATTGCAAAACTTCGCTGGACTAGAGAGATAGCGCATTGAAAAAAAGTAGCAACCAACCATGCAAATGATGCAAAACATAGCAAGGAAAATAAACTACCCAATGTTGTTCAACAAACAAGCATAAACACCACGTTTACACCTAAATTTGCTAGAGAGAGTGCATGCAAAGCCAATTAAGTGCTCATTAGAGAGTTCAAAGCAAGCTATCATGAGTGAAATTGTGGTTATGATCATGCAAAGTGGACAAATATGCAAGTGGAGAAATATGCAAATACAAAAACAAAGCAAGTGCTCACAAATTATGCATGCAATGAATGATTTTTGCAAACAAAAATACATAATGATGGTGGTCTAAAAAGAAAAAGTTAAACTAGAGCAAATTGGCCACAAGTAAGCGTTCGAGTTGGGTAATTCTCACACAAAAAACCTCTAGGTTGCCCTCCTAGTAGCACTAAACAATCCAAACAAAAGACCCAAAAGGAAGACACAAAACACGGGTTGCCTCCCGAAAGCGCTTCAATTATAGTCAAGTAGCTAGACTTCTCACATACCTTGTTGTCGCGAAGCCATGGTTCTTGGTGTAAGATCCAAAAATGTCCATGCAGCTTGTACTATGCAACTTTGTCGTTGTTCGCTCATAGCCCTTCCTCGTTGTGTTGCATATTGCTCAATGTGCGTGGATGATATAATGCTCTTGATTCTTCAGCTTTGTTTCATCTCTGATCATTTGCTTCATGGAAGAATTGCTCAAGCTAATTGCATTGTCGTCATCTTTATCTCCTTCTTCAATTATGCCATCAATAATCTGCAGCTCCTGTTCTCTCTGAATTTCCTGTCACCAACAGAATGAAACAGGTTCTAAAACCTATACCACAATGTAGGTAGCAAAAATATCTTTCCAACGAGTGCTCATACACTTCAAACGGATTCCGTATGAAGGACTTATGAGTTTTTTACTCCAAGGCTGCGTGCTGTTTGAAAATCTGACAGCCCGCGCAGCGTCCAATGATTTGCTCATAAATCCGTATAGAAAAATCCAAATCCAGTACCGTTTGATGCGTTGGAAAGAAGACTTGAAGCTCTATCCAGATATAAAAGTTTCATATATTGATCAGCTCGGAGAACTTACAGAATTACCAATGATTTCAGCTTCTTGCTTCGTCTTCTGGAGAATCTTGATGACTGCATCTTTTTAAGCATTGGAGCATATGCCGGCCTGTCCTTTGACTCGTGAATCTTGATGAAACAAACTTCAACTTGTTCATGCTTCAATTAGCTGACGGTTGGAAGATTTCTTCTTGACGAATAACGGAGGCTCTTTTCTTGAGTGTTCATCCCAATCAACCATCGAAAAACTGAACTTGCTTCATGAAGAACATCGTGACAACCAAGTGAATGACGTATATCTGTTGGTTGGTAGGACGATCCGTAGAAAAACCCATCCACTATCGTGTTTCCATCATCAATCACTGTATATTTTCTTCAATCGTCGTATCCAATCTTCAATACTGTTGTGGGAGTAATCTATTGAAGAGATCGGAGAAGTACCAAATATTATGGAGTTGTACCAGTCGGCAAGATGATGGTGCCGGTCGGCACTGCCGCAACTCCATTATCCCACTGTATTATTGCTCAGGACACTTCATCCAAAGATCTCCAATCTTTTGCTCCTCCAATTTAGGTTGTTCCGAAGAAATCTGCCTTCTCTTCCTTCTGCTGACTGATTGTTCATCCTTCTGAGCTGTGATCAGGAGGAATTAGGGGCTGAGACCTGTACCATTGCGTCGGGCATCAAATTATCTTTCCAACGAGTACTCACACACCCTCATCGGACTCCGTATGAGGGAGATATGGCCGTTTTTGTAAAGGTATGTCAGGCTGTCCCGCGATGAATCCGAATTGAATTCAAACTTTCCAAATATTCAAACTCCGTGTTTGGAACGACTTGAATCCGTGTCTACCATCAAAGGAAGTCTTCTAAATGTTTAGGAACCCATGGATCACGTGGATGTGGTCCCATAATTGCATATTTGCTTCAATCTTCCAATTAGTTGCTATTCTCGCGAAATTCTCAAACAGCCTGCGCAGGGTCTCATGTTTTGGCCTTAAATCCTTGTAGAAAGCTCCAAATAATGTGAGACTTGAACCGTTGGAAACTAGACTTGATGCTCTTTCATAATATCAACTTTTTAGACCATGCAACGGATGCGCACACCTCCGGAAAGTCAGCAGACAGAACGACAAACTCATGATCAAGAACATATCCACCATGCCTTCAATGTTATAAATTGAAATCCTCGAACTTCATGGTAAATAGCCCTCAACCTTTTCTTCCATATCCTATTGCTATGAACAAGCCAAACCTTCGCAGAGCATTAGTCTTAAAAAATTTTGACACAAGAGCGTGCACCTTGTTTTGATGAATCGGTAGGTGCCGATCGGCATGGGCGTTGCGCCGATTGGCACGAAATAGTTCGTTCCCGGTGCGAGGAGAAGGTAGCACAGATCGTCAACGTCGTCGATCTCCAGCGTTCTGGACGTCTCCATAACACACGGCAGCGATCCCCCAGGCAGTGCCGATCGGCACCACGGTTGTGGTGGCCGGCACCGGGAGGATGGATCACCGTCTGTACTCCTTGGATAACTATGTGTCTAGCTGTACCTGTTTTCAATGGACACACAAACACGAAAAACAGGGCATGTGCAATAAAAGAATAGGATTAGTCCGAAAAACTAAGATCACCCTAGGTTCGAGTTGCCGATCCCCGGCAACGGCGCCAGAAAGATGCTTGTTGGTTGTTTGTAACGCACGCATTTATATACCGCAAGTGGACGGTGTACATTGTAGCACTTTCCCTTAGAGTATTCCAAGGTTTATATCGAATCCATAGAGATCAGCAAGAGAACACGATTAGAGTTACTATTTCGTCTAACAGAACAATCCTAGCATGAAGTACTATTGCACACACGCGAGTTGTGAAGAAGATAAGTGCTGTGCCGGTCGGCACAGTGAGTTGTTGTGCCCATCGGCACGGAGGCCACCGTGAGTTGTAAACAGATATTCACCAAGATCCAATCCAAGAGTTTAACCTGTATAATCTAGTAGTTCCAGCCATAAGGCAAAATCACGTCAAAGCAAGGTCTTAGCTTACACAAACTACTCCGGTATTCTACAAGACATGGTGGTTTCGTTCGCCCCGATCCTGTCACGACAAGGTAGTAATAGCTCCCTACTGGTTTCTTGCACTATACGATAGATCCATAAGAACAATCGTATAGACCAAAGCAATCCGATTAAAGACCAAGAATTCTCACAATGACACAATGCTCATCATCGATTACATACCTAGACGAACATCAAGGGAGGCTCAAGAACTCCGGCATAGCCAACCGCGCATGGAGGCTACGCCGGCAAGCTAACTAGCCTAGATTACATTGTCTGTGTGGTGGCTCTCAACTCCGGGCGGCATCTTGGATGTGTGAGGCGTCTCCCTATGTCTTCCGTCGTCCAACTCTCTACATAGGGCGTCCCATGGGCTTCATATATAGTGGGGAGGCGTCTGGAGGTGAAAGGAACCGAATCTAGGTCGGTGCCGGTCGGCACCAAAGGTGTGCCGATCGGCACGACTCGTTTCTAGTTCGGACTTGATTTTCCTTTTTCGCAGCTCCGCCTTCCATAGATCATATCTCCACTGCCCGGAGTCCAAATGAGGCAAACTCAGACTCTATCTTATAGCCCACGAAAAGATCTACAACTTTGGTATTCAACTCAGCCTCTGATTCGGCCGTTTAGATCCCCAAATATGCGATGCCAAAATATCTGTCCTGATTCAGACTCCTCTGCGCAGGTCTCCTTGCGGGGCCCATATCTCCTAGCTCTGGAATCCAAACGGGACAATCCATATGTGTTCCGGAAAGTGCTCGACGAGATCTACAACTTTCCTTTACATTAGATTCCCATTAGAGCACGTCTTGAACTCGAAATCCGTGTGGCAATGTAGTATTGTTTCTGGACTGCGCGAATTGATCTTTCCTTCCGGATAAACCTTCTAGAAATCCTTAGGCATTGGGCCACAACCTTGGGCTTGTATGTTGGGTTCCATGGACGTCCAGAGGTGACTTGGATGCGTCATGGGCTAGTGGGAAGCCCTCCTTGCATGGCGAGTCGGGCTTCATGTCGTTACTTCTCATACTTGAGCCTTTATAGTGTCATTTCACCTAATTCTGTAACATAGCACTTAAACAACACTACAAGTGGAATTCGTCAAGGTTAGGGGTAATAATGCATAATTATGACAAGAATATGGTGAGAATGTGGAGGAATATGGCTGCTATTGGCACATAAAATAGATACTTAGAAAGCGCCAACATCTGCTGATGAGAAGAATGCTTATAGCTTTGCTACTTACAGGACTTTGTGTAACAAAAAGAGTGGCACCACAAATATGTTGTGAACCAGTGCTAGAATTCTGCAATCAGACATTTGAGCAAGTAACAAAAATAGTGGCACGAAGATGCCGTAAGCCATTGACACTACTATTGACTCTCATGTGCAGGGGGGTCTCCTCAACTATTTATAAAGGGGAAACCCTAACCTCGTGTTGGGCCCAGATTCGATAAAGTCGTCCACATGGGCCCAGGACTCCTTTTTCTAGAAGGTGGGCCTGGCCCAATAAGAGTTTTACAACACTCCCCTTTGGGCTCTTTATCGTGATAAGTATGCCTTATAAAAACTCCTAAAAACCCAGTGGGAAAAATGGAGAAAAGAGCACATATTACCACCACTCATATTGCACACATTGCCTCGTTAAAACCTCATTGAGAAAACTTCATGTGAAAAACTCATAAGGGAAAAAGAGTACAATGTTTTTAATCTTCATGATTAATGCTTATCAATCTGCATGACTGATATGAATTATTTTCGAGATAACTCATTTAATTCGGGAATGTGATGTACTTAGGGAAGTTCTCCCCCTGTTCCAAGCACTTCTCTAAGTCTTCTCATGCCAATACCACGCCGACACTTTTCTAGAGTGCGGGAAGGTAATGCCTTTGTGAACATATCTGCAAGATTGTCACAAAATCGGACATGTGTTACCAAAATCTCTCCCTGCTATTGCATTTCATGCGTGTGGAAGAATTTTGGTAACATATGCTTTGTCCTATTGGACTTTACGTATCCCGATTGTATTTGTGCAATACAAGCTTTATTATCTTCATAGATAATTATAGGGGATGGAGTATACGTCACTCCACAAATATCCAGCATCAACATAACCCACAAGGGTTAATTCTCCATTCTTCTTGAAAAAAAAATCTGAAGTCTTCAGTTCCTCTCAAATAACGGAGGATTTGCTTGATGCCATTCCAATGCCTTCGAGTCGGTGCTGAGCTATATCTTGCAAGTAGATTAACAGCAAAAGCAATATCAGGTCGGGTACCATTTGCAAGGTACATCAAGACTCCAATGGCACTAAGGTAGGATATTGAGGTCCCAATAATTCCTCATCTTCCTGCTTTGGTCTAAATGGATCTTCATCTGTATCAAGTGATCTTACCACCATAGGCGATCTGAGTGGATATGCGTCGTGCATATTAAATCTTTCTAATACCTTCTTGGTATAGTTCGATTGATGCAAGAGTACCCCTTCGGGAGTATGTTAAAGTTGCAAATCTAAACAATAGGTAGTGTTGCCCAGATCTTTCATTTCAAATTCAGTCTTCAAGTACGAGTAAGTTTCTTCAATTTCATTTGTAGTACCAATGATGTTCAAGTCCTCAACATAAACAGAGATTATGCAAAAGCCTTTATCTGATTTCTTTATGAATACACAAGGACAATCTTCATTCTTCACAAATCCCTTCTCTAATAGGAATGTACTCAGCATGTTGTACCACATTCTTCCTGATTGTTTCAAACCATATAGTGACTTCTGTAATTTGACACTATATAATTTGCGTTCATCTTCATTCGGGACTTTAATACCTTCTGGAACTTTCATATAGATTTCGGTATCTAATGTTCCATATAGATATGCTGTGACCACATCCATAAGTCTCATCTGCAAATTCATATTCACCGCCATTGAGATCAAATACCGGAAAGTAATTCCATCCATTACAGGAGAGTAGGTGTCCTCGTAGTCAATGCCAGGTCTCTGCGTGAAACCTTGAGCTACGAGTCTCGCCTTGTATCTTGTCACTTCATTTTGAGCATCTCTCTTTCTGACAAACACCCATTTGTGACCCACTGGTTTAATGTCAGTTGGTGTAAGGTTTACATTACCAAACACTTCTCTTTTCTTTAGCGAGTTTAACTCTGCCCAGATTGCTTCTTTCCACTTTGGCAAATCAGGACGCTTCTTGCATTCCTTCATTGATTTTGGTTCAGATTCCAAAACATTTTGTGTTGTAATCGTTTCAGCAAAGTATGTATCGACTTTAATTGTCTTTCTATTGTATACTACTCCTGTTTCAACATAGTTCGTTGAGTTTTCATTTCCTTGATCCTCATTATCGATAGATATATTAAGGTCAGGAATTTCCGGTATCCTCTCATGAGTTTCATGCACATTCTCATTTGGATTTAATTCTTCAAGTCTCACCACTTCATGTGGATCACTTCCACCTTCTTTGGTTTTCTTTTGAGTGTTTTGCTTAGACTTCTTCTCTACAGGACGTCTCCTAGGAGTTTTAGCTGGAGCTTGTACTCTAGACTTCTTGGATGCCCTTGTAACCGGCTCACTCTCCCTCTTCCTAGCATTCGTTGCTTTTATGGAAGAAAGTTGGAATTCCATATATTCATTCCCTTCAAATGGGATTTCTATTCTTTCAGGAGCATTTACAGCCGGTATATGAGACTTCACAATGTCTCTTGTATTGGTGAAAGCTTTAGGCAATTCATTAGCAACTCTCTGCAAGTGGAGTATGGTTTGAACTTCAAGTTCAACTTCTCTAGTGCGAGGATCCATTCCTAGGATTCCTTTAGCATCCCAATCTATTTGCCGGCATTCATCCCTAGAGAGATACTTTTCTCCCCCTAATGCCGGGAAATGATCTTCATTGAAGATACAATCAGCAAACCGAGCCGTATGCAAATCTCCAGTGGAGGGCTCTAAGTACTTGATTATGGACGGACTTTCATAACCAACGTAAACTGCGAGTTTCCGTTGTGCGCTCATTGCTGTTCGCTAAGGTGGAGGGATTGGAATGTATACAGCACATCCAAATCTCCGTAGATGGGAAACATTTGGTATTCTACTACGGACCAATGCTAATGGTGATTCTTCATGTGTAGCAGATGGTCGTAATTGGATAAGTGCTGCTGCATGCAACACCACATGCCTCCAACAAGAGGTAGGCAATAAGCAATTCTGTAATAATGGTCGAGCAATCAATTTGATTCTCTTGATTAATGATTCTGCGAGACCATTTTGTGTATGCACGTGTGGTACAGAGTGTTCCACTTTGATGCCTGTTGGCAGTCCTAAGGCCTAACAGAAATTAATCCGCAAGCGTACGGATACCGATGTAACTTTCACCACAAGGAGTATTCCTAGGGTATCGAATCCACAGGGAACGTATCGTGTACTAAAGCTAAAACACTAGAGGGATTGATCCGTAAAGGTGGCACACAGGAGCGGAGTTTGCAGCAGTAAATAAAAAGAGGTCTTCTGGCCAGGCAATCTAATGATAAGAAGCTATGTAGCTGGGCAATTTGGTAAGGTCCTTACTCTATTATTCGTTTCGGGGCACACGCATGCCAAGGCAGCAACCCGAGAATTAGGTTCAACTAACTTGAGGAACTACGTGCTACTGACCTCCCTACTAAAAACAATAACCCGGACGTGGTGGATTACAGAGACCGGTATGCCTGTCACACATACTCGCGGCTACCATCCTCCGTGGGGTTACGAGCAAATCACGGATAACTCCAGGTCTAAACACCACGTTTACACCTATCGTCACTGCTAGCGACCAAGGATAAGCTAGCCTATGCAATAAATAAATAAATACTCATTGCATACCTGAAACCCACAAATAAATAAAGCAGAATACCTTACTTTATTGCCCGACCAATAATCTTCTTACATGTTGCCCGGCCTGGAAGACTAAGACGACTACTCCCAGGCAAGGAGCATACCGGAGGCGACGAAGAAGTAGAGTCCCGACATGCCGGGGGCCTCTAGCTCTCCTTCTCTCTCACTCACTCACTCCTAGCAACACTATCCTACTACCAAAAGACTAAAATGAAGTATCAAATGCGTCTTGCTTCTGGAGCCGGAGGGTAGTATTTATTGCTTGCTGGAGTCGATACGCATCATCTGGCCGAAGGTGGAGAGGCGGTGGAACAAAGGTCGGCCGGCCGGCCTAGTAGGGTGGCCGGCCGGCCACTAATGTGGTCGGTTCGTCACCGACTCTTCCCTGGACGGCTCTGATGAACTCCTGAGGGCGGTAAGAAGGTCGGTTTTCTTGTGGGGTCGGCAGAAGTTGAGTGGCCTTCAAGTTTAGGCCCAAAAGCCCATGTTCTAGAATGTCGGTTGTTTAATATTGGGCCGAGCCTTGAATTCCATGTGGGAAAGCTGTAGAAGGCCTCTGGAGAGGAGCTGGACTTGCGTTGGAGCCTGAGCTGGCCGGCCGGCCTATGATTGGGCCGGCCGGTGGGCTTTGGCCACCATTTTCTGTGAATTTTGTCCATATCGCTCCCTGCATTCAAATACTCAAACAAAACTTGTGGAGAGCCATTAATATAAAAGAATGTTCATTTTATCCTTGTATGATGGCTTTTATTGAATGGTGTTGGCGGTAAAATATTCGTTATAAGCACCGCCAACAACTCCCCCAGACTTAGATCTTTGCTCGTCCCGAGCAAAAAGATTGAACCAAAGAAAAAGACATCATCAAGGTGATATGATAAAATTATCTCAACAATTTCTTCAGGCTCACTATGTGGAAGTGGCTAAAGCTCATTGTCTTGAGAAGTTGAAAGGTTGAACAGCGAAAATCAAAGACCCTTCTCAAATCCAAAGATCCCTCGGATTTCAAAACTTCCCCTTTCTTCTCATCTTGTCACAAAAATTCTCAAAGTCTGAGTCACCCAGAGTTATGGAAAACCTGTCTTCACTCAAAAGATGCTTTCCTTATTTTCTGATATGGCTTATATCTGGGGTTTGGTAAGGAGAGCATAATCTTTTGCAGGTATTGTAAAATTAAGGGAGAATTCTAAAAAGAGCAATGCACATCCCCATAGTTCAGTCAATGGCAAAGTGATGCTTTTGGAGATGGCTCACACTTTGGCAGGAAAAATTGTGTCTTATGCACTCTGCCCAGAATGAATATAGCAATTCTTCTTGCCCCCTCTTCTTTCTCTTTTTTTTTTAAATATATGGGAAACTTTTCTCTCTCTCTCTCTCTCTTTTTTTTAAGAGAGAGGTTCCTAGGATACATAAGGCAAGAAGGAGCCTCTTGGTGTGGGGCAGAGAGCAATAAGGCAGGAATTTCTTTTGATCATAGATTGATGTCCATCAGGTGGATGAGTCACTCTCATATGTAAATGATGTATGACTGAACATTTGAGGAGTGCATGCAGCTTTAGAGAATTAAACCTTAATTAAACTCACAACAAAAAGACTAGCTTTTGAGGAGTTATAAGATCTATCTTTGTTTGGCTCTAATAGGTATTTCCAGAGAATTTGTGACTTCAGATTGAGAGGCAAAGTAAGATTTCCAAGAAAATTATGGAAAGATAGGAATCAAGATTTAAGCATATATCAAACCTCACAACAAAATAGGCAAGAACGTCCTTAATGAAATTTTGTGAGCAAGGAGAAATTGTGAAATAAAATTACCATAAAACCGATGATGTTAAAAGAATTTTTATTTGGTTTTATCTTCGTAAAATCTTTTTGTTTTATTAGCGAACAGGTGAAATAGGCAGAGGGGATTAAATGGGACGAGTTGGGAAAATTTGGACCTGTTCGGTATCTGAGCCAGGCCGGCCGGCCTATGATTGGGCCGGCCGGTGGGCCAGTGCCCCATTCCGCCTCTGTTTCGTCGTGACAGTGCAGAATCACCTGTACACCATTTTTAGCCTGCGCGCTTAGGGAAATTGTGAGTGTACAGAGGTTGGTTTATGTGGTTTCCCACATAAACCAACAAGCAATTAAATTAACACTCATTTCATCAAACACAAAGAGGCATTTTTATTTTATTCAGAGGAGCATTGGGCGCTTTTACATTAGGAAATAAATTAAGCAAACCTAATTTAATTCGAAGCAAACCTAAACGAATTTGAAGGGAAATTAAATAAAAAGCAAACTAAGAAGCGCCGATTCTCTAGTCCTAATGCTCCTATGGTGAGGGGGCCTCGAAGTGCTCGCTGAACCCCGTGAGCTTGTAGAGCCTGTTCATCTTGGCCATGCTCCCCTTCCGGACAAGATTAATCTTGTCTTTGTTGTCCTCCAGATCCATGTACGCCTCACTCTGGTAGTCCTCCACCTTAGCGAGGCGCGCCTCCATCCTTTGGAGCGCGATTTGCAGCTCCTTGATGGGGTCATGAGCGCCATCGCTGAACTCCATCTGGCCGGGAGGACCGGTGATCGGCGGCGGTGAACGGCGACGCAGCTTCTGCGAGGGTGATGAGTCATTCGACTCAGCCTTCAAGATGAGCCCCTTGGGCGCCTTGTAGTACATCACCTTCTCGCACCATTTCTTGCCCCTAGCACCCAGATAGGTGAAGGGGGGAGCGTTCTCATAGGCACCGTTAGATGTCCTATGGGAAGACTCATCCCTGGACTGGCTGGCGTCTGTGGGCTCGTCAGGATCCTCCTCGGATTGCTCCACCACGGGGTACACCGGCGCGATCTCCACCCTTGGAGTGGGAGTGGGGAGCGCTGGAGATTTCCCCGTCTTGGGGGACAGATCGCCGACCACGGGATGCGTGATGCCACCGCGGTACTGCTTCTTCCCGACTCCACCAGAGGGGGACAGGAATCTCCCTGAGTTGGGGCACGCGCCTGGGGCTGGCCAAGATGGTAGGCCGGCCGGCGTTTGCCCCGGCTGCGAGCAGGTCGGCCTCCAGCTCGGCCCCTAAGGTGTCCACGAAGTCGAGGAATCTCGCCGCGCTGGATCCCTCGCCGTTGTTGACCGGAAATTGGTCGAGATAGGCGGATCGATTCTTCCGGGCGGCGATGTTGGAGGCTCTTGAATTGGGGGCATTGGAATTGGTGGGAGACATGGTGGAGAAGCTCTGGATGGGTGCCTTCTCAGCCATGGCCGAAACTTTTGAGATGGAGTAGTGGAAAGAAAATGAATTTTCAATGTGTTTAAAAACATAGAAAATCCACTCCAGGCGAGATAGGCTCCGAATCGCAGGGTAGGGTTTGGTATTCCGTTTGGTTTGATCAGGGGCGCCGCCACAAAAAGTTTGAAAATTTTCGAAAATGTGACGGGCCGGCCGGCCTGCTTTTGCCCCGAAAATCAAAATTTTTATTTTTATTTGAATCTAGAGAAAAAGGGAAATTAGGAAAAGGGAAAAACAAGGCTCGGTTAAGGTCAGGGCTAGACCGTAGATTGTGATTTTCACGTGAACTCGATGACATCTACTTCCTCGAGTTCCGGCATGGAGGGTTCCAGAAAGATTTTCAAGCGCTGGCCATTCACTTTAAAGTGCTCTCCATCATTACCTTGGAGAGTGAAGGCCCCATGGTTGGATGTTTCCACCACCGTATAGGGGTCATCCCACTTACTTCTAAGCTTACCATGACCAAATAATTTAACGCGGGAGTTGTACATAAGTACCTTATCACCTGGCGTGAAGTGCTTCTCCCGGATGCGCTTGTCGTGCCACCTCTTCGTTCGCTCTTTGTAGAGCTTCGAACTGTGGTACGCTTTCTCTCTCAATTCTTCAAGCTCTGAGATCTGAATTTGTCGCTTGACTTGGGCTTGGTCCAGGTCCATGTTCCATTTCTTGATTGTCCAGTAAGCCTTGAACTCTAGCTCGACGGGTAGGTGGCATGTCTTCCCGTACACTAGCTGGTATGGAGTCATGCCGATTGGAGTCTTGTAAGCTGTCCTGTATGCCCATAATGCTTCATGCAGCTTTGACTTCCAATTTTTGCCCATTTGGTTGACGGTCTTCAGGAGAATATTTTTGATTTGTTTATTAGATGTCTCCGCTTGACCGCTTGTCTGTGGGTGATATGGGGTCGCTACCCTATGAGCAATACCGAGTGACGAGAGCATTTTTCTGAATGTCCTGTCAATAAAGTGCGAACCCCCATCACTGATTAGTACTCTAGGTGTACCAAATCGTGGGAAGATGACTTCTTGGATCATTTTCTTGGAGTGGGTGGAGTCTGCGCTTCGACAAGGAAGAGCCTCCATCCATTTAGAGACATAGTCGACTGCCACCAGAATATATTCATATCCCTCGGAGTTTGGAAAAGGTCCCATGAAGTCTATGCCCCAACAATCGAAGATATCGATTTGAAGATTATTTGTTAGGGGCATGGCGTCACGAGCGTTGATCCATCCTACTCTCTGGCAGCGAGAACATCTTCTCACATACTACTTTGTATCTTCGTACATGTTTGGCCAGTAAAAACCACTCTGCCAAACTTTGGCACTTGTACGAAATACTCCATAGTGACCTCTAAAGGCTGATGAGTGACATCTGTCAATAATTTGCATAGCCTCACATGCGGGTACACATCTTCTCAGGAGACCATCGGTGCAGACTTTATACAAATATGGGTCATCCCATAAGTAATACTTGCTGTCCCTGATGATCTTCTTTTTATCCTCCCCTGGCGGTATATATCCTGCTACAATGTAGTTGACAATGTTCACATACCAGGGGTCGGTGCTTGTTACTTTTAGTAACGTGTCTCTCTCAAGCAATCATTGATGGGTAGTCTAGTAGGATCTTCCGTCTGCAATCGCGAGAGATGATCTGCCACAGTATTCTCTACCCCTTTTCTATCTCTGATTTCCAAATCAAATTCTTGAAGGAGGCGTATCCAACGGATAAGACGTGGCTTAGCATCTTTCTTCGTCAGGAGGTATTTGAGGGCTGCATGATCTGAATAGATTATCACCTTAGCTCCAACCAAATACGATCTGAACTTGTCAATAGCATACACCACAGCCAACAATTCCTTCTCAGTGGTTGCATAATTGAGTTGAGGTCCAATGAGAGTTTTGCTAGCATAGGCGATGGCATGATGCTTCTTATCCTTGGTCTGTCCCAACACTGCTCCTACGGCGTAGTCGCTTGCGTCGCACATGATTTCGAATGGGAGTGACCAATCGGGTGGCTGGATAATGGGGGCAGATATCAAATCTGTCTTCAGTTCATTGAATGCCTCCATGCACTTGTTGTCGAAGACGAACGGTGCGTCCTTAGCCAAGAGACTGGTGAGAGGTCGCGCCTTCTTGGAGAAGTCCTTGATGAACCTTCTATAGAAACCGGCGTGTCCTAGGAAGCTGCGGATTCCATTTATGTTTCTCGGGGGTGGAAGCGACTCAATTACCTCAACCTTGGCTTTGTCAACTTCAATTCCTCGAGCAGAGACCTTGTGCCCAAGAACAATTCCCTCTGTCACCATGAAGTGACATTTTTCCCAATTCAAAACCAAATCTGCATCCTTGCATTTTTGGAGTACCTTCTCGAGATTTTGGAGGCATCTGTCGAATGTTTCACCGTAGACTGAGAAGTCATCCATGAACACTTCCATTATTTTCTCCACTAGGTCCGAGAAGATTGCCATCATGCATCTTTGGAAGGAGGCAGGTGCGTTACACAATCCGAACGACATTCGTCGGTAGGCGAATGTGCCGTAAGGACACGTGAAGGTGGTTTTGTCTTGGTCATCAGGGTGGATAGGTATTTGATGGTACCCTGAATAACCGTCGAGGAAGCAGAAGAACGAGTGCTTTGCCAACCGTTCGAGCATCTCATCAATGAACGGGAGTGGGTAGTGATCTTTCCTGGTTGCTTTATTAAGCTTCCTGTAATCGATGCACATCCTCCATCCTGTCACTGTGCGCTGAGGGATCAACTCGTTCTTTTCATTCTTCACAACTGTCATCCCTCCCTTCTTAGGTACTACCTGGACGGGGCTGACCCATTGACTGTCCTGAACTGGGTAGATTATACCTGCCTTGAGTAGCTTCAAAATTTCTTTCTTAACTACATCTCTCATGGCATTGTTCAAGCGTCGTTGGTGCTCACGCACAGGCTTATGATCGGGTTCCATTGGGATTCGATGTGTGCAGAATTCTGGGCTGATTCCCTTGAGGTCTGCTAGTGAGTAGCCTATTACTGATCTATATTTTTCTAGCACGGCTACTAGTTTCTTCTCTTCTTCCTCTGACAGCTTATCACTGATGATGACAGGCGTCGTTTGATCTTTGAAGAGGAAACTATACTTAAGACCTGGTGTCAGCTGTTTGAGCTCGACAGGTGTTGGAGCTGGTTCTTCATGCTTATTGAGTGGAACATAGGGGTCTTCATCTTCATTGAAGTACTGTGCATCTTCCTCCGTATCAAGCTGTGAAGCTTCTAAGAATTCTACAGCCGCTGCTTCTTCTATGGCCGCGTATTCATCCATCTTTTCAGGTTTTTCCTCTGTCTTGGCATTGAGTGTTCTTCTGATGTCGATGGAGAAGCTTTGTCTTCCTATTGGAACTTCCAACTCCTCTTGGGTGCTCTTCATCCTTGTGAGTGCCGCAATTGGAGTTCCAATAAGGAAGAAACTCGTCGGGAATGTCAAAGATGTAGAAATTCATAAGCAGGGGTTGCCCATTAATTTCTATTTCTAGCTCTTGCACGATCCCCTCAGCTTGATAGCACTTGTTCCGGAATATCAGCCTTTTCCCTGATGGTAATAGGCTCGATATGTCTACCGCCAATTGCTGGGCCCGCTGCTTTGCCAGAATGTTTACTCCTGCTGTTGGTGGTATATGCTCATATTTCACTAGAATGCTCTCAGGCTTTTTGTTGAGCTTGACGACCTTCTTTGAGCATTCTGTTTTTTGGAGCCAATCCTCGCTGAAGACGGCAGACAATTTCTGTAGACGTGTGTCTTGTTCTGCCTTGTCTTCCCAATCTGGCTCATCTAGCTCAGCCTTTTCAACATAGCAATTCTTCTCCACCGGGTAAGTTCTTGTATTCCCGAATCTCGTCAAGTCTACCTCTTCCTCATATGGTAAGAGAGGGACAGTGGACTCAATTTGATTCTATCCTTCGGAGAGAATATGACTATCCTTGAATAGCGTAGGATTCGAGGGGCAGACATAGAACGGTTCTTGTTCTGCCTTCGGAGCTAGCTGTGGTTGAGGTGGTTCTGCTCGGGGTTGTACCATACATGCACACTTCTTCTGTTCTGGTGAGCTAACTGAAGGTGTCTCAACGATGGTTTGTGCCTCTTCTTCATGTTTTTCAGGGGCAACTGCATCATAGGAGCCCAAATTGCTGAGAATTTTATCCAACACATCAAACCCTTCTTCAATTGTCTTGTACAAGAACGACCCTCCTAAAGCTGTATCCAAGAAGTTACGGCTGTTCGGAGTGAGTCCCGCAGCAAAATGTTGAAGGAGTATCGGTGATGGAATTCCCAGATCTGGTCCTTCTAGAGTGTAGGTCAGGAACCGGTCCCAGGCAGCTCCTAATGGCTCATTTCTGCCCTGCTCAAAGGTAATGATCTTCTTGCGAAGAGCAATAACCTTATGGAGAGGGAAGTACTTGAGACAGAAGAGCTTCCGGAGAGTAGCCCAATCTCCCTGAGCTTCACTTACATGCTTAGCATACCAGAGCTCTGCATTGCTAGTGATGGAGAACGGAAACAGCAGCCATCTGAAACTGTCTCTCGGGATTCGTGATGTAACAACTGTGGAACGGAGCCTCTCGAAGTAACGCATATGTGTGTACAGATTTTCATGATCCTCCCCGCGGAACTCAAATCCCTTTACCAGTGCAATCAGCTCTGGACGAATCTCATAGCTGACAGCTGTGATTGGCTTGGATGCTGGTGCAGGCTCCAATAGTGCTCCTCTCGGAGCAGCGGCGTCGAAGATCGACGGAGTGTCCATGATATAATATGATAATAAAAGAAAAAGAAAAGAAAAAGAAAAAGAAAAAGAAAACAAAAACCTTTAGCGGACGCCTCTAGGTTCGAGTTCTAGCACAGCTTACCGTTCCCCGGCAACGGCGCCAGAAAGCTTGTTGGCAGTCCTAAGGCCTAACAGAAATTAATCCGCAAGCGTACGGATACCGATGTAGCTTTCACCACAAGGAGTATCCTAGGGTATCGAATCCACAGGGAACGTATCGTGTACTAAAGCTAAAACACTAGAGGGATTGATCCGTAAAGGTGGCACACAGGAGCGGAGTTTGCAGCAGTAAATAAAAAGAGGTCTTCTGGCCAGGCAATCTAATGATAAGAAGCTATGTAGTTGGGCAATTTGGTAAGGTCCTTACTCTATTATTCGTTTCGGGGCACACGCATGCCAAGGCAGCAACCCGAGAATTAGGTTCAACTAACTTGGGGAACTACGTGCTAGTGACCTCCCTACTAAAAACAATAACCCGGACGTGGTGGATTACAGAGACCGGTATGCCTGTCACACATACTCGCGGCTACCATCCTCCGTGGGGTTACGAGCAAATCACGGATAACTCCAGGTCTAAACACCACGTTTACACCTATCGTCACTGCTAGCGACCAAGGATAAGCTAGCCTATGCAATAAATAAATAAATACTCATTGCATACCTGAAACCCACAAATAAATAAAGCAGAATACCTTACTTTATTGCCCGACCAATAATCTTCTTACATGTTGCCCTGCCTGGAAGACTAAGACGACTACTCCCAGGCAAGGAGCATATTGGAGGCGACGAAGAAGTAGAGTCCCGACATGCCGGGGGCCTCTAGCTCTCCTTCCCTCTCACTCACTCACTCCTAGCAACACTATCCTACTACCAAAAGACTAAAATGAAGTATCAAATGAGGTGCGTCTTGCTTCTGGAGCCGGAGGGTAGTATTTATAGCTTGCTGGAGTCGGTGCACATCATCTGGCCGAAGGTGGAGAGGCGGTGGAACAAAGGTCGGCCGGCCGGCCTAGTAGGGTGGCCGGCCGGCCACTAATGTGGTCGGTTCGCCACCGACTCTTCCCTGGACGGATCTGATGAACTCCTGAGGGCGGTAAGAAGGTCGGTTTTCTTGTGGGGTCGGCAGAAGTTGAGTGGCCTTCAAGTTTAGGCCCAAAAGCCCATGTTCTAGAATATCGGTTGTTTAATATTGGGCTGGGCCTTGAATTCCACGTGGGAAAGCTGTAGAAGGCCTCTGGAGAGGAGCTGGACTTGGGTTGGAGCCTGAGCTGGCCGGCCGGCCTATGATTGGGCCGGCCGGTGGGCTTTGGCCACCATTTTTCTGTGAATTTTGTCCATATCGCTCCCTGCATTCAAATACTGCAACAAAACTTGTGGAGAGCCATTAATATAAAAGAATGTTCATTTTATCCTTGTATGATGGCTTTTATTGAATGGTGTTGGCGGTAAAATATTCGTTATAAGCACCGCCAACAATGCCCATACTCATACAGTAATCATTAAATACCTTCGAGGTAAATTCTCCGGCATTGTCCATTCTGATGGATTTAATTTTGTGGTCCGGAAAGTGTGTCTTCAATTGTATGATCTGGGCAGTCAATCGTGCAAATGCATGGTTTCTAGTAGATAATGGACATACATGGCTCCACTTCGAGGAAGCGTCTATTAATACCATGAAATAGCGGAAAGGTCCTGAAGTGGGACTAATTGGTCCGCCTATATTACCTTGAATTCGTTCAAGGAATGGTATAGATTCTGCTTGAATCTTAAGCTGTGGGGGTCGAGTATAAGCTTCCCTTTTGCGCATGCAATGCACAAGAAATCTGCTTGATTTGGGAAATCTTTTGTTTTCAAGTTATGCCCTGTTGCATTCTTCGTAATTCTCTGCATCATATTAAGGCCAGGATGACCAAGACGGTCATGCCATAATCTATATTCTTCTTGATCGGTAAAGATGGTCTTGAATGAAGCAAATTCTTTGTTCGGCTTAATGTACATGTAGTACAAGCCTTCGATGATCGACGGAAAACTTTCAATAATAGTCTTCTTCTTTCCTTCTTTCTTGGTCATAATAAGACGTTCTTCACCTTCATCGTCATTTGTTTCTACGTGAAACCCATTTCTACCGATGTTCTTAAAGCTTAACAATGTCCGGGTTGAATCCGGATAAAGTAATGCTTCTTGGATTGTTAACTGCGTACCATTCGGTAGGACAAATGTGGCCCTTCCTGTTCCAACAATCTTATTATTATTGCCAATAATAGTAAGAATATCTCAAGTGTACTTTCGAAGCGTCTGGAAATAGCAAGTGTCCCTTAGAATAGTAGCATTGGTGCAACTGTCTACGAGACAGAGGTCCTCATCCATAGCCATTTTACTCCACAATTCTTGTAATGTATAAACAAGAGTAACAAATGACAAATAATTCCACAAACTGATTTATTCAAAGCAAATGTCTTCTCTTCGAGAGATTACATAAACGAACTAATTCCTTCGAGGAATTAAACTTATTGCACTCCTATTATAAATAGATAACTAATTGATTCATAATAGTCTACTTGACTACGCAGAATCTCCATGCACGTCTTCCTCATCATCAATGTCCTCATTCATGAGGTCGTTGTCCAACTCCACGTCAGCGGATTTGCTAAGTGATGCTTGGCCCATTGGTGCTTTTGTTGTTGACTTCATGCCTTCAACAAAGTTAGCCTCATGCTGAGCGAGCTTCTTTTTGAGGTCTTGGTACATGTCGACATACTTCTGTGGTGTGCGATATATTTTGGACCAATGGCCATGCATACCACATTTGTAGCTATCCTGATCCTGTTCACAGTACTCTCTCCCTGAAGGTTTCTTCTTTGACTTCCCTTTCTTGTTCTTTTTGAAGGCGTTAGGGTTGTTTTGAGCCTTCGGGGGTGCGCTTGGAGACGCTTTGGGAGCACCTTTACCCTTATTATTATTATTCTTCTTCTTGAAGGAGATGGCATTCGCTTCATGCGGTGCCAAGGAGCTAGTAGGACGATTCTTATGATTCTCCATGATCAGTTCGTCCTCCCCCTGATCTTGCTGCAATGCATTACTCAGGGCGGCATAGGTTTCATAATTCTCCTTCTTGTACTGGCGGCTCACATGAGTGAACTTAGGGTGAAAGGTGGAGAGGGTCTTGTTAATAAGATCCTTTTGCTCAAGCACTTTGCCACATAGCTTCATGCGTGTGACAATCCCGTAGAGTGCGGTATTGTAATCCTCCACGGTCTTGTAGTCTTGGTAGCGTAGGTTTTGCCATTCACGCTCAACCTTGGGGAGTAAGACAGTTTCAATCTGCTCAAAGCGTACACGCAATGACTCCCACAAGACTTTTGAATCACGTTCCGTCATGTATTCATTCTTCAAAGTAGCACTTAAGTGGTGGCGCAGGAACCATCTACATCTGTTGCAGCAGTATCTCCTTTTTTGGGTAGGACCGTTTTCAAGAGGCCTTTGCCACTTAGGAGAATCTCAGCATCAAGTGCCCATGATAGATAGTTGCTTCCATGAGGAGTCAACACTTCAAATTCTCTCTTCACGAGGTCAGACATCTGTAAGATATCATTATGCAAGGATTATTTCATGTATCCAAGTAATAGGGAGCATAAGTATAACAAAAACTGCATGTTTAAGTTATATTATTGGTGTTTGTGCGTAAAACACCAAAATCTGGGGTGTTATATGCAAAATAACACAATTCAGCTAATTTTCTATTTTTCGGGCAATTTTTGGAGTATCCTTGTCAATTTTCGCAATTAACAAGGATTTTCTCATAATTTTCAGATATTCTGAGGATATTCTGGTAATGAGGATATTTTCATAATTTTCAGGCATCCTAAGGGTTTGTTCGTAATTTTTTGAACCACTCAAGGACTTCTTCGTAATTTTCAGAACTCTCCAAGGAATTTTCAGAACAGCCCGAGAACTTGTTCGTAATTTTCACAATTTCTCGAGAATTTTTCGTAATATTCAGAACTGCGCGAGGACTTCGTCGTAATTTCTGAATCTTCAGAGGACTTTTTCGTAAGAAATCGAGTAAGAGCATAAAAGAGAGCCGAAACCCTAATGCCTCCACTCTCTCCTCACTTCTCTGTTTTCTGAGCCGGCCGCCACCCTCTCTTCTTCTTTCTCCTTCTCTCAGATTCGGCCGGTCTCCTTCTTTCTTCTTTCTTCTTCAGATCTAGAGTAGAGGATGGGGAGGGGGCCTTGCTCAGGCGTTGGCGCGGTGCCGGCCTCCTCGGTAGCCATGCGGCGCGGGAGCCCAGCGGTGGCGCGCGGCGGCCTACCGCGGTGGCGTGCGGCTCGGTGCGAGCTCAGCAGAGGACGCGGCCCGGCGCGCATCGCGGCCCATGGTGACGGCGCGCGCGGCGGCGACCCGGCGCTTGCTTCGGCGGCGCCGGTTTCTTCTTTTGCTTTGGGAATGTGAATCTGATGCTCGATGGCTCGCGCGGCCCACGGTGGTGGCCCGTCGCGTCGATTCTTTCTATGGCGTCGATCCGGGCGCATGTTTTTTCTTTGCTTTTTTTCTTTGTTCGAGATCTAGGGTTAGGGGTAGGAACCCTAGCCCCTTTTTCATGTCCCTTTTTCATATCGATCTGGAGCTGTGCGACCGTGGCGGCCCGGGTGCGATGGCCCGAGACACACATCGATCTGGTCTGCTTTTTCTTGTTTGGATCTCGATCTAGGTAGCTTCGTGTAGCTCTAGGGTTAGGGTTAGGACCCGGTTCCCTCTGGATCTGAGTAACTTACGATAGATCTAGATCGTCTTCGGGCGGCCGTAGCTAGCCCTCGGATCTGGTCTATTTTTCGACATCGTATTCGCTTGATCTATCCGGGCGGCACGAGGCTCGCCCTCTGAATAGATATTGGATCTGTTTTTCATCTTCTTGCTTTCTTGAAAGATCTATCCATCTATCCGGGCAGCACGAGGCACGCCCTCTGAACAGATATGGGACAGATCTTGGCTGCAACGAGTCAAGATAAACAAGAATCAAACGAAAAACAAAAACGTACCGTAGCTCACCGATCTGCAGAATGAATCCCTCGATTAGAGCGTGCTGATAACGTGTTAAGTTATCGACGGAAGGACGGCACGTAGATCACGACGAATAACAAAAAGTAAAACTGAAATAGAGGAGATGAAATTCTTTATTGTGAAATTCTGGTGTCAGAGTACACAGGGGGGTCTCCTCAACTATTTATAGGGGAGAAACCGTAACTTCGTGTTAGGCCCGATAAAGTCGCCCACATAGGCCAAGCCTCCTTCTTCTAGAAGGTGGGCCTGGCCCAATAAGAGTTTTACAACAGCATCATCTCAATCGCCAAAAGAGAGATGCTGGTGCTATTTTTGGCGAAGAAAGTGGGCGTGCGGCCAAAACGTTTGGAGAGGAGTCGTTGCACCAGCATTCACCGAAGAAAGTGTAATGCATGTGTTCGGTGTTCCAATCTTTCGGAGCTCCCATTTCTTAGCTTTTACATGGGTCGACAAAGGAAGCAGCAGGCCGGGACGCGCGCGCGCGTTTCTGGTAGTGGTACAGATCGCGTTTGCCAAAGAGTAGTTACTAGTACCATGCACGGAGACGCCTGCTCCGCCGTGACGAACGACGAACGGAGAAGCATGTACGAACGACATGCGCGCACGCGGCATGGATGGCTCGACGCCTGAGCCTTCCGCCTTATTTTCCCCCGGCTCGCCTCAGGATTAAGCACGCGCGCGTACGTAGCTAGGCACGGACGCGTAGCCGCCGCCGCTGCCACAGGCGCGGCATGTCACGTCGCGGCGCATTACGTTTGGCCGGCTAGCGATCGATCCACACCACGGCGCCGAGGCAGCAGGCAACACACGACAAAACCCCCAAAAGCGCAAGGCGCACTCACCCGATGGCCCCGCGCGACGACATCTCCACCACGCGCGCGCACGCGGCCCCGGCTGCCGTCTCGCTTGCTCGCTCGGCGTGCGCGCGGGCGCGGACGACGGCGACCTGAGGGCGACGTGAAATCTCGCATGCGTAGACGGTGGAGCTTATCCGCCTCCAGATCACGCCGCGCTACGTTACGTTACGTTACGTTACGTGCGTGCTCCTCCCCGGCCGGATACGATGCGATGCGATACGGCGCCTGCGAGGAGGCGTGGAGTTTACGTGCCGCCGCGGCGCGCGCGGCGGGTGGTGGGGGATGGGATGGTGGCAGTGAAAGCCGGTGGATGGGCAACCACGTGAGGGTGAATTCGCCGGGAAGCGACCGGTCGGTACGGGCGGCGACGGAACCTGGTCTTTGTTTGCGCCCGCGGGGTGAAAGGTCGACGAGGAGATAGATAGATATATAGGGTACGCGCCACGTGAAGCGGTCTGCGATTGTTGGGCGGATCGATTCGTCACCCGATCCCTTTTACCACGCACAAGCTACGTGGACGAAAGCGAAAGGCGAGAGTTAAACGCGGTACCTAGTAAAAAGCAGAGCGGAGGATCGAGTTGGCGTGGTCGTGCGCTCTTGTAAACGATTCCTCCTGCTTAATTACCGACACGTCGTCGCAGCAAAGTGTTTTGATTGAGTTTACTGTCCCTACACACCACTGTACTATGTGCAAACCAGGGACCTTCCGATGATGAAACTCAAATCAAAATCATTTAACCCCGAGGCCACACCCACACGTCGATCGAGTGAACCGAGCAGAAGAATAGCACCGACAGTGATCCAACGGTTGACAGTTGAAACAAACTGAAGCATGTAACAAAACCATGTAGTATCGTTTTTGTCTCAAAAGTCTGCATTTCCTTATCCTGGCTCGCAAGGTCTACGCATCCATCGTTTCCCGGAGTATTTCTATTGTCTGAAAAATCCATCGTCAAAGGAAAAAAGGGTGGCGAGCGTGTGGGAACGGGGGGAAGGAGTGGCTTGGCCGAATCTCGAGCACATGACCTCGCCCGTCTCCATCCACGGGATGCCCGCAATTCCCGGCCTCATGTGCCTCCGCACCTCACGCGCGGGTCCCACGCGCCCAACCGTCACGTGACCTCTTCTCTACCGATTAATTTTCGTGACATCCTCTCCTAATCCTTTCAACCTTTCCACCCTGCTTCGGGATTAACCCAGCCACCACCACCGCGTCCGCATGCGCTAATCCTTTTTTTTTTTTCGAAAGATCCGGAAACTAAGTGTTCTGGCATGTATTAATAAGAAGAAGGCGCCTCATATTAAGGGAAACGAGGCCAAACCATACAAATTTATGAAAAGAAAAACCAACACTAACACTACAAAGCTCCTGAGTGGTCAGCCATCTAACAACCAACACGAACCACAGGAATGCACCAACAACTCAGTCCTACACCCACGAGGCGACAACTTCAACTTCATCCCAGCCACAACGATGTGAAGACGTCTTGAAACTGCAGCTCCAAGGAGTCATCAGCCTCTCCCCAACCACGCTCCAAAGCACAAACAGAAATCCACGTGAATGAACATATTAGAGTCATCGTTGCCAAGCTCATCGCACACACGATCGAGCAGCTCCGACTTCCTAAGCACAATCATCCAAGAGGACCCGCTGTGAAATGAGGCAGCACCCGGGAGAGGCCTCGTCCGATGGCGTCGCTGTTGCTGTTGTCGTGAGGATGCACCGACTTCACCAAACGATGTCATCGTTGCACCCAAACAACCAAGACGGCAATGTCGGTGGTTGACCAACGGTGAAGAGCAGCTCTAAAGTGACGCCTTCAACAAGGATATGACGTCGGAGACGCCAACATCACCCGATCCGACTAGGCCGGACCTGGGATTTCTCCCAGAGCCATCTTCAGTGTGGGGAGCGCAAGGCACCTCAACAAAGCCTTCAACAAGGAGAACGGCGAAAACATCGTCATTGCCGGCACCGGCATACTGCCGGGCAAGGTTACCCCAGAGCTCTTTGCATCGCCCCACAACAGCCGCCAGCCTCCATGCCAAGCATTGCAACACAAGCAGCAACACGACGACACCCTCGCCAAACAACAGCATCTCACATCACACCAGCGCCACCGCAACTGGCCAGCGCCGACGCCCTCCCAACACCACAACACCAGCACCAACCTTGCAACTGGCCAGCACGGCCGTCGGCCACCACAACACAGCTGCCGACCACCATCCTCCACTCGCGCGGCGCCACAACCCCATCGGCAACATGCGCAGCCGCCGCGCCGCCTTCTCCTTCCACGCACGTGGCCACCGTGCCCTCCCTGCCAGCCACGCACACGCCGCGTGACTACCGAGCCAGCCGCACCAGCTTGTGCCGCTGCCACCACGCCGCGCGAGCTACCGCGCGCCCATCGCGCTCGTGCGCGTCTGCGCTGCGCGCCTGCCGAGGACCCGTCGCTCCAGATCCACAAGACCACCAGCTCCGGCCGTCGGGGCGCGGGATCCATTGCCGGGCCACTAGATCCGGCCGTCGGGGCGCCGTATCTCGTCACAGCAACCCCCGACGCCAGCCTTGTCCTGCACCAACGCCTCCACCGCGCCAATCCGCATCTGCCGCAGTGCCGACCGGACGTCGCCGCCGCGCCCCTGTAGGGCGCCTCCGCCACCAGCGCATGAGGCGGCCTGCGCCGTCACCATGGCAGGCAACACCCACGCATCGGAGCACGTTTGGAGCCATGCCGTCGCCATCCCGGCAACCCGCTCGGGTTGTTCCGGCGGCTTGCTCCGGCGACGGCACAGCAGAGGAGTGGAGGGAGGGGTGGCGGCGGCCTTAGGGTTTGGTCGCCTCCCGGGTCGCCCGTTGGGAGCGACGCGGTGGCGGAGAAAAAGACTGGCAGAGTCACCTTCGCATGCGCTAATCCTCGGCGCACCAGTACGGGCGCAGCGGTTAACCGCGGCACGTGCGCTGATAACCGCCGCCGTCGCGTACGTAACGCCGTCCTCGGTCGGTCCCGGCGCGCGGCAAAGAAAAGCGGGGCGCGTGTAATTAGTTTAACGTGCGCACGCCGTATAAAGCGTGTCGCGAGCTACCACACGAGCCGGCGCGTAGCTGCTGTTGGTGGAGGAGAAGCGAAGCGAGCGAGAGCCCGGGCTAAAGCAAGGTTGGAGAGAGAGAAGCCGAGGGAAGAGAGCGGGAGAGGGAGATCGCTCTCTGATCGCGCGTCCGACTTCTCTGATCCAGTCCAAGGAGGGTTTTGGCTGCGCAGTCGCTTCTTCTTCTCCGACGACGACGGCGGCGGAGCGGAAGTGAAGAACTGCGCGGCGAGTGGCGGCGATGGCGAGGCGGGGCGATTGACGTGCTACAGTTATGGGCATCCAAGGTACGCAGAGTGCATGCGCGCGAGATCTTGTCTACACCATGGCTTCGTGTTTCTTCTTTTGGTTCAACCTTCTGTTGGATATATACACATGGCCGGACTCATCAGAATTTCGTCGCAGGGAACAAGGCGGCGACGCACGAGCACGACTTCCTCTCGCTGTACACCGCCGCCGCCGCTGCGGCAAAGGATTCTCCGCTCCAGCTCCACGCCGACGCCAAGCCTGCCCCTCCCTCTCAAGGTCTGCATGCGCCTCTTGCCCTCTGTCATAGCTGTTGCGTACTAGCCGGCGGTAGGTAGATCTGCGAGGAGGCTGCCGAATTTGGCAGCTCCTGCCCGCGGCATCAACCGGGGAAGAAGAAAAAGAGAATAATAATAATAATAAGCGAGCTAGCAGCACAGCTCCAATTGGTTAACTAACTTACTAGTTAGCAGCAGCAGCTTGTAGTTACCCTGACGTGTGATGATTGCGGTTTAAATTTCGTGCAAAGTTGGCGATGAGAAGCGACAGCCAAAAGCAACGCCGGATCACGTGTGGGTTGGACGCAAGGAGCCGTCGACGGCCCTCCATCCTACCTGGACCGGGCCCTGGGCGCTGGGCCCATCCGCCCACGGGATTAATCATGATTAATCATCAGCAGGACAACGTATGCTCAAAAAAAAAAAATCAGCAGGACAACGTTAGCCGATCGGCGCGTTAATATTCCTGTTCGTTCTTGTTACTACTGCAATCGATACTAGCTCGGAGGAGGTGTGGTACATACTGAGGACATAAGGGCCATTGCTGCAGGTTTCTTGCTGAAGACGCACGACTTCCTGCAGCCGTTGGAGAAGCCGGGGGCAGCGTCTGAGGAGACGTCGTCGTCCTCGGGCGCTGGCGCCAGGCCGCAGCAGAAGCCGCCGCCGCCGCCGGTGGTGATCAACAAGCCGCAGCACGCGCTGCCCTTGCCCGGCGGCGTCGGCACCTTCAGCATCTGCCCCGCGCCGGCCGTGGTCAAGGCGGAGCCGCCGCTCGTGCTCTGGGGCCAGCCCGCGTCACAGCTCGGCGGACGAGGTACGTAATACGTTCGGCATGCTCGCGTGCGCGCTACAACCGATTTGTTAACCACCGCACGTGGCACTTGTTCCGTGCACCGCCGGGCCACGCACAATGTTATGTTCGTCAGGTCAGGCACACGGCTGCCGTCGCGTGCACGCGTCGCGCCGGCCGTGTGTTTCCGCGACGGGGACGCGGGCAGGTAGCTAGCTATAGGTGCGGCTCACGCGCGCGGCGTATTGGCCGTTGTGCTGTGGACGCGCGGTTCGGTGATCAGGCAGAGCGCTCCGTATCGCCAGTGCGTGCGGGGTCTCTGACGACGGAGAGCGGGTGAGGCGGCCTCTGCTCTCACTTTCGTCGTTCCAGTCGTCGTCGATCGACGGCGACGTGCCCGCCGCACCAACGCGCGCGCACTGCACAACACCTCGTCTTGTCCGTGCCTAAAGTTCCCTGCCCAACGAGTAACACACACCTCCGTGTCGCCCTTTCGTTGCGTGTTGGTTGGCCGTGCAGTTAGGCGTCGTGGAGTGGGCGCCGCCGGGTTTCTGTTCGTGTCGCACTCTCGCGTTGTTGTACGAGAGCGAGACGGGCCTCGTGCATGTACGCCGGCCAGCCGGCCGGGCCGGCCCCGGCGGTGGCCCATGTCGCCCGTGCAAATCCTGGTGCGTCCATGTGGCCGTTGTGCTGTGGACGCGCGGTGGCCCATGCCGTCCTCTCTCGCGCGACCCACCACGTGAGCTTCAGGTGCTCGGCCGCCGGCCCCGGCCCACGGATGGCCGTGCCTAGCCTCCTAGGCTCCTAGCCTAGCCTCGCCGCCGGCTACAGCCACGCTACACGCTAGCTGTTCCCCGTCCCCACTCCCACCGACCTGTGGGCCACACGCGTTCCCCGCCTGCACGATCCTTCGATAGCTGTTGGAAAAACAAAAAGGCGGTAAAGCTAAAGGCGGGTGCTTTGTTTGTGTGTGTTTGTTGTTGCTCTGTCCTCCACTCCGCAGGGCAGCAGCACCACCAGCAGTGGACGTTCCCCTTCGCCGGCGCCGGGCAGGCGGGGCGGCGGTGGAGGCGGGCCCATGGACTCGGGCTCCAGATCCAGCGGCGCCGCGAGGTCTCCTCCTCGCTCAAAGGTACTCCCCAATTCCGCTAAATCTGTTAACGATTCGTGTTTTTAGTCGAACAACGATGGTAGAATGTAATTTTGTTCTGGAATTTTGATTATTTCCACCCCATTATTATGTTTTTTTTGCCCCCCGAGGCCGCACCATTCCTGTACTCATCGGGGTAGCGTTCCCTCTTGGTTTAGCAGAGTCGACGGTGAGGAAGAGGACGAATAGTGTGGGAGGGATGAGTCTGCACGCGCTGATGGCGCCTGGCGCCGGCTCGCAGTGGCAGCCGGCCCACATCCACCAGCTCCACGCCCGCCTCCTCGTCTCGGCCGCCTAGCTGGCTCGTCGGCCGTGGCGCTCGCTCTGCTTCGTGCCGCCTGCCGCGTTAGCTTGTCCCCCTGCCTCCGCCCCCTTGCCCGCCACTTGCTCGACGGAATACACCACCCGTCCCCGCATCTCCTCCACGCCGCCGCGCGCCTCGCCAACCGCATCCGCGTGCCCTCCCTCGCGTTCCGTCCAGAGGCGGACCGACCAATATGGCGAGGTATGGCGGCCGCCATACCTAACTTCGGCGGAGAGACCCCCTCCTTCCCTCTTCTCCGTAAGCTCTGGCAGCGATGGAATCGCTTCTTGCCGCAGATTACGTTTGAGGAACGGTTGGCTTGAGGTGGAAGACGGCCAAGGCTTGTTGGGCTGCGGCCTGGATGCGTTTTTAAAGTGGGACCCAGCTTAAAAATTTAGGTAATCTTAAAAATTTTAAATCACAAATTTCTTTTTTACCAAACCTTTAGCATAGCTCACACGAAGACTATGTACTTACACATAACTTTGGTATTTTGACTCCCACTTTATAAAAATAGTTTGGTCATGGTACTATGCGTTATGTCATTAGCACAATAATAATAAAACGTTCATTACTTTTTACTCGGACGTGCAAAACTGGAATCCGTGGAAGGCTTATATAATCACCCATACATGTATAAGTTAATGAAAGTTTCAAATTACCATGCGCTCCTATACGGCTCCTATTCTATTTTTTCTATTTTGTTATAGAAATTTAACCTTTAGCAAAGCTCACACGAAGGCTATGAACTTACACATAATTTTGGTATTCATGCACTCGTCCGACCCCAACTTTATAAAAATTACTATGCGTTATGTCAATAATAATAAAATATTCATTACTTTTTACTCAGATGTGCAAAAGTGAAATGGGTTGTTCTACATATCAGTGGAAGGCTTATATAATCACCCACACATGTATAAGTCAATGAAAGTTTCAAATTTTGCCTTTATAAATTTGTTTTGGTCACCATACGCTCCTATAAATTTGTTTTGGTCCATACCGCTACCATTTCTGTTACGGGAAATAAGACCTAACAATATACAAATTTCTTTTTTACCAAACCTTTAGCATAGCTCAGACGAAGGCTATGTACTTACACATAATTTTGGTATTCATGCACTCGTCCGACTCCCACTTTATAAAAATTACTATACGTTATGTCATTAGCACAATAATAATAAAATATTCATTACTTTTTACTCGGATGTGCAAAAGTGGAATGGGTTGTTGTATATATCCGTGGAAGGCTTATATAATCACCCACACATGTATAAGTCAATGAAAGTTTCAAATTGTTTTGGTCACTATACGCTCCTATAAATTTGTTTTGGTCCATACCGCTCCCATTTTGTTACGGGAAATAAGACCTAACAATATACAAATTTCTTTTTTACCAAACCTTTAGCATAGCTCACACGAAGGCTATATACTTACACATAATGGGTCGGACGTGTGAGCTATGCTAAAGGTTTGGTAAAAAAGAAATTGAGGAGTATGGACCAAAACAAATTTATAGGAGCGTATGGAGACCAAAACAAATTTATAATGGCAAAATTTGAAACTTTCATTGACTTATACATGTGTGGGTGATTATATTCCACGGATATGTCGAACAACCCATTCCACTTTTGCACATTCGAGTAAAAAGTAATGAATATTTTATTATTATTGTGCTAATGACATAACGCATAGTACCATGACCAAACTATTTTTATAAAGTGGGAGTCGGACGAGTGCATGAATACCAAAATTATACGTAAGTACATAGCCTTCGTGTGAGCTGTGCTAAAGGTTTGGTAAAAAAGACATTGAGCCATATGCCAAAACAAATTTATAGGATCGTATGGTGACCAAAACAAATTTATAAAGGCAAAATTTGAAACTTTCATTGACTTATACATGTGTGGGTGATTATATAAGCCTTCCACGGATATGTACAACAACCCATTCCACTTTTGCACATTCGACTAAAAAGTAATGAATATTTTATTATTATTGTGCTAATGACATAATGCATAGTACGATGACCAAACTATTTTTATAAAGTGGGAGTCAGACGAGTGCATGAATACATCAGCTATGCTAAAGGTTTGGTAAAAAATAAATTTGTATATTGTTAGGTCTCATTTGGTAACAAAATGGGAGCCGCACCAAAAACATTTCTACGAGCGTATGGTGACCAAAACAAATTTATAAAGGTCAAATTTGAAACTTTCATTGACTTATACATGTGTGGGTGATTATATAAGCCTTCCACGGATATGTAGAACAACCCATTCCACTTTTGCACATTCGAGTAAAAAGTAATGAATATTTTATTATTATTATGCTAATGACATAACGCATAGTACCATGACCAAACTATTTTTATATAGTGGGAGTCGGACGAGTGCATGAATACCAAAATTATGCGTAAGTACATAGCATTCGTGTGAGCTGTGCTAAAGGTTTGGTAAAAAAGAAATTGAGCCGTATGGACCAAAACAAATTTATAGGAGCGTATGATGACCAAAACAAATTTATAAAGGCAAAATTTGAAACTTTCATTGACTTAGAGCAAGCCCATTGCGCGTCGTCGCATCGGCGGACGAGCCGAGACAACAGACAAGCTGATCCAACGCTTCGTCTCAACGTAAACAATAAAATATGGTACACAGAGGCCGGACAAACTATTGTTTACTCAACGCAGCACACAGATGAGAGCCGGAAGATGCGTCGGGCCCCACGGACGGTGCGACGCGACCGTCGCGGGCAGCGTCGACCAAGTGCGTCTCAGGGCCCTTTCTTCTCTCTTCCATATCAATTTTTTATTACCTGGCTTGTCGGTAAGACCATGCATTGGGCTTGCTCTTATACATGTGTGGGTGATTATATAAGCCTTCCACGGATATGTAGAACAACCACTTTTGCACATTCGACTAAAAAGTAATGAATATTTTATTATTATTGTGCTAATGACATAACGCATAGTACCATGACCAAACTATTTTTATAAAGTTGGAGTCGGACGAGTGCATGAATACCAAAATTATGTGTAAGTACATAGCCTTCGTGTGAGCTATGCTAAAAGATTGGTAAAAAAGAAATTTGTATATTGTTAGGTCTCATTTGGTAACAAAATGGGAGCCGCACCAAAACATTTATAGGAGCGTATGGTGACCAAAACAAATTTATAAAGGCAAAATTTGAAACTTTCAGTGACTTATACATGTGTGGGTGATTATATAAGCCTTCCATAGAACAACCTATTCCACTTTTGCACATTCGAGAAAAAAGTAATGAATATTTTATTATTATTGTGCTAATGACATAACGCATAGTACCATGACCAAACTATTTTTATAAAGTTGGAGTCGGACGAGTGCATGAATACCAAAATTATGTGTAAGTACATAGCCTTCGTGTGAGGTAAAAAAGAAATTTGTATATTGTTAGGTCTCGTTTGGTAACAAAATGAGAGCCGCACCAAAAACATTTATACGAGCGTATGGTGACCAAAACAAATTTATAAAGGCAAAATTTGAAATTTCATTGACTTATACATGTGTGGGTGATTATATAAACCTTCCACGGATATGTAGAATAACCCATTCCACTTTTGCACATTCGAGTAAAAAGTAATGAATATTTTATTATTATTATGCTAATGACATAACACATAGTAGCATGACCAAACGATTTTTATCAAGTGGGAGTCGGACGAGTGCATGAATACCAAAATTATGTGTAAGTACATTGCCTTCGTGTGAGCTATGCTAAAAGTTTGGTAAAAAAGAAATTTGTATATTGTTAGGTCTCATTTGGTAACAAAATGGGAGCCGCACCAAAAACATTTATAGGAGTGTATGGTGACCAAAACAAATTTAATAAAGGCAAAATTTGAAACTTTCATTAATGTGTGGGTGATTATATAAGCCTTCCACATATATGTCCCATTCCACTTTTGCACATTCGAGTAAAAAGTAATGAGTATTTTATTATTATTATTGTGCTAATGACATAACGCATAGTACCATGACCAAACTATTTTTATAAAGTTGGAGTCGGACGAGTGCATGAATACCAAAATTATGTGTAAGTACATAGCCTTCGTGTGAGCTGTGCTAAAGGTTTGGTAAAAAAGAAATTGAGCCGTATGGACCAAAACAAATTTATAGGAGCGTATGGTGACCAAAACAAATTTATAAAGGCCAAATTTGAAACTTTCATTGACTTATACATGTGTGGGTGATTATATAAGCCTTCCACGGATATGTACAACAACCCATTCCACTTTTGCACATTCGACTAAAAAGTAATGAATATTTTATTATTATTGTGCTAATGACATAATGCATAGTACCATGACCAAACTATTTTTATAAAGTGGGAGTCAAACGAGTGCATGAATACATCAGCTATGCTAAAGGTTTGGTAAAAAAATAAATTTGTATATTGTTAGGTCTCATTTGGTAACAAAATGGGAGCCGCACCAAAAACATTTATACGAGCGTATGGTGACCAAAACAAATTTGTAAAAGCCAAAATTTGAAACATTCATTGACTTATACATGTGTGGGTGATTATATAAGCCTTCCACGGATATGTAGAACAACCCATTCCAATTTTGCACATTCGAGTAAAAAGTAATGAATATTTTATTATTATTATACCATGACCAAACTATTTTTATAAAGTGGGAGTCGGACGAGTGCATGAATATCAAAATCATGCGTAAGTACATAGCCTTCGTGTGAGCTGTGCTAAAGGTTTGGTAAAAAAGAAATTGAGCCGTATGGACCAAAACAAATTTATAGGAGCGTATGGTGACCAAAACAAATTTATAAAGGCAAAATTTGAAACTTTAATTGACTTATACATGTGTGGTTGATTATATAAGCCTTCCACGGATATGTAGAACAACCCATTCCACTTTTGCACATTCGACTAAAAAGTAATGAATATTTTATTATTATTGTGCTAATGACATAATGCATAGTACCATGACCAAACTATTTTTATAAAGTGGGAGTCGGACGAGTGCATGAATACATCAGCTATGCTAAAGGTTTGGTAAAAAATAAATTCGTATATTGTTAGGTCTCATTTGGTAACAAAATGGGAGCCGCACCAATAACATTTATACGAGCGTATGGTGACCAAAACAAATTTATCAAGGCAAAATTTGAAACTTTCATTGACTTATACATGTGTGGGTGATTATATAAGACTTCCACGGATATGTAGAACAACCCATTCCACTTTTGCACATTCGAGTAAAAAGTAATGAGTATTTTACTATTATTGTGCTAATGACATAACGCATAGTACCATGACCAAACTATTTTAATAAAGTGGGAGTCGGACGAGTGCATGAATACCAAAATTATGTGTAAGTACATAGCCTTCGTGTGAGCTATGCTAAAAGTTTGGTAAAAAAGAAATTGAGTCGGATGGACCAAAACAAATTTATAGGAGCGTATGGTGACCAAAACAAATTTATAAAGGCAAAATTTGAAACTTTCATGGACTTATACATGTGTGGGTGATTATATAAGCCTTCCATGGATGTGTAGAACAACCCATTCCACTTTTGCACATTCGGGTAAAAAGTAATGAATATTTTATTGTTATTCTGCTAATGACATAACACATAGTAGCATGACCAAACTATTTTTATAAAGTGGGAGTTAGACGAGTGCATGAATACCGAAATTATGTGTAAGTACATTGCCTTCGTGTGAGCTATGCTAAAGGTTTAGTAAAAAAGAAATTTTCGTATCAAAATAGTATAGGAGCCGTATGGACTAAAACAAAATTTATAGGAGCGTATGGTGACCAAAACAAATTTATAAAGGCAATCTTTGAAACTTCCATTGACTTATTCATGTGTGGGTGATTATATAAGCCTTCCACGGATATGTAGAACAACCCATTCCACTTTTGCATATTCGAGTAAAAAGTAATGAATATTTTATTATTATTGTGCTAATGACATAACGCATAGTACTATGACCAAACTATTTTTACAAAGTGGGAGTCGGACGAGTGCATGAATACCAAAATTATGTGTAAGTACATAGCCATCGTGTGAGCTGTGCTAAAGGTTTGGTAAAAAAGAAATTTGTATATTGTTAGGTCTCATTTGGTAACAAAATGGGAGCCGCACCAAAAACATTTATACGAGCGTATGGTGACCAAAACAAATTTATAAAGGCAAAATTCGAAACTTTCGTTGACTTATACATGTGTGGGTGAAGGATATGTAGAACAACCCATTCCACTTTTGCACATACGACTAAAAAGTAATGAATATTTTATTATTATTGTGCTAATGACATAACCCATAGTACCATGACCAAACTATTTTTTAAAAGTGGGAGTCGGACGAGTGCATGAATACCAAAATTATGTGTAAGTACATAGCCTTCGTGTGAGCTATGCTAAAGGCTTGGTAAAAAAGAAATTTGTATACATTTATAGGAGCGTATGGTGACCAAAACAAATTTATAAAGGCAAAATTTGAAACTTTCATTGATGTGTGGGTGATTATATAAGCCTTCCACACATATGTAGAACAACCCATTCCACTTTTGCACATTCGAGTAAAAAGTAATGAATATTTTATTATTATTGTGCTAATGACATAACACATAGTACCATGACCAATCTATTTTTATAAAGTGGGAGTCGGACGAGTGCATGAATACCAAAATTATGTGTAAGTACATAGGCTTCGTGTGAGCTATGCTAAAGGTTTGGTAAAAAGGAAATTGAGGAGTATGGACCAAAACAAATTTATAGGAGCGTATGGTGACCAAAACAAATTTATAAAGGCAAAATTTCAAACTTTCATTGACTTATACATGTGTGGGTGATTATATAAACCTTCCACGGATATGTAGAACAACCCATTCCACTTTTGCATACTCGAGTAAAAAGTAATGAATATTTTACTATTATTGTGCTAATGACATAACGTATAGTACCATGACCAAACAATTTTTATAAAGTGGGAGTCGGACGAGTGCATGAATACCAAAATTATGCGTAAGTACATAGCCTTCGTGTGAGCTGTGCTAAAGGTTTGGTAAAAAAGAAATTGAGCCGTATGGACCAAAACAAATTTATAGGAGCGTATGGTGACCAAAACAAATTTATAAAGGCAAAATTTGAAACTTTCATTGATTTATACATGTGTGGGTGATTATATAAGCCTTCCACGGATATGTACAACAACCCATTCCACTTTTGCACATTCGACTAAAAAGTAATGAATATTTTATTATTATTGTGCTAATGACATAATGCATAGTACCATGACCAAACTATTTTTATAAAGTGGGAGTCGGACGAGTGCATGAATACATCAGCTATGCCAAAGGTTTGGTAAAAAATAAATTTGTATATTGTTAGGTCTCATTTGGTAACAAAATGGGAGCCGCACCAAAAACATTTATACGAGCGTATGGTGACCAAAACAAATTTATAAAGGCAAAATTTGAAACTTTCATTGACTAATACATGTGTGGGTGATTATATAAGCCTTCCACGGATATGTAGAACAACCCATTCCACTTTTGCACATTCGAGTAAAAAGTAATGAATATTTTATTATTATTATGCTAATGACATAACGCATAGTACCATGACCAAACTATTATTTTTATAAAGTGGGAGTCGGACGAGTGCATGAATACCAAAATTATGCGTAAGTACATAGCCTTCGTGTGAGCTGTGCCAAAGGTTTGGTAAAAAAGAAATTGAGCCGTATGGACCGAAACAAATTTATAGGAGCGTATGGTGACCAAAACAAATTTATAAAGGCAAAATTTGAAACTTTAATTGACTTATACATGTCTGGTTGATTATATAAGCCTTCCACGGATATGTAGAACAAACCCATTCCACTTTTGCACATTCGACTAAAAAAGTAATGAATATTTTATTATTATTGTGCTAATGACATAATGCATAGTACCATGACCAAACTATTTTTATAAAGTGGGAGTCGGACGAGTGCATGAATACATCAGCTGTGCTAAAGGTTTGGTAAAAAATAAATTTGTATATTGTTAGGTCTCATTTGGTAACAAAATGGGTGCCGCACCAAAAACATTTGTACGAGCGTATGGTGACCAAAACAAATTTATAAAGGCAAAATTTGAAACTTTCATTGACTTATACATGTGTGGGTGATTATATAAGCCTTCCACGGATATGTAGAACAACCCATTCCACTTTTGCACATTCGAGTAAAAAGTAATGAGTATTTTATTATTATTGTGCTAATGACATAACGCATAGTACCATGACCAAACTATTTTATAAAGTGGGAGTCGGACGAGTGCATGAATACCGAAATTATGTGTAAGTAAATAGCCTTCGTGTGAGCTATGCTAAAAGTTTGGTAAAAAAGAAATTGAGTCGTATGGACCAAAACAAATTTATAGGAGCGTATGGTGACCAAAACAAATTTATAAAGGCAAAATTTGAAACTTTCATGGACTTATACATGTGTGGGTGATTATATAAGCCTTCCATGGATATGTAGAACAACCCATTCCACTTTTGCACATTCGAGTAAAAAGTAATGAATATTTTATTGTTATTGTGCTAATGACATAACGCATAGTAGCATGACCAAACTATTTTTATAAAGTGGGAGTTAGACGAGTGCATGAATACCAAAATTATGTGTAAGTACATTGCCTTCGTGTGAGCTATGCTAAAGGTTTGGTAAAAAAGAAATTTTCGTAACAAGATAGTATAGGAGCCGTATGGACCAAAACAAAATTTATAGGAGCGTATGGTGACCAAAACAAATTTATAAAGGCAAACTTTGAAACTTCCATTGACTTATACATGTGTGGGTGATTATATAAGCCTTCCACGGATCTGTAGAACAACCCATTCCACTTTTGCACATTCGAGTAAAAAGTAATAAACATTTTATTATTATTGTGCTAATGACATAACGCATAGTACTATGACCAAACTATTTTTACAAAGTGGGAGTCGGACGAGTGCATGAATACCAAAATTATGTGTAAGTACATACTAAAGGTTTGGTAAAAAAGAAATTTGTATATTGTTAGGTCTCATTTGGTAACAAAATGGGAGCCGCACCAAAAACATTTATACGAGCGCATGGTGACCAAAACAAATTTATAAAGGCAAAATTTGAAACTTTCATTGACTTATACATGTGTGGGTGATTATATAAGCCTTCCACGGATATAGAACAACCCATTCCACCTTTGCACATTCGAGTAAAAAGTAATGAATATTTTATTATTGTTGTACTAATGACATAACGCATAGTACCACGACCAAACTATTTTTATAAAGTGGGAGTCGGACGAGTGCATGAATACCAAAATTATGTGTAAGTACATAGCCTTCGTGTGAGCTATACTAAAGGTTTGGTGAAAAAGAAATTTGTATATTGTTAGGTCTCATTTGGTAACAAAATGGGAGCCGCACCAAAAACATTTATAGGAGCGTATGGTGACCAAACAAATTTATAAAGGCAAAATTTGAAACTTTCATTGACATATACATGTGTGGGTGATTATATAAGCCTTCCACGGATATGTATAACAACCCATTCCACTTTTGCACATTGGAGTAAAAAGTAATGAATATTTTATTATTATTGTGCTAATGACATAATGCATACTACCATGACCAAACTATTTTTGCACATCCAAACCCCTAGCGTACTATTAACCGCTCCATCCATGGCGAGGCTGCAGGGATGTAGGAGTGGGGGGAGGAGGGGGTCTTCTCGGCGCCTAATTTAGGTCTGGCAGCCGCCATACTTTAACATTCTGCTTTTAAGCTCAAGGAATCGGAGCACCTACAAACGTAACCTAGCAAAGTTGTTCAGATCTTTGGAAAAGATTCAAGAGCAAGGGGGGGCCAGGCCCCATCTGGCCCTAACGTGGCTCCGCCAGTGATCGCCAAAACGTGACTCTCTACGGCCTGAACGGCGTCCAAAACCGTCCCAACTCCGTCCCGTTCAGGCCGTTTACGACGTTTTTTTCGTTTTTGACCGACTAAACGGGTCAACAGTTTATGGTGCCGCCGAGGGCCTAAACTGCACGTTGGGCTGTCGTTTAACGTTTAGACGCGTCTAAACGACCGTTTAAACCCGTTTAGGAAAACTTTGGGTATTATACGTTATGTCATTAGCACAATAATAATCCCCACCGCTATTGCCATCCCTGCTCGCCACCAAGGCAGGCGAGAAGGAGGTCGCGGCGCCGATCGGTTTTTCTTGGTTCGTGATCAGCCATTTTTTTTTTTAGAATACTCAGACACTCACCCTAAGAGCATCTTCGAAAACCGAGCCGGCAAATTTAGAGATTGACGGGCGCGGCGCTGTCGACGGGAGCGTCCAGAAGCTTGGCTCCAGGCCCTTTCGCTCGTGATCAGCCGGTTAGGTAGGTCTATTTTTCTTTTTCTTTTTTTTTTTTAGGGACGGTTAGGTAGGTCTATTTTTTTTTTTTTTTTTTGAACCTCTCATTCCTGAATACAAGAGTAGTATCTGTTCGTGTACAATAAAGAAGACAACAACGCACACACACGAACACTCCTACACCTATATCCAGAAAAAACAAACGCGTCCCTCAAGAGATTGAAGCACGACTATCACCACGCGGAGAGAGGTACAATAGAAACAAAGTCCAAACAGATTACAGAAGAAAGATGACATTAAAGAAAGAGACCCGAAAGAGCCCCCCAGCTCCGACGCCGCAAGACGCACTTCCAAACAAGCCGAAGCCGCCGTCGCACAACGCGCCGCAGACTCCGTACCGTCGCTTGACAAACGCCGCCGACAGACACAGCTCCAACGTGGCCGGCACGCCGCAGACAGCCGAAGCTTGAACATCATCACCTCCTCTGCAACCGTGGACGAGCTCCCCTGAACGAGATCCACAGGACCCCAACTCCACGAACTCACCGACAGCGGTGGAGAGCAAGACGCCGTCAATACGGCGGAAGTTCGGGAGACAATATTCCAAAGACACATCGTCACCGCCGCGCCTCCGATGTGCCACGGAAAGCACCATCCAACACCAGCATCCATGCCGGCGTGGCACAAAAGATCACCGCATCACTCCAGCAGTCGTGGCCCACGAGCCGAAGCGGCCCACAAGCTGAGCTCTCCCACGCAGCCCGAACCGGCCCATCAAAAGAATCTCCCACGCGGCCCGATCCGGGGCGCTCCTGCGCGGCCCACAAACCGGGGGCGCACCCGCGCGGCCCACGACGGATCGGGACCGGGACACACCCTCTCGGCGACAGGAGCCTCCAGGAGCTTCGCCCACCTTCGACGCCGCGCAGCCATCACCGCCCGCCTGATCGTCGCCGGGAGCGACGAGAAAGCCCAAACCGAAGCCACAACCACCAGCCAGCGACGCGGCGACAACAGAAGCTTCTACTCTTCTAAAGAGAAAAAGCTACAAACAAACCTCACAAGCTTCCCCATCCAACGCCGCCGCAGCCGCCGTCGAGGACGAAGCAAGGAGGAGCAAAATCGCCAGCCAGGTAAGCAGCACCGGCCAGCAAAGTCCTCCAGAAGACCCCATCTCCCGTGCACCCGCCATCACCGACGAGAACAAGAGAAAGGAGATCGAGGAGGCTTATTAGCTCAACCGGCTTCACCGCCGTGAGCAAACAAACCCAAACCTATTCTAGGACTAATAGGCTAGGTAATTTACACCGCACGACGAGATCGAGGTTCCCCCCAACCTGAGGCACCGAAGAGGTCGCCGGAGGCAAGGGGGAACCGCGAAATCGCCGCCGGAAAAACTCGTCCGCCTCGGTTTCGCCTCTGTTTACTGTAGCAAAGGGAAAACGAGGGGAAGAAGAACTGTCTTCATGATGGTCTTTCTTAGGTAGGTCTATTTGGCTTAGCATTTGTCACCGTACTTCCTTGGCGAACGGGAGGTCCACTGCTAGGGCCCAAGGTCATCTCCAGTTGTCGCATCGGCTTACAGATAATGGGATTATATGCTTTGAAGCCTGCTGTATATCTGGGCCGGGGTCCCTAACTTCGATGGGCCCTAGTTTGCCGCACCTTTTGCGGTAGCCCAGAGCCGGGCATGCGAACGGGCAGTGTAGGAACAAGTGTTCGACCTGTGGATCGTGGAACATTTGACAAACCATATGTAATCTCCGCTTGTTGTTACCGATAGATATTTCTAATTTAGTTTTCTCAACCAGTTTGTACTTATCAATGTAACATTTTTATACCATCGATATTAGTTTCATCTAAAAAAACAGTTGGAATTTTCACCCGTAGATCTCATCTCAGAATCATGACACGCTGCACCTCTTTGGCTGCATAAATCATGATAATTCGATCGATTGTCCACTAGGCGTATGCAACATGCTCTTGCGATATTGCTCGCCCAAACAGTAGCCTGCCTGTACGTTACCCAGTACCCCACATCCGCTGATGAAAAAAGATTAATTGTCTTTCATTGCCACATGTCAGAAATTGATTGGCCTGCACCGAATAAGTACATGGCACCCTGCACGGGTTTAGGCTTCGTTTTTCCCTCCCTCAGGAGTAAATAACAAGCATGTGGAAATTTGTCCATTCTCAAACATATCTACATACACAGTGGCAAGAACCACGATGCACGACATACATACCCTACAACTTGCAGCACACAAGTACTTCAACCAATGAAGTAAACCGTCAAATTTCTGTCACACACATATCCTACGGATATGATTGTTCCATATTTGAAGGAATAATAGCCAAAAAAAACTAAAGTGCCACATTTACTAGTCCATATGGTAGTTCATCACAGCCGAAACATATGATATTCCCTAAGAAAAATAACACAAGTATATATCTTCATAGTGCTTCAAGATATTTCCTAACACTTCCAGGGATATCAACTTCATTTTGTGACCATAAGAGAGCCTTTTTCACAAGTTCCACACGAAAGTGACACATGATATCCTGTGCATAAGATAAAATAATCTAGTTAGTGCACAAATTAAACTCTAGTGTTTGAAATTTGTATTCATTGTAAAAGGTGATGTATATATGTACTCTAAACAAATCAATTACTTTTCAAGGGAAAGGTTTCAAAAAAACATACGACCTTGTTGATTTCACTGCGCAGCTTGTGACCGTTCCACAGTTCTATGAACTTCAAAACATAGTATCCGCATAAGTGACTGTCTCCCTGGGTGGGTACTGTTGCATGCACGAAGTTTTTTGTCCATCTTTTCGCCAACCCAATATGATGCATAAGTCCATTCATACCATCAACAATTTTTTCTTTTGCTTCCTTATGATGCTCCTCTCTATTATTTCCTTTAGGATCATGGTCCCGTGGCATTGAGTCTAGAATAGTGATAGCTTCCTCTTCCTTACCAAAGCAATACAAGCTGTAGTGGTCCTGTTGCCCAACTGGCACGAGTATCTAGTGCAAAACATCCAGGTAAATTAAACATAGCAGTATATATAACCAAACGGAAAACCTGAATTATAAGAGGCACATACCATTTTGCAAGCAGATGTATTTTTAACAAATTTTCCCTTTAATTTCCAAGCGATTAATGTCACCCTTTAATACGATGTCACCCAATGAATACTTGCTTCTTAGAGAGGAATCGCCAATTAATCCAAAAAGATATGAAGCCAACTGTTTCACAGCTATGTTAGTTTGAGCACACGCCATAGTTCTCTGATTCTTCATCAGAAGCATATGTAGCATCACCGCTAGTGTTTTTGTTTTACCAGTGCCTGGGGGCCCCCAAACTAACCTCACTGAAGTGTGAGTGCATGTGGTTGCTGAAAGGCAACTTGCAACTGCATCAAGCTGTGATTCATTCAACTCAAATTTCTGAATATAACCTTTGATGTCTTGTTGTTCATTACTGCTGCACTTTGCACAATGTTCATCCTACAACATCAATTAGATAACTTTGATAACTTTAATGCTCAATGGAAATGAGGTAGGAGTTGCTAAAAAATATGTATGTGAATAATGAAGACACTATCAAACAAACTAGTGATACAAAATTATACTATTGCGAGAAAAAGCATGGAATCTTTTTTAACTTAATAAAGCATGCAACACATTCATTTAGCACAATTAAAATGGGAGTAGCAACTAAGGAACAATATCAATGAGGCCTTATGTTTGTTGAATAGTGAAAACACATTGTAATCCAAAAACTCACCTTATAATTACCATCCACCAAGATATCATTCGAAAACCCCTTCAGAAGACGTTTCATGGCACTCCAAATGCGTTCATAGGTTGTCATATTAATCATGCGGTACATAAAGTGCTCCTTTCCTTCAATGTACTGTGATGCCCGGGCATTAATCGTATGTTCATTACTATTACTTTTAGTGACCCATAAGAACGTACATGATTTGATATCATGAACATTATTTAGACTCGATTTTGAAATCAATAATAGATCATTCTGATATGGCATAGATCCCCGCGAATCAAGCTTGAATTTATAATTCAATTTATTTTCTGACACAACATCGCCCTTAACTTTTTCCGCGTCCTTTATAGCTGAACAAATATCACCACGAATCTCCTCCAAAAGTGGACCACAAAAAGAATCCATGTAATGACTCATGTTCCTAAAATCCGTTGGTAACCTGTAAAACAATACGGTTTCACGAATTTACATATTTGTTTTAATGCTAATTTGAACTTAGTCTAGCAAGCTATAATTTTTTAAAGAAGGCATGCATAGATGGTCATATTCAACATTCATTATCTTAGGAACCTAGGTGCAATCCACACAACAAATCATAAGTAGTCTATCATTAGCAGTCTCATGAAAAAAATAAAGGTAACAAACTAGGCCAATTATGTGCAAAACCCCACAGAATTCTTCATATCCACAAAAAATATCTAATAAAAAATGAAGGTAGAGATGTGGTCACGAGTGGCTGTTTTTCACCTGTGGTATCTTTTCATTCATGATTTCCTTGGAGAGCACAATCTGTTGGAGGCTCTCATTCTGCAACTTCCAATAAAAATCACCCATTGATGCGCCATCCACGCTATGAGGACCAGCATATGTATCAAGTCGCATCTCTTCTACGCACCTTGGACCAGCCTAATACATCTTTATCCATTTAGCTAGGGAAATCACACGTAAATTTATAAAATCAATTAGTAAAATCAATGGAAAGGATATAAAGTACATCACCTGCGTTACATCCGCATCCCAGTTATTTTTATAATCTGATTGTTGTGATTGCAAATGCGTATGATTACGCTCTTCAACATACTGATCCTAATCAAATTAGGAAGGAAACAAGGTAACCGTTATTATACCTTTCAGGTGCGTATGATCATGTAAAATCAGTTTACAAATTATTAATGTACCTCAAGGACATTAAAATCATGACTTTTGGTAAGAGTTGACTCGTTTGGGATATGGTTTACTGAGTTATCTAACTGCATTGGATCCTGCGTAATAAGAATTTGAACTCTTCAGCATAGCAATCCAATAATTTATGTAAATGTTGGAAGAAGTCCATTTTGCGCAAGTAGCTTCACCTCATCCATGGTGCCCAGAGCATGGTAATCCTTTTCTTTAAATTGCCCCTCTTGTTTGTCCTGGAAAAATGAATAAGGTTATGAATTGGAGGCAGTGAATGAAAATACGTACAAAAAACTAATGGGAGTTACCATAAGAAGCGAGGGAGTATGATATGTGGCGTCATCATTAACAGCGGGTGTCTTCGTGCACAAATTTGCTCTTTCCTGAGTGGAGACATTTGGGTCAAAAATGCCCTCTTTCACACAATTGTGGGAAAGGGACTGCATAGGATCAGGAATATGGACCTCCACAGCTGCTTTGTCAGATCCTGCTGCATGAGATGCAGCAATATGCGGCTCTTGTACATTCTAAAAAATAAATAAATGCAAAGGGGAATTGCAGCTAATAATGAGATCAAGACGAAGGTTAATGATGATAGTATTTAAATTCACATAACTAATGATATAACTTGAATAAATGAAAAATACTTTATGAAATAAAAAACATATATATCAGAATCCATGTTGATTTGTCCGAGCGAAAATCCCATCAAAGAAGAATTAAAATGGTAAAAAGAAATGAAGGGAAAAGAATGGTATGTTGTTTTAGGGTTACTATTAACCATTTATCATCAATACACAACTAAGCGGATTGATGTTACCAGATTCATCATGTAAAGTACTTTCATACCATGTATGTACAGAAATTACACACCAAGGTACCACCTTGTAAAGGTCTATGCCCTAAACAGCTTCTACAAAGTAAAATATCATTACTAATTAATAGATGGTCATATTCAACATTCATTATCTTAGGAACCTAGGTGCAATCCACACAACAAATCATAAGTAGTCTATCATTAGCAGTCTCATGAAAAAAAATAAAGGTAACAAACTAGGCCAATTATGTGCAAAACCCCACAGAATTCTTCATATCCACAAAAAATATCTAACAAAAGGGGATGGTAGAGATGTGGGCACCTGAAGCATGATTTTCTTGGAGAGCACAATCTCTTTGGGCAAATTCCAATTTAAATGACACATTGATGCGCTATTCAAAGCAAGGGGAAGGTAGAGATGTGGGCTGTTCACGTGAACCATCTTTTCATTCATGATTTCCTTGGAGAGCACAATCTGATTGGGCAACTTCCAATTCTCTTCTACGCACCTTGGACGAGCAATATTTGATGCTAGTGAAGATGTACAGACATCTAAAGGATTGGAACAAAGACTATCTGGTGAAGGAGGATTTGGAGTAAGAGCAAGATTATCTCTAGGATTTCCACACCAAGTATGAGAAGGAGCTATCCAAGCAAGTGGTTTTGGATTTGGAGCAAAATTATCTGCACCTTGATCATTAGGTGGAGTGGGCTCACTCAAGTCCTTAATTAGATCAATTGCCTCTCCCATTTTATTCATACAATTATTCAACACATCTCTTTTTCTTCTCTCTGACTTGTGTAGCACTTTTGACAGATCCTGATGTATCCTCTCCATTCGACTCAAAATCTCTGAAAGATCATCGTTAGGCGAATTCATTTACTTGAGTTGAGTACTATCTTCCTTCAACAGGAATCAACGAGAAATCGAGGAAAGTTGACCTCGACACAGCCACTTATTTCGACAAATATTCACCGATTCTCCATTCCCAATCCGCCATATCAGCCCTTGTTGAAGTGCTTCTCTACCAGAAAAAATATGGCCCCATGTGCCTCCTCTTCTAGTGGCACTGCCCCACCCCCCCCCCCCCCCCCCCCCCCCCCCCCCCCCCCCTCCTCTAGTGGCACTGCCTCCCCCTGCTCCTCTACCTCTTCCTCCACCTCCTCCTCTAAGCTGCCACCTTCTTCACCGTCATTCTCTACCTCATCCTCCTCTTCATGGTCAAATTGAGCATCTCCAAGTGAATGATTTGGAGGAAAAGGATGATATGGCTTTATCTTTTGTGGAAGGCTCTCCCACTCCTTCTGTGTCATGAGATCGTGCTTGTAGAAAATGTAGCAAAGATAAGGTGCGAGTCCAAGTTTCCATGTGATCCTCCATTATGCATTCCTCCATTTCACAGATCAAGAAATCAATCAAGTCAAATTGTTTTTTGTCCATGAAATACCATAAAATCCATTGAAGCATAATTGATATCTTCTTCCCCCTGCCATGCCGTGCAAAAAGAGTCTTGCGGATTGCAGCAAGTGCGAATTTGACATTTGGCTTGAGTTGAGAAGCGTCACTTCTGAATTCTCCCATATGTGGAGACCTGTAAAATTTCCGAATTTCATCAAGTGGAGGAAGGCAACCGCTCTTGCCTTGAGGGCGTCTAGGGGGCACAACGTTTGGAAAAGCAAGATTGTGAATCCTTTCACCATTCATCTTTTCATGGGACACACCAAGAGCTTTAGCTATGTCGTTTCTAGTAAGAACCTCCACTTTGTTCTTGAACATGAAGTGGATACTGGATCTATCTTTTGGGATCCACAAAGTTGCATAGAACTGTAAAATAAGTTCTATGTCATAACTCTTTGCATCAATCAGAAGGTTATTTAATCCCTCTATGCATGTGAATTTTTGCTCTATGTCATATGTTGCTGCCATGTTCATTGCCTCCCATTTTTCAATATAAAAATGATCCCGAATTATTTTCTTCTCCTTCTTGTATGCACTGAATAAATCTTGTTGCACACTAGTCCAAAAACGCTCATCAACTACTTTTGGATCCTTCTCTGTGGGGTGCCACTTATTGTATGGCTTTTGTCTAAGCTTCTTCACTTCACTACCCCTCAAAGTACTACTCCGTGGTGGACTAGTATTCCTCAGACGAGAAGAACGGCGGCGACGTTGACCCACATCAGCTGGAAAAGCATCGCAAGGACTGTCAGGTATTTTCCTTTTCCTTTCCCTTTTCTTTCCCATGCTTGAGAATAGCTGCAAGTGGAAAATAGAAGGACTGTCAACTATTGATGAAAGGCTACCAAGTACACCATGAGAGGCTTTTCAATATATGAAAAAAGGCAATAGCGAGAAATTGCATATGCATTTCAAGTCATACAGAAAAAAGCCATAAGATACATTTGGTGCGCTTATTGGTGCGCTGTATTTAAGCGTAGCGATGCTAACAATTTGCCATGCTTGACAATAGCTGCAAGTGGCATATCCTCTTTCATGCAAAGAGTTGGCAAGTTTAAAGGCATGGTACAAATGGCCAACTCTAGAGACCCAAACATTTATTCGCTTCATTGCCAAAGGCGTAAGTACTGTATTGGTACTAAATCAAAAAAGAAGATACTTAACCCAAGGCAAAACATGAGGTATCAGGTAGCTTGATTCATATGTACGACACCTATTTTCCTAGTGACAATTGGGAATAAACAATTAATTTGCATTAAACAATAGCACAGATTCCAAACAAGATTAACCTGGGATCACACAACCTAAAATAATCACCTTCAGGCTCACGTAGATGTCCAGCACCTCTTGGCGCAGCTCTTCTTCTTACTCCCTGCTTCTTCTCACAGCAGCAACTAGCAAAGACGCAACTGTGAGCACAGGACTTCTCCTTCCCTCCTTCCACAGCTCACGGTGCAGCTGCAGTCACTCCATCCTTCACAGTCCACGGGTGAGGCTGCAAGTCTTCTTGTCCGCCCTCGCTCCTTCCACGTCTTCTTCTCCCTCCCTCCTCCCACAAGCACGGTGCTCCTCGTTAGAACGTCCCTGGGCGCAGCTGCACCGTCCCCATCGAAGCTCCTTGGACTTGCCCTCCTACTACTCCTCCATGGGCGGCGGCTCTTGGGATTGAACCCGCGGGGATTTGGGCTAGGACGCGCCGGAGGTCGGCAGGATTGGAGGTCGGCGGCGGCTCTAGGGTTCGGATCCGGCGGGATTTGAGGTGAGGGGCGCGGTGAGGGATTAGAGTGGCGCCGTGGTGAGGGATTAAGGGCGGGCGGCGCGATTGATGGCAGCCGGCGGCGACGGCGGCGAGGCGGGCCGCGGGCGTGCGACACAGAGCAGCAGTGGCAACTGAGCCTCCGCCAAAGCCCAATCACGTAGCCGCGCCGAGCCGGCGGGCCGTTGATCCGGTCAGCGCTTTCTCTTTTTTTTTTTTCTTTGAAGAAACTCAAAGATACACTCCTTTCTTTTGAAGAAACAATATAAACATCTTGTCGCGCCTAAATATCCACCATGGATGGACTAGGGTGCTCCATGCCAAAATAATATTGTAAATACATAATAGTATGTATACAATCTTCTACCGAGAATAATTTCTCTTTTGATTTAGAAATAGAATTTGGTGTCATTCAAAATAAATTGTTGAACTCGTAGTGGAGAAGGCTACGTACTATGCGCTATATCATTATATATCACTAGAATAAAAAAAAATTTGCTTATCATTAGAATCATGGTTGCAAATAGCCCGCTATAGCTCCGCTATAGCTTCGCTATAGCTTTTTGAGATAGATGCCGCGACGATATTGCATATATTACCGCTAATGCCGCTAACTCCGCTTTGCGGTTAAATAGCTCCGCTTTTTTTATCCGCTAACTCCGCGATACTAATTTATGAACTTATGTGCTTATGTTTTGTGATTCATAAATCGTAAGTCAAGTGATGTGATAAATTTGTTTCATTCATAGTTCAAATGATGCTTTCTTTCTTGATTCTGTGGATTGTTTCACCTCTTGAAAAGATAATAAATACATGCTAGGACGTTGATACGCTTGGACAAACGCGTGCACTTTTGAATCGTGGGTTGAAATTGACAAATTTACTAATATTTTGACCAAAAGTTTACTTTATTTTGCAAACCGCTATTGGCAATAGCTGCCGCTATAGCTGCGCTATAGCTCCTATAGCTTTTCTGAGAGCACTCCGCTAAACTCTTTAGCCCGCTATTTGCAACATTGATTAGAATAAAAAAAATATTCATTACTTTTTACTTGGATGTGCAAATGGGTATTTCTGCACATATCCGTGGATAGCTTATACAATTGCACACACATTTATTAGGCCTAATTTACAAAAAGAAATAGCGTATGGTGACAAAAAAATTTATAAAGGAAAAATTTGAATATTTCACTAACTTATGTGTAATTGTATAAGGGTTTAGGCCTCCTTTGGAACGCACGAGAAAATCCACGCACATGACTCATTCCACTTTGCACATCGAGTAAAAAAGTGATGAATATTTTGTTATTATTATGACCAAAATAGTTTTAGTACCATGACTAAAATATTTTTATAATGTCGAATTTTTGCGAGTGCACGGATACCAATGTAATGTGTAATTAAATAGCTTTTGTGTGGACTACGTACTACCTTCTAAAAATTTCATAAGAAAAACCAATTTAAATATTATTAGGTTTTTGGTAATGAAATAGCGTATGTGTGGGAACAAATTTATAGGAGCGTATGGTGACCAAAACAAATTTATAAAGGCAAACTTTGAAACTTTCATTGACTTATATATTTGTGGGTGATTATATAAGCCATCACGGATATGTAGAACAACCCATTCCACTTTTGCACATTCGAGTAAAAAGTAATGAATATTTCATTATTATTGTGCTAATGACATAACGCATAGTACCATGACCAAACTATTTTTATAAAGTGGGAGTCGGACGAGTGCATAGGCTTCGTGTGAGCTATGCTAAAGGTTTGGTAAAAAAATGGACCAAAACAAATTTATAGGAGCGTATGGTGACCAAAACAAATTTATAAAGGCAAAATTTGAAACTTTCATTGACTTATACATGTATGGGTGATTATATAACCTTTCCACCCATATGTAGAACAACCCATAACGCATAGTACCATGACCAAACCATTTTTATAAAGTGAGAGTCGGACGAGTGCATAGCCTTCATGTGAGCTATGCTAAAGATTTGGTAAAAAAAGAAATTTCTATTGACCAAAACAAATTTATAGGAGCGTATGTGACCAAAACAAATTTATAAAGGCAAAATTTGAAACTTTCATTGACTTATACATGTATGGGTGATTATATATGCCTTCTAGAACAACCCATTCCACTTTGGCACATTCGAGTAAAAAGTAATGAATATTTTTTTATTGTGCTAATGACATAACGCATAATATCATGACCAAACTATTTTTATAAAGTGGGAGTAGGAGGAGTGTATGAATGCCAAAATTATATGTAAGTACATAGGCTTCGTGTGAGCTATGCTAAAGGTTTGGTAAAAAAGAAATTTCCGTAACAAAATAGAATAGGAGCCGTATGGACCAAAACAAGGAGCGTATGGTGACTAAAACAAATTTATAAAGGCGAAATTTGAAACTTTCATTGACTTATACATGTATGGGTGATTGTATAAGCTTTCGAGGGATATGTATAACAACCCATAACGCATAGTACCATGACCAAACTATTTTTATAAAGTGGAAGTCGGACGAGTGCATGAATACCAAAATTATGTGTAAGTACATAGCCTTCGTGTGAGCTATGCTAAAGGTTTGGTAAAAAAGAAATTTCCGTAACAAAATAGAATAGGAGCCGTAGTTATAGGAGCGTATGGTGACCAAAACAAATTTATAAAGGCAAAATTTGAAACTTTCATTGACTTATATATTTGTGGGTGATTATATAAGCCTTCACGGATATGTAGAACAACCCATTCCACTTTTGCACATTCGAGTAAAAAGTAATGAATATTTAATTATTATTGTGCTAATGACATAACGCATAGTACCATGACCAAACTATTTTTATAAAGTGGGAGTCGGACGAGTGCATGAATACCAAAATTATGTGTAAGTACATAGGCTTCGTGTGAGCTATGTTTAGGTTTGGTAAAAAAGAAATTTCCGTAACAAAATAGAATAGAAGCCGTATTGACCAATACAAGGAGCGTATGGTGACTAAAACAAATTTATAGAGGCCAAATTTGAAACTTTCATTGACTTATACCTGTATGGGTGATTATATAAGCTTTCCACGGATATGTATAATGACCCATAACGCATAGTACCATGACCAAACTATTTTTATAAAGTGGAAGTCGGACGAGTGCATGAATACCAAAATTATGTGTAAGTACATAGCCTTCGTGTGAGCTATGCTAAAGGTTTGGTAAAAAAGAAATTTCCGTAACAAAATAGAATAGGAGCCGTAGGGACCGTATGGTTACCAAAACAAATTTATAAAGGCAAAATTTGAAACTTTCATTGACTTATATATTTGTGGGTGATTATATAAGCCTTCACGGATATGTAGAACAACCCATTCCACTTTTGCACATTCGAGTAAAAAGTAATGAATATTTTATTATTATTGTGCTAATGACATAACACATAGTACCATGACCAAACCATTTTTATAAAGTGGGAGTCGGACGAGTGCATGAATACCAAAATTATGTGTAAGTACATAGGCTTCGTGTGAGCTATGCTAAAGGTTTGGTAAAAAAAGAAATTTCCGTAACAAAATAGAATCGGTGCCGTATGGACCAAAACAAGGAGCGTATGGTGACTAAAACAAATTTATAAAGGCAAAATTTGAAACTTTCATTGACTTATACATGTATGGGTGATTATTTCCACCGACATGTAGAACAACCCATAACGCATAGTACCATGACCAAACTATTTTTATAAAGTGTGAGTCGGACGAGTGCATAGTGTTCGTGTGAGCTATGCTAAAGGTTTGGTAAAAAAGAAATTTCTACAATAGGAGCCGTATGGACCAAAACAAATTTATAGGAGCGTATGGTGACCAAAACAAATGTATAAAGGCAAAATTTGAAACTTTCATTGACTTATACATGTATGGGTGATTATATAACCTTTCCACCGATATGTAGAACAACCCATAACGCATAGTACCATGACCAAACTATTTTTATAAAGTGGGAGTCGGACGAGTGTATGAATACCAAAATTATGTGTAAGTACATAGGCTTCGTGTGACCTATGCTAAAGGTTTGGTAAAAAAGAAATTTCCGTAACAAAATAGAATCGGTGCCGTATGGACCAAAACAAGGAGCATATGGTGACTAAAACAAATTTATAAAGGCAAAATTTGAAACTTTCATTGACTTATACATGTATGGGTGATTATATAACCTTTCCACCGATATGTAGAACAACCCATAACGCATAGTACCATGACCAAACTATTTTTATAAAGTGGGAGTCGGACGAGTGCATAGTCTTCGTGTGAGCTATGCTAAAGGTTTGGTAAAAAGGAAATTTCTACAATAGGAGCCGTATGAACCAAAACAAATTTATAGGAGCGTATGGTGACCAAAACAAATTTATAAAGGCAAAATTTGAAACTTTCATTGACTTATACATGTATGGGTGATTATGTAACATATGTAGAACAACCCATAACGCAGAGTACCATGACCAAACTATTTTTATAAAGTAGGAGTCGGACGAGTGCATAGCCTTCGTGTGAGCTATGCTAAAGGTTTGGTAAAAAGGAAATTTCTACCGTATGGACCAAAACAAATTTATAGGAGCGTATGGTGACCAAAACAAATTTATAAAGGCAAAATTTGAAACTTTCATTGACTTATACATGTGTGTGTGATTATATATGCCTTCTAGAACAACCCATTCCACTTTGGCTCATTCGAGTAAAAAGTAATGAATATTTATTATTTCTTACACCACGAATAAATCCGCAAGCGCACGGAATACCGTTGTAGCACTTCACCCGGGAGTATTCCAAGGTATCGTATTTGTTTTCCCCAAGGAACGGTGATAATCTGCAGCAAGGTTAGTTTTACCCAAGGACAACAAGAATGGTAGTAGTATAGGATTGAGAGGATGAATAAAGATCTAGTTGTCCCGCAGGACGATCGCACTCAAGTTCTGCTTGTTTACTTTGGGCACTGGTATAGACCTGCCAAGTCACGCCTGTAGCTCTATGACGAACCCGAACGTGGAGGATTACAAGGGACGGACAGGGCTGTCACCACCTGCCGCCTACCTCTACAAACCGTGGGGCACGCTGCAAACAAAGGTAACATCTAGCCTAGACACCACGTCTATGCCGTCGATTACTACTCTAACCCCGGTCCTGGTACCAATCTGGAAGGCTAGAGCACCCCTCGCGGAGCGATGATCCCGTAAACAAGTATAACAACTAGTATGTAAAGCTCGCTAGATCAGTATCACCACGAATACTAATCTTACGAATAAGAACAACGATCGTACTATGAACGAACGACGAACGATGAAAGAACTAAGAACGAACGACGAACGATCAACGAACGACGAACGAACGAAGAACGAACGAAGAACGATGAACGAACGACGAACGAACGAAGAACGAACGATGAACTATTAATAAGATAAATATCCGCCAAGGGTACAAGATAAGGAAATAACTAAAGGAAAGCTATCCCTCTCCTTGATCCTTGCCCTCTCCCCTATTCTACTGTACAAGAGGCCCTTGGCCTGGATGGGAGTGGAATGACTTGTGTCTTGTGATGTGCTTTGGAGGAAGGGGGTACCCCTTTATTTATAGCCCAAGAAGGTCGGCAACTTGAGGCGGTTCCTGACTTTGGGGGCATTGATTGCAGGTGGAACCGACCGGCAAACCGCCATAACAAGATGGGCTAGTGGGGCCACCAACAGGGGTCGGCCGACCTAGGGGTGGCTCCTCTGGCCTGGTCTTCCTTGGTGTTGGCTCTTGGGCTATGTTGTCCTCTGATACACCTGTGGGTGGAGTTGAAGCTAGGATATTTGGATTTTGGGCTTCAAGAGAGGAATTCTTTATTTCGGGGAAAATTGGTGTTTCCAACTTGAGCCTTTTATGCTTCCTTTTCCCCGTTTTCCTATGAATTGTAGCTGCACTCACAAATTCACCAAGACTCGTGGAAATCATTAGTTTAAAGACCTAAGTCTACCTTTGGTGATTGTTTTATTATAAAAAGTGCAGCTAGTTGACGGGTAAATATTGGGTCTAAGAGCCGTCAACAACTCCCCCACACTTAGCTCTTTGCTCGTCCTCGAGTAAAGTTGCGAGCATAAGGCGGGAGCTACTCATCCTCGTAAATGAGAGCCCGCACACAAGTTATTGTAAGCCACACTTCATACCTATGAAATTTGAGGTGTCTAACATGTATTCCTTGGATGATTGATAGTGGAACGGTCATGTCTCAAATCACCTCGCCTTCCTCAAGTACCTTGGGATTTTTGCATAATTTTCAGAAATAAAAACATAGTTTCTGCTCCTCAAATGACTCTCTCAAGTCGCTCATGGTGTTTGTGTATTTTCCTCGCAAGGGCCATGATTTTGCCCGTTCCCTCCTTGTATTTGATCGTCAAGGTAGGGTAAAGTGGAGCATACTAGTGTCTCTTTTATTGCTAAGTCAAAGACTGGATCCAATGGAGAAATCAAGTCATACAATCTGATCAAGATGTGCATGTGTGGTGGTATGAAGTGGAAAATGTTTGTACTCCTTTTTATGATGTTACCTCCTCTCTCTTTTTGAACTTTTGAGGAGGACATGGCTATCATACTTTTTCTTCTTTTTTTCTCCATTTTTCTTTTTTTCTTCCCTTTTTCATCATGCTCTACTTTTGTATGAGCAGGGATTATTCTTTTTTTTTCTTTTTGCATAGCTCTACATGTCTCCTTTGATATTTTTGAGAGAGAAAGGTAACAAAGGTTTTTGGAGTATTTATTTGGTGGATGGATGATGGAATGTTGCTCAACTTCAAGTGTAGAAGTGTAGCATGTGAGGTGGAGTGTACGTGATCTTGATCAAAAGAGTATGACAAGCTTCTCACTAGGGTCCTTTGACAAAGCTCAAATCGACAACTAGTAGCTTATAGGCTATCAAAGTATTCATGTAGAGTTCTTGGCCTTGGTAGGAAAATATAAATCAAGTGAGGAGCATCATACTATGGAATTTTTAATTTTCATAAAGATAAATTCCCAAGGACTTGAAGGTTAAGCAAAGATCATTTCGACAAACCATATCTCACATGCCAATTATCTAGGAAAAACATGGGTTCCTAATGATGAGGTGTTCACAAGCATTCAGTGATGAAGCAAGAAATTGTAACAAGTGTGCAAGTCCATAAATGTGAGAGGTAGAGTTGTGGGCATAAGATAAATCATTTAAGATTTTCCTAAAAGATTAGTGCGTCAAGTTTTATTTAATTTTCACATTATCAGAATAAACTTGACGGTGTAGCAGGCAAAAAGTGGAAGTGTGGTGCAAACTCAGGAGGTAGGAGGAGGCTGGCCTGACCAGGGGTCAGCCGACCCTCCTGGTGGGGTCGGCCGACCTGGCGTGGACCCCACAGGTGCTGTGTTTTCTCGAGGTGAACGTTCCTGAGTTGCCTCGTATAATTCTGGATGATTTGGTCGTGTTTGTTCCAGATTGGCGATGTTTCCCTCCCCACACTTGCCTTTTTGCCTGTTTCCTTCAAAAACGACAAAAATATGGAAACACAAATATTGCTCTACCGGTATGCAAGCCCGGGGAGCACTAATTTCATTGAAATTTAAATTGATAGGCGCATTACAATTGGAAGGGAAATAATTGATAAAGGGAAATAAACAAGAGAAAACAAATGCGCCTATTCTTATTCTATTTATTCTTTATTGTTTCTTTTCTTCTTGTCTTCCTCTATCTCTTCCACGCCAGGTCAAACTGCGCCCATCCTCCTGTGAGGCAATCAGCGAGACGCTGTGCCTCCTTCTTTTCTATCTCCATCAGGGCGAGCATTTGCTCAAGAGTGTTGATCTTAGCGCAAGCCCTATCCAAAGCCTTGGCATACTTTTCCAAGCGCTCTTTGTAAGGGAGCTGTGCAACGGGAGGGTCCCTACTACATCCTCCAAGGTTGAGGAAGAAGTTTGCAAAGCGACCTATGCTCATGATTGAGGCAAAGACTTTGGTTCGAGGAGTGAAGCTTGGAAGAGATGAATGAAGAGGGGGTGCAAAGTGTTGTATTTATAGTGGTTTCCCCTCCCCCGGCGAAGAAAGTCAAGATTTATTTCCAAAGCATAGCTGGACTAGACAAGGAAAGCCTGGATGGCAGAATGAGCAAAGGATGGAAGGCAGAGGCGGCCAGAGGGGGTCGGCCGACCCTGGTAGCCAGGTCGGCCGACCTGCCTTGGCAGGTTCTGGCCTTTCTATTTTTCGTGGATGTTGGCGGTCGTTAAACCATGATTTGACCGCCACCCTACCGGTAAATGAATGCATAACACCAAGATTTGGTGCATAGTAGTTAGGAATAATGCTACTCCACAGGTTTTGGTGAATATTTGGATGCAGGAGTGGATAATGGAGAAAAGTGGGCCCAGCCAGGGAATTTCCCTGGCCTGCCTGCCCAGGCCGGCCGGCCCCACCTGGAGGCCACCAGATTTCCTCCAGTGGGCTGAAAACTAATCCACAACGCAACGCATAATTAAAGGCCAGCCCAGCATAATTCCACCGCCATTCTAGAAGGTGGGCTATTTAGGCCTTTACTTGGCCCTCACTTCAATTCTGCCGACCCTAGTGAGGAGCCGACCTTCGGACCGTCATCAGGAGACGATCCGGAGCGTCGAGGCAGAAGACGGTGGCCAATCGACAGAAGGGACGGCGGCCGGCCGGCCACCCCCCTAGGCCGGCCGGCCGACTTTGGCGCCACCGACTCTCCAGCTTCGGCCAGGGTGCTCCCACGGCCATCACAAGCTATAAATTGGACCCCCCGGCCTGAGAAGCAACTCGCACCATCACACTTCATCCAAGTGTTCATTAGTTTAGTTTAGTAGTAGCTTTGGGAGTTAGAGTAAAGTAGAGTAGAGTGAGAGCTCTCTCGGGCTTCCGGAGTCTTCTCGGAGTTCAGTATAGTTCTTTGTATCCTTACTCTTTTGAGATATTATTTAATTTAATATATAATTAGTTTTATCTTTATTTATTTTTTTAGTAATTCTTTTCTATTTAGTTTATTTATTCGTTAAGTAAGTGCTTGTAGAAGTCTTGTTGTGGGATTCGTGATTGTTGGAGTAGGCAAGTACGAGAGAGTGCCGCCGTCGATGACGTCGTGTGAAATCTGTGCTCGTTTATTCCTAGATAGGACTGCTCCGTTGATCAAGAGTAGTTCCTCTAGGCGGGTTGTAAGCATGGCGCTTAGAACTTGGCCTATGCACGTTTGGCACCCAGCCCCATGGAGGATGGTAACCGCGAGTGTATGTGACAGCTGCACCGGTCTCTGTAATCCACCACGTCCAGGTTGGACTCAGCAGGGTCTTAATTATAGCATACGGTTCCCTAGGTTTGAACTAGCATCATCGGTTAACCTAGCACGTGTGTGCCCCGAAACGACATGACTTGTATGTGTATGAGCTTAGCTAGAGTAGATAATCTTTGTAGACTTGACTGCTAGAAAGAGTAAATAATAGATAAACATACAGGTAGCCTTAACTCTATCTCGTTGCTATCTCAAATGTATACTACGATTTATTTCTTTTATTACCTTGGATTTGAGGATGTGTATGCCACCTATATCTATCATGCCCATCTTACCCCTCTCAAGTATAGTTTGATACATTATTCTTTCTCCAAATTATCCAATGCATTGCTATTATTCAGCTCCCTTTCGCTCTACTTTCCTGCGGAAATATAAATACGATAACCCTGGAATACTCCAAGGTGAAATGCTACAATGGTGATCCGTACGCTTGCGGAATTAATGAATTTAATTTTATCGCATAAGAACCGCCAACAGTGGAGCTTTGTTGGGAAAGGTATCTTCGGGATATACAGGGTATAGAAGGATATTTCGATGCAGAGGTCATGCGAAGATAGTTAAATCAATTAAGTGCATGACATTGAATTCTTTATTTGCTTCGGGTTCAAAATAAATTTTAAGACGCTGACCGTTTACCTTGAATATATTACCTCCGTCGTCTTGGAGTGTGATTGCTCCATGAGTCGACGTGTCGATGATGGTGTATGGTCCATCCCATTTACTTCTCAATTTTCCATGCCCGAAGAGCTTTACCCTTGAGTTGAAAAGCAAAACCTTATCTCCAACTTTGAATTCTTTTATTTTTATTCGCCGGTCATGCCAGCGCTTTGTACGCTCCTTGTATATGGCTGAGTTGTGATATGCTTTGTTTCTCCATTCTTTCAACTCAGCTATCTCTATTTTTCTTCTCCACCCAGCTCCTTTCATATCCATGTTCCAAGTCCTCATGGCCCAATATGCCTTATGTTCCAACTCGACTGGCAAATGGCACGTTTTTCCATAGACGAGTTGGTATGGTGACATGCCTATGGGTGTCTTGTAGGCTGTTCTATATGCGCATAGTGCATCAGGTAGCTTGTTCTTCCATCCCTTCCCCATTTCCAAGACTGTTTTCTGCAGGATCCGCTTGATTTGTTTGTTGGATGTTTCGGCCTGCCCATTTGTTTGAGGATGGTATGGAGTGGCAATGTTGTGCTTTGCTCCAAGCTCTCTTAGAAAGCTACGGAAGGTCTTATCAATGAAATGGGACCCTCCGTCGCTTATCACCATTCTCGGAGTTCCAAACCTTGGAAAGATAGTCTCGTGGAACATCCGGCGAGCGTGTTTGGAGTCTGCCGCTCGGCATGGCATAGCTTCTACCCATTTGGATACGTAATCCACTGCCACCAATATGTACTCACAATCTTGGGACTTCACGAATGGTCCCATGAAGTCAATGCCCCATACATCGAAGAGTTCGACTTGAAGGTTGTATGTGAGGGGCATTGCATCTCGTGCTGTGATGCTTCCAAATCTTTGGCATTGCGGGCATCTTCTAATGAATTCTTTTGTATCTTCATACATGGTTGGCCAGAAGAATCCACTTTGCCAGATCTTTGCTTGGGTACGGAAGGCACCATAGTGTCCACCATATGGGGCTGCATGGCATTTCTTAATGATTTGTGTGCTCTCGGGAGTGGGCACACATCGCCTAAGCAGTCCGTCGGCGCAGACACGGTAGAGGTATGGCTCATTCCATAAGTGACGGCGACTCTCATACATCAATCTTCTTTTATCCGCCCGTGGTGGTACACCTCCTGTGGCGATGAAGTTCACGATGTCGGCGTACCAAGGGTGCGAATCCGTCACTTTTAGTAGCATGTCGTCGCGTAGGAAGTCATTTATTGGTAACTCCTGCAAGTTAGTGAACTGCATACGCGACAAATGATCTGCTACAGAATTTTCTACTCCTTTCTTATCTTTAATTTCAAGATCAAACTCTTGGAGCAGAAGGATCCATCTTATGAGACAAGGTTTAGCATCTTTCTTAGCAAGCAGATATCTCAAAGCAGCGTGATCAGTGTAAACGATAACTTTTGCTCCAGCTAAGTAAGATCTAAACTTGTCAAAATCAAAAACAACGGCAAGGAGCTCATTCTCAGTGGTAGTATAATTCAACTGAGCTCCAGTCAAAGTTTTGCTAGCATAAGAAATTGCATGATGCTTTTTGTCTTTCATTTGACCAAGAACTGCCCCCACAGCATAATCACTAGCATCACACATTATTTCAAAAGGAAGCGTCCAATCAGGGGGTTTGAATGATTGGAGCAGAGATGAGTGCATTCTTAAGAGTAGCAAAGGCTTGCATGCAGTCATCATTGAAATCAAAGGGTGCATCCTTAGCAAGCAAGTTCGTAAGGGGTCGTGCAATTTGAGAGAAATCTTTTATGAAGCGACGATAAAAACCAGCATGACCCAGAAAACTACGAACACCCTTCATATTCACAGGAGGTAGAAGCTTTTCTATAACTTCTATTTTTGCTTTGTCCACCTCTATGCCTCTCTCACACACAAGGTGTCCAAGAACTATGCCCTCTCGGACTATGAAATGGCACTTTTCCCAATTAAGTACGAGGTCCTTCTCATGGCATCTCTGTAAGACCTTGTCAAGATTTTCTAAGCAATGATCGAAGGTTTTTCCATAAACAGAGAAATCATCCATGAAAACTTCCATAATTTCTTCGATCATATCAGAGAAAATAAACATCATGCAACGTTGGAACGAGGCAGGCGCATTGCACAAACAAAAAGACATGCGACGATAAGCATAAGTTCCATACGGGCATGTGAAAGTGGTCTTACTTTGATCGTCGGGGTGGATGGGAATTTGATGATATCCTGAATACCCATCAAGGAAACAAAAGAAAGAATGATTTGCCAACCGTTCCAACATCTCATCGATGAAGGGCAGCGGAAAATGATCTTTCTTTGTGGCCTTGTTAAGTTTTCGGTAATCAATGCACATTCGCCACCCCTTGACGGTTCTTTGAGGAATAAGTTCATTTTTATCATTATGAACAACCGTCATACCTCCTTTCTTGGGTACCACTTGTACGGGGCTCACCCAATCACTGTGAGGAACAGGATAGATGATCCCGGCGTGTAGTAGCTTCAAGACCTCTTTCTTCACAACTTCTCTCATCGCATTATTTAGCCTCCTTTGAGGCTCCCTTGAAGGTGTACTTTCAGAATCCGTGGGGATGCGATGGGTGCAGAGAGCAGGGCTGATCCCTTTTAGGTCTTCAAGTGAGTAGCCAAGGACGGAGCGGTGTTTTTCAAGCACGGCTATGAGTTTGGTGGTTTCTTCTTCCGAAAGCTTGTCACTTATGATGACGGGAGCTTGCGGATCTCCGTGCAAGAAAGCATAGCGCAAACCGGGAGGTAGCGCTTTGAGATCAATGGGAGGTCGTGGCGGTGGTGTGGTTTGTGGTAGCTCAAAGGTGTCCTCCGAGTCGGCTTCTTCTAAGATAAAGTCTTGTGCATCTTCTTCCAAAGCCAGCTCGGGGTCCATGTGAGGAAAAATGGCCATGACCTCCTCCACTTGATATTCCTCAAGTGGTTCATCGGAAAGAGTGTTTCGTGAGGTGGTAATGGGTATGGAGAATGACTCTTTTCCGAGGGTGAAGTTGAGGTTTCCAAATGATGGGGCATCAATGAGGAATTTTTCTATAGGATGCCCTATCATTATGTCGAAGTTTGGGACTTCGAAGACGTAGAAATCCAGGATAACCTCAAGGTCTTCATGATAGAGAGTTACATCTCTGACAATCCCCAAACTCTCAAGAATATGGCCTGATGGGTGCTTGAGGAGTTTGTTTGTTGATGTCCATGGTCGGTTGCCAAAGATTGACAACGCATATGTGTCGGAGAGGATATTGGCACCAACAAGAGGGTTGTAGAGTGCATTCACCTTGGTTCCTTTGATGGTGCAGCATATATTGGTTGAGGGAGGGCAGAGCCGAATGATATCCATGGATAGCTCATTCTCCCTCAACCATTCATCGCTCATGATTGAAGTAAGCTCCCGAACAGTCTCCACAAGATATTCTTTTTCAATTGGTTCAGGAGATGGCAAAGGAACAGGCGGTCCCTTTTGAAACAAATAGTTTGAGGTGTTTCCAAAATCATCAAAAATTTCTTCCTCAAAATCAAATGGGAACTCAAGAGGTTCATCATCCTCTGTCATTGAGGACTCGGATGTTGGGTCTACCAAGGTAGACACCTTTTGTTGTGTTTCCACAATGAGTCCCTCATCTTTTGACTTCGGCTCCTCGGGTATTTCAGCGGAAAAAGGTGTATTTTCAACAATTCTTTCTAGCAAATCTTTTGCTTCCGCTATGGTCTTATGAGAAAAAGAACCACCGGCAGCCGTGTCAAGATAAAGTGCGGTGTCTTTGCTCAACCCTGAATAAAAATGTTGCAAAAGAACGGGTTCTAGGAGCAATAACTCTGGACCGGAATCTGTTAATGAACATAACCGTATCCATGCCGCACTAAGGGTTTCTTCCTCCTCTTGGCGAAAGTTAATTATTTCCGCGCGTAGAGCAGTGATACGAGATACGGGAAAAAATGCTAGACAAAATTTGTCTCGCAGTTCTTTCCAATCACCGTTCACTCTCTTAGCGGTATAACTGTACCATTGCTTCGCCTTCCCATTGAGAGAGAAGGAAAACAATTTCCACTTTAAAGTTTCATGTGTCATGCCATTGATCAATCGGCATGCACACAATTGCTCAAACTCTCGCAAATGTTCAAAAAGATTTTCATTTTTAAGACTAGAGAAAGAAAGTCCTTTGATCAAAGAAATAAAACTGGGGCAGAGCTCATAGCTTGTTGAAACAACGAGTTGAGATGAACATGGTGGCTCTAAGAGCTCGCACCGTGGAGTGGAAAAAGATTGGATTGTAGGTGATGACTCCATGTGTGTATATTTTTTTCTTTTCTAATTTAATTGAACGGGAAATGTAAAGATAAGTTACGAGGGCAAACCTGGTCCGCTACAGAATTAGCAACAGTCCCCCGGCAATGGCGCCAGAAATGCTTGTTGGTATTTCTTACACCACGAATAAATCCGCAAGCGCACGGAATACCGTTGTAGCACTTCACCCGGGAGTATTCCAAGGTATCGTATTTGTTTTTCCCAACGGTGATAATCTGCAGCATGGTTAGTTTTACCCAAGGACGACAAGAATGGTAGTAGTATAGGATTGAGAGGATGAATAAAGATCTAGTTGTCCCGCAGGACGATCGCACTCAAGTTCTACTTGTTTACTTCGGGCACTGGTATAGACCTCGTATGCCAAGTCACGCCAGCCTGTAGCTCTACGACGAACCCGAACGTGGAGGATTACAAGGGACGGACAGAGCTGTCACCACTTGCCGCCTACCTCTACAAACCGTGGGGCACGCTCCAAACAAAGGTAACCTGTAGCCTAGACACCACGTCTATGCCGTCGATTACTACTCTAACCCCGGTCCTGGAAGGCTAGAGCACCCCTCGCGGAGCGATGATCCCGTAAACAAGTATAACAAGAATAACGACTAGTATGTAAAGCTCGCTAGATCAATATGAAGCGAACGACGAACAAACGACGAACGATGAACGAACTAAGAACGAACGACGAACGATGAACGAACGACGAACGAACGAAGAACGAACGAAGAACGATGAACGAATGACGAACGAACGAAGAACGAACGATGAACTATTAATAAGATAAATATCCGCCAAGGGTACAAGATAAGGAAATAACTAAAGGAAAGCTATCCCTCTCCTTGATCCTTGCCCTCTCCCCTATTTTACTACTGTACAAGAGGCCCTTGGCCTGGATGGGAGTGGAATGACTTGTGTCTTGTGATGTGCTTTGGAGGAGGGGGTACCCCTTTATTTATAGCCCAAGAAGATCGGCAACTTGAGGCGGTTCCTGACTTTGGAGGCATTGATTGCAGGTGGAACCGACCTTTGGAAGGCGGTGGCGAACCGCCATAACAAGATGGGCGAGTGGGGCCACCAACAGGGGTCGGCCAACCCCAATACCTAGGTCGGTCGGCCGACCAAGGGGTGGCTTCTCGGTCTTCCTTGGTGTTGGCTCTTGGGCTGTGTTGTCCTCTGATACACCTGCTGTGGGTGGAGTTGAAGCGAGGATATTTGGATTTTGGGCTTCAAGAGAGGAATTCTTTATTCTGGGGAAAATTGGTGTTTCCAACTTGGGCCTCTTATACTTCTTTTTCCCCGTTTTCCTATGAATTGCAGCTGCACTCACAAATTCACCAAGACTCGTGGAAATCATTAGTTTAAAGACCTAAGTCTACCTTTGGTGATTGTTTCATTATAAAAAGTGCAGCTAGTTGACGGGTAAATATTGGGTCTAAGAGCCGTCTAATGACATAACGCATGGTACCATGACCAAACTATTTTTATAAAGTGGGAGTCGGAGGAGTGCATGAATACCAAAATTATGTGTAAGTACATAGGCTTCGTGTGAGCTATGCTAAAGGTTTGGTAAAAAAGAAATTTCCGTAACAAAATAGAATAGGAGCCGTATGGACCAAAACAAGGAGCGTATGGTGACTAAAACAAATTTATAAAGGTAAAATTTGAAACTTTCATTGACTTATACATGTATGGGTGATTATATAAGCTTTCGAGGGATATGTATAACAACCCATAACGCATAGTACCATGACCAAACTATTTTTATAAAGTGAAAGTCGGACGAGTGCATGAATACCAAAATTATGTGTAAGTACATAGCCTTCGTGTGAGCTATGCTAAAGGTTTGGTAAAAAAGAAATTTCCGTAACAAAATAGAATAGGAGACTTAGGGACCAAAACAAATTTATAGGAGCGTGTGGTGACCAAAACAAATTTATAAAGGCAAAATTTGAAACTTTCATTGACTTATATATTTGTGGGTGATTATATAAGCCTTCCACCGATATGTAGAACAACCCATAACGCATATTACCATGACCAAACTATTTTTATAAAGTGGGAGTCGGACGAGTGCATAGCCTTCGTGTGAGCTATGCTAAAGGTTTGGTAAAAAATGGACCAAAACAAATTTATAGGAGCGTATGGTGACCAAAACAAATTTATAAAGGCAAAATTTGAAACTTTCATTGACTTATACATGTATGGGTGATTATATAACCTTTCCACCGATATGTAGAACAACCCATAACGCATATTACCATGACCAAACTATTTTTATAAAGTGGGAGTCGGACGAGTGCAAAGCCTTCGTGTGAGCTATGCTAAAGGTTTGGTAAAAAATGGACCAAAACAAATTTATAGGAGCGTATGGTGACCAAAACAAATTTATAAAGGCAAAATTTGAAACTTTTATTGACTTATACATGTATGGGTGATTATATAACCTATCCACCCATATGTAGAACAACCCATAACGCATAGTACCATGACCAAACTATTTTTATAAAGTGGGAGTGGGACGAGTGCATAGCCTTCGTGTGAGCAATGCTAAAGGTATGGTAAAAAAGAAATTTCTACAATAGGAGCCGTATGGACCAAAACAAATTTATAGGAGCGTATGATGACCAAAACAAATTTATAAAGGCAAAATTTGAAACTTTCATTGACTTATACATGTGTGTGTGATTATATATGCCTTCTAGAACAACCCATTCCACTTTGGCACATTCGAGTAAGTAATGAATATTTTATTATTGTGCTAATGACATAACGCATAGTATCATGACCAAACTATTTTTATAAAGTGGGAGTAGGAGGAGTGCATGAATACCAAAATTATGTGTAAGTACATAGGCTTCGTGTGAGCTATGCTAAAGGTTTGGTAAAAAAGAAATTTCCGTAACAAAATAGAATACGAGCCGTATGGACCAAAACAAGGAGCGTATGGTGACTAAAACCAATTTATAAAGGCAAAATTTGAAACTATCATTGACTTATACATGTATGGGTGATTATATAAGCTTTCCACGGATATGTATAACAACCCATAACGCATAGTACCATGACCAAACTTTTTTTATAAAGTGGGAGTCGGAGGAGTGCATGAATACCAAAATTATGTGTAAGTACATATGCTTCGTGTGAGCTATGCTAAAGGTTTGGTAAAAAAGAAATTTCGGTAACAAAATAGAATAGGAGCAGTAGGGACCAAAACAAATTTATAGGAGCGTATGGTGACCAAAACAAATTTATAAAGCTAAAATTTAAAACTTTCATTGACTTATACATGTGTGTGTGATTATATAAGCCTTCTAGAACAACCCATTCTACCTTTGCACATCCGAGTAAAAAATAATGAATATTTTATTATTATTATGCTACTAACATAACGCATAGTACCATGACCAAACTATTTTAATAAAGTGGGAGTTGGACTTTAGATGTAAGTGCATAGCTTTCGTGTGAGCTATGCTAAAGGTTTGGTAGCCGTATGGACCAAAACAAATTTATAGGAGCGTATGGTGACCAAAACAAATTTATAAAGGCAAAATTTGAAACTTTCATTGACTTATATATTTGTGGGTGATTATATAAGCCTTCACGGATATGTACAACAACCCATTCCACTTTTGCACATTCGAGTAAAAAGTAATAAATATTTTATTATTATTGTGCTAATGACATAATGCATAGTACCATGACCAAACTATTTTTATAAAGTGGGAGTCGGACGAGTGCATGAATACCAAAATTATGTGTAAGTACATAGGCTTCGTGTGAGCTATGCTAAAGGTTTGGTAAAAAAAAAATTCCCTAACAAAATAGAATAAGACCGTATGGACCAAAACACGGAGCGTATGGTGACTAAAACAAATTTATAAAAGCAAAATTTGAAACTTTCATTGACTTATACATGTATGGGTGATTATATAAGCTTTCCACGGGATATGTAGAACCACCCATAACGCATAGTACCATGACCAAACTATTTTTATAAAGTGGAGTGGGACGAGTGCATGAATACCAAAATTATGTGCAAGTACATAGCCTTCGTGTGAGCTATGCTAAAGGTTTGGTAAAAAAGAAATTTGTATATTGTTATGTCTCATTTGGTAACAAAATACGAGTCGTAAGGACCAAACAAATTTATAGGAGCGTATGGTGAGCAAAACAAATTTATAAAGGCAGAATTTGAAACTTTCATTGACTTATACATGTGTGGGTGATTATATAAGCCTTCCATCGATATGTAGAACAACCCATAACGCATAGTACCATGACCAAACTATTTTTATAAAGTGGGAGTCGGACGAGTGCATGAATAAAAAAATTATGTGTAAGTACATAGGCTTCGTGTGAGCTATGCTAAAGGTTTGGTAAAAAAAGAAATTTCCGTAACAAAATAGAATCGGTGCCGTATGGACCAAAACAAGGAGCGTATGGTGACTGAAACAAATTTATAAAGGCAAAATTTGAAACTATCATTGACTTATACATGTATGGGTGATTATATAAGCTTTCCACGGATATGTATAACAACCCATAACGCATAGTACCATGACCAAACTTTTTTTATAAAGTGGGAGTCGGAGGAGTGCATGAATACCAAAATTATGTGTAAGTACATATGCTTCGTGTGAGCTATGCTAAAGGTTTGGTAAAAAAGAAATTTCGGTAACAAAATAGAATAGGAGCCGTAGGGACCAAAACAAATTTATAGGAGCGTATGGTGACCAAAACAAATTTATAAAGATAAAATTTGAAACTTTCATTGACTTATACATGTGTGTGTGATTATATAAGCCTTCTAGAACAACCCATACGCACAGAGATTAAATATCAACTCCGCAAGCGCACGGAACACCGTTGTAGCATTTCACCCAGGAGTATTCTAAGGGTATCGTATTTATATTTCCACGGGGAAGCAGGGCTAAGAATATCATGAATTAACAAGGAAACATCTACTATTTATAACTTGCAAACTAGACCAGAGTAGGGATACATATATGATGGGTGGCAACCAAACACACGCAAGAATTCCATATGAAGATAAAGAGATAGAACTAGTCAACTGGGAGGACAACGAGAAGAAGGGTATCAGCCTAGGGGTTAGCATTTAGTATTTCCTGATAGTCTACAATTACTTGCTTAAGCTTTCATTACAGATACGTTCCTGCATATCGGGGCACACGCATGCCAAGGCAGCAACCCGAGAATTAGGTTCAACTACCTTGGGGAACTACGTGCTATTGACCTCCCTACTAAAACCATCACCCGGACGTGGTGGATTACAGAGACCGGTACGCCTGTCACACGTACTCGCGGCTACCATCCTCCGTGGGGTGTAGAGCAAACTCACGTCTAGAATAATTCCTCGCACCATGCAAGCAAATATCCTAGATAACTTACTCTACGCGTAAGAGCAAGCCAACCATGCATAACAAATCTATGTGGATTGTGTAAGCATTTGCGGTGCAAACAACCCATGCAGATAGACATACCATACACAGATGTGGAACCAACACAGGAATTTCTCTATAACAATTACTTAAATAAATATAAACTAAAAGGAAAACTAAATTAAATAAATAAGAAAATAAATAAGAAATAATTATATTAAAAAAAATATAAAAGAAAAGATACACGAGAACTTTACCCAAACTCCGAAGAGAACTCCGGAGCTCCGAGCGAAGCTCTCACTTCTACTCTAACTCCCATGACCAATTAGCCTACTCTAAACTACACAAGTGGAATGATCACATGAGAAGAGCGTGACCCTACATTGGATCTTCTCTTCTCAAGTGTGAAGGTGCAGGTTGGAAGTGAAGGGGAGGTCCTCTATTTATAGTTGAGTCGCCTTGGGAGAGTGGAGAAGGTCTTGGAGCATTTCGTGGAATATTCCCTTCTTGCCGACTTCTCCTGGCTTAGCCGGCGCGTCAAGTGAGCTTGCAACCGCCTCTGGAACCGACTGGAAAAAGACGGGCCGATTTGGAGACAACAGTAGGCCGGCCGGTGGGCTTTTTTCTCCGAATGCCTCGAATTTTTGTGGGCTGGCCTCTCATGATGTGCCCATTAAGATCCACGGTCTTGTCCGGTGATTTGACGCCTTTTTGAGTGGTTGATGGGCTTGTTTGTTGGGCCTTACGCAGTGGTCGATACTCCGGGCTGGGAAATATTTGTTGGCCATTTGATCCTTGATGTTTGAGCCCATTGGGAGATGCCTGGGACTGCTGGACCATGTTGAGATCCAACATAAGCCGGCCGGCCTATGATGGGGCCGGCCGGTAGACTTTTGCTTCCATTTTCAATGGATTTCCTCCTGCATCCAAATATTCACCAAAACTTGTGGAGTAGCATTATTCCTATCTACTATGCACAAAATCTTGGTGTTATGCTTTTATTTACCGGTAGGGTGGCGGTCAAAACACGGTTTAACGACCGCCAACAACCTCCCCAAGCTTAAACTTTGCTCGTCCCGAGCAAACTCAACTCAGGGTACCGGCGGATCAGGAGTTACAAAGAAGCGCCCCATGGGTAATAAAGATGCAACAACATACTCCCTAAACAGCGGTAAGTTTACGAGAGCACAAAATATTCATGAGTGTTGCAAAAATCGTGGGGCTTATATGTCACACCTTGTCATGCAGCATTGAAGACTAGAACGGCATTTTCGGACAAGTACACAATTCTAGCAGGTATGCATCCAGAGTTTTTATGTGCTGCAAGGTAAGGTGCAAAAATTCTCCTTCGTTTTGGCAGGCACTTCTCTTACCAGCCAATGTGAGTCTATTCCTACAAGCTTCACTCATCCTACCTTCTACCAAATGAGGCTTTGTAAGTGGAGCTTGGTAAGGAATGCACAAATGTCATGCATTAATTGTAAAGCTAAAGAATGAGTTTGGTCATAGGAAATGATGTGATGGAGGGGGAGAAAATGAACTCACACTTGTGGAAGGGGGTTTTGAAAACATTGGTCCTTTATTTTGCTCAAGATGTTTATGATAAGAACCATATAGCCGTTGACTTTTGTCATGCAACCATGGAGTTTTTTCTTTTTTTTTATTATTTTTTTTGACTACTCTATGGTGCAAGGGGCCATAAATTTTGAATGGTTCAAGGAAACATTTTGAAATATTCTTGAGCATTTTGGATGGATCAAAAGTTTTGCAAACTCTGAAAAATGTTTGGTTGATTTATCCAAACATTCCCCTTTTTATTTGGTGGAGAGAAATTTTTGAAAACACACGCGAAGGAATCATGACCAAAATTAGGAGTGCTTAGTTTCAAGAGTACATCAAACCTTAACAAAACTCAATGCATAAACAAATGGCTATGAGTGGGGCTGTTTCGAATATTATGATATGGCTCAGGTAGGTAAATAAATCCTCACACTAAGAGAAGTGTGCCAAAACAGAAGGGTTTTAGGTACTTGCAGCAATTCAAGAAAAACATCTCTGGATGAAACCATACTAAGAAATTGCAACAAGTCCTAATCATGCCATATCACAATCCACAATGCTTAGACTTGGTGTAACAAATGCAACCCACGGAAATAAGCAAGACTCATGATGTGATCATGCTCAAATAAAAATAACACATATGTCAGGAGTAGAGGTTGCATCTATGCGAGACATGGGAAGCTAATTTGTAACTCGATCATCATTTCCCTTATGCGTAGCATAACACCAAGATTCTAGCATTTATTCGAAACAGGGAGTTTATTTATTCAAGGAAAGTTTAGAAACACTTACCTGGGGGTCCTCCCCAAACTTGAGTCTTTGCAAGACTTAAGCTTGAATAGGCCGCTTCCTCCATTCTTCTTGTGTCTGCAAAAAGAATGAGGGTGATACAGGTGGCTAGCCCCTATTGGGCTGTGCCGAGAACCTAATATTTTTTTATTTTATTTTATTATTATTTTTTTTAGGAAATGGCACAATTCAAGACGAGTATAATATCGTATAGAAGTACTTACCCGGCGGTCCCTCCCCAAGCTTAGCTCTTGCAACCATGTGCAAAGCTAAGCGATTAAATCTTCATTTGAAGGTACTAGGTCCGCCTGGTTGGTTTCTCCTTCTTGAATTATGTGCCTTCCGTGTTGCCTGATGTACTAGGTTTGCTCTCAAAACGATCCCTGCAATGGTTAGTACAAATCCATTCGTCTACAATCGACACATCTCTATAGTTCCATTGATCAACCTAGACACCACGTCTAATTCGATCAAATATGTGAGGAGAGCAGTGTCACGATACTCTCCTTCTGTCATGAAAGCATCATAGAGGCATGTATTTTTCTGTTGGTTGAACGGCCACCGGGCATAATCTCAATGGAGAACAGAGGCACAGAAGTGATCTTCACCCAACCAACAGAAAGAGACGCAGGCTGTGATTTATGACTAACAGCTCAACCAACAACCATGTAAGAAAAGAAACTTCAAGAGCAAGGGGTATGGTCAAAAAGATGCAGCATATTTTCATCAGAGAGCAACTCAAAGCATTTTGCATTCACAAAGCATTGAATGATTCAGGCAGCATTTTTTATTTTATTTTATATATATTATTATTTTTTATTTTGAAAGGTGAGGGTATATGACAAGGAAAACATGGAATAAATGCTTGTGCGTACCTGGCGGTTCCTCCCCAAGCTTAGCCTTTGCAGTCGAATGCAAGGCTAAGCTATAGATCTCTTCATTGAAGTCTTGGTTCCGCCATGTATGTTTCCGTCTTCCGTCTTCCTGTCATAAAAAATCCAAGCTTTCTCTATATATTTATTATTATTATTATTATTATTATTATTATTTTGATTTTTTTTCAAAATCCCAACGCCTATGATTGGGCGCTCGGGTCCTTTTTTTTTTATATGCAGCGGGGTGGGATGGAGGGAAATTAAATATGCAGATGGATTGAAAAGAAAATAATGCGAATGCGATGATGGTATGCTCAAACAGAATGCAGGTGGATGCTTAAGCAAGCAGCAAATTAATATAACAGATAATCGATGTCAATCAAAGATATCTTAAACCATTGCTTCCCCGGCAACGGCGCCAGAAATGCTTGTTGGCGTTCATACGCACAGAGATTAAATATCAACTCCGCAAGCGCACGGAACACCGTTGTAGCATTTCACCCAGGAGTATTCCAAGGGTATCGTATTTATATTTCCACAGGGAAGCAGGGCTAAGAATATCATGAATTAACAAGGAAACATCTACTATTTATAACTTGCAAACTAGACCAGAGTAGGTATACATATATGATGGGTGGCAACCAAACACACGCAAGAATTCCATATGAAGATAAAGAGATAGAACTAGTCAACTGGGAGGACAACGAGAAGAAGGGTATCAGCCTAGGGGTTAGCATTTAGTATTTCCTGATAGTCTACAATTACTTGCTTAAGCTTTCATTACAGATACGTTCCTGCATATCGGGGCACACGCATGCCAAGGCAGCAACCCGAGAATTAGGTTCAACTACCTTGGGGAACTACGTGCTATTGACCTCCCTACTAAAACCATCACCCGGACGTGGTGGATTACAGAGACCGGTACGCCTGTCACACGTACTCGCGGCTACCATCCTCCGTGGGGTGTAGAGCAAACTCACGTCTAGAATAATTCCTCGCACCATGCAAGCAAATATCCTAGATAACTTACTCTACGCGTAAGAGCAAGCCAACCATGCATAACAAATCTATGTGGATTGTGTAAGCATTTACGGTGCAAACAACCCATGCAGATAGACATACCATACACAGACGTGGAACCAACACAGGAATTTCTCTATAACAATTACTTAAATAAATATAAACTAAAAGGAAAACTAAATTAAATAAATAAGAAAATAAATAAGAAATAATTATATTTAAAAAAATATAAAAGAAAAGATACACGAGAACTTTACCCAAACTCCGAAGAGAACTCCGGAGCTCCGAGCGAAGCTCTCACTTCTACTCTAACTCCCATGACCAACTAGCGTACTCTAAACTACACAAGTGGAATGATCACATGAGAAGAGCGTGACCCTACATTGGATCTTCTCTTCTCAAGTGTGAAGGTGCAGGTTGGAAGTGAGGGGGAGGTCCTCTATTTATAGTTGAGTTGCCTTGGGAGAGTGGAGAAGGTCTTGGAGCATTTCGTGGAATATTCCCTTCTTGCCGACTTCTCCTGGCTTAGCCGGCGCGTCAAGTGAGCTTGCAACCGCCTCTGGAACCGACTGGAAAAAGACGAGCCGATTTGGAGACAACAGTAGGCCGGCCGGCCTAGGCCTAGGCCGGCCGGTGGGCTTTTTTCTCCGAATGCCTCGAATTTTTGTGGGCTGGCCTCTCATGATGTGCCCATTAAGATCCACGGTCTTGCCCGGTGATTTGACACCTTTTTGAGTGGTTGATGGGCTTGTTTGTTGGGCCTTGCGCAGTGGTCGATACTCCGGGCTGGGAAATATTTGTTGGCCATTTGATCCTTGATGTTTGAGCCCATTGGGAGATGCCTGGGACTGCTGGACCATGTTGAGATCCAACATAAGCCGGCCGGCCTATGATGGGGCCGGCCGGTAGACTTTTGCTCCCATTTTCAATGGATTTCCTCATGCATCCAAATATTCACCAAAACTTGTGGAGTAGCATTATTCCTATCTACTATGCACAAAATCTTGGTGTTATGCTTTTATTTACCGGTAGGGTGGCGGTCAAAACACGGTTTAACGACCACCAACAGCAAGCCCCGGTGCATGCCTTCCTGTGTAGATTTTTATTTTCTCACTTGATTGGGGCTAGTAATTGATTGTGCATTAGGTTTATTAGGAGTTGATGTGAAACCTTAGAACTGCATTAGGACTACCCTTCCAGATCCTACCTTGTGTCCTATTTTGTAGTAGTTGGTTCTAGGGTAACGTTAGAACTTGCTATGCTTAGTGGCTAGCGGACGGTAGAAGACGAGTGGTAGGTCCCACTCGCATGATAGGAATTACTCTGGATTGTACTAGCAGAATTTAGGTTTGTTGACCGGACGGGGATTGTTTGTGTAGGATGGTTGGAGAAGGCTGGGCCTTCACGGTGGTAGCCCCGTCTGTGTCGATTAAGGACCGTCCGTTGTTGGCCCCGCTGAGCAAGTTCGAACGTACTGATTCACATGCTGGTGTTTTATGGGCCCAGTAAACCTAGTAGCCTGTGACGCCCTGAGGGTCTAGCGGATACTTACACTTTCTATCATGGTACTTGGGAGAGAAAGGATGCCTCCCAATCGGGGCGCACGTCTGGGACGGGGACCGTGCGGGAGGGCCTTTCTCGGGAGATGTGAGACCCAGCCAGCACTAGGGGGGAACAGCGTAAACGGTTGCCGCATACGCCTTTTGGCGTGTGCGTCGTGTGGTCAGGTTTCTCCTGCAGGATGTACATCGATGCCGCCGCTCTCGGAAATGAGCACCCACTTGTTCACTGCGCCACATCGTAGTGTGATTATTGATGATGGTGATGATGATGATGTTTATTACCGCTAAACTTATGTATTAGTACTGTACTTACTACTGCACTGTTTACCTGATGTATTGTTACTCTATACCTTTTTTCGAGATAAGTGCACTGTTTTATTGGTTAAGTACTTAATTGGAAATAAAATTTGAAATTAGGATCAAGTAATTAGCGCGGATAGATGCAAGTGAGTCAGCTTGCCCTTTGTAGCCTATGCATTCTAGGAGTCGGCTGTAGTTAGCCACGTTGACGGGTAAGTCTTGCTGAGTAGTAGCTCTTTATGTTTTTGTGCAGGTATCGTTTTTGCTTCCACTATTGCTTGGTGGAGTTCCTCAGCAGGTCCACATCGCAGGGCTTCGATGTGCGGCCTTTGTATCGTCGAGAGTAATAGTTGTTTTAGGTATCTTCAGACTTCCGCTGTGCTACTCACGTGTTTTAAATCATTGAAGACTTGTAATAACTTAAAGATGTAAACATTTGTGCTTATTTATGTGATGTACTTTTGTGTCCGTTCACGGGCGGTTCCGACTCGATCCTGTGAAAAACGGAAACGCTACAGCTGGCATCAAAGCCGTGTTGGGACAGTACATCATATAAATGGCCTATTTTCGAAAAGCTAACCACGTTACGAGTGAGGAACGAAAACCCTAGTATTAGGGTGTTAGAGAAATCAGGTGGTAATAGGAGTTGTTTGTTTACTTTTCTGTAACGACGCACCGACGACCAGGTAAGAAGGTAAGTAACATGCATGGCTCAGGAGATTACGAGTTTGACTCGTGTAGATTGTGGGGGGTGTTATAGGAGGAGGCGAGATGGTGTTGAGATGTGATTTGAGATGTGGTTGAGCCATGCATTACATTTCTGTTATATGCTGTCCATCGGCGGTGATAGATGGACGTCACCTGTGTAGGTTGTTTGAGGTGGCGATGTATGTTTTTCTTGCAGGTACACTAACTCGCGAATAGACCGTGTAGAAAACGTGCATGAGTGCGAAATAGTTGCCACCGCTGTTTACGGCCTACTATATTTGGGCTCTTTTTATTTGTGAGGACGTGCAGGACGTGTATGCTTCATGTATCATATTAAAACCCTTCAACAAATTTCAGATCACACAGAATTTCTGACTGACTGAGAAACTTCAAAAATTCACAACTCCTAAACCACTTGGCCAAATTCAGTGAACAAACCCAATCTGGAAAGCTTACAACTTAATCTTGAAATCACCTTCAGACCTCAGCTCGAGTTTCTGTCCCTAACACCTTCAAATCTGTCGCTCAAAGTGGAACCTGTTCTGCCGTCAGCTAGTTTTTAGAATCTATCAGTTGTTTTCAAAAATCGATATCTCCTGTTCTGCTGATCCGTTTGAGGCACACGAGTACTCCTTGGAAAGATCTCGAAGTTTTATACAACTTTCACTTCCCGACTTTTCTCATTTGACGCCTCCAGAAGTGCCAGAAATCATTTTTGTGACTGCTACTCGCAGTTGGAACAGATTCAGTCTGTTGTTTGGTAGGCTCGTTGCTCTCTTGTTTTTGCTCGAATGGCCATGTGTAGCTGCTTACTACAACCGTCCAGAAGTCATTTACCATGTTATAACTTTTGTTTAGCATGGTCGTGCTGTTTGGAGTAGTTTGAGATGTTTTTCATTCTCACTCTCCACGAATGGACGTCGATAGTCTTTCCTGCATCCATTTTTGGTACCGTCGCTTGGACATAGCGCTGGATGTCCAACACCCACGCTATAACCCATACGTCGCTGTACCCGTCTCCTACTCAGCAGCACTGCATGCCTTGTCTCGAATGAAGAGGAAAACATGAGCATGCTTCTGAAGACGATGAGACCTTGTATTGAGCGAGACGAAGCTAAGGATGCCCTACTGAACACAAGAGTTGCCCAGATAGTTGAGCGGGCGCTACAAGTGCAGAACCAAGACAACCAGATCGAAGAATGAGGCGCAGCTCAGTAGAGGGTCGCAGAGCTAATGCTGGCCCAAGTTCAACCTGCTTCTCCTGTGGAGCAAGTACCGGCAGACGTCATCAACCTGCAGCACGGAGAACCAATGGACAATGAGGAGGATCTCGAACAGTTGTCGTTGCTTCGACCCGATCCTTCGCGTAGCGCGTTGTTTAAGCTGTGTTGTTGTTGGTTAGTTGGAGCGAGTGTCGTAATACGTAGCTAGACGACGCGATCTCTTTTGTTAGTGTCGTAATCTTATCGTTGTACCTTGGAGCTGCGTGTTATCGACTTGTTCGACCTTGACCTTGACCTACCTCGATGGATGGAGTTGTATTCATGTTGAGCGGTGATCCCTTTTGTTTCCATCGTGAATACTTTTGCACTCTTATCTATCATGTTTGTGTGGATCCCATCTTTTGCTGTTGTTTACCGTCGTTTTTAAGCCCGACACCAGAATTTTCTGCCATGGATATTCTTGCTACTTACCCACCAATTGTGGAGAAGGTTATGCCGGACATTGATAATCTTCTTCTTAGCCTTCTTTGGGATCCTAGTTCTTGCTCAATTATTAAAATTTGGCAACATAGAGCATGTGCAATGCACCATTCCATATGCATTGCAATATACCACTTGCATTGCATAAGTACCTTGCAATACATCATCATGTACATCCATTTATGCATGTTATACAAGGTGCATCATCACATATGCACCATGAGCAATGCATCATGACAATTGCACCATTATGCACCATAACATGTGCACCATATCATAAACATTGTCATGAGCATCATGTCACATGCACCATTTATGCACCATGCAATGTGCATCATGAGTCATGACATTATGCACCCGCACATTTGCATGGGCCCCCATCATATGTGCATTGCATCATTCAAACACGCAATGCACCATGAATATGCATCTTACTCATTCTAGCACAGAATAAATGGATGCATGAATAATCACCGTTAAAAGATCAAGAATGTAGAAATCGTGTACCTTGCTGCCCTCGAGTACCCCAAACCCGCAGCCTTGTGCCTGCCGATCTTTGGAAACCCTACTATTGAGTACCATTGTGTCTTCTTTGGATATCACTAGTGCTCCTAATCGGCAGATGTTTGACCGACCCTTGTGCTCTTGTCAGTTTTGATGTCCCTTCAGGTGTTGTTCGACTCGAATCACCCATCTGTGGCCAAGTTTGTTCGCCTCTCTTCGTTGACCCCAACGAGACCTACAGCGCACCCAGTCGTCGTTAGCTTGGTTCGTGCTTGCCCTAGTTCTTTCTGAGCGAATAGTCAAAGCACGCATACCAGACGCAGATATGCAGTTTAAAGATGAAGAATCAAGAAGTACAACGCCAGTTTCAGAAAGGCCTTACCAGATGTCGCCTGATGAGCTAGTCTAAACCAATAAAGAACCAGTTGAGAGAAATATACTTTTAACTTGCCAGAATCTACTCCACATGTATATCAACCGTTGATTTACACCTTCACCCTTTTAATCTACCGTTCAAACCTACTAAAAACGACCCCACAGCAGGCATGAGGGGACATTGGGGACGTTACTTCGTCATTTTACGTGCAAAAAACCTGACATTGGCGTGACTTTTGTCACCGACGATTGTTCACACCCGGCGATTTCCCCCTCCCTTTATTTCCTGGTTTCTTTATTGCTTTCCTTTTTTGAAATCCAATTCCATCCTCGTATCTGCTTTCTTCGCATTACCCAAATCGATTCTGTATCCTTCAATCAAGGTAGCTTTCCGTTGTTCAGCAGGAGGCTATCGTCGGCGAGAGTCTGCTTCCCTGAGTTCCCTCTAATTTCCCCGAACAATCAAGATCTCCACAAAACGCGCACGAGTGCAACGAAGATGGATTGGAGGTGAGCCATGGAGGCCGGCCATACAAGCACTAGCCATCTCCTCGCGACGCAGCATCGGCATTGACGCCTCCGCGGTTAGCGACGCCACCAACATCGACACCTCCTGACGTCGGCCACCACGACCTGCTTCCCTCCTCTGCCACCCCTGACCAAGCCGCCCCCCCGCGCCCCGTCGCGCTCGCCGCGTCACGCAAGCGAAGCCGCCAGCCAGGAGCCGATGGGTTCTTCCGCAGACGACGACTAAGCCGAACCCTCGTATTCATGGACCTCTGCAGATCAACAAGGCCGCCTTGACATCAGGAGGTCTGTGACCTCATCTTGCTCCATTCGATTAGAGAATCACTCAGGTAATTGTTTTCTTTGTTTAGATGCACAATTTTGCCTCTGGTGTTAGATCAATTATTTACCCTGGATTTGATTTTACCATGGTCACTAATACTTGCCTGCTGATTGATCAGTCATGGTCACTAATACTTGCCTGCTGAATGGGCATGCATGTCTCTCTAAAATTTTCTTTAGTGGCATGTATTCTGCTGAATGATTTCAGAGTGTTTAGCTGGATAGTAAACAGAATTTTCTGCATTGTCAAATCTGGATATTATGCAATCTAAATTTTGATCACATTGCTGGCATAGTTCTTCTAGGTGACTGATTCTTAACTAGCAAGTATATATTCTATTGTCCTTTGATGAGATGGCTCACGATATATCGAATTTGCAGCAATGAACGTGGAGGCCATTGAATGGGGTGCAAGAGAATGAGAATGTTGGCCAGTTCTGTTTGTCTTACACAAATCTTTAGGAGCTATAGGGGCATTGCTTTCTTTCTGATGATTAAAATGTCGGCTTTGGAGATATACTTTCATGTGCAGGACGGGGAGAATAAAGAGAGGTATGCATAGATCAAGTTAAAGTAATTACAGATCTACATAAATTTCTAGCACCCATCCTTATATTAATAAACTCATGATAGAACTCAATGGTCAATAGTGTTCTGTTATTCTTAGAAGAAAGGCATCCTTTGGTTTTAGTGTCCACATATGACTAATTTTGTTTCTTATCTTATTTTATTTTGCAGACTTTTCATCACCTCTTAATCAACTCCAGAACAGGGTATGGCTGATGCACTGAAGTCTCTTCATCTTCTTCAACCATGAAAATGGCAGAAATGGGATCATTGATTTGTTCTTGCAAGACAGGTTTGTCTATTAAAAGCACAAAATTACTTGCATTTTTCTCTTATAATGATAATATTCTAGGAGCACCAACAGGAGTATGATTATGAAAGTGATTTCTTCCACGTCCTGATTTCAGAATGGAAGCTAGCATTTCCTCAAAATGAACCAAGTGGTTTATGATATTTTTCATACAAGAGAAGCTGCTCATTCTCATATGCATCGCGTTGTATACATGGAGGGGTAGAATATTATAAGCCAAGGAGACGTTTTATTCTTTCTAATAAACGTTTGGGATTACAGTCCTTTTCTTTCTGTTGCACATCAAACAACAATGAAAGTGATTTTTGTTGACATCAACTTTAGTTCAACAATTTTTTCAACTCGTATTTTTTTAATTTTTCCTTTCTTAGGTATCTGAATGCTATTTAGACAAATGCACACCATCTTTTCAGTTGTCTAGCTACTAGAGTCGTTGTAAACAGAGAAGGAATATGCTCAAAGAACTGATTAAAATCATTCAATTGGGGCAGCATTATTACAAGGATCCCATAACTGAATTCCTGAAATCTTGTATGCGAACTTGGATTTTGATGGTGCAAAGGAACTAATGGAGCGCGAGCAGGTAACTTTGACGCCTTTTTTATAATCATTGTTAATATCCATGTGACAGTATTGACTGATGACTGCAATTCTTGTACAACATAATATTCAGATGGATCTTATGTTTTTAGGATCGAGCCTACATTCATTTTTGTGTACATAATGTAGCTTCCTGGAGCTCCGCCAACAGCAAAAAATTGATGACCAAGGCAATGTGCTGGTTGTCCTCGGCGCCTTTTCCAATCTGGTTGGCTGCACAACTGATCCAGCATCCACAAGTATGGAAATCTTGGCGGTAGAAGGAATGCTATGCCCGGAGATCATCTTTTTTAAAATTCTTTCTACTGACTTCTAATTCAATATAAATTTGGCAGATTACCCTTCTGCTATTTCCCGATATTTGTAGATCCACTCCATTTTCCTGGAGATGGTTTATGTATTTCCAAAAGCCAATCAGTGTCATTGTTTTATATGCTGCTAATGCTTCTAAAAAATTGATCAATGTTTAAGCATGTGGAGTATTGAGAATATCAGAAGAATAAATATCCTAATTGTGTGGTCTCTGCACAAGTGCCCTCCATATATGCTTTGCATTTTCGAATAAATGGATCAGTGTATATTGTCCAGGATCATTCATTCATTTGCCTGTGAGCAAAATATAGTGTAGAGTGTAATTTGCCATGTTGAATGTCCTGCATTCTTACAGGTACCTTTTATGTCCTGTAATATTCTTTCACATATAATATTCCTGCATTCTTACTTTCAGTTTTTCAATCCTGACACAGAATAGAATATTACTTTCGCTGCATTTTTACATTTTTACAGTTTGATATTACTTTAAACATCTGGACTGTAGAATGCCTTCCAAGATTGGCACAGAAATGCATGTGAGAAGTTTCTCTTGATTATCCAGACATCTATAAAGAAAGGAATGAAAACCAAAGAAGTTTATCCAACCACATGTGAGTTTTCTTTTTTGCAGAAGTAGATTGTTTTTCCCCAATCATGGTTTATGATTATGTTCATACCATACGGCACTTTCTTATATTTGTTATAGCGGTTTGTATAGATTTGGATCAATCCTGTGCAGGCTCTAGGTCAAATGCGACAAACATATGAGAAGAAACGTGTTCAGTTGAGGAACCAGCAAGACGCAAAAAGTTCAGAGCTGCGATAGACAACTGTTAGCTAGAGACCTGTACACAGGAATTTGGGTTTCCCTCTGGTAGAATACTAAAATTACGAGATGAGGGACTTTCCAACTTGTTGAGCTGTTGCAGGGATAAGCCAATCTTCCATTTGTTCAGGAATAAGTCGAACCGATGTATTCTTGTGATAAATAGCTCGGAGCTTGACTAAATTATTTCTTTTTTTTTGTCAGTTTCATGTCTGTATTATTTTGCTATTTAGCGGGCACTATTGGATCTTAAGTTTGTGCCTCAGACTTTCTAATCCTTGCGCTTTCTACACGATATTTAGTTACGAATGTAAAACATGTTTGAAAAATGAATGATGAACACTAGAAAAACAATCAATAGGACACGACAAGTTTGTCAAGCTGGCAACCTCTACTACTTGAGATTTATGCTAGATAATCTATTTAGGCACCTGGTTTTGATTGAAGCCCATGACAGTATTATGTGTTATTATATGAAAATGATATGTGTCTGGTTGGTGATGAATGCCAAGAATGTGTTAATCCGTAATTGAAACTTTTGGCAGGTCTCACATAATTGTTTCATGCTAAGTGATCCATAATTTTAATGGTCTTCCCAAGTGATGCAATTCTTAGACACGTGCGTGGCGCACGTGCATTGGTACTAGTTGACTAGAAGGACCGAGTCACCAGGAAAATCGCTACCAAGTTCTATAAGGTGCAGTGGAGCCACCACTCCGACGCTGAGGCCGCATGGGAACAGAAAGAGTTCTTAAACTCTCTTTTCCCCGGTTTTCTACCTTTCGGGGTGTGTTTCTAGTTTGTTCCGTTTTGCATCTTATTCTTCACCGTAGTTCCTCTCATTTTTCCCACTCTCCTTAAATCTCGGGACGAGATTTCTTTAAGGGGGGAGGGCTGTGACACCCCATGTCACTGAAGCCCAGCCAATGCAACTTCACAAGCTGAACAAAAAAACCAAAAGCAAATCAAGTTTGAATTCGAAATTTAAAATTCAAATAAAGGTCCAACCAATGCTTGTGAATCAAGTTAAAAATTTCAATACCAACTTGCCCAAGTAATAATTTTTACAGCAAGAGCTTCTGAAATGAGAATTTTGGGAGATTTTTCCATGATTTTTCAAATTCTGGAAGTGTCTCTAAAAATTCAGAGAATTCATGTAAATCCTGCTGTTCTTCGAATTTTAATTCAAATTATGTTGCTCAAACCCACCTGGTCCCAAAAGCAAAGTTGGACCTTGATCTCTGATATTTCATCCCCGAATTTTTGGTGATTTTTGGAGCTCTGCAGTTTCCTGAACAATTCAGCAAATTTGCTGCATTTTAAGCTTCAAACAATTGTTCAAACCATTGCCAAACCTCAACTTTGAAATCATTCAAATTTCTCCATGGCAACTTGAATAACCAAAAATACCAGTGGATGCACATCACCGAGAAGTATTTTTCATGAATTTCTGGTGATTTTATAAATTCATTTCGAGGCTCAATAAAATCCCTAAAGCCTCCAAAGTGATCAACTTTGACCAGCTGTCATTTCAAATCTGTTCAGAATCCACGTGTGCATGTTACATCACGGCATAGTCCATCTCTCAATCTTTCATTTGAGACCGGTTTCATGATTTTTGGAGCTCATTTGGTAGCTCAAATCGTGCACATAAGATTGGGGGAAATCAGTTTTTGAATAAATCCGGGAAAATGAAAAATGCCCGAGGGCCCACCTGTCGGTCTCACTCCTTTCACTGCAGAGCGCCGGAATCGTCCCGACGCGTGGCCGACGGCGTACGGACCGTGCCGCAGCGTCCCTGGCCCGCTCCTCGACCTCGTTGTGGCGTCAAAATGCGCTCCCCTCCTCGCTCTCCCTCTCCCGGCCTTACTCTCTCGCTCCCATCCTCTTTTCCCAAACCCTAGCGCCGCCATTTTTCCTTGCTGAGCCCAAGCTCCACCTCGCCACTGCGCCGCCGCGTCGGAGCTCCTTTCCGGCCGAGCTGCTGTGCAGAGGGCTGCTCCGCGTCGCGTTCAAGCTCACCATGGCCACCTTGGGTCGCGCCCCGGGCTGAGACGCGAAGAATCGGGTCGCCTTCGTTGAGTCCGACCGCGCGTGCTCCTCCCACCTCGCCGCCGTTTCCGCCCTTGCCGGTGAGTCTTTGTCCGATTCCTCGCACTGGAAGCTCCCTTGCGAAGTCACGCACCTCCCTAACCTCTTTGTAGCTGAGATTCCGCAGCCCATGCGACGCCGCTCCATTTCTCCCCACCGCCGTTCGCTGGCCGCTGACGACCCCTCCAGCGAGCTCCAGCCTCCGGCCATCCCCGTCGACAAGGTCATCGCCACCAAGGTCCGCCCGGACGCGGTGAAGCTGGTGCGCGCGCAACTTCGGCCGGACGCCTTCGCTGGTTGCCAGAACGCCGCCGTGCCACCCTCGCCGACCCGCCGCCCCGGCGCCGAGCCCCTCTTCCGTCTTTTCTCCGTCGCCAAGCTGACTGCCGAGCCCGGCCACATCGAGGTGAACCTCCCGCGCCCCTCCTTCCCTTCCCTCGTCGCCCTCCGTCGTCGGAACGGCTGCTGCGCCATCGCCGGCGTCGAGCGCGTGCGCCCCATGGTCGCCCGGGCCAGATCCAGCGCCGTCCAAACCCTATAGCGCAGCCCGCAGCCCAGATCCGTGGCCCAATTCCTTTTCTTTTGTTTTTTCGAATATCTTTAACTGCCAGAAATTACCAGAAACTTGTAAAATTCGTAGAAAATCGAAAACAAATCATAAAAATATGAATCCAATTTTTTTTGGACTCCTTGTGATCAGATCTACCCAACGAAATCGTCAAACTGAACAAAAGCATTTCTCTGTTTTCTATAAAATTCCTTAAGTGTTAAATCTTGTTTAAATCATAATTAATTCTCTGTTAATCCTTAAATCTTGAACTCTTGCATGCTTGTAACTAAACTGATAACACACTTACAGAGCATTTTTCTACTGTCATTTTATGTCTAATTAATTCCTAAGGATTTATTTAAGCGGCTGTCCTAATTAAATCGTTATAATTAATCCTTAAAGCAATAAATCTTCAAACTTCACTGTAAATTACTTTCAGTGGTGTTGATCCTTAGAAAAATGCCACTGAACATAAACTAATTTTTTGAAAAATTTATTAATCTAATTAACCAACTTAAGTTAATTCAATGTAATTAACTTAAACAAGAGTCAATGAAGGAAATATTTAAGACCAAAGTAATTAACTTAATTAAGCACTTACAGTGTAAATGACTGTCATGCAAATTAATTTAATCGCAATCATGTCATTGCATCTAACATGCATCACCTTGTCATCTCGTGTAGTTCCAGAGGAGACCCCGGAGCCGTTGGACTTCCACTGGAGCAGGCCCAGGAGGAGCCACTGACATCACTGCTGATTGTACTTGTGCTAGTATCGTACCTGAGCCAGGCAAGCCCCGGTGCATGCCTTCCTGTGTAGATTTTTATTTTCTCACTTGATTGGGGCTAGTAATTGATTGTGCATTAGGTTTATTAGGAGTTGATGTGAAACCTTAGAACTGCATTAGGACTACCCTTCCAGATCCTACCTTGTGTCCTATTTTGTAGTAGTTGGTTCTAGGGTAACGTTAGAACTTGCTATGCTTAGTGGCTAGCGGACGGTAGAAGACGAGTGGTAGGTCCCACTCGCATGATAGGAATTACTCTGGATTGTACTAGCAGAATTTAGGTTTGTTGCAGACCGGACGGGGATTGTTTGTGTAGGATGGTTGGAGAAGGCTGGGCCTTCACGGTGGTAGCCCCGTCTGTGTCGATTAAGGACCGTCCGTTGTTGCCCCGCTGAGCAAGTTCGAACGTACTGATTCACATGCTGGTGTTTTATGGGCCCAGTAAACCTAGTAGCCTGTGACGCCCTGGGGGTCTAGCGGATACTTACACTTTCTATCATGGTACTTGGGAGAGAAAGGATGCCTCCCAATCGGGGCGCACGTCTGGGACGGGGACCGTGCGGAGGGCCTTTCTCGGGAGATGTGAGACCCAGCCAGCACTAGGGGGGAACAGCGTAAACGGTTGCCGCATACGCCTTTTGGCGTGTGCGTCGTGTGGTCAGGTTTCTCCTGCAGGATGTACATCGATGCTGCCGCTCTCGGAAATGAGCACCCACTTGTTCACTGCGCCACATCGTAGTGTGATTATTGATGATGGTGATGATGATGATGTTTATTACTGCTATACTTATGTATTAGTACTGTACTTACTACTGCACTGTTTACCTGATGTATTGTTACTCTATACCTGTTTTGGAGATAAGTGCACTGTTTTATTGGTTAAGTACTTAATTGGAAATAAAATTTGAAATTAGGATCAAGTAATTAGCGCGGATAGATGCAAGTGAGTCAGCCTGCCCTTTGTAGCCTATGCATTCTAGGAGTCGGCTGTAGTTAGCCACGTTGACGGGTAAGTCTTGCTGAGTAATTAGTACTCAGGGGTTGGCTCTTTATGTTTTTGTGCAGGTATCGTTTTTGCTTCCGCTGTTGCTTGGTGGAGTTCCTGAGCAGGTCCACATCGCAGGGCTTCGATGTGCGGCCTTTGTATCGTCGAGAGTAATAGTTGTTTTAGGTATCTTCAGACTTCCGCTACTCACGTGTTTTAAATCATTGAAGACTTGTAATAATTTAAAGATGTAAACATTTGTGCTTATTTATGTGATGTACTGTTGTGTCTGTTCACCGGCACTTCCGACTCGATCCTGTGAAAAGCGGAAACGCTACAGACACCGTCAGGGCGTGGACGTCGCCGCCTCGCCGGCGTGCCCTAGGTTGACCAGCAAGCCTAGGACGCCAACTCTGGTCGTGGAGATCAGTAGATGAACAGCAAGAAGAGGTTGGAAAAGTAATGCAAAAGGAAAAACATGATAAAAAGTAAAGATAGATTGATTTGTTCGATTGATGTTTTTTCAATCGGCCTTGACCCTCTAATATATATATAGGGTGCCTGGTCTTTGGTCCTGTTGAATCGGAATAGCAAAAGTAATCACGTATACAATACAATGGTAATCTATCCTGATTCAAATCTGTTATTTCCTAAACTGAATAAAATATTCTTTATCCGGCCAGATCGATTTGATCTCCTTGCGCTGATTCCACGCTATATAAGCCATGCATGCTTGTATGGTAATCCTTTATTTGCATGTATACTAGAGTCCTGTAGGGCCAACCTGATCAAATTAAAACAAACTTGTGATGTTGGCCGAAATCCCAATTTGCTGTACACGGCAGACAAAACCGAGAACCATCAGACTCCGCGACTTGATTATCTGGAAGGGGCAAACAAAACCGAATCTTGTCTGTGCTTTCCAGTAACTCTGAACACTTGGACCTGTCGCACGCTTGCTTTGCACAACATGGTAAACGTACTAATAACAGGGGAAAATATTAACATCCAGCCAAACATTATCTAGCTCACCTAATCAACCACTTAAGCATCTAATTAAGCCAGAATAAGCTACAATGCCAATTTTTGTTGTCAACATTTAGTATGAACCCATTAAACTCGCGATTTTACTTTGTTATACAAGTGCTTGAAACTTCGTTTCGTTTCAAGCGACGCGTCATACGTCCGATCTTCCTCAATATTCGTGCACTAGACAAACCCAGCAACGCCCAATTTTTTTATTTTTTATTATTAATAAATCTGAAATTTTAATAATGGTAATTCTAAACAAAATTTGAAAAACAGTATGGACGCTCTTGTCAACAGCGTGCAACTGCGGACGCTGAGTTAAATAACGTCCGGTTCAGGACGCTGTTGGCATGGATGTCCCAAAACGCAGACTGGTCCAAGTCGACGTGCGCTAGGAGGGATTTTTGGATCTCGTTAAGATCACCTTTTAGATTTTTGAAAGAGGCAAGAAAGGATGAATTTTTGAAGCAAAAGGACCTGAACCTCCTCTCAGTTCTCTGATCTCCTATCTCGCTAGCATCTGCGTGCACGCGCATGGAAACGCGGCTGCCGAGCTCTGCGCTGTTGGAGATGCCGCTTCCTCTCTGCTTTTCCATGTTTGCGGGCTCATCGAGCGCCGCAGTTGCCGCTTGCCGTCGGGAGACAGCCACAGGCCCACAGCCCCGCCCTCCCCCTGCGTTGTCCCGTCGGAGGAAACGATCAGGGAGACTCCCCGTTGAGTCCCTGCTGCAGGAGATTGTGGAATCGAATAACAGAGAATCTGTTTTGATTGGAATCACTAAGAAAAACTAATGCTTAGATTAAACTAAAAATCTTCAAAGATTTTTTTTTTGAAAAAAAATCTTCAAAGTTCACCATGTGATGAGGGAACCACGCACGGGACGCCATTGAGAATAGCGTCCAGAGTTGGACGCTAATAAGAACAGCGTCCGAGACGGGACGCTGTTAACAATAGCGTCCTTACTATTGTTAAAATATCCACATTTAATTACTATTATTAAGATTTTGGAATTATTATTTATTAAAAATAAGAAAATGGGGCAATGCTTGGACCCTCGGCATAGCTAGATGGGGCCGTGGGCTACAAGGTGCTAGTGTTTCTCCATTCTTGATCCAGAGTTTATTGTTGTTGTTGATTGTCCTCGAGATTCAGTTAAGCCAAACGAATATGTTCCATTTGGGATCAGAGGAAGGGCCCTAGTTTCTGGAGTACCTGTTGTTGAACCTTAACCAGCATCAATAATGCGTCACATCCGACTGAATACTGCCGACTCCTGTCCCACACTATGGTGATGGGCCTAGCTATGACGCTGTTGTGTCTTTGGTCGTACGGCAGTCGAACGACGTGGTCGATCGGATGTATAGCAGCGTTCGAGCAGCATCACTGGTCACTTGGAGTTGCCAATGGACGTCGGCTAAACCTCCGCTGTTTGATCAGAAACCGAAATACTCTGCTGGGGCGTGTCTGTCAGACCAAACATCTTTTCGTGCTTAATATTGGGGGCGTCAGTGTGTTCTCGAGTCTTGTTTGCTGTTATCTTCTTTTCGTGCTTATATGATCTAGGAAGGAGATGCACCCGTACGGCGCAAGGTTGCAAGGCCAGCAACAATCATGTGTTTGCACGTGTTAGGGATTTAAGAGCAGCCATGATAAACATCCTACTATCCTAGCGTGGAGGCGAATGTTACTCCGCCCTTGGAACCGAAATGCAGGAATTTCATTCAATTTTTTAGCGATATAAGAGAACAAATTAAATTAAGAGTTAAATGCACTAGAGGTCCACAAACTTGTTAAGGTGTGTCAAATAGGTCCACGAACTCTCAAACTGAACTTTTGGGCACAGGGTGATTTATCGCGAGTCATAGCTATTTGTTTTGCGCACTTTTTTTTTCGAACAATGAGCAAGAGCACTGCCTTTTCATTTAAGAGGAACTGGAAGTATAGGTTCAGTGCTTTGATTCTCATTACATAAATATGCGATAGCAACTATAACTCAAATCAGCCTTATCATCTATGCGCTTTGAAAACTAAAAGTTTCTGTACCCATTGGTTTGGTCAGAAGCCTTTCAACAAAAGTGCAAACAATACAGGCCAAGTAATATTGGAGCAATAGATATAGATATATGCGTCCAAGTTGTAAACTATTTTAACCACCACTGCAGTCAAGGTAGACTATTTAATCGGATATGTTGTATTTCACTTAAAAGTCAAAGCTAAGCAGAAAAAGGATACAAAAGTGAAACTTGCTAAAATATTGAGAACAACATAACCAGTTTTTCAATAACAAAAACCTCTCCGGACTCTGCATTGGCAGAACACTGAACTCAGATTCTTCATATGTAACCTGAGTATGATCACATATGTCAGCAACTGAATTTAATTAGCTAGTATCTTGGAATTTATAAAATTTCTGATTATACCTGCAAGAGATCCCCGACAACTGCGCCGGGCACGGACTTCACATCCACCCAGTGCCTCCTCCTGTCTTCATTGTCTGACTCCAACAATAGAAGCCATTTTTGTGATGCAAATTGAGAATTGCCTAGCTTCAACGGTGCTTTGCATTGCCTTCTCTGAACACCAGCTCCAACAGGCCATTGCATTTGAAGCTTCCACCGCCGCACAACGCCCTGCTCGCGCGCCCCGCCGCGCCGCGCGCGCGCCCGCCATGACCAGCTCGGGCGCCACGCCGCCCCCCCCCCCCCCCCCCCCCCCGCGTCGCGCGCGCCCGCCATGACCAGCTCGCGCCGCGTGCCGGCAGCGCTCGCGCTCCCGGTCGCCCCTGTCCCCGCCGTCGTCGCAGGCCACGCTGGCCGAGCTCGACCTCCCCGTCGCCCCCGTCCCCGCCGCCATCGCGAGCCATGCCGGCTGGAGCTCCATCTCGTAGACGAACTTGAGGGCCGCGGAGGCCACCGCGCCCTGGGCGCTCTCGACGGCGCCCGGCGGGCCGCCGAGCGCGGCCGCGATGAGGGCGTTCTGGAACATGATGTGCTTGCGCACGGGGTACTCCGCGGTGATGCCGGCGAGTCAGGACCCCCTCTTTCTCCTCCCGGACTCCTCCCCCCTCCCCTCCCATGAGCAGCTTGAGATCGACGACGTTTTCATCCATGGCAGCCGGTTGAACAAGGTCGACGCCGACGCCGATTCATCCATCCACAGTGAGCCGGGGTTCGATTCCGTTAGGTGTAAGGTGCCCAACTCGACGGCGCACATCCCTGACCCCTTCTCTTTGTGAATACGCAACCGACCTCGCCAGGAACCGTCATCCTCCCCGCCGCCATACGCCATGTCCGCCACCTTGTTGGCGGTCGTTAAACCATGATTTGACTGCCACCCTACCGGTAAATAAAGGCATAACACAAAGATTTTGTGCATAGTAGATAGGAATAATGCTACTCCACAAGTTTTGGTGAATATTTGGATGCAGGAGTGAATAATGGAGAAAAGTGGGCCCAGCAGGGTATTACCCTGGCTGGCCGGCCCCACTCTAGGCCGGTCGGCCCCACCTGGCCCGGACTTCCTCCAGTGAGCTGGAAACTGATCCACAATGCACAATTCAAGGCCAGCCCAGCAGATTTGCACCGCTATTCTAGGCAGAATTGCCGACCCCACGAAGAAGCCGACCTTCAGACCGCCTTCAGGGAGTGATCTGGAGCGTCCAGGCGCAAGACGGTGGCAAACAGCCACAGGGGACAGCCGGCCGGCCACCCCCCTAGGCCGGCCGGCCGACTTTGGCGCCACCGTCTCTCCAGCTTCGGCCAGCGGGCTCCCACCGCCTTGACAAGCTATAAATTGGACCCCCTGGCCTGAGAAGCAACTCGCACCATCACACTTCATCCAAGTGTTCATTAGTTTAGTTTAGTAGTAGCTTTGGGAGTTAGAGTAGAGTAGAGTAGAGTGAGAGCTCTCTCGGGCTTCCGGAATCTTCTCGGAGTTCGGTATAGTTCTTTGTATCCTTACTCTTGATATATTATTTTATTTAATATATTTATATTTAGATATATCTTCATTTATTTCTTTTAGTAGTTCTTTTCTATTTAATTTATTTATTCCGTTAAGTAAGTGCTCGTAGAAGTCTTGTTGTGGGATTCGTGATTGTTGGAGTAGGCAAGTACGAGAGAGTGCCTTCGTCGAGATGACGTCGCGTGAAATCTGTGCTTGTTTATTCTTAGATAGGGCTGCTCCGTTGATCAAGAGTAGTTCCTCTAGGTGGGTTGTAAGCATGGCGCTTAGAACTTGGCCTATGCACGTTTGGCACCCAACCCCACGGAGGATGGTAGCCGCGAGTGTATGTGACAGCTGCACCGTTCTGTGTAATCCACCACGTCCGGGTTGGACTCAGCAGGGTCTTAATTATAGCATACGGTTCCCTAGGTTTGAACTAGCATCATCGGTTAACCTAGCATGTGTGTGCCCCGAAACGACATGACTTGTATGTGTATGAGCTTAACTAGAGTAGATAATCTTTGTAGACTTGACTGCTAGAAAGAGTAAATAATAGATGAACATACAGGTAGCCTTAACTCTATCTCGTTGCTCTCCCAAATGTATACTACGATTTATTTCTTTTATCACTTCGGATTTGAGGATGTGTGTGCCACACATATCTATCATGCCTATCTTACCCCCGTCTCAAGTATAGTTTGATATATTATTCCTTCCCCAAATTATCCAATGCATTGCTACTATTCAGCTCCCTTTCGCTCTACTTCCCTGCGGAAATATAAATACGATAACCCTAGAATATTCCAAGGTGAAATGCTACAATGGTGATACGTGCGCTTGCGGAATTAATGAATTTAATTTTATCGCATAAGAACCGCCAACAAGCATTTCTGGCGCCGTTGCCGGGGAAGTAGCAGCTAGGAAACTGAATAAATGCATTGATGTTTGTGAGAAGAGTAATTATCACTTAATTTTGCGGGCTTACCCTTGTCCTGTTTGTTCTTCTTGTGGAAATTTTGAAACAGGACTGTGCATGACTGGTTTCGACCTACCAGAAAACTTTCACTCAGATCCAGAGCAGTTCTTGAGGAAAGTTCGAGCAAAACTCACCAAACAGATCCGCAAGAACGCTCTGGCTCTTGAAGCGTCTCCTCCACCGGTTATCAGGGCCTCTTCAAACAACAACATGGCCGACCCGGTTGTTGAGAAGACGATCAATGACTTCTCCACGCCAACTACGGAGAACATCCGCGTGGGACCCAACCCGCGCATCACCAACAAGGACTACGAGCTCAAGCCAGCCTTGATCAACATGATCTTGGCTAGTCCTTTCTGTGGGAAGCCGTCGGAGGATGCAAATGCTCACCTCCAAAGGTTCTTGATGACGTGCAACACCTTCGCCATGAAGGATGCACCTCAGGACGCCATCCGACTGCACCTTTTCCCATTCTCTCTGTTAGGGAAGGCTCTCCAGTGGTTCTACGCGAACCAAGAGTCTCTCGACACGAGGACGGCATGCTCCAATGCCTTCCTCGCCAAGTTCTTCCCACCGGGTAAGACGACTGCCCTGCGGAACAAGATTTCGGGCTTCCAACAGCTCGCAGATGAGTCGACCGCGGAAGCCTGGGACAGGATGCAGGAGTACGTTCTCTCATGCCCACACCATGGCATGGAGGAATGGCTCCTCATACAAAGTTTCTACCACGGTTTGAGGCCGTCCGCTCGAGAGCACCTCGACGCCGCAGCAGGCGGCTCCTTCTTCTCCCTTAGCGTGAAGAACGCTAAGAAGTTGATTGAGAAGGTGGCGGCCAACCAGACTCATGGTGAACGCTAAGCGGCGAGCACCAAGACCCGTGGAGTGCACCAAGTGGAGACGATGGACATGCTCGCAATCAAGCTCGATCAGCTACTCCACAAGGTGGAATCTCCGCAGGACCTGCAAGTTGCGGATTCCCGCATGACTTGTGATGAATGCGAGAGAGGAATGCAATTTCCTCAACAATGGCAATAGGTACCGCTCCCAGAACAACTACGGCTGGAACTCCAGGCCCGACCTCTGCTTCAACAAAAATCAGGGAGGTAACAATGGTAATCTTTCCCGCTATGAGCCCTCTATACTCGGCCAGGTCAAGATCAATGACAGCATTAGTAAGAAATTTCTTACTACGGACAAGGCTTTAGAGAGCATAGATGCCAAGCTAGAGTACTGCTCTGCAAAATCAGCTAAGCCATAACAAAATGCTAGAAACGCAAATTGCGCGAATAGCTTCAGCTGTGCAGTCTCCTCGTGCAGGTAAACTTCCTGGGCAACCAGAGGTTAACCCCAAGGAGAGTGTAAATGCAATAACCATCAGGTGTGAAGAAAGCGACTTGGATGCCGCACTCCCCAAGTATGTGATCAGAAAAGATCTCGAATGGCCAACCATTCCGTGTTTGGTCAACGATCGGTGTTTCGCTCGGGTGCTATGTGACTTAGGGGCAAGCGTGAGCATTATGCCGAAGGCAATGTACGATGGGTTAAACCATCCTTTATCTCCAACGACCATGAAGCTACAGCTTGCAGACGGGTCACTACGCCTGCCCTTAGGGATTGTCGAAGAAGTTCCTGTGCAGATCAGAAATCTCTTCGTCCCCGTCGATTTCGTTGTGCTTGACATGGAAGTAGATGTCAAGACCCCTCTCATCCTCGGAAGGCCATTCTTGAGCACCACCAACGCCAACATCGACGTGGGGGCAGGAGAGATCCACTTGGACTTCAACGGCAGGGAAGAGACGTTCAACTTCAAGCCCAAGGTTGAGCAATGCAAGTAAGTACGGGTCATATATGGAAAGGACCCAAGGAAAGTGGAGAAGATTGAGATTACTCCACCCATGCCGCAGCCAGACAAGCTCATTGCATACATAAGAAACTATCTGGCAAGAGAGAATGCAAGAAGACCAGCAAATTATTGGAAGACTCCAAGGAAGATACCTCAGCCACCAAAAGCACCGCAAGCCCCTCTTACTCCCCCGCAAGAAGGAGTAGGCGAATCACAATCGCCCAAGAAGAGGAGAGCGAGGCGCTCACGAAAGAAGAAGGCGCCTAGTAAAGAAAAGGTCGCCGCCACCAACACAAAGAAGACAACAAGGATGTGGCGGAAGAAAGAAGGAACCTCATCCTCGCCAGATTCTCCACCGAGCGAGGTCCAAACAAGTTAAAGACAAGGAGAACGTCTAGCACAAGACGTAAAAATGAGAGCCCTCCGATTGGGGAGGCCATCCCAATCGTTATCCTAGCTAGGCCGAGCACTTGTTTTTCTTTCATAAACCATAAAAACAAAATAAAAACATGAAAAATTTAAAAAAATAACAAAAATAATAGGATTCCCGGCGATGCCCATTGGGGGCTAGCCACTTGTATCATCCTCACTCTTTTTTGCAGGTCAAGAAGGAGGAGGAAGAGCCTGAATCAAGCTTGAGTCTTACAAAGACTCAAGCTTGGGGAGGGCCCCCAGGTAAGAAGGAGTTCAACACAAGCTCGAGTCTTGCAAAGACTCAAGCTTGGGGAGGACCCCCAGGTAAGTATTTCTAACTTTCTTAATAAATAAAACTCCCTGTTTCGAATAAATGCTAGAATCTTGGTGTTATGCTACACTTAAGGGAAATGATGATCAAGTTACAAATTAGCTTCCCATGTGTCGCATAGATGCAACCTCTACTCCCGACATATGTGCTATTTTTATTTGAGCATGATCACATCATGAGTCTTGCTTAAGTCTGTGGGTTGCATTTGTTACACCAAGTCTGAACATTGTGGATTGTGATATGGCATGATTAGGACTTGTTGCAATTTCTTAGTATGGTTTCATCCAGAGATGTTTTTCTTGAATTGCTGCAAGTACCTAAAACCCTTCTGTTTTGGCACACTTCTCTTAGTGTGAGGATTTATTTACCTACCTGAGCCATATCATAATATTCGAAACAGCCCCACTCATAGCCATTTGTTTATGTATTGAGTTTTGTTAAGGTTTGATGTACTCTTTAAACTAAGCGCTCCTAATTTTGGTCATAACCCCTTCGCGTGTGTTTTCGAAAATTTCTCTCCACCAAATAAAAAAGAGAATGTTTGGATAAATCAACCAAACATTTTTCAGAGTTTGCAAAACTTTTGGTCCATCCAAAACGCTCAAGAATATTTCAAAATGTTTCCTTGAACCATGCAAAATTTATGGCCCCTTGCACCATGGAGTAGTAAAAAAAAAAACTCCATGGTTGCATGACAAAAGTCAAAGGCTATATGGTTCTTATCATAAATATCTTGAGCAAAATGAAGGACCAATGTTTTCAAAACCCCCTTCCACAAGTGTGAGTTCATTTTCTCCCCCTCCATCACATCATTTCCTATGACCAAAATAAAATGAGTTGCTATGTTGATTGAGACTCATTCTTTAGCTTTACAATAAATGCATGACATTTGTGCATTCCGTACCAAGCTCCACATACAAAGCCTCATTTGGTAGAATGTAGGATGGTGAAGCTTGTAGGAATAGACTCACATTGGCTAGTAAGAGAAGTGCCTGCCAAAACGAAGGAGAATTTTTGCACCTTACCTTGCAGCACATAAAAACTCTGGATGCATACCTATTAGAATTGTGTACTTGTCCGAAAATGCCGTTCTGGTCTTCAATGCTGCATGACAAGATGTATCATATAAGCCCCACTATTTTTGCAACACTCATGAATATTTTGTGCTCTCGTAAACTTACCACTGTTTAGGGAGTATGTTGTTGCATCTTTATTACCCATGGGGCGCTTCTTTGTAACTCCTGATCCGCCGGTACCCTGAGTCGAGTTTGCTCGGGACGAGCAAAGTTTAAGCTTGGAGAGGTTGTTGGCGGTCGTTAAACCATGATTTGACCGCCACCCTACCGGTAAATAAAGGCATAACACCAAGATTTTGTGCATAGTAGATAGGAATAATGCTACTCCACAAGTTTTGGTGAATATTTGGATGCAGGAGTGAATAATGGAGAAAAGTGGGCCCAGCCAGGGAATTACCCTGGCCGGCCGGCCCTACATGGTGGCCGCAGGCCCCGGACTTTCTTCAGTGGGCTGGAAACTGATCCACAATGCACAATTCAAGGCCAGCCCAGCAGATTTGCACCGCCATTCTAGAAGGTGGGCCATTTGGGCCTTAACTTGGCCCCCACTGCAATTCTGCCGACCCCATGAAGAAGCCGACCTTCAGACCGCCTTCAGAAAGTGATCTGGAGCGTCCAAGCGCAAGACGGTGGCAAACCGCCACAGCGGACGGCCGGCCGGCCACCCTCCTAGGCCGGCCGGCCGACTTTGGCGCCACCGCCTCTCCAGCTTTGGCCAGCGGGCTCCCACCGCCTTGACAAGCTATAAATTGGACCCCCCGGCCTCAGAAGCAACTCGCACCATCACACTTCATCCAAGTATTCATTAGTTTAGTTTAGTAGTAACTTTGGGAGTTAGAGTAGAGTAGAGTAGAGTGAGAGCTCTCTCGGGCTTCCGGAATCTTCTCGGAGTTCGGTATAGTTCTTTGTATCCTTACTCTTGAGATATTATTTTATTTAATATATTTATATTTAGATTTATTTTTATTTATTTCTTTTAGTAGTTCTTTTCTATTTAGTTTATTTATTCCGTAAAGTAAGTGCTCGTAGAATTCTTGTTGTGGGATTTGTGATTGTTGGAGTAGGCAAGTACGAGAGAGTGCCTTCGTCGAGATGACGTCGCGTGAAATCTGTGCTTGTTTATTCTTAGATAGGACTGCTCCGTTGATCAAGAGTAGTTCCTCTAGGTGGGTTGTAAGCATGGCGCTTAGAACTTGGCCTATGCACGTTTGGCACACAACCCCACGGAGGATGGTAGCCGCGAGTGTATGTGACAGTTGCACCGGTCTGTAATCCACCACGTCCGGGTTGGTCAGCAGGGTCTTAATTATAGCATACGGTTCCCTAGGTTTGAACTCGCTTCATCAGTTAACCTAGCACGTGTGTGCCCCGAAACGACATGACTTGTATGTGTATGAGCTTAACTAGAGTAGATAATCTTTGTAGACTTGACTGCAACAAAATTGCTACATAGATGTAGCCCGTCCAGGCATCAACTGTGATGACCCAATCACCAAAATGATTATAGCATCTATATGATGCGATTGGTAGAAATAATCATACAGAAAACATTGACGTGTGATTTTGATCAGGTTGATTATTTTCATTTACATATGTTTTATTTTTATTTTTGAAGGGAACTACAGTAGGGGAAGCCCCTATTGTGGTAGTTATATATTAAATCAACGAAAAACCATTACAGGGTTAGAAGCCTACTTACCAGCTGTACAAAGGGTGCAAGGATGCAAACCCAACAAGAGAGAAAAGAAAAGCTATGGATATCCAACCTTATGTGCAGTTATGGATGGAGGTTGAAGCTGAGAAGTAAGAACTACATATCACTGAAGAATCTTATAGAATTGTTCTATACTCCTCTAGTTCTTATTTTCATTTACATATCACAAACTGTTACAGAATTATGAGCTTTATTGAGGCAAACTCTGAACAATCTTATAATTTGAAGTGATCAATTAGAGCCTTGCTTGCAAGGTCTCGTTTAAAAAAAGTCCCGAAAAATTCGGACATGGTAAAAGTCCTGTACTTTGGTGGGTTTTCAGAAGAAACTAGCTCTGGCAATGGTCCATAAAAAACTGAGTCCCCTCTCTTTCCCGGATTGAAAAAGATTGCGATTGAAACTCTGGCTTCTTCACGTGTGTTCATTATCGCCCGATGCTTAACACTTGTGTACTTGTCATTAGACATTATCTGATATACAGAAGCAAAGTTAGATCCAATAGGGCATAGAAAAGCTGCTCAATAAGGGCTGTTGAAACCATATTTTCACAATTAATCAGACGATAACTATTATGTATGTGGGTCCTCGCAAAAAAAAAAACTATTATGTATGTGGGGTGTGTTGTACCAGGGTTCTTTACCCTAAACTCTTCTTCTTCATACAAAGACACCTAGGAGTTGCGTGTTCAAGAGAGAAAAAAACGATAACTATTATGTGTAGGCTCACTGGTAAAACATCTGAGCAGAACGACCATGTTATGGAATACGTCGCATTTAGTTGCCTATGCATGGTTTCTAGGGGAAAAAACCCGCTAAAGCTCTCCTTCTGTACTCCCACAATTTAAAGATAAGCATGTTGTTAAAATATGTATGCTCTGAAAGCTAAGAAGCATTTCAGTATAACTGCTTTGATCAGAAGCCCAAAACTTTCTACCAAAGAAAGTACAACTGATAGATATATTCAAACGGCCTAGCTAATTACATTGGAGGTAGATCCGTTGGAGAAGTATATTCCAACAGCCCACATAGTAACAACTATCTTACTTTCATGATCAAGACATATTCTCGATAGCATAAAGTGTACTTTTGCCATTTAAAGGCTTTCTCAAAGTATCTAAGTGAGGTGAAGTGAACTTTAACTCGTTTTTTCTTGGAACAAGTGAGCTCTAAACTTGGTAAGTACTTAGAACATATGACGGGTTTCTCAATGTTAAAATTGTCTGAAACCTGAATTGGCACAACATTGATCGCATCTGTTGGTTGCCATTGAATTTAATTGAGTACTTTAAATAACAAACAATACGACTATACCTGCAAGAGGTCTCCGACATTGATCACAAGCGCGCCGGGGACGGGATTCACATCCACCCAGTGGCTCCACCCTTCTCCATCAGTGTGCTTAACCTGCAGACCACCGATACTGTCCTGGGAAAGGACAGTGAGCACGCCGGGGTCCGTGTGCGGGACCACGCCCATGGTGTGCTCGGGCTCTGGGCACACCGGGTAGTAGTGGCAGACCATCACCTTCCCCTCGAGGCAGGAGATCTCCTCTAGCGCCGCCGGGGCGAGCCCGAGCCCCTCGGAGAGGAGCCCCAGCACGGCGCGCCCCACGGCGGTGGCGTGCGCGTCCCACTCGAGGACCTCGTCGCGGCAGACGGCCGGGATGCGAGCTGGGTCGGCCCGCTGGGGCCCGAACCCAATCTGGATGGTGTCGCGCCAGCTCGCGGCCGGGGAGCGGAACAGGTCAACGTTGGAGGAGTAGGAGACCCCGCCGGCCATGGCGCGGCCATAGTGGGCGGAGCGGTCGGCCGCCGGGAGCTCGTTGAAGGCGCGCACGGCGTCGAGCGCCCGCGCGGGGTAGTCGTCGGGGACGGGTAGGACCTGGTGGTAGTTGACGAGGTGGAAGAAGCTCCAATCGCGGGCGGCCTCGGCCGCGGCGACGGCGGCGAGCGGAGAGGGTAGGGAGAGGTCGACGACGGGGATGGATACGCCGGGAGGAGCAAGCGGCGCGGAGGCGTAGGGGTCCGGGTGAACGAAGAGGTCGGGGACGGAGGAGACGCCCGACTCGACGAGGCCGCGCACGCCGGAACGGGACTCGTCGAAGGCCTTGAGGAGCGCGGCGCGGTCAGGCTGGGAAGCCGGCGGAGATGGGGAAGCAATTGCCGCCGCCGTCGGGTCGTTGGAGACCGCTGGAGACTGGAGTTGCGTGGAGCGAAGAAGCTGAAGCCCGGACTCCAGCTTCTTTCGCTGCAATGAACAATACCAGCTGTGAGTCGACTTACCAGTGGGCCCAGGACTTGTGAGCCGTGGACTTTCCTCGTTCTCGTACGATTAGAAGATAAGAAATTTTGAGCCCCAGATGAGGATGGACCATACGAAATGGTCTTATTTTCAATTTTATACGTGTTTTACACAAAGATGTTAACATCTGGTGGAAATTTTAAGCCCCAGATGAGGATGGACCACACGAAATGGTTTCATTTTAAATTTTATAGGGGTTTTACACAAAGCTGTTAACATCTAGCGACGCTAACCGGATGACAAAGTTTAATCCTGACCATTAACTATCTTTTACAAAGGAATGTTGTAAATGGAAGCATCACAGTACGTATCTATACATTGGAAGATTTATTTGACCTTTAATTACTAGTTTTACAATGGCCAAAACTCGGTCAACCATAAAGGATGAGAGAATAACTTCGCGTGGTCCATACTCTACAGATACAATTCGTTTTTCTCAATGTTTACGAGACAAAACCACGACTGAACGCCTACAGATAAAAAAATCCCTTTCTATTTTGGCTGAAGGAAGGATGCGTGGATCTATACTTTCTGGGATGTGCCCCTTTGTATTTTGCTTTTTTTTTTCTTGCAATCTATTTTTCTGTTTTGGAAACCTATATTGCATCGATGCGTACTGTAGCACACTAGCTGCTCGTGTTGTGCTAGTGGGCTGGTTTGTATTGATACGATTTTTTTCTTTTTTGCTAAGCATACATAGACGGTTAAATTCTAGCCCGGCCGCTAAAGCATTTCTACTTTATCCCTAAGATACAAGAGTTGTCACAAGATTTAGAGGGAGTAAAATGGACTTCATCTTAAAATTTGGGTCAGAAATTAGTAAGTTTACCATAATTCTGTTAATTATTTAAGAAAAATATTATTTAAAAGTTATACTAGAATAATTATAAATTGTTTAAGGTAAAGAGGCCTAAAAGAATTTGTCTAGGGCTGGTTTTTGGCCTATTTGGTTCGGCCTAGATTATTCTTTTCTATATAAAAAAGGTTCTGTTGGGCCAATTTGAGGCTGACATCCGTCTGGTAGAGCTGTCTATATAATCAGGGTGATAACCCTAACCTCTATCTCTCCCTCACTTCTCTCTCTCCTCAAGTGGCGGCGGCAGCAACAGCTCTTGCGGGCGAGCGGTGGCGGCAACGGCCGCTACGCGTGGGCGTGCACAGAAGGGTGTTGCAGCTTGGTGGTGGGCCTAGGCGAACATGACGGCCTCACGGTGGCCGATAGCCGACGCTTGATGACGGCGCCTGAGTGCGAGCGCACCACGATGGATTTGGGCAGGTGCGTGGCTAGTGGCGGCTACAACATCCTCTCTTTTTTTAACCGTCCGTTCTTTACTTCGGTGGTTATTATTTTTCTTTCTGATGTGCACCAATGAGCTTTGAGAAAACGATGGTTATTATTTTTCTTTCCGATGTGCACCAATGTGCTTTGAGAAAGTGCAGAGTTCTAATCTATATTTTATTTGAGCATCGTTCGAGTGACTACCAGCCCCGGCCCTGCCCCGATAACCAATTCGGGGGAAAATCTTCCCCATCCCCGACCCTGTTGGATCCCCGCATCAGCCTTGCGCGTCGCGGCCTCCTCGCCGTAGCTACCCTGTGCGGTGCTGCTCCCTTCCCCGCACCGCCCTTCACTATGGAGCAAGTGCGACAGGCGGCGAGACTAGGTCGTTAGGGATGGCCGGATTTGACGATTTGAGAGTGGAAAGTGAGGAGGAATTGCAGGATGAGGGAGGGAAGGTTTGGGAGCAGGGGCGGCGGCTGATTTCAAACAAAGGAATGAAGTTGGGTCGGCGAGCTGTTTTTTTTTTTTTTTTTTGAGAGAAAGGCACGAGCTGTCCTTGTGGAGGCTCAATTCGGGGTCCCCGCCCTGGCTGTCCCCGCGGGGGCAAATTTGGCCCCGTCCCGGCCCCGTTCGGAGTTGATATATATATGTAACGAGAAAATGGGCCCAATAATGCATTGCCCTGACAATCCATTTTCGAGCCCAGTATTATGAACCGACTTACTGGCGAAAAGAAGCGGAGCAAGCCCAATTTATTAAAAATATCTCGGCCTGTGAAAACCCATTCCAGCCCATTTTTGTTTACCAAGATACTTGTGGCCTATGTTGTCCGGATACGCGGATATGGATACCGGTACACGATACGGCGATACTCCGATACCTTATTTTTCCAAAAACAAGGATACGGAGATACGCCAATATATATATATAAATAAAAATAAAAAAGAGTTTTATAGATACTAAAATGTGAGAAATAAAAGTTTCGAGACTAAGATGCGCCATAGATTTATATATTTATATGTTGGATAATTATTTAAAAAAAGAAATGGCGAAATAAAAAGAAACTAACTTTATTTTATCAGTTCCACGAACGAATGCCGGTCGTCTCCTTTCTCGACCTCCCATCCCACACTCGCTCTCTTTCTATGGCGGCCGCGGCTCATCCGGCACCCTCTCTCTCCGTTCGTGCTCTTTTTTTTTGGCGGTCAAGGCTCATCCTCTCATCCCCGATTGCCGCATAATATTCGAGAAGTGTCCGAGTATCCGAGTATCCAAATAGGTATCCGATACCGGTACGCGAGTTTGGCGAAGTATCCATGTTTCCGCCGCCGCCGCCGCCGCCGCAGGAGACAGACAACTCTCCCGCGCGGCGGCTCCGCGGCTCCGGCCCTCTCCCCCCACTCCCGCTAGGGTTTTTTGCGATCCCCAATCACTGTAAGTCGACGCTACTTGTCCGGGTGTTTTCCTTCTACCTAGAGCTCAGCTAAGGATTTGGTTCCGTCTTCCTGTGCGTGGATTTGTCAGTCGTGCTCGCGATCAACGCAATTCTGTTTCTCAGCTAGGGTTAGTGCTTACAGTAGCGTAAATTTGGTTCCAAAATTTGTTCGGAGGTTGCTGCCTCCTAAAAAAGAAAGCTTTTTTGGTGTGTTTTTGGGGAGATCTTGTCGAATTACACAGCTGCCCAGCTGCTTTGAGAGCACCAGGTGATGGAATTGGTCTGTAAATCGACGTTTTAGGGGGTTCTTTGGATCTTGAATTTTTAGCAAGGCAAGCTTTTGTTAAGCTGGCTGACTGCAATCTTGTTTTGCTTCGATTAGGGTATATCTTTGTATAGCAGAGACCAGCTCTCTCGAAACTCAGAAAATAGGTTTATGTAAAACTACCTTGACCTTTTCAGTAAAACCAGCTTTATAAAAAAACAATATTTCCGTTAAATTCGTTTTAGTGAAAATTATGGAAAGAAAAATTTCGTAAAACCGACAAATAATAACCATGATCTAAAAGGCCACTTAGGCTTATTTTGGCCGGATGGTTGAACTTTTTTATGAGGTCCCAGACTTGCAATGTGCATTGGATATCGTTTTAGCATCATCTGGTTGTGTCTTAAGAAATGGAATAAAGACATCCTTTTTCTTATTCTGATCTTGTTTAGTGATGTTTGGTTGATTATTACAGTGACAATAATTTCTGTCTTTTGGCAGCAGACCTCTCCCATTGCATGCATTGAGTGTTATATATTGTGGGGCGGTCCCATGTTATGTGCAATAGACCAGAGAGGAAGGAATGCCAATGCAAACGTTGGCTGCACATATTTTCATAGAATCTCTAATGTGAACCATGTGATGTCTGCTATGAATTTGCACACATTCAGATGTGTGATGAACATTGCAGAACTAGTCCAATGTTTTCTTTGAAGTTATAGTGTGGTGAAGCTATGTTGGTCAAACATTCACTGAATCTGCCTATTTTGTATTAATAGGTTGCATGTACTAAAAGTAGTCCTGAAAAATCATGCCGCTGTATCTGTACCTTTACACTGTTATTTGATGCTTGAGAAGGCTGCCAGCTAGACACTTTTGTTGGTTAAACATCGATTACCGGCTGCCCTGAATATGTTCTATTTTGTTCATTTTGACAGGTTAGATCACAGATGGCTTCATCACAGCATGTTGAGGTGGAGGCTGCGAAGCTTCTTCATAAGCTTATTCAGGAGTCGAAGGATGAGCCTGCTAAACTAGCAACTAAACTCTATGTTGTATGCAGATTAACCAATTACTACGGCATGAAAAATCGTAAAAACTGGACCAATAAACTTGCTTCTGTCCTGTTTACTTGATGTTCCAGATATGCCAACATATGAAACTAAGTGGAAAGGAGCAGTCATTGCCGTATCAGGTCATATCAAGGTGAATATTAGTTTATTTCATCTTTATTTTGTAAGTACAAAATAATTTAAAAAATTATGCAACAGAGTTGTCAACAAATGTTTCAAGATTGGCGTTTTTTTGTTTGCTCCGTTTAAGTTGATGATTGTAACTGTATTGTTCTAATGTTGGAGTTGTCAAAAAGCACAAGCTACTGAAACCAGGCGTACAAAAAAGATGACGAAAATAAAAGAAACCTGTAACTTGTGGAATTTCCACTTTTCCAGATCAAGGTATCTTACTGCCTGTCTGGCACTGATTGATTGTTGAAGGACTTAGCAGAGGGGACCTTTGGTGGCATTTTACCAAAGCAGGTGTCTGTTGGCTCTATAGAACCAAATTTTCCAGTAACTTAAGAGATATGATCTGGAAAAAGCCAGAAGTGCTGAAGGTCCTTCAGGCAACCCAAGGCCCTGTAGCACAACTACATGTGTTTTACCTTTATATGTGCGGAAGGCACCCTAATATTCAAGGTGTGGAAAAGAAGATAGGACTGCCACAATGCTTCAGTAGCTCATCCTCGTGTAGATTCTGATATGAAAAGAGGATGAACTAAGCGGGTGGTTGAGCACCGCCTAGCGCCTAGGCGGTCCTAGACATTTGTACTTTTAGCAAATAAACATACAAAAGATAGAGAACATGATGAAAACTTTACATATTAACATATTTATTGAGAAGCCTAACGCCTAGGCGGCGCTTAAGCGGTCTAGGCGACCGCTTTATTAAACACTGACTAATTTTGATATAGGGGAGGGTTCTTAGGAATCAGTTAGCCATATTTTTGAGTGGACATATTGTATTTCCCGTCTTTTGATAGAAAATACCATGGCTTACAAGGAGTGAGTCTAGAAGGTTTGCTCCTAATGTAAGTCGCGTTTTGGACTTGCACACAGGAAAAAAATGCATACATGCACCAAAACCAAAATGTTGTAGCCTTTGTGCAGGGTGAAGTTTCGTACTTACTAACGCTGTTGTATGCTATATATATGCTGCTACCTCTGGTTTGAACTAATAAAAGTTGCCCGGAAGTCATCTTTTAAAAACTGAAGGGAGTAGCTGACACCAGATGATTTGTCACCCATTCCACACCTATGGCACAACAATCTTTAGTAACACATAATCTAATTCGTTTCACCTGTACATACTACCTCTGTTTCACAATAATACTTGTTTTAGGTTTGTCCTAAGTCAAAATTTTCTATTTTGACCAATGATTTCTACAAATTCTTGTAGTTCAATAACATGCGAATGAGATATCATGGAAGTGTTTCCCACGATGAACCTAAAATCATAAGTCTTATGTTGTTAGTAACACATTCGAATTTCTATCAATTTTGTGGTCAAAGATAAAATTTGACTTCAAAAAAAAAATCTAAAACAACAAATTTTTTTAAATCGAAGGAGTACATGTTTTTAAATTCCAAGAGAAAGGATGCTGTGCTTCATCAGGTGTATCGAAGTTTCACAATGTTGAGCTTAGGTTTTCATCTCTTTCTAATTGGAACATATGCTTATTTGTAATATGGGCAGGGCAATGGAAAAAGTTGTAAACCAACATTCTGAAGACAACTCGAAGTCAGATGCTATCTCCAATGGACACAATCTACGCAGCACGGATACGGATACGTGTATCAGTATCCAGCAGATACGGATACGGCAATACGCCGTTTTCTAAAACAACCCGATACGCGGATACTTTTGAATTTTTTTAAATAAATAAATATACTGAATATGCAAAATAATAATGGTTAGCAGTAGCAGCCAAGTGCTTCAGTTTCTCTCACAGTAAGACAAGTTGATTGAACAAAAAGAGTAAGGCAAGGGAGCTTGAACAATGCACAGAAATCTGAACTTTAGCTGCATAGTTCAATCTATCAACTTCATCTTTGCACCTTTGTACTTCAGATTTCAGTTCGCCAATCTACTATCACCGTTGTAGAATGAGCAGAAGCTGGGTCAGGGTCGCCATCTACGAATCAGAGGCGGGAAATCAGATCGAACCTGGCCTGCGCCACCAGCAGCAGCACCAACGGCTCCTGCTTTGCCCCGGCGGCCAGCAGTCTTGCTTCTTCCTCAACGAATCAGAGGCGGAAATCAGTTCGAGATGGGGAGGAGAAGAACTGGATGGGGAACTAGAGGAATAGAGACAAAATGAACTCATCTGACCTTCTCCGGTGGCCGGTTTGTCGCAGATTCGCCGCCGGCCTGCTCCAGCTAGCCCCGCCGCCGCCCGCACGCTCGCCGCGTCGCGCGCCCAGGCAGCTGCTCTGAGCCCGCCGCCCGCGCGCTCGCCCCGTCGCGCGGTCACGCGCCTGCTCTCCCGCCCGCTCTCTCTCTCTCTCTCTCTCTCTCTCTCTCTCTCTCTCTCTCTCTCTCTCAATCTGGCGGCTAGGTTAGGGAATGACGGGAGTGTGCTGCATGCTGGGTTGGGCCGTATCCAGATGACGAGTTTATTGGCCCAATACGTACCCGGCCCAGGTATCCGATTTTCTCTTTTTTATTTTTAATGGGATACTTCATGGATACGTATCCAAGGCGTATCTGCCACGTATCCGTATCTGTCGCGTATCCAATACGTATCCACGCTTCAGACGAAGTATCCGTGTTTTGTAGGACACAATACTAGAAAGGGAAAACTAGTTGGCCAATCTGGTGGACAAGGTCAGCCTTCCACTGGAGTTGAGCATGAGCAATCACATGCACTGCAACGTGGTACTGCTCAGGCGCCTTCATTACATGGTGGCACACCTTTTCAGAGGGCTCATCCAGAAGGTCCATTGACTTCTTCAGGGAGGACTACACCATCAAATCCATTCACGATGACTCAAATTTCAAATTTTCCTGAAGGACAGGCTCCTGGTGGTGTCCCTATCGAATTGCAGAAAAGTATACTGGGTGGAGCAAATTTATTTAATGCCGGGTTTGGCTGGAACCAAAATCCGCAAGGTCCAAATACAAAGAATTCCCAAGGGTCTATTCCCAATTTAGTGAGGCCTGGGCTTAATGTGGAAGGTACTTCAACCGAACAAATACATATTAGTCGTATGAGACACATTGGAGTTCAAATTCTTAACTTGCAGCTAACGAGCTTGCCCATATCAGGGAAAGTTGGGCCACAAGGAGCTTTTAACTCATCTCTCACACCTAATATGGAATTCCCCACAATTTCTTCTTACAATTCTTCTGCCTTGGGAGGTGGCTCACAATTTCTGGATAAGGGCAAGGAATTAGCTTCCGGTGAACTTCATTCAGCAGCTAAAGTTGCACCCTACGCAGCACGGATACGGATACGTGTATCAGTATCCAGCGGATACGGATACGGCAATACGCCGTTTTCTAAAACAACCCGATACGCGGATACTTTTGAATTTTTTTAAATAAATAAATATACTGAATATGCAAAATAATAATGGCTTAGCAGTAGCAGCCAAGTGCTTCAGTTTCTCTCACAGTAAGACAAGTTGATTGAACAAAAAGAGTAAGGCAAGGGAGCTTGAACAATGCACAGAAATCTGAACTTTAGCTGCATAGTTCAATCTATCAACTTCATCTTTGCACCTTTGTACTTCAGATTTCAGTTCGCCAATCTACTATCACCGTTGTAGAATGAGCAGAAGCTGAGGTGAGGGTCGCCATCTACGAATCAGAGGTGGAAAATCAGATCGAACCTCCTGCTTTGCCCCGGCCGCCAGCAGTCTTGCTTCTTCCTCAACGAATCAGAGGCGGAAATCAGTTCGAGATGGGGAGGAGAAGAACTGGATGGGGAACTAGAGGAATAGAGACAAAATGAACTCACCTGACCTTCTCCGGTGGCCAGCTTGTCGCAGATTCGCCGCCGGCCTGCTCCAGCTAGCCCCGCCGCCGCCCGCACGCTCGCCGCGTCGCGCGCCCAGGCAGCTGCTCTGCCCGCCGCCCGCGCGCTCGCCCCGTCGCGCGGTCACGCGCCTGCTCTCTCCGCCTCTCTCTCTCTCTCTCTCTCTCTCTCTCTCTCTCTCTCTCTCTCTCTCTCTCTCTCTCTCTCTCTCTCTCTCTCTCTCTCTCTCTCTCTCTCTCTCTCTCTCTCTCTCTCTCTCTCTCTCTCTCTCAATCTGGCGGCTAGGTTAGGGAATGACGGGAGTGTGCTGCATGCTGGGTTGGGCCGTATCCAGATGACGAGTTTATTGGCCCAATACGTACCCGGCCCAGGTATCCGATTTTCTCTTTTTTATTTTTAATGGGATACTTCATGGATACGTATCCAAGGCGTATCCGCCACGTATCCGTATCCGTCGTGTATCCAATACGTATCCACGCTTCAGACGAAGTATCCGTGTTTTGTAGGTTGCACCTCAGTCTGGAATTTCTCATGTAAGGCCTTTGGTTTGATGCTTAAGATCCTGTGTGCTAATGCCTAGTTTGTTTCCCACCTAGGTTATATAATCTGGCTCGTATAATCTATAAGCTGAAACAAACGGGTCTCAGATTATAGCCTGATTATTGCAATTCACAGGCCAGATTATCATAATCCCATAAGCTGCCCTCCCCCAGCTTATAGGTTATTTAAGCTGGATTATATAGTCTGAGGGGAAACAAACAGGGCCTAAGTATAGACTTGCTAATTGTTTTGCATGTAGGTGCCTTTTTTTTGGATGACCATTTTAGATAACTTGCTATGTGATGCATCTTGTTGTTCTTCTTTTAAATATGGCTGCATGGTAGTACTCTACCTTTTAGATAATACTAGCCAACCTGCCCGTGCGCTGCTACGGCTTTTAAAATTTTAATATGAAATTTTGCCAAATATTTTTTTTGCAAGATGTGATGTTATCTTGAATTGAATTGTAATTTTAACAATTGCAGCGTAGTCGTGAACAGATCCTGGCAAACCATTTGTTTGCAAACATGTATCACACCTTAAGTTGTTTCAAACTACCCCATCCAAACACATTTGGACACCACAAAATCTCAAGATATGTTTACACTTTATTTACTATAAAGCAAACCAACTTTTTGCAATACTGTTTTAATAAAATTTTATTTTATATGATGTTAGCAAAATCAGTTTTCAGAATTCAAATCCTAGAAGACATATACTGTTTATATATCTTGCATATGTAATATCTTGCTGGTATGCTACCCATTCAACCATCCCGTGTGCGCGTAGCAATATAGAACCATGTGGCTTGGTGCGTATAGCAAATAGTTGTTGATCCGTAAACGGCAGGGCTTTACTGTTCAACTGGGTCCACATATCTGAGGGGTGGACGGACGACCACCACCACCGTTCACCACCAACTGAGGTTTTTATGTATGGTAAAGATATGTTGGCAGCTGGAATTAACGATAGTGGAATACTTGTTCTCAAAAGTTTGTTGCCGAGCCTGCAAAAAAAATGCTATCATGCTATGTTTGATGAATTTCTAGCATTCCTTAGTTGGTTTTTTACCAGGTTGGCCATCTAACCTGTGCAACCTGTCTCCACTAGTCAACTTGTGAAACCTTTTCTTTGCTCATCTAGCCATCAAATCATCTTATCATTAATATTGTATCTCCAATTGTATTTGTGCGTTCTGGGGCTCTTATTTGAGATCTTTAATACAACTTTCCAGGGAATTTCTATGCAAGAAAGGCAAGGTATGAGACCACTACAGAGAGCCGAAGCACCTCTCCAAGAAGGCAGATTCTCTTTGCTTCCAAATAGAAATAGTGGGCCAAGTCAAATGTCTCACACCTCTCCCAATACGCCATTCAAAGAACAGCAGCTGAAGCAGCTCAGAGCACAGTGCTTAGTATTTCTTGCATTTAGCATGACAATCTTGTGGCGTTCATGTTGGTTCCTTTTCTTGTAGAAACAATATGCAGCCGAGGAAGGTGCATCTTGAAATTGCCTTAGGTAGAGGGCCTACCACGGAAAGTAAGGACTAAGAACAGATCAGATTGTGCTGTCTTTTTGGTTATTCAGTTTTATTATTTCATTGATAAGTTCATACTTGAAAATCAGGTGACAGTGTAGTTCAGAGAGCTAACGAGAACAGAGTAGCTGATGGTTTGGGAAAAGAAAATGGAAGCAGTCGGGAAAAATCTGCTATGTTTGGTAGGCAAAGTGATATTTCTAGGCTTCCATCCACATCTGCAGGAAGTATGGCAGAGGTCAATTCTTTCTCAAAGGACCCAGAAAATGCACAAAAGAAGATCAAAGTAGCTGAACATGAGAAGTCATCGATGGAGGTAGAGAATATACAGCAAGCTGCTGTTATGCAAGGAACTAGTTCTGAAATGCGTTCCCAAGAAACTGCATCTCCCATGCAATCTGTACCATATCATTCATACTTTCAAGGAGATACTAGAAGAATTGCCCCTGATCTCCATATGACTGAAGCTGAAAATTTGAATCGGAATTCAAATTGGGGAGGCCAGGGACCTGCTGCTTTTGGTAGTAATAGACAACATGGCAATCAGGAAGTGGGTGTTTCGACCAAAGGTCATCTACTGGATGAATTGTCTAAAGAATCTCCATCAGCAGATTGATCGGGCACAAACTCGGTTATCCGGCTAAAATTTTCAACATCATTACCAGCTCCAGCTGTCTCTGAGCTCGATGATGTACCGTCATCTCCTCCAAAATACACAATGACAGAGAAATGGATCTTGAATTACCAGAAGAGAAGATACAATGAAAATAAAAAATGGGTATTGGAGCAGCAGAAAGTACATGGCAGAATATCGGCGTCGTATGAGAAGCTAAAGGTATCTATTTACTCCCCTCTTTATTGCGAGAGCTTGATATGATTAATAACAATTTAAAATTGTTTATGCACATGTTTATGAGTTTTGGTTTCTGTATCATGTGTACGTATCTTTGTTTTTTATTAAAAAATAGGCTTTTCTTTGTTATGCTAGCTGTATTTTGTCATCCGAACATCTGATGTACATGGGGAATCTTTTGTATGTTATACTACTACCTCTGTTTCAAAATACTTGTCATTCTAGACTTCAACAGTTTTCTCAAATTACTTGTTATTCTCACTTCCCAAATGCACCTTTCTCTCTTCCCAATACATCTCTATCTCCTCGTTTAATGTGCACCACCTTTTCACCTTTTCTTAACTCCCTTCCCCAAAGCATCACCAAAGCAAAAACGACATCTATTTTGAAACGGAAGTAGTACTAGATTTACATCTTGTTATCTATTATCTGTACATAGCAGTTGCAAACTTTAACTTCTGACATCTTCAGGAAAATGTTAATTCATCTGAAGATCTTTCAGCAAAGACAAAGAGTGTCATTGAACTGAAAAAGCTTCAACTTCTCTCACTTCAACATCGTGTGCGCAGGTTTATTCATTTCTTGTTCTGATTGTATGTTTGTTTCACATCCCTGTTTCAGCGTCTTACTTTTATCACTATGCAGTGAATTTTTGTTAGACTTTTTCAAGCCAAATACAGCTGACGTGGAGCGCATAAAAGCAGTGAAGAAACATAGGCATGGACGGCGTGTGAAACAGCTCGAAAAAATTGAACAGAAAATGAAGGAGGAAAGGCAAAAGAGAATTCGTGAGAGACAGAAGGAGTTCTTCTCTGATATAGAGGCTCACAGGTTGGGTGACAATCTCCACTGCATTCATCATTTGTTTTAGCCATCTAAAGTCATATGTACCCTTTTCTCCTTTGTAGAGAGAGACTTGAGGACAACTTCAAGGTTAAGAGAGAACGTTTGAAGGGTTTCAACCGATATGTAAAGGAATTTCACAAGAGGAAAGAACGAATTCATCGTGAGAAGCTGGATAGGATCCAAAGAGAGAAGATCAACCTGCTTAAGAACAATGATGTTGAGGGATATCTTCGGATGGTCCAGGTATTTTGTTTGCTTATCCTGTTGTCTGTATATTTTTAGCCCTTTATTTTATGCTATATTTGGTTGACTATTCTAACAAATACCACCAAATTGTAGGATGCGAAATCTGACCGTGTTAAGCAACTATTGCGAGAGACTGAGAAATATCTACAGAAACTTGGAGCCAAATTACAGAACCAGAATGCAAAGTCCACCGATGGTCGTGCATCTTTTTTCTCTGAAACTGCAAATGATATTGAAGACGAGAGCTACCAGCCACAGGTTCTCTCTCTCTCTCTCTCTCTCTCTCTCTCTCTCTCTCTCTCTCTCTCTCTCTCTCTCTCTCTCTCTCTCTCTCTCTCTCTCTCTCTCTCTCTCTCTCTCTCTCTGTTATTTGAGTTATTTCTTGCTGAAGATGTACTTAACTGTATTTCCTCTTTGCAGCATTATTTAGAGAGTAATGAAAAGTACTATCAACTGGCCCACAGGTACATTATGGTTTGGATTAAATGCAATTCTTTTCTCAATGGGGAATAGAAACACGTTGACCTCAAAGTATCGTGTAATAGTTTCCAATGCTCACAGCTTGTTGATCAACTTTCCAATCCTTTTTACTTCTTACATGATTGTTTACTTCTCTTATAGTGTAAAGGAGGTCGTCAACGAGCAGCCTTCTTACCTTCAGGGTGGCAAATTGCGAGAGTAAGCTGCACTTCTTATTCAGCTATTTTTCTTGTTCCTTGAAACCTTTTAAGTGTGATCCATACTCTTATTCTTGAAGTTTTATATATATTACTTATTTGATCATTTACTATTGTTGATTTGTTTCTTGCTTGCTATGCTACAGGTACCAGATGAATGGATTGCGTTGGCATGTGTCATTGTACAGCAACAATTTGAATGGAATTTTAGCAGATGAGATGGGTCAAGGTAAAACGGTACAGGTAAGACTTAAATCAGCGTTGGTCAGATGTTCATCTTTTATGAATGACTAAAACATGTACCTTAATCATTCTTTTTCGCCTTATTACTTTGTTAGGTAATCTCTCTGTTGTGCTACCTTATGGAAACAAAAAATGACTGGGGACCTTTCCTCGTCGTTGTTCCATCGTTCGTACTTCCTGGATGGGTTTCTGAACTCAACTTCTGGGCGCCTAGTATAAATAAAATTGCTTATGCTGGTCCCCCAGAAGAAAGGCGTAGACTGTTCAAGTAAATGTTGAATTCTTCTATTTGTCTTGCACTATTCTTTGTGAAGATTTTATTCACTTATAGCTATTTTCTTTCAGGGAGATGATTGTTCATCTGAAGTTCAATGTTCTTCTGACAACATATGAGTATTTGATGAACAAGCATGATAGGCCAAAGCTAAGCAAAATACAATGGCACTACATAATTATTGATGAAGGGCACCGTATAAAGAATGCATCTTGTAAGCTCAATGCGGATTTGAAGCTTTACCGGAGCTCCCATCGGTTGTTGTTGACAGGAACTCCTCTGCAGGTACTAAAGTTAGAATGTTTGCTGTTATACATTAGTTCAGTTGTTTGCTTCTCAAAATGTTAAACTGCTCCCCTCCTTTTCAAAATGTAAGGCACATATGCAAATCAAGATTCGTACTTTGAAATGTTTGACCAAAAATTATCCTAAGTATTTGTGCATTATAGGGACCAACTTTAGTACCATTGGATTCATTTAAGTACTTACGGTGGTGAGCAATGTAACATAAGAGATATTAACGGCTAAAGTGCATTATTGGAGACCGTTCTGGGTCAAACAGCGTTGAAATAGAGGGATTATATGTTACTGAACTACCTATTTATGACCATCTGATCATTTCTCTCTGGTTACTAATATGATTTACTGTTTCTGTAAAGAACAATCTCGAGGAGTTGTGGGCTCTTTTGAATTTCCTGTTGCCCAATATATTTAATTCATCTGAAGACTTCTCTCAGTGGTTCAACAAACCATTTGAAAGTAATGTTGATAATTCACCTGATGAGGTACAGCTTTAGTTTTATTTTTCCACGGTGAAGGACTACTTTGTTGTAAGGGATGATTTTTAACTGCGGTTACTTTCTTTTGCTTAAAGGCCTTACTTTCAGAGGAGGTATAACTTGCTGATCATAAATCGTCTTCACCAGGTTCTTCGGCCCTTTGTACTCCGAAGACTTAAGCATAAGGTTTCTTATTTCACATTTCTTATTCCTATTTGGGAAATAATTGAATAAATATTTACATTCCACTATTCCAGCAATCCACTATGCAACTTATTTAACTTTCAAGTGCAAAATAGAAGCTTACAATGCTTGATTATGTGCCTATTATCTAAGTAACTAACCAGCACACTATTAAGTGCCAACATTCCAGAATCATGTTGTCTACCTTTCATATTTTGTTATTTCTATTACCTGAGTGCTCAGTGTACTTAAGTGGTGGTCTGCCAAAAATCAATAAAATTTTCACTTTCAGCAGCACTATGCATTTTAGCTTTCCAGATACCAGCCTGATCCTGCAAACATTTCTACACTTCATTTTCCCTCTCAATAGTTAACATACTTCACTTATCGAAACTGTTGGTCATTTGCATTTACAAATGCTCAGTTTGGCATTTATGAGTCGATAGTTGGATAGTCTATAAATAGAGTAAAAGCCAAACATGTTCTAATTGCTTTTTTTTTCTTTTTTTGCCTACATTCTAGATGTTCCGTATTTCAAAGTTGTCTATTACTATATCGTAAGTTTTCTCCATGTGCTTTTATGACTCCATCTTGTTTCAGCTAAACAACAGATGGCCAATTCGGAAACATATTTCATTTGGTTTTGTTTTATCTGCAGCAGCCAAATACATGTTTTTGATATTCAACGAAACTTGACAATTTGTTACATACTTTCGACGTTCAATAAAATTAAAGGATGCAATGTGTTGTTGCAGATCTCTCAGTAAATAGCTCATTTAGTTGGGATTTCTTACTTTCTTGCTTTCTTCTCTTGCCTTCACTCTATCCTTAGAATTTGTGCGATATCTTTAGTTGTGTTTTACTACCATCAGGTTGAAAATCAGCTGCCAGGGAAGATCGAAAGACTTGTAAGATGCGAGGCATCTGCATATCAGAAACTTCTCATGGCAAGGGTGGAAGACAATCTTGGTGGAATTGGAGCAGTTAAGGTGCATCTTGTTATTCTTGCTGATATGTTTTATTTCTTAAGGATGGTTTGGGTCTGTAAGATGCTTCGTTTTATCCTTTTTAGGTTCGCGCTGTGCACAACACTGTCATGGAACTGAGGAATATATGCAACCATCCGTACCTTAGCCAGCTTCATGTGGAAGAGGTAAAATGCTATTCTTCCATGTTGCCTCGCCTTAGTTTATTTCATTTCCTTATGTCTGTCATCAACCATTTGGTTTCTCTTTTGTAGATTGAGGGTTATCTTCCTAAACATTATCTACCATCTATTGTGAGGCTGTGTGGAAAACTTGATGTTGGACAGACTGCTTCCTAAACTCAAAGCTACTGGTCATAGAGTGAGTTTTAATTCTAATAAGATTAACTTGTACACCTTTGAATTCATTTATTTTTCTAAGTTTCTAAGCCTTCTCTGGTGAGCACTTCTAAGCCTTCTCTGGTGAGCACTTCTGGTTGGCTGATGATTGCTAAAATCTTACAGGTTCTACTTTTCTCTACAATGACAAGATTGCTTGATGTAATGGAGGATTATCTGGTATGGAAAAAGTACCTTCGATTGGATGGGCATACTTCAGGCCATGAGAGAGGAGCTCTTATTGATAAATTTAATGATCCTAATTCTCAAGCCTTCATTTTCCTGCTTAGGTATACTGCTGGATTCTATTTCATGTTCTTTATCAAAAATGGAACTTAGCGAACTCACAAGCATATGCACTTGTTTTTCTATTTAACCAACTTTCACTAACCCCTGATTTCATAGTATACGAGCCGGAGGTGTTGGTGTCAATCTTCAAGCAGCTGATACTGTTATCATATTTGATACCGATTGGAATCCTCAGGTAGCACAGCTTCAGTTATATTGTTTTGGAATATACTCGTCAAAGAAATATTACATATTCTTCACTTTCTTTTTTGAAATATGCTCATTCCTGATTGATTTTTGTCTAGGTTGACCTGCAAGCACAAGCTAGAGCCCATAGAATTGGTGAAAAAAAGGAGGTTCTTGTTTTACGTTTAGAGACGGTAATGATTTCTTTCGGTTTTAATTTGATCTTGTTTATAAAACATAAATTGAAGTGGGAGAATCTCTGTTCCCGAGAAAGGAAAGATGGTTCAGAAAGATGTTGATGTTGGAACTTGAGTTTGTTGTTGAACAGCCTATGTTGACACATTGGGAAACCAGTTACTCAAATTGTGTCCATCGCTCATTTGAGCAGCCGGTGGCCACAAACGGCTGCTGCCCTTAAAGGAAGCCTGATGGACTTGAGCTTGTTCAGTCTTTCCGTCCACTATCCCACACGTCCACCTCTAGGTCTGTGATATGTGCGTTTGTAGAAACAGAGGACAAGTCCAAGAGGACATATTTTGGATGGTTCCTTGGTGATGGTGCAATCATCTACATGTTTATTTCCCTTTTTTAGGGAAAAGTTGTGCCATTATTTCAAGCATCAAACATTTAATTTTAATTCTTCTAATCTAAGGGACCACATTGGAAACCTTGGTTATTGGTGATTCTCTTAATAAAACTTGTTTCTATGGTTGCTTAGAAGCACAGCACATTTCTTTGTTTCTGTCTAAATGAATTGAGTAACAGCATCCTTGTTTGTACATGTTCCTCGAAAATCAATTGAGAATTAGTTGTAACCGAGTGTATAATTCTTGTTTTTTATATACTGTTTGCTTTGTTTAGCATATCTTGCCAGCCTTTTTAGACCGACCCTTATGCTCATTATAAGATTTTTACACGGAAACAGTGACACAAGGAAGAAGTACACAGTATTTCTTGGATACATAGATTCATCTTTTACTGTTTGTATGTTCACATCTCCTCAGAGCATGTGAACCATTTTATGATGACCCTACTATCATAGAAATGCTGAATGTCTAACCCGAATCAGTATCATCTTCAGTTTTAACCTTAAAATCTGAGTACTGTTATTATTCCTGACTTTAATCACTTTGCTGAATATAAGGTCCGAACTGTAGAAGAGCAAGTCAGGGCTTCAGCGGAACACAAATTAGGTGTTGCTAATCAGAGTATCACTGCTGGATTTTTCGACAATAACACAAGGTGAATTCTTCTGTTTGCTTAAATAATTTAGTCTTTCTAGCTCCCCGATCTTTGAATTCTTACTACTGCGTTCCAACTGCAGTGCTGAAGATCGACGGGAATATCTTGAATCACTCCTACGTGAGTGTAAGAAGGAAGAAGCAGCTCCAGTGTTGGATGATGATGCTCTGAATGATCTTCTTGCTCGGAGGTAAGGCCAGATTTGTTATCACTGCTATTGAGGGTTTGTATAGATGTTCTAGTAACTTTATTTTTGTCTTTTCTTCCATTTAATATTAATAAATGTCGTGTTTCTTCCTGCAGCGAAGCTGAGATTGATGTATTCGAATCGCTTGATAAGCAAAGACGAGAAGAAGAATTGGTGCGCTGAATCTCAACAAGTTCCGTTCTGCTAAAGCTTGTACCTCTTATCGCCGCTAAATTTTGTTGTGTCATTACAGGCTGCTTGGCAAAGAGTTGTTCATGACGGTTCAACTAGTGGGCTGGACCCTGCTTTACTGCCATCACGTCTGGTCACTGATGATGACCTTAAGCTCTTCTGCCATGCTATGAAGCTTTATGAGCAGTCAAATGTAGTAATTGTAAAGACGAATGTGAGGAGGAAGGGTGAACTTGGAGGCCTGGATACAAAACATTATGGAAGGGGTAAACGAGCTCGTGAGGTCAGTTCGCATTGTGTTTTAAGATATGTCTTGACTGGGGTCTGTTAAATTTTTGTGTAATTGATGGATCTACCTGTAGGTTCGCTCTTATGATGATCAATGGACAGAAGAAGAGTTTGAAAAACTTTGTCAAGCTGATTCTCCTGATTCACCGCAACGTAGTGGTATGTTGAAGGATTTATACATTTCTAAGAGCATCAAGCCTGAAGTGCCTGCTGAAAGTTCAAAAGAACCAGAACAAACTATGAAGGAGGCATCCCCAACTGTTGGGGATTCCCCACCCGCTAAACGGCGAAGAGGTCGACCTAGAAGATCAGATGTCTTATTATCACCTACTGCTGCTATGGATGGTGGCAAACAAGAGACAGGAGCCACATCTGATAATAGTTCTGCCACACCCTCAAGTGTGGTCAATTCTGGTGCAACAGCTACTCCCACGCATTCTTCTGCTTCAGATTGTTGTACATTCTATTTTGCCGGTTGATATCAATAAACCAGAGATTGAGACTGAAGTTAAACCTTCCAGTTCGGTTGCTCTTTCGGAAGGGTCTGCAGCAAAAGTTGGTACACCAGCACATAGTATTCATGATCTAGCAGCTCCCAGAGCACATAATCCCCCGGCTAGAGGCAGAAAAGCCGAAGCAGGAGAAACACCTCGCAGGCGAGGCCGAAAACCGAAATCTGTAACGTCTAGCGTAGATGATGTTAGTATCAATCCCTCAGTTGCAGGTGGGAGTGGAGGAGCAGACACTAGCTGTCTTTCTTCATATCCTCAAGGTAATATGCCATTATCCGAAGTGGGTTCTGTGGCAGGACTGCAGCAGGACTGCAGAAGAATTTTATCACAGTTAAACTGGATACATCGTTGCCAGAGGGAAGTAAGGATATTTCTCCCTCTGATCATGAAGGTGATAAAGGTGCGATGGTTGCTATACCTGTGGCAAAAGAGAGATGTGCTGGAACTTGGGCATCAGATCCACGCAATGAAAATGTTGGATTGGTTCAAGTGACGTCAGCTACTGCTATGCCTCTGGCATCTGAAGGTTTATTGCAAACTTCACATGGTTCCGTAGCCGATAAGCCTATCGAGAAGCAACCTGCTCCATGTCGCCGCAGAAAGAAGGCATCTGGTGGTGAGGATGCTGGAGTCAGCACTAGGCAACGATCAGCTATGAAAAAGTCTGACAACAGTACATATGTTGCCTCTGATGAAGTTGGTTCTGGCATGACCCCAACTGCGAAACCAAGAACAGTGAAGGAGCGAGATGGCAGTTCACTTCAAGGTGCTTCTAACGAGTTACCAAATATTAACTCTCCGTTGTATGAGAAATCTGGACATGATTCTCAGCCAAGCACACCTATAGCTGTTCCTATTGTTGAAGCTACAGTTCCCACTGGTTTCAGTGATACCCATGCTGAACATTCTGAAATAGCTTCAGCCAGAGAATGTGCCAATCCTGCTATCGAAGGTAAACCAGTGGATTTGCCATTTGAAACTCCTGTTGCTTCCCAAGATCAAGCACAGAACAATGCAGGGAAGCACCATATGGCGATGAGTTCCGGAGTCCCTGCTAGTAATTTTGAGATGGTTACCACAAATCGGCCAGCAAGCGCTCAGATTGAACCATCTGCTTCCTTGCTTCAGAATTCTGTTGCCAAGAGTGGCAATACCTGACAATTTATTTGCACTTCTATGCTCCTTTCCCCCAGGTTCAGGGAAACAAACCAAGATGGTTACAGCTACAGAACTAACACCTACAAATGACGAACACGTTCCTGGTTCAGATGAGAAGAGTGATATAGCTCTTTAGTAGTTTTTCTGATATCAAGAGTAACGATGGATGACATTTCATATATATATCTTTGCTCTTTCTGTTTCCAGGTACCGAAGTTAATATTTCAGAAGAAACAAAGATGATTTCAACTGTGGAACCAGCACCTGCAAATGATGAAATCGTGCAAGGTACTCTTGCCCACGCACACGTGACACGTGCACATCCACACACGCCTTTGCCATGTGTCACACAGGTCTTTGTTCAGATGAGAACAATAATGATTTGTGGGTGTTGTGCTTTTGTTGCAGGATGACTCCAGTGATGGTGACAGTACAGATAAGTCTAGTGATGAGGACAGTATTGATCAAGATGATTCTCTAGTGATGAGGAGGAGGAAGAGGCAAGGACCAATAGAGTGCTAGCACTACTTCAATTGAGGCGGCAGAGGCTCAACAATATAGGTATGATCGCCCACATGTTTGGAACGTATTACATTTATCGTTTCATGGATAAGGGGGAAAGGAGGATTTTAAAAGCTAAAGAGTCTGGATATGATTGGGTATTAAGAACTCTAGGACACCGAACAGATTGCTACAAAATGTTTAGGATGTACCGGCCGGTGTTTGATAAACTACATAATGTGCTAGTGGAGTCTTATGGACTGAAGTCAACCAAGAAAATGTCATCAGTTGAGAGTTTAGCTCTCTTTTTATGGATGCTTGGAGCTCCCCAATCTGTTAGGCAGCTGAGAATCGGTTTGTGAGGTCCATGGAAACAATTAGTAGAAAGTTTGACAAAGTATTGGAATGTGTGGTTAAGGGCCTGTTTGGATTGCGTCCATAGTCTGCCACGCCGAAGGTTAGGCGTGCCACAACGTCTTAGGCGAGTGTTTGGTTCACTACCAAAGGTTAGGCGCGCCAAAGAAACTGTGGCGGCTGCTACTCACTTTGCCACCGATTTTTTGCCGAAGGTGCGGCGAGCAAATCGTTCGCCAAACATTTGGCGAGCTGCTGCTCGCGAGGGAAGAAGCCTGCTATGGTCACTGCTTGAGGTCACCTCTCCATGGATTGAGGTGATCATAGTCAAGTTTGGTTGCAAACCAAACAGCTGCCGAAACATTTTTGCCGAACTTGTGGCAAGTCATGTGGTTACCATCCAAACGGCTGCCGCATTCGATTTGCCACAACTGACCTAACCTTCGGTAGCCAACCAAACAGTTTCAACGTTGCCACAAGTTAGTCACGCCACAACTTCGGCTCGCGCCTAACCTTAGTTGCGGCAATGTGCGGCTATCAACCAAACAGACCCTAAGCTTGCCGTTGACATCATTAAGCCACGAGAACCTGAATCTAGTGGTGTCCATGAAAGGTTAAGAGGTGCTCAGTGGTACCCATGGTTCAATGATTGCATTGGAGCAATAGATAGGACTCATGTGCCGGTTGTAGTGCCACCTAGCAAGGTTCCCTAGTATTTAAGCAGGCTTGGTTAGGCTTGGTTACTGCAGTCAGAATGTTATGGCTGTATGTGATTTTGACATGAGATTTGCCCTTAGCCGGTATGCTGCCAAGTTTCCACATCCACCTTCAGGTACCAAACTTCATACTCAGTACAATATTGTTAAGCCTTACATTGAAATTGACTGAAATACATTGCCATGAATAGGGAAATTTTATCTTGTTGACTCGGGCTACCCCAACAGGCTGGGTTATCTTGCACCATACAGAGGGCAAAAGTACCATTTCCAAGAGTTCCATCAAGGCACCATGCCGAGAGGTAAAAAAGAGCACTTCAATTATACTCATTCTAGACTACGCAATATCATTGAGCGTTTATTTGGAGTCTGGAAAAATAAGTGGAGGATCCTTTTTAAAATACCAAGTTAGCATGTACGCAAGCAAGCAAAAATTATTGTCGCGTGCATGGCCTTGCATAATTTTATTCGCGAAAGTCATATGGCGGACAAGGAATTTGACAGGTGTGACAACGATGAGAATTATCAACCTCCGCTTGAGGAAACAAGGAGGAGGCGTCGTAACACAAGGGGTCAGGAAATGGAGCCAGATTCCTTGGACATGAATGAATTGAGAGATAGGATTGCTGATGGTTTGTTCAATAGGCATTGAGAAATTTGTGATATTATTTATTTCGTTTTCCAACATGTAACGTTGTGTGGACATTTCTGATTCCTTGTGTATGGACAATGTTTATTTCCTTAGGTATGGACATTTTTTTCGGATTTATTTGGCAGCCATCATTCGTGCTTACGTATAGCAAGTGGGGAAGACAGGAGAGGGAAAGAGAGGGGAGAGGGAGAGAGAAAAATGGATAAATCTAGACTTCAATGCTTTTTAAATATCATTTTAGTCATAGGATCCAAACAGGAATGTGACTAAAAACTGCTAGTCTGACTAATTTTAGTCATAAGACTAAAGTAGATCCAAACATGCTTCTAGCTACTGCTCCTGCATCGTTTGTCGATCTGTGATTCCGTTTGGCTTCGGCGATGAGAAATGCTTAGTTAACATGCATGCTAAGATTACTAGTAGCATGATGCAAGATCACACATCATGTACGTAGCAGATTCCAAGAGCATTATTTTCGGCGGAGGTGACGTCGATCAAGACCTTTTTCGTCAGGTTAATTACTTGTACGGTTGATATTCGAAATTTGTGTACCTGGTTGAGAGAGTAAAGAACCGAGGGCACCTCAATTTGGGGAAAGCTGCATCATCTTTTTTTTTCCATTAAAACACACCTACTGCAATGCCTTTTTTCTTTTTATGCACCTACTTGCCTTATCACAAGGGCACGCACGGATGCAAGTTGCACGAACAAGTGCTCTGCGAAAGCAAATTGAAAAGTCTCAACAATTCATTGCACGGCAATATTCCATTCAATAGATTTACTGGTGTTCTCCATATTCAATGTTTTCTTCCAGTCAAGAAAACGCATAATCATTTCCTCTTTTCACTTTGATACACTAAAGGAAAAAAAAACAGACACATCTTTTTTTTTTCCCCAATTAATAGGGGTAGGATGTGTGGGCGTAGGTTTATAAATTACGGTGAGTAAATATAATATCTATATTATTTAAAGTTAACAAATTTATGCAATGCTTACCTTATCAAATATATTATATATATAATTGATAACGAAAAGGAGCCACCATGTTCGCTCTAAAATGCTAGAAATTCTCACGTTAATCTGAGATAATAAGAGAAAATTACCCCCACTGCCATTATGAAAAAATTAGTCACAAAACTCCCTACAAATATTTATAAAATACTAGATAAATTCAGAATAATTAAATAGCCAAAAATACCCCTAAACCTATTTTTAAATTACCCACCTTGCCATTATGAGTAAAAAATAGCTAATTTCGAAATAATAAAAAATAACAAAAAATACACTTCATACCTATTTCTAAATTACCCGTCATTCCATTATAAGTCTAAAAAATAACTAAATTCGGGTTATAAAAGATAGCTAAAAATATCCCTAATTCTTATTTTTAATTTTCCGACCATACCATTATGAGTCAAAAATAGCTAAATTATGATGTGATGAGTAAGCAAGCTGAAAAACAAGCTATGACGATGATAGAGTAAGAATGAGTTAGAGAACCAAAAAACAAGTTAGAAAGGAGGACGGGAAGAGCCTTGAACAAGAGGGCAACGAGCGGGCAATCTGAACAACAAGATGACCAACCTACCAGTAGGAAGGCGAGGGGGGAAGGTGACGTGTGAAGATAGTAGCTCTTGCCGGAGGAGTGGGCAACAAGTAGGCGGGACGGATAATGAGTTGGCAGAAGTGTACTAGAGGAACAAGTGAGCCAGACAACAAGCCAAGGCGACAACTAGCTGAGCTTCATTACAAACATGCGAGAGATGGGATCGTAGAAGAGAGCATATAAAAATTTATTACAAAATTTATAAAATACCTACATACAAATTTATAAATTTTATACTATTATTGTTGTGAAAACAATCAACTCTAGCCGCACAAATGCGATCGTAGAACAGGCAGGCATACTAGTTTACGTCATCTGGGGACGCATGCGGTCCAACTTTGACCCCTGATACATGTACAAAGAATTGTACCATAAAAATAGTATTAGTAGTTTCACATAGAGTACTCTTTCAAATGGATTTGTCTGTCTCCATTCGTTCTTTTATCATGTCAATGTCCTAAATGATGGCCGGTAAAATGTATAATGATGAAAGTATTTTAATGGCAAAACTAAGATATGTCAGACTTCATGTTATATCAATATGTATAGTTCTTTGTTATTGATTATCAAATCTAAAAGAACATTTGACTTTGCACAAACGTAATGCAGATATGTTAGGGACCAGAGGAAGTACCTAATTAGCGTAAAATTCTTCATATTGTTGGTGAATATACAAACCATTTAGTATGTTAGTTAGATATTTATATGCAGCATATTGCATCGGACACCAAATGTCAAATGTGGATCAACGCTTTGCTCCATCATTCTCCATGTTTCTCCAATGCAATTCAGTTTACCAAGCAGCCGAAGGGTCCAAATGTCTTTCATGGTCCTTGCCAACAAAACATCAAGCTACATATCTATGACATGCATTCCAATACACCAATGCCTTTTGATATGATGGTGGAAGCTGTGTCAATGTAACAATGTGATACATACTATTTTATTACCAAAAGCTTCCGCCCTACATTAGATGGACCAAATAAACATATAGTTAGATGCAAATGGTCTTTGCGACGACTTATTTAAACGATCCAGTGGAGGCATACCTCGAATAGTGGTGGCGTACCGAACTTGGATGTAGAAATTCATACCATCTTTCATTGGTGCTGGTGAATGGTGATTAACAATCCATATATTTTGGTACCTCGGATGATCTCCACTATAAAAAAGAGGCCAACCTAGGATGACGACCAAGCTTGCCTAGTTAATAACCTGGGAAATGTTTATGAGAATATTACACGAAAAATTGGTTGGCCAACAACATTTCCTAGTGTACTACAGTTTTCGTACACTGGAAAATGATAAAAGGTTCCTATATACTCAGAGAGAAAACCGTTAGTTTTATCTATTGTAGTAAAGATGAATGCTAATACTCGCATAGGCCGAAATTAATGCAATCTTTCCATTATCAAATGCCATGTTGGATATAAAGTATTTTTAGAACTTTGGTTTTGAGAAGTATAGAGGTGTTTGGATGTAACAAGTTTCGTAGTTTTGAAAAACACTTTACCCGCCCGCACCGCCCACTCAATGTTTCCGCTTGCGCACCGGTAGTTGCCATCTTTGCACGCGCAAATCACGCCGGCCGCCGGCATGCCTTCCCTTCGCCCAAGCAAATCACGCGGGCGCGGCTACCTCCCCTCCCTCCTCTTCCTTGAAGCTCGAGGCGGCGGCGTCGGCGGCCATCCCCTCCCACTCCCTAGATCTCGCACCTCTTCCAGCGCTAGCATCGGTGAGTTCGCCAAGATCCTGTGTCGTCCTACCCCAACCCGGTCCCGGAGCCTCAGCACAAGCCCCGACCCACCACCCCGCCGCGCCGCCGTCCCGGCTTGCCAAGGCGGCCGAGCTCGTCATGCAGTTCCGCGAGCAGGGCCGCGCTGTCGTGCTGAACGGACAGCCGTGCTGTGCCTGTGCGGACGGTTGCCCGAAGAGGAGGCCGGCAAGAACGGTCGCTACGATGCCGTCGACAACTGAGTTCGACGGCGACGCCTCCAACGCGGTACGATGAGGTCCCTCTCCCTTGGTCTTTCGGAGTTTGCTGCGGAGTTGCCGATCTGTGACACAAATACTGTTAGCAAATATTCATTTGTTCGCGTTGGTGTCTTGGTTTGAATTTAGGATGAGGATGTGCCATCTGATGAAGGATATGATATGGACGGCCGGTGTTGCCCTTGTTCCTGCTTCGATGAGGCCCTGCATGCTGTGAGTCCCCTCTCCAATTTTAGCATGAAAGATCCCACACCGCAGCCGATCTTGGGTCAGGAGACTGACGTTGTGCATAGGTAATCATCTATCATCCATGTCCAATTAATTGGAGAGCACAACAATTAATTTGAGTCACCAGTACGTTTTCAACCTACTGACCATGTTCTCTAGCCTGGAAAAAGGTTGTCAGAATCTCAAGTACTTCAATTTAGTTCAGTTTCTTATTTGTGTCACACTATTTTGTTATTGAATACTTGAATTACTTTTATGGACATGCTTCTGGAGGTGAATCAGGCGTGCAAGAAGATATATTCTGATGGTAGATAAAATGGACTGCACCATGGAGAACTAACTATCTGGTAAATTCTTTTTTTGATCAGCCATCAGTACCCAATAGGGCTTAAATTTCAGCTATTTACAACTTGAATCCTATCTTACAAAGTGTAAGGATAAAAATTGAATCTCATTGATCTTGTCCGATGTGCTTGCTTCTATTTAGAAGTGATGTTAGGCTTGGCATTGTTTTTGGAAATGTAAGGACTGCATGTAGCCTGGCCCTACTTATTAGTATTTGAGATTTTAGTAGCACTAAAGGGGCAAATTCTGATTATCCTCTATCTAAATGCCTGAACCAATTAGAAGGCCCATGAGTGATTTCTGAACCCTTAAATCTCAATATTATGCAACATTTGGCTTGATTCCGTAACTTACTGACTGTCATCCTAGTCCTTAGCACCTTTATGTACCTAACTGTAGCTGATTTCCATGAGCAAAACCAATTAAAAAAATCAATACACATATGTTGCACTGGTTTGAAATATATATATTACATGTATCATTCATTTGTCTCGTTGATAACACAAAATCAACTTGTTCCATGATAGCCCGATCGACCAGATGCATTGTTTGGTTGCGTTCTAATATGTCTGTCCTTGCTGTGCCTTCTATGGTCTGAAAAATCTTGCAAGCTTATGTTTCTGATCACATCGACTGGAATAGCAAGAGTAAACATGCATCTATGGTTCTGAAATGTCACATTGGAGGCTAAGCCCCTTAGCTATTCTGTAGGTACTGTCAGACTGGGCCTAGCTTCACCACATGATCAGGTATTGCAGTGCCCTCTGGATTCTTCAGATTTAGCTCAGCTATGTCAAATCTAATATGGTCCATCAAATTATCTGTTTAGCAATGATGATTAAAAGAAGAATGCTGACGAATGCCATGAAGATCTGTAGCTATCCTGCAAAATTCTATAAGCGCCGAGCCGTCAACTTAGGATGTCAAGTACAATTGATCCTCGCAACGAGACTATATTCAGGTATGTATAGCATGTAATATTCCAAAAAGTTGGCATTGTAAATATCAGGTTCCTGCAGTTGTTTTATTTGTTTTGGTTTATTTGAGATTTCACATGTTACTCAATTTTCATGCCCCCAATGATTGTTGGTCACCCTGCTACTCTGTCTCAAATGTCAAAATGCATGTGGTCTTGTCATAAATTTTTATTGCACACACTAGATCTGTGTAAATGTTCTGTCTGAATTCTATTCCTATCCTCTGCCCTGCCTCTTATTTTGTTTCATATATTAGAACATGACACAACCTCAGTGTCGTGTTCTAATTATAGCTTTAGGTGCTATTACTGATAGACTGAGATTGATATGGCAGATATCAGTCATAGTGTCATAGTGCTGTACATGTTCTCCAAGATAAAGTGATTTCTGAGCCATTGCAGTGGTAATTTATTTTACTACCGTTCTTTGTCATCGCTAGGTTTTGAATAATTTTCTTGAATTGGCCATGACAAATGATATGTTATTTCAATTGCCTTGTGTTAAATAAAAGAGGTATTGAGGCTGCAAAATTTATTCAACAAGGCAGTCTGAAAATGTTATAATGAAACTAATTCACTTCATTCAAATGAGAAGATATTGTTGCTTTCTATTATTCCAAAAAGAAAATGTATGGTGAGCATCTGAAACCCAGTTTACAAACATTAGTCTGTTGAACACAAGTGATGATTATGGTGGTAATCTCTGAGATATCATGTATTTTCATGTGGTAGAATTGGTGTGCACTGCATGATTGACTGCAGATTTTCTGCATAGTGCTGTTAGTCTGTACAACGTACTTATGATTTCGATGATTTCAGTACCTTTTTCTAGGATATAATTTCCATAGTTTGTAACTATTCTCTCTATATATATATTATTTGCAGGTACTCATTCATGTTCCAGTGCAGTCCAGCATGACAGAGGTGGTGGCGCACGCGAGGAGACAGGAGAGGTGGTGGCCGCAGAAACGTTTTGTTTGCCAACCCATCAAAATCTTTATGTTAACCTAAGAGCAATGTTTTAGAATATTTCTCAATTAAGAGAGTGCAATTGGGTCCATTCATTTTGCTAAAAACAATCAGGTGCTCTTCAACAGTTATAATTTTTTGATCTTCTGATTGTCTAAACTAATAAAAGCCCGCCTAAGAGATCCAGATTTGCCAGAATAGAGAAAAGGTTAAAGAGGTAGGTGAAAGATGTTAACTTATAAGTTTGATTGCCTCAGTCACATGAAACTGATTAACTCAATGCTGCCCCAATTTTCTAAATTTCTTTCTTGCATTTTATGATTTTAGCTCTGTATACCAGAACACTCCATGTATGGCTAGCAGAATAAAGCCACCTAATACCTTCCACAAGGATTGCATATTGTGGTGTTGCGAGGTTCAGTCGATTTTCCCCAGCATTCTAAAATTATTCTGAATGGTTTGCAGATTGTGGTGTTGCGAGATAGTGGATTTGACGATTGAGCTATTTTGCAAACATTTTGTCTATAAAGACTAAACACATTGGGGTTGTAAACTTAAGCAGGTACGTACATACTTTGCTCTTGTATGCTATGAGCACTTTAGACCTTGAAGAAACAATTGGGTGTTATCAATCAATCCGCTTTCAGAAATGGCATTTTCACCTGTTTCCTAAGAAATTTTTGTATAGGTTTTCCATCCATCGAAATTATTGAATCGGTCGCCTTATTTTTTTATGCTGAGCCAATAGATGTCTTTTAATGGAAAATGAAATCTTACCCTTACAGTATTGCTGGTCACGATACCTGCATTTTATCAACAGTTGACACGTTCTACTTCGTTGTGTGTTGATGGCAGGTCAGGACAATCATCTTAGCCTGATCCCTGGGTTGATGGCAGGTCACATGGGTAGCAGGTATGCTTATGATTTTAGTTTGTTATCAGTTTGGATATTAGATTTAGTTCCCTCATGTTAGTTAAATTTCATACTTCATTTTGAAATTTTAACCTCTGGGTTCCGAGAAAAATATTGTCTATTGAATGCGTGCTATACATCTGTTCAATTTTGAATTGCTTTTCCATGTCAATATGTTCATGTTTTCATTAGAATAGATGCATATTTTTTTTAACTTGAAAGAGTTAAATCTGTGGGGAAATCGGGGCATATTCCGTGCCTTGCTTTGTCTGCTCCCTGCAGTCTGCAGATTCATTATCAGAAATGCATCCTTGTAATCTGCATTTTTTTACATGTACTTTACCATGCATTGCATTCACATATATTTGAGCTCATTATTTTTCCTCCAGCATATATCGATCTGAGTCGGGAACACACTAGCTTTCTCAAATAAATTAGCAGTCTTTCCAATAGAAACAAATTCAGCCAATGCATGTGGGTGAGCAAGTTATTACACAAATTATATATTGCAATCCATCTATGATATGAATTGTGACAATGATGTTTATGGACGGATTCTAGAGCACATGAATATCTTTGGAGTTTTCTCTGATTTTGGATTTTGTCCTGTGTTGAAAACCGTGAACTGAACCTATATAATATTGAACTTAAGCGACTTGAACTGATATGGTATTTCAAAAATTGGATAGAAGTTTTAGTTCTTATGCCCTGAGATCTGAATTTCGTTTTCCTTCTGATAATTCGTGTGCTTATTGTGATAAACAGTATATGTCAACGGTAAGAGGCCTCTATGAATATATGTCTTGAGTATTATGCTATCTTCAGAGTGTCCCTGTGTCCTTTTTTTTTTTAACAAGCAACAAGAATTTTGTACTGCAGCATGTAACAATCTGGCAATCTGGTTCATTTATTTCCCTTTCTGAGGTAATAAGGATAACTATTGTAAGAAATATTTTTGGGATTTTAGATTCAGTGTCATTTTGGTGCCCATGTATATATGTCAACATACTCGCCGGTTCTCATAATGTCCTGTTCTTGGAAAAACAGAGCTTACACATAGGAGGGTGCGTGGGAATTGCGTGGGAATTCCGTGACTCTAGCATTACTTCATTTTTCACAGAGTAGAGAATGCTAACGGCGAAGTCGACCTTGAAGGTTTACCTTCCGGTGCCATGAGGAGGGCTGCAACTCTCACACCTTCATCTGTGAATAGCAGGGCTCGAGGTTACGAATGCCCGTACTCCAGAATGGGCGGCCAAGACAAGTTTCTTCGAAGGTCCATGCGACACTTCAGGCATTTGTCGGGCGGTGGTGACCTTCCTTTGAGGACGATCCAGGACCCCGCTTAGGGAGTTTTGAGCCCCATTTGTGTCTAAAGCTAACAGAATAATGTGTTAAGTGAGAGATGAACCATAATACCTTTTTTTGTACATTATATTTGTAGAATGTAGAGGGTATTATTATGGTCTAATATAAAAATATTAATTTCCACTTTAGTTAAAAAAGAATGGCAGGAGAAAAGTTGGTGTATTATATATGATAAAAGGGCCCTGTAAATAAAACATTACCAGAGAACACGATCATATCTTTTATTATTACTTTTGTATTTTATCAAACACAACAGTGACAAAGAGTTGTTGATTTAGATTTGCTGTCTAGACGATCACATTAATTTAGTTTTTTAGTGTCCATAGGTTTTAAAAACTTATTAGAGCAATAGTTTTGCTTATTGCATTGGAGTAAAATTACAGTTACCAAAATATCAGAAAATACATATCACATTGTATATTAATGTGATTGTTTGGATAATATAATTATATTTATTATCATATATTTTCTTTATTGTTTTTTAGCGTGATGTCATAGCCATATCAAACTATGTCATGTTGATAAATATTCGCGCGTGTGTGTCGCACATGCATTGTAACTAGGTCCAGTTGACACGAGTTGCTGCGACCAGTTTGCTCACCTAGATCTTATGTACCCACGTCTCTAATCCACCCTTAAACTCATCGGGCCCGCAACCGCCGAACCATTCAGATCGTTGATCCCACACCGTTAGAGGAGCGTGATGCATCACGCGTGACGCCCTTTTACAGTGAAACTGTTTACGGTGGGAGGTCACCGGAGCTTTTTTTCTCACTGGCAATTCTCCGTACCCGCCCTCGAGGCCGCAACACCATTCGCGTAAAAACTGCTCCCTTTCCTTTCGGCGCGCGCCCAACGCCCACCGAGCCTATTTTCACGGATAGTGATTGATTCCTTGCCGCGTCGTAGCTTCGCAATCCTGATTGCCGCATAGGCTGATTGCATTCTCTTGTTACGATTGAATCCAAATCAGGTGTACGCATGGCGGGGAGGCGACAGCGAGCAGCTGTAGCGGCGCAGCAGAGCCGCACGGGAGAAAGCGAACGGCGCAGGGCGGCGAGCGACGGCGGCGTGGAGCAGCAGCGGAGATGACCGCGCGCGGTCACCGCGAGCGCGGCCGCGGCGAGGAGGCTGGCGGCGCCCGACGCGCGGCGCGGGCCGTGGAGGTTGCAGGCCGGGCCCATGGCGAGGTGGCCGACGAGCGTGGCGGAGAGCGAGCCCACAGCGGCGGTGGGCGCGTCGGAGGGCGAGAGCACCAGCGCTGGCCGCAGCGCCGGGAGGATGGGCGGCGCGTCGAAAGCTGCGAAGAAGCACGCGAAGAGGAGAGCCAGCCACCGCCAGTCAAGGGGATGGTCGCATTATCGAACCTGAAAAAAAAAATTTCATATCATATTTATTCTTATGGACAGTGGCGGACCTAGGTTCGAAACTTGACGGGGGCCAAGAAAGATATATCACTCTATTTCACATATAGCAGAGGCTAAATACAAGCTGTTTTTAGCAAATCTAATGAAAAATCAATAGAATTAGTGTCAACTTTGGGAGGAGGGGGGGGGGGGGGGGGGGGCATGGCCCCTGCCAGCCCCCCTGGCTACGCCACTGCTTATGGACCTACAAAGAATAACAGAACGAACAATATAATATGGCATTGTATGAAAAAGATCAGCAGAGAGCACCTAGAGCAATTTGGTTCTGCTGGCTTGCGTACGCTTTGTCTTGCATATCGAGATCTTAATCGTGAGCAATATGAAAGTTGGAATGAGAAGTTTGTTCAAGCAAAATCATCTTTACGAGATCGTGATAAGAGGCTTGATGAGGTTTGACGCATCGCCGTGTTTTGATTATTAATATGACGATTGCCATCATAATATTGTAATGAAGGATATTTGTGGAAATATGGTTATTTTTGTCTGAAATTTCGCTACTACATCTATATTCTATAATGATCTAATGCCTTTTTGTTGCTTGTTTGATTCTTGTTTAAAAGGATGCCTCTTACTTTATTTTGTTGCAGCTTTGCAGTAACATTGAACACTTAAAGCTGTAGACATTTTTATCCTTTCCCTCTGAAATCCTTCATGCATCGGAGCTTTGCTCTTCGCAACAAGTTTGATTTTTTTGCTGCCATTTTAAATTTAGTGAAGTTCTTCAGGCCTTTGTAATTTTTTACAAAGCTACTTGACCTTACAGCTATGGAATTGGTCATTTGTAATTTATGCAGTTTTATCTAGCTTGCTGTTATTTGATATTTTAATTGTGACATAACTGGGTCAAGCGTCCTCTAATTGTTACCCCAACTAGATATTACAGTCTACTTAGCTAAACATTACAGAAGTCAGGCTAACTCCCTCTGGTATACATTTACGCTGTTAGGAATGAGGATCACGCAAAACATGTTTTGCCACTTTTTTTTTCCTGTTTCTGAAATCCAAAGTTTTTGTTATAGATTATCTGTGCTATACTTGGCTACATTGTGATGCAATTTTCTCTTCTTCCTCCCTCTGCAGGTGGCTGAATTGATCGAAAAAGACCTTATTTTGGTTGGACGCACTGCTATAGAGGAAACTTCAAGAAGGGGTGCCGGCATGCATTGAAACTCTGTCTGCTGCTGGCATAAAAATTTGGGTGCTAACTGGAGATAAAATGGAAACAGCAATTAACATAGCACACTACAAGAAATCTAGTCTTCTATGGCGATTATGGAACGACGATTGATCAAAACGTCGCTAAGACATCTAGTTTATGACGATTCATAGGAGTCAAATGATTTTAGTGACAAAAATTAGAGTTGCGTCACAAAAAAAAGCTACAGATCGTCACAAACTAAACCAAAACTATTTTGTGATTGTTTGTCATGTGGAGATTAATTGAGCGTCACAATTGTACGACAGTGTTAAATCATCATAGATTTCAATTTTCGTCACTAAGATTTATTCCCACCAATGGATGCACTAAACATTTGCAAAAATATCATATACCCTAATTTATTTAAGTGTTTTAAAATATTTTAAAAAATGTTACGTAAAATGTGCTTTAATGTTCACATCAAACTCTCTCTGTTTTTAGTTATGTTACAAAATATTTGCTCAATATGCAGAATTATAACATTTTTAGTGTTAAATCAAATCATAACAAAATATACTATAACGTTTAACTTTTTTGAATAAAATGAATGGTCAAACATGACTAAAAAAAGTCGACGGCGACAACAATTCAAAAACACAGGGTAAGACCAGAGAAGTAAGAATGTGATTTTTAATTATGGAACAATTCTCTAAAATATACTTGTAATTTTTTTTGAGCGAAGACTTGCAATTATATTTTCACACATTATTTTCAAAAACACTAAACCATCAGCCGACTAATTACAGCCCAGTGTACGGCTTTGGGTCGCTCTTACCATGCCGCTAGGACACAAGACGAAACTAATTCCGAACACCAGGACCGGCCCAGCGCTATTTTCTCAAATCTCATGACTGGCCCAGAATGTTGTTCGCTTAAGCTTGTAAAAAGAGCAAAACAAAAAATGGGATTCCGATGGAGTCGAACTCCCCACCTCACGCCGGAGACCAAACAGCCTTACCAGCAGACTAAACAAGAATGTTGCTATTATTCAACCACTATATTCACTCAATTGGGAATTGCTATATACCGTGTCCCGTGACTCTCCAAAGTCCAAACCCTAGCCTCCCGGCACTCGAGCCGGATCTCGTCCCCGCGCCGCACTCCTCCCTCCGCCTCCACCCCGCTCTTCTCCGCGCATCTCTGCCTACTTCTCCTTCGCGACACGCCGGCACCTAGCTGCTCGTAATCCAATGGTCCCCAAGCGCCCCCTCCCCTCCCTCTCCTCCCTCAACCAGTCTCTCACTCTCCCATCTAGATCTGGAGCACTGGAGTGGCTTGGTCGGGCCTCTAGGCTCGCCGCCGCAAAGGGCTAGATAGGCTCTTGTCCCGGTCATCCACCTAGATCGGGGGCGGAGCTGATGGCTTGGAGCGGCGGGCCTGCACTACATCGTGTGAGCGAACAGCAGTCCCTGATCCCGACGACGTACCGGTGGCCGCAGCAAGCGGCGATGCTCTGCGCCGAGGACGGCGTCCAGGTCGGCTTCTTTGCCGCACGTATCCCCTTCCTCTTGATCCTATCTGATACTGCGATGATTCTAAACTGTGAGCATCTCTTCGATCCTTATTTGTTCAGATCCGATGTGGCTTTGGGTGCCTTCAATTTTGTTTTTTCCGTTGTTGGTCTCGCTGAGCTCGGCGAAGTCACCAGCTACTGCCGGATCAGCTTGCGGCCTACCTCATTGACTATCCGCGGCTGCCGTGTTCGCCCCCAGCCCATCCTCTGGCGATCACCAGCACTGATTGAGGCTGATGCCCTCCTCGACATCAGGTCAAAAGTTCATCCTTTGCCACACTGTTTCTATTATTTTTCTGTACAACAAGTTCAAAGCAATTGCAATTTAGTTTACTTATGAACTTTGCATGGCTACAAAAGCAATATTTTGTCACCACTATTAATTAAAAATTACCTTCAGATGTTGGTTAACAGTAAATGCAATCTTACTGCAGTGAACTGGTTATTCCTCTTATCTGTCGATAATTTCGTAAATGCTTGGAAATATAGGACTATAGGAGTAAGTCTGACCATTCGAACCACTTAGGTCTAATTTAGTTCATATATTTCTGTGGATAGTTTTTGTTGCAACTGGACTACACACTCTGCATGGATTCACTATCTGAAAATTGCTGAGTATGAGTCGTATGACTGCAGCCATATCAGCAATCTCAGCTAAAAGGAATAGTTACCAGAGGGCAAATTATGTTATGATCTGCTTGCCTGTATTATAGGGTCTGTAGCTTCTGTTGTTTGGACTGAAACTGAGATGAAAAATTGCAAATAAGATACAATATGATATGCTTATGGCAGATCCTTATTTTCTGTTCACCAGATATTGTTTCTTCAGAATTGAAACCATAGTCCATGCTTTATCTAATTCTTGCTGCTACTTTCTTTCAAAGTTTCAACGGATAGGTATTAGAATGGTTGGGGTGTGTGATACTTATTCAGGGTTGTTTGAATCTGCGCAATGCCAAGTCACACAGTTGCATCTCTATGTTTATTTGTATTGTTCTGCTACCAGGTCTAATCTTTTGTTTTATTTACTTTGTTCAGAAGGAGCATGGATCCTGAAAAAGATGGCAAGTTGCTGGATCAGAAGGTGGGCTCATTGTTCCTTCGTTTTACCAAGTTTTTACCTTTGTTCTATTACATTAGCTTTTGCTTATAATAATTGGACACTTGTAAATTAGTGCTAACTAATAATGTTGGTTCATGTTCTCTTGCCATTGTCAGGACCTGGTGACCACTATTTTCGCCATGCTTAATGGTTGGGCTGTAACCATTATTTTTTTAGTGCATCTGATTGTGACTTGTAATCATGAATACTTGTGACATGTATGCTAAATATATGGATTGATATTTGTATTCTGGATGTGATTTTTTACTGAATGAATAAGTGGTTTTAATGGCTGTACGTTTCCTGATGTGGTGTATCTTTTTTTTATCTGAGTTGATGTGTCGTATGCTGAATGGCTCTTTGTAAATGGGCCCTGCCAGCAATCTGGATACTATATTGTCCTAAAAAGATTGTAAACGACTCAGGCCTATTACAAAAAAATCGTGGAAGCCAGAACTGTGTTAAATGGTAAAGGCCCACAATGAATTGGGCTTGGCCCATGAAATACTGATTTATTTATGGGCTATTGCTGAGCTAAATTGTATTTTGTGACGTTTTTTAGTTGTGACGACAGAATAAATGTCACAAAGGCTTATGACGAAAAAACATGTTTTTGTCAAAGAAGATGATTCTAAACGCATAATACATGACAAACACAATTTCGTCACGCTAGCGTCATAACTTGTTCATGATGACATAAAATTCAGTTTTGTGACTTTAATATGGTAGAGCTTCTATCTGTCTCTTCATAAAGGGTGACTTCGATCTATAGGTCAATTTTGGATTCTGAATGTTCGTTTCTTGATCTCTGTCACATGCCATGAAGCATCCAGTTTGATAAACAATGATACAAAACAGTTCATCATTAGTTCAGAGACGGATGCCATTAGGGAGGCTGAAGACAAGGTAAGAGGCATATGTTTGCGTGATTTATTGATATAATAGTTTTTGCTTAGTCTGTTCACTTCGTCTTTTATCTGCAAATGATAAAATGTTTAGACTGTTGAAGTTGTCAGCCATGAAGATTTTACTAGAATATTAGTATAGCATAACTGCAATGGGTTGTTAATTTCAGTTGATTAGTTGGATTATCGTGGTGTTTTTCTTTTATGGGACTAATTTTATTTGGAGATTTAACCTTGATTCTGAATTTGCGAACATTATTTTAAGTTCCTACAATTGTTTTTCCGGAGTACATAACTGAAGTAGTGTTCTTTCTGGTAGTTTAGATTTTGTTGCTTTAGTGATCAGGCATTCAATGACATTGATATCTGTCGTATACATATCTTATGGTACTTATTTTCTTGCACACTCAGTCCAGTGATTGCACCCAGTCACAGGTGGTGTATACTGAAGGAGATTATGGTAAATGTGGCATTTTTTATACAAAGTGTTCATTTGTACTCCCTCCGTCCCAGTTTACTTGGCATCCTAGCCTCATCCAGTTTTCCTAAAATAATTAGCATTCTCACTTCCTGATGCACCTTTCTCTCTTCCCAATACAACTCTATCTCTATCTCTCTCCTCCTCGTTTTCTACGCACCTACCTTTACCAACTTCCCTTAATCTCCGTGCCGAGAGCTAAAACGTCAATTATTTTGAGACGGAGGGAGTAGGATACATTGAATAATAGTAATTTAGTTTTGTGTGAACAATGTTGCTTTAGTGCTTTAGCATTCTGACCTAGTTGATGGTTGTCTTGCTCATATTTGTGTCTCTTGTCTATTTATTCGTTTTGTAATTGAATTAAGAATAATGAGCTATATGGCTAAATTATATGCAACCAGTGACATTACTTTTTTTCGCTTACCTATGCCACATATAAATATTTATGACCGTTATTATATTGATTACATCCACATGTGAGAGTAAATTCACATGACCCGGAGATGTGCTCACAGTCATTTTTATTTATTGACGATGCACCGGATGCCAATCTACATAAACTCTCATTGTTATTAAGGTCTTGCTGGTGGTGGGGATGGTCGCACTATCCAACCTGAAAAAAAAGTTCATATCATATTTGACGATTCTTATAGACAGTGGCGGAGCTAGGTTCGAAACTTGACAGGGGCCAAGAAAGATATATCACTCAATTTCACATATAGCAAAGACTAAATACAAGCAGTTTTTAGCAAAATCTAATGAAAAATCAATAGAATTAGTGTAAACATTGGGAGGAAGGGGGGGGGGGGGGGGGGGGGCCTGGCTGCTTATGGACCTACAAAGAATAATAGAACGAACAATATAATATGGCATTGTATGAAAAAGATCAGCAGAGAGCACCTAGAGCAATTTGGTTCTGCTGGCTTGCGTACGCTTTGTCTTGCATATCGAGATCTTAATCGTGAGCAATATGAAAGTTGGAACGAGAAGTTCAAGCAAAATCATCTTTACGAGATCGTCATAAGAAGCTTGATGAGGTTTGACGCATCGCCGTGTTTTGATTATTAATATGACGATTGCCATCATAATATTGTAATGAAGGATATTTGTGGAAATATGGTTATTTTTGTCTGAAATTTCGCTACTACATCTATATTCTATAATGATTAGCCTTTTCGTTGCTTTGTGATTCTTGTTTAAAAGGATGCCTCCTACTTTATTTTGTAGCAGCTTTGTAGTAACATTGAACAGTTAAAGCTGTAGACATTTTTATCCTTTCCCTCTGAAATCCTTCATGCATCGGAGCTTTGTTCTTCGCAACAAGTTTGATTTTTTTGCTGCCATTTCAAATTTGGTGAAGTTCTTCAGGCCTTTGTAATTTTTTCAAAGCTACTTGACCTTACAGCCTATGGAATTGGTCATTTGTAATTTATGCAGTTTTATCTACTTGCTGTTATTTGATATTTTAATTGTGATATAACTGGGTCGAGCGTCCTCTAATTGTTACCCCAACTAGATATTACAGTCTACTTAGCTAAACATTACAGAAGTCAGGCTAACTCCCTCTGCTATACATTTACGCTGTTCGAATGAGGATCACGCAAAACATGTTTTGCCACCTGTTTCTGAAATCCGAAGTTTTTGTTATAGATTATCTGTGCTATAGCTGGCTACATTGTGATGAAGTTTTCTCTTCTTCCTCCCTCTGCAGGTGGCTGAATTGATCGAAAAAGACCTTATATTGGTAGGACGCACTGCTGTAGAGGACAAACTTCAAGAAGGGGTGCCGGCATGCATTGAAACTCTGTCTGCTGCTGGCATAAAAATTTGGGTGCTAACTGGAGATAAAATGGAAACAGCAATTAACATAGCATATGGTAGAGCTTCTATCTGTCTCTTCATAAAGGGAGACTTCGATCTATAGGTCAATTTTGGATTCTGAATGTTCGTTTCTTGATCTTCCTTTCACATGCCATGCAGCATGCAGTTTGGTAAACAATGATACAAAACATTCATCATTAGTTCAGAGACGGATGCCATTAGGGAGGCTGAAGACAAGGTAAGAGGCATATGTTTGCGTGATTTATTGACATATAATAGTTTTTGCTTAGTCTGTTCACTTCATCTTTTATCTGCAAATGATAAAATGTTTAGACTGTTGAAGTTGTCAGCCATGTGAAAATTTTACTAGAATATTAGTATAGCATAACTGCAATGGGTTGTTAATTTCAGTTGATTGGTTGGATTATTGTGGTGTTTTTCTTTTATGGGACTAATTTTATTTGGAGATTTAACCTTGGTTCGGAATTTGCGAACATTATTTAAGTTCCTACAATTTTTTTTCGGAGTACATAAGTGTTCTTTCTGATAGTTTGGATTTTGTTGCTTTAGTGATCAGGCATTCAATGACATTGATATCTGTCGTATACATATCTTATGGTACTTATTTTCTTGCACAGTCAGTCCAGTGATTGCACCCAGTCACAGGTGATGTATACTGGAGGAGATTATGGTAAATGTGGCATTTTTTTTATACAAAGTGTTCATTTGTAGAATACATCGAATAATAGTAATTTAATTTTGTGTGAACAGTGTTGCTGTAGTGCTTTAGCATTCTGACCTAGTTAATGGTTGTCTTGCTCATATTTGTGTCTCTTGTCTATTTATTCGTTTTGTAATTGAATTAAGAATAATGAGCTGTATGGCTAAATTATCTGCAACCAGTGACATTACTTTTTTCGCTTACCTATGCCACATATAAATATTTGTCATTTCTTCTTTTTTTCAGGGTGATCCTATAGAAATAGCACGTGTTATTAAGGATACCGTAAAACAGAGTCTGAAAAGCTTTCATGAGGAGGCCCAGCGTTCTTTAACCAGCATGCCTGAAAGAAAATTGGCACTCATTATTGATGGTAGATGCCTGATGTATGCACTAGATCCAACTCTTCGTGTGGATCTTCTTGGATTGAGTCTGAGTTGCCATTCAGTTGTATGTTGCCGAGTTTCTCCATTGCAGAAAGCAAGGTAACTATTATTTCTTGCTGTTCCGCTTGCCTTTACGCGGTGTTTTTTTTTAAAAAAAAGAAAAAAGTAAAAAAAAAAACAGAAACCTATTACTCCCTCCATCCCTTAATGTAAGGGATTGGGGGAGTTTGAATTCATCCCAAAATGTAAGGGATTGGGAGGCTCATGTGGGACCCACGCGATAGATTTCCCCCCTCCCCTCTCCCCTCCCCGTCCACCAAAATCCGGCGCTCCGGCATCTAGCCCCCATCGCGCCGTCCGCCGCACACATCGCGTCGGGCGCTACTCGTCGCCCGCCGTCGCTGTCGCAGCTTGCCCTCACCGCCCACCGCGCCGTGCGCAGCTCGCCGCCCGTCATCTCCTTCAAGCCAGTGACTACTTCAAGCCGTAGCGCGGGCGACGCCGTGGCGACTTGGGCGCGCGGGCGAGGTCGCGGCCGGGGTGTGCTCACCGTAGCGTGGGCAAGGCTGCGGCAGCTTGGCGCGCAGGAGAGGTCGCGGCCCGGGGCGCGAGCGTGCTCGCCGTCGGGCGGGCGAGGCTCGCCGCTATCGCCAACGCACGCTCATCCCTGTCGCCACCGTTGGAAGCTCTCCTTTCTCTCTCCTCCTCTCCCGAGCCACGAACCTTAGCGCCGTCATGGAGGCGAGGTCAACTGGATCTGGGTCGCCGGGCTGCCTTGGTCGGAGGAGACGACACGGGAGGAGGAATGAAGCGAGGGAGAAGGGGCAGGGGCGTCGGAGCGCCGTCGTGGGCTAGCTGCGGCCGGGCGGAGCGGCCATGGCCAGTAGAGGGGAGGGAGGAGGGGCCGGGGGGGGGGGGGGGGGGGAGTGCCGTTGAGCTGCGGACGGGCGGAGTGCCATGGCAAGCATGGGAGAGGGAGGGAGGGAGGGAGGAGGCACGCGCGGTGGGGGGAGCGCCGTCGTGCCCGACCTGCGGACGGGCATAGCGGCGGCCATGGCAAGCAGAGGAGAGGAGAGGGAGGAGGCAACCAGTTATTAGGGGCACGTTGGTCTTTTCGTTCCTTGGCTATTTCCTTTGGGAACTCCCCCAATCCCTTACATAAAGGGATGGAGGGCGTTGGAATTATTGTGGTTTTCATGGTATATGTTTATTAATCAAGCTTTTGCTACAGAGGTTTTGTTCTTTAAGATACCTTGTGCACCTTTATGTTGTCAGGTCACAGCTTTTAGTGTTGATTATTTTTATTTTTTATCAGCTACCATATTTTTCTGTCGCCCACTGCTACCAAAACTTTGTATCGGGTGTTCATTTATTTTAGGAATCAACTTATCCAGTATGGGATCTTCCAACGGTTATGATGTTGGTGTTAGGATGTTTAGAGCAACTCCAAAAGACTGGGTAAAGAGATGGGAATCGGTAAAAAAGGAAATTCGACGGTGAAATCGTGTTCCAACAGAATTGTCATCGTCCTCGCTATTGTATCGGTCGGCATATCGTCCCCTCCGCTGTCCATTTTTGCCGAGCGTGTTCCGCTCACCAACTGCATCCTCCGCGCGCCAATTTCACGCGGCAATTTCTGCTTACATGCGCCCGCACGCCCGCGCGCCCTGCCGCCATCACGTCCGCCATAGGCCCCCCGCGCGATGCCCCTGCCAGCGTTGGCGCCGCACCCTCGCCTCCTCGCGTCCAGGATGAGACTCCCATCGCGGTGGCGTCCAGCGTCTACCCACGGTTTCGGGTTGGGGCTCCATGGCCGCCTAACCTAGAGGAGAAGCTCCGGGGAGGGAGGCCGGCAAGGCGCAGGCAATGGGAGTGTGGCCAGTTTGCTCGTCGGTAGAGAGAGAGAGAGAGAGAGAGAGAGAGAGAGAGAGAGAGAGAGAGAGAGAGAGAGAGAGAGAGGCTCCAACGTCTGAAGGTAGAAGAAAGAATAGATGCCGTCAATTGAAGATGGGACGGATGAGAACAATGCCTCCCAAATAAAGAAGTCCAAAGATATGGCCAGGCTGTTGGGTTCTTCACAATTCCAGGCTTTCTATTTTTTTTTACAAAAGAGGTGATTTGTTAAATTTAGCTAGCAACTATACATAAGCTCTTGGAGTTGCTCTTATACTGGACATGTAAGCGGTGAGGCGGTGATGGGCTAACCCAATCCATCCCTCAAAACAAAATAAGTAAGTTAGGTTCAGGTTGAGGATCAGATGGTCAATATTCTATGGTTGTGTTGTTTCATAACTTTCATTTCATAACCTGTTTGATTAAAATCATGTAAAAATGTCTAATGTTGACACCTCACACATATTGTAGGTTACTAGCTTAGTTAAAGGTGCTCGGAAAATAACTCTCAGCATTGGTGATGGCGCTAATGATGTGAGTATGATTCAAGCTGAGGTTACGGACAGGATGGACGCCTCTCGTGTCCGCGCTGAGGTCGCACCTGGCGACCACGGCGACCAAGACCGCCCACCCGACACCACCCCTCCTCTGGCCACCTCCGGCGGCGTGGCGACTGCGCCGGCCAGCGACTCCCGCTCGGCTCGAGCCACCCCCCCCCCCCCCCCCCCCCCCCCCCCCCCCAAAACCACGCCTCCACGCCGCATCACCCCGCCCAAAATCCAACCACACGGCTGCTTTCGCTGCTTTGCAACCGATCACCAAATCCGCTTCTGCCGGGAGCCTGTCCGTTGCCGTGGTTGTGGCCGCTCCTGGCACCGGCAGCGCGAGTGCAGCATGCCGGTTGAGCGGGAGCTCACCCCTGGCTGGGCGCTCGGCCGTCCCACGATCGAGCTCCCTGCTCGCCGCGTCCTGGTCACCTCCGTGCCGTACGCCACCCGCACCTCGTCGCCGCAGCTCATCGCGCCCACCCCACCACCCTCGCCGGAGCATGCTGCTCCCGCCCACTTGCAGGCATCCCCTGCCGAGCGCACCGCCGCGGTGGCTAGCCCTGCGCACCTCACCCCCGCGCCTTCCCTCCGCCGCAGCTTCACCCTCCCCAGCTCTCGCCGCGCACCACTGCTGCCGCTCGCCACGCCGCTGCCGCCCACCGGCATCATCCACCCCCATCCTTCGCCTCCGCCTCCGCCTCCGCCCCCGCCAGCGCCTGCCACTGCTGCTCCTGTGGCCACGGGAGACCCAGCACCCCCACCCTCGCCGCCGGGTAGCAGCGCCTCCTCCGAGACAGCGAGCTCCAGCAGCCAAGCTAGCTCCAACCGTCAAGGCTTTCTGGAATTGTACTTGCGGCCGGGCCGCCATGCAGAGGCAGCTGTGTACGCCTACGTGTTCCTCGACCCGCTCTCGGCTGTCCTGTCGCCGGCACCGTTCATCTGGGATGTGGTAAGGGCGGCGGTGCCTCTCAGCTCCTTTGAGGTGTTGCGGTCCTCCCGCGGGTCCATGCTGCCGCGCTTCCACAGAGCTGCCGAGCGGGACGAAGTGGTCAGTTTGTCGCCGCTATTCCATATTCCATAAAAGACGTCCGTGTGCGGATTGAGCCACAGGATCGCTCCAGTGCGCGCCGTCCGGCCAACACTCTTGTGGCGCTCTCTGTTCTGGAGTTTCCGCTCGCGTACTGGCATGAGTACATCAGTGAAGCTTTTCAAGGTTTCGGTCCTCTTGTGGAGATTGACTCGCGCTGCCTCACAGGCTTTGATTTCTCTTCGCTCAGAGTGGTGATTCAGGTGGAGCATGTTGCGTACGTGCCAGGTGATATGTGGGTCAGAGATGTCTCAACTGGGAGCTGCGATGTGTGTCCGATTCAAGTGCTGTGCTCGTAGTCCGCAGAGAGCTCCGTTGATGGGGACGTCCTATCTGTAGAGCGTCCGACGATATCTCACCTCTAGGTCAGCCCACGGCCCGCTCGCGTCGGCCCACGGCCCGCTCGCCGTCGTCTTCCTCGCGTCGCCGCCGCACGAAGCTCGCCGCCGCCCGTCGTCATGGTGCTCGCCCCCGCCGCCTCCGCCTCCCGCCCGGCTCCGGCGGCGCTCCCGCCGCCTCCGCCGCCGCCCTCGACCGCCGCCACGCTAACCACTCGGCATGTAACGCCCCCGCCCCAACACCTCCCACCGCCGGCGGCCACCACCACGGCCGGCGGCGCCCCCGCCGCCTCGCCGCCCCGCCCGCATGGCGCCGCCCACCGCCGGTCCTCCCTGCCGCCGTGTTTCTATGTCCGGGGAGGAGTGGAGGAGATTTCGGGGGGTACAAATCCCGCGCATTAAGGGATTCTCCGGCGAGACGCCCCCGCCCCACCCTCCTCCGAATCCGCGGCCGCCGCCCTCCGCCGCGCTAACCCGGCTTCGCCGGGCACGGCGGCGGCGGCCATGGCGCCCAGGAGTCGGAGGAAGAAGAATGATGGCGACCGTTGGATGCATCTCACGCACGAATCTTAAAGCTGTCCGATTAAAACGATCCCCTCGGGCGGGCTACGTATAGGATTCGCGCCGTTGATGCCCGCGGCGTGTACAGGCCCTTCTTTGGGCCGCTGCCCCCGCCGCCGCCTCACACGTGCAGCGGCAGCAGCAGCCATTACGCGCGTGCTCCACCCGCCCTGCCACCGCCCCCCGCACCGCTCCATGACGCCGTCGCTCCGCCGCCACCACATGCACCACCCCCTCCCACCCAACGCATACAACCTACGTACAACATTGATGCTCTGCTGCTCGACGCCTTGCTGCAGCCATCAGCCCCGCTACAGCCCAGGAGGACAAGGCCGAAGCCCATCAGAGACCATGGCGCCCGGCGAAGCCCAACAGCATGTTCCCTGCTTCGGACTGGGCCCTGTGAAGATTGCATCCAGCCTACCTACCGGCCATATGTAGCCAGAGAGAAACGTGAGGAAGGAAGGAAGATTATTGTAAACTCCTATACGGAACTCTGTTCTTTCTTCTCCTTCCTCTCCGATCCCCAATCCCCTGCTGTTCTCCGAATTCCCAGTCCTCTTCTCATCAACTATCAATACAATTGTCGATTGGGTGCGTAGTATTCAGAGCGGGCTCATCCTGGCGGAGGTACCGGATTACTTGAAGAAGTTGGTGTATCAGACGAAGCAACAAGTGAAAGCAGTAGCAATAGAGAAGCACATGTCCGATCTGGTGAAGGCGGTCACTGACCTCACGACCTCCAGCGCTGCGGTGCTGAAGTCAGTGGAGGAGATCAAGCTGAAGGCCTTCCCACTACCTCCACCACCGTCAAAGGATTCACAGCAGGGCTGATGACACACGGGGTGTTGAAGGTGCTCGGGCGTTATCAGTGGATGACCGCCTTGTGGCTCTACGGGCTTATGGTCGAGCTCGGAATTTGTGTACCAAATGTGGTGAGAAATGGTTCAGGGGTCATCGCTGTGCAGCAACAGTTCAGTTGCATGTGCTCGAGGAATTGCTGGAGTTTCTGGAAGGCCATGAGGTGATTGAGCAGGATGATGGGAGACAACCAGTGCAAGAGGAGACTGATCTCATGTCAATTTCTATAGCGGCAGTGTCAGGTGTGGAGGCCCCTAAAACTGTCAGGCTGAGAGGTTCCATTCAGAAGAAGGAAGTGCTTATGCTGGTGGACAGTGGGAGTTCTCACAGCTTTGTTAGTGCCAACTTTGCTGCAAGCCTAGCTGGTGTTGAAGTGGCCAAACAACCAGTTCAAGTCAGAGTGGCTGATGGTGGTAAGCTACTTTGTGACAAGGAAATTTTGGCATGCAAATGGCTAGTTCAGGGTGTGGAATTCTGCTCTGATTTGAAGGTGCTAGATCTGAGTGGGTATGATGTCATCTTGGGCACGGATTGGCTCGAGGAGCACAGCCCCATGACAGTTCACTGGAAACATAAACTGCTCACCTTTGATATAGGCTCAAAAAGGGTTACTCTACATGGAGAGCATACTCAGAAGCCTCCTAGCAGCATGGCGTGTGCAGCTGAATTGCGCAGCCTCATTAGCCGCAGTGCTGTAACAAATATTGTGCAACTGTGTGCCGTGGAAGAAGTCAAGGAGAAATCAGAAATTCCACAAAGTGTGGCAGCTATTATTGAGGAATTTGCTCATTTGTTGTAACACCCTACTTTTTACAATTTTATAAATTGCCAACATTAGTAAAATAGGGCTCACATAATTAGCCTAGGAAAATTTTCTTTGATTAAATAATAATATATTGCACAGCATCCCATGGCATCATAAATCATTTCATGCATTTTCTGCATTTTTGAATCTTTTTATTTTATTTTATTGCGTGGGAAATATTCCTAAAACGTTTTATAGAAACTAGATAGAAAAGAAGGCAGGGGAAAGGATTTTTCCTAAAGCTTCCTGGGCCGAAACCCATTTCTTCCGGCCCAGCTTTTGTGACTCTGGAAGTAACCAAGGTGAGAAGAAGAGAGAAAAGGGATCGATGAGAATAGGTTGCAAGGCCGAAGTGAAGGTCAAATTGGATACAAGGGAGAAGTATTGGTACTATGATAATGTTGTGCTGGGTCACAACCACAAGTTGACTCCTGCGCCGCGGATGGTCCGTTACATGCACTCCCATAACAATATGGAAGATGGAATTAAGAACCTGATGAATATAATGACACGTTCTGGAGTAGAACATCAAGCACAGATGAATGTGATGTCGGAATTGCATGGCGGGAGGGACCATTGGACATTCACAGAGAGAGACATAAGGAATAGGTACGTTCTTGCAAAGCAAGTCAATTGGCAGTTACAAGTAGGAAGTTTCCATGCAACTAACAATTTCTGGTTGCAATTGCAATTCATTGTACCATCTTTTGTAATTGGAGTTTTACGTGCATGTAACTTTCTTTTGGATTGTAATTGCAACAAAAATATATAACATATCTGTTACCATTCATTGTATGCGCAAGTTACATCATAGAGTTGTTATTACCCACATCACTCGTACCGTATTCTAACTAATCCTTACCTTTTCAGCAAAGCTGCATTTTCTCGTCAAGAAAGAGAGGATGACATCCCAAAACTTATGGCTTTCTTCCAACAGTGCAAGCATGATAACGAGTACTTCTACTAGAATGTGCAATTAGACAAGGGTACTGGAAAAATCAAAAATATCTTCTGGAGCCATGCGAGCCAACAGGCCGAATGCAGAGATTTTGGGTATGTGATCACTTTTGACACAACCCACAAGATGAACAAGCATAAGATGCCCCTCGCAATGTTTGTTGGTTCGAACCATCAACTACAGAATGTAGTATTTGGGCAGGCATTATTAAGAGATGAGTCTGCAGAATCATTTGTTTGGCTTTTCGAAACATTTAAGACATGTATGGGTGTTGGCAGTAAAATGTTACTTCCACTGCTTCACACACGTGGCCTGAGAGATTTGCTTAACTCTGTTCAGGACCAAACTTGGAACGCGGTGAATTCCGGAGCATGCCACTCGATTATCCCTGCAAATCGACAAAGACAAGAAACACGTGTAAAATTCCTGGGCTATCGGCCCCGGACAGGCTGATGCGTAACCGCAGCCGATATGAGTAAATAATAAATAATAAAATAAATGCTCGGCTGTCGGCTAGAAACGAATCGGCATGTTCGCAACAGTAAATACTCGCACGATAACTAAAGCAAAGACATGCATCGAAATCGACAATCGGCAATTGATAACATAGCATGCAATCGACAAGCAACTATAGGCAAATATCATAGTAAGGTGAATCGGCATCGATAAATAGGGTTCAAACCTTCACTTGAACAGGAACAATAAGATATTTAAAAGCACACAAGCATAGATTTGAACGTGAAAACCAATCGGCTAAACACCCCGAAAGAACGGTTAAACTAATAGTAACTAATCATGCCCATAATCTAACGATCGCTTCACAAGAACACGTCAACTAAGTGAAGTAAAACAGGACACGTTAAACTGTTCTACACGATCGGCAGATACGGGTATAATCGGCAACTACCAATCCCAGATACTTAATAAATTAAATCTAGCTCTTAGCAACTGTTTCGCCGAGGACACGTCAACTAAGCGAAGTAGACAGGACAAGTCAAACTGACCACCCAGTCGCTACGAGCAGATCTAATCGACTAAGCATCTTAACCGTGACTCGAATAACCGGATCAAACAAAGAATCGGCATCAGCAATCGGCAACAAGGTTGCGGCTAGGACAAGTCAACTAACCGTAACAAAGAACTGGACTAGGTCTTAAACAATTCCAAGCAGTCGATGCATAACGTCGAACCCTAGATCGATCTAAGTTACCGGATAACTAGCAGCCATGTCAATCTTAATTATGGACAAGTCGACATAACGAAGATCGATGCGCTTACCTGACGAAATCCAAGTCGAAACCGGAGCCCCGATGAGCGCCGATGCCGACGAAAATTCCGTCGAGAAGTTGTGGCGATGCGCCGAAATGTGATTGTATTGATTGATAGATCATTTACAATACTCACGGGTCTATATTTATATACCCGAGGCAAGACTCCGACTCGACCACGATTAGGTCAACCTTTCTAAACTTAGAAAAAAGAATTAAAAAAGGACACACAAACCCACATGTGCGCGCGTCTTTGCGATTTCTTCGCCTTCATGATCACCTGTGGGCCACCACTTCGCACACAATCCTTGCTACCCGGCGCATACCCTGTTACTCACTGACAATGGGCCCTGGGCCAAAATTTAGTGTCAACACATGCCCCCCAAGCCGGGGTATGGAATCTCCATGCGCCGGATTGTTTCCTCATTTCTCGCGCCTTCTCGTTTCTCGCGCCATACTAAACGCGCCTGCAACGCCTCTTCGCATTTCGCGCCGCCATCAACACACCTGCAGCACGTCTTGTCTTATAAATAGAAGGCATCTACCACACTCCTTCTCCTTCCTCCTTTCACCGGCGCGCTTCTTCATCTTCCCATTCTCTCTCCTCATCTCATCGCCGGCGATAAATCTCTTCGGAGGACCGAAAAAACTCCACAGGACCTCGCGTATACACCTTTCCACCGCACTGGCGCAGCTCACCGCTTCCTCCACCGCCGCTCCCCAGGTAAAAGTCCTCTGCTCCAATCTCGTTCTTGAACATATCTATCAGTTCTTGAGGTGTACTGTAGACTCTTTCCGTTCATGAGCTATCTTCATTCTTCCTTAGATCCTTTGCCTGATTAGATTTATTTTCATTGTTTCTAGGAACTGCAAAACCAGATCTTGATCCCTACAGAACTTGCCACACACCGTTTCTTGGTACCTATGGGTGATCCAGATCCAATAACTTTTATTTGCAGCGAAACCCTAAGGATGCCTTTTAAGAGATCACCGGTTTCATTAGAGACATGGGTAGGCAGCTTCAGGTCCTGGCCTTCTGCTATTCCAGGCTGGCGCGAATGGTTTCTTAGAGTCAAGGCCGCCAAATCGGCAATATGGGATACCGTCGGCATTTCTCACTGTTTAGAGCTATCTCTTGCTGATATAAAGAAGAATGAGCCAATGCTGTCGGCATCCTGCTACTTCTGGTCTGACGCACTAAATGCCTTTCTCTTCGGCCATGGACCAATGACACCAACCCTGATGGATGTCAAGATGCTTGCCGATCTAGACATAACAACTCATGTGAGCCCCCACAGTCTGAAAGTCAAACCTCACCACCAATTTGATGTCAGAAGCATCGGCGGATGGAAGAAATACATCTCCTCCTTCCGAGGTACAGGACCAGTAACAGACAGAGAGATGCAGCTTTCTTGATGATGTGGCTTGAGCACTTCTTCTTCTGCTTAGCCCAACTCAACCCCGTTTCCAACCTGCAAAACTTAGCAGAACGATTGGCAGCTGGCACCCAAATGCCCATCGGCAAATACCTGCTCGGAGCTCTCTATTCCTCACTTCATCAGGTTGTCGAGAAACTTTGGCACAATACTCCAATCGGCAATATTGGTGGTCCATGGTGGTTCCTTCAGATGTGACTCACTTTGCACTCTTATAAGGCCATGGAACTTCAAGACCTGCACTTGTTCAAATTTCCAACTCCTGATCAAGTCGGACGCCGATGCACCTCACTGGGAGAAGCCTTGGTGTCGATAGACGGCCTTGGAATGGATGCCGATCACTTGGCCTCCTACTTCAAAGCTTTCTACAAAGGCCTCAATAATGATCATCTCAACTGGTTCCCCTACTGAAATTCTGAGATTATGGACCACTTCGAGATTCCCTTCACCTTCCGGGCTGACAACCCCCTCCAAGACGCAACATTGGCATCAATCTTTGCAACTTGCGTCAAACCCTGCGTATTGCCGACAGGACTGAATGGATTAGGCCGATCGAACCCATCTTATGAATTCTACAATCCTTCATTCGCTGCAAGACAAATGGGTCTCGGCCAGCTTCCTCCCAGCCTCTTTTATGCCGATAAGGCTAAAGCTCGTGCAACCATTACATCGGCTCTAGAATACTCTTGGCTATTTGGCCTGACCGATGACCTGCCCATTGGCCACATCGACAACATAGTCCTGTCTCCTTCCTACACAAGATTCTTCAGACAGTGGTGGGTAGAATGGTCAAGACATCTCCAATGCACCAACATAGCATCTCTTGTCTCCAATCTTCAACTCTCAGACCCAATAGGAGAGGTAACCGATCTCAATTTCTATCACTTTTCTCATCGACAAATCATCAACAATAACTCTTCTCTTATGTTGCAGTCTGACGTCGAAGATGCACCTACTATGAGCTGCAGCGGAATCGGCATCGTGTATGTAACTTCAAATCTAGATCCCATCCTTGGCTCCGACGCACCAACACCGGCCCAAGTTATCAAAGGCCAATCTTCTAGGACAAAACGCAAAGACCCTCGTACCAAGGTTCCAGCCAAGCGTCATAGAGCCCTCTTGAAACAACCAAGCTCTACGCCAACTCCTCCCAGCAGTCCAGTAAACATTCTTACCCATATAATCATTTCATTATTTAATCAATATCGACATCTAACCTTTATCTCATTTGCAGGGTAATTCTGGAGAAAACATCGAAGAAGCTGAAGCCCATGCCGACACCGAAGCTGAAACTGACAACCCTCAACAAGCACCAGTTCATACTGCTGAAGAAATCGGCATCGGCACTCAACAAGCACCAGTTGATGTTGCTTCCGAAGAAATCGGCATCGACACTTAGCCTCAGGTTCGTCCTCAAAATTTATCCATCGACATTTATACCTTTATTAACTTCATATTTATCAGACGCAAGAGCAAAGAGAAGAAGAATCGGCAAACCTCTCTGTCGATGAACCTGAAACTTCACAAGCAACACCTGCCCAGAACATCCCAGAGAGTAGCCGCTCAGATCCTGGATCATCTTCTTCTCAAGCCATCCTCGTCGACGCCGATGTTGATCTATCTCAGGTAATAAATATCGATCTGTTCTCTTCGTCAATTCACCATCTAATCATCGCTTGTTCCCACAGGCACGTGTGGTAGAGCCCATCATAGCCATGCATCATCGGCAATCACTGCCGATCGACATCCGCAATGAGCTGATCGAGCTGGAAGCTAGGCTTGAGCACGCAACCATAGGAGATCTTACCCGCAACACCAGCTCAGTCCGTGCCAGGTTCGAAACTATCCCGAAACAGCTTCCAAAAGACTTGATGGTTGCCCTTCACCCAGTGGCGTATATAGAGTTTTGGCGTTTTGATTATGAACAAGCACAAGAGAACATCAGTCGCCGATCCAAACAACATCAACTCCTCTTGGAAGCAGAAAAGGCTCTCGAGCTCTCTCAGCAAGAAATGAAAAAATACGACTCCATGAAGAATCGGCTGACAGAAGAAGAGAATCGGTTAACTCAACTGAAAAAGCCGAAGACTTGAGAGCAGCCCTGCAAGCTAAGGAGCAAGAAGTATCAGCATCGGAGGAAACCATAGCCAGGATCAATGCGAACATACTCCAACAAAAGGACGTGGTCACAGCCTCCATTGAAGCTTCAGAACGCTTCTGGGAATCTGTGCCTGTAGAGATTGAGTCCGACGATGACAACTATACCCTTGCCGAGATCGATCAGCTTCGCACTCATGCACTAGATGTAATCCGTGATTATCTCTACCCCCGTCGTGCATGATGTAATATCCTGTAAACATTAAGCACTTTGTCTTCTCGATCCCATCTGTAATATATATCTTCCTTTGTCCTTCCTTCATATATTTTTTCTAAGGGCGATACCAATTGCATCGACCATCTCAAAGGCGACGCTCTTAACGTCGGCTTCGCTGGAAATTCAACCGAACACTTTAAGAACCCACCCAAATACTAGGGTAGTATTTCTTCAGATACTTTCCATTAAGCGCTCGGCCAAATTCTTCCCCATCCAGCTCCTTCAAAATATAAGCATTACCAAGTACGCATCAGCTAATTATATAAGGACCTTCCCAATTAGGCGACCAGTTGCCTAAACGATTATCTCGTACTCCAATCGGCAACTTGACTTTCCAAACCAAATCTCCCTCATCAAATTGCTTGGTCACCACCTTCTTATTATAATGCCGAGCCACCCGTGCTTTATTGTCTTGAATTTTCTTCAACACAACCAACCGTTGCTGATTGACATCTTCCAATTCATCCATCATGAGATTATGATACTGCTCTGCTGTCAATTGATTCTGCAAATTGACTCTTCTCGACCCTGCATCGACTTCCACGGCAAAACAGCTTCATGCCCATAAACTAACTGATATGGCGTTACTTGTACCGATCCATGACGAGACATTCGATATGCCCATAACGAATCGGCTAACGAAGAATGCCACTTTCTCGGCTGATCTCTAATTTTGCGCTTAATCAACTTGATCAATGACTTGTTTGAAGCTTCAGCCTGACCATTTGCTTGGGCGTAATATGGCGACGAATTCAACAACTTAATACCCATATCATCGGCAAAATCTCTGAATTCTTCAGAAATAAAGATAGAACCTTGATCTGTAGTGATAGTCTGAGGAATACCAAATCTGTAGATTATATGCTCTTTAACAAAAGCAATCACATCTCTCGAAGCTACACTTCTGTAAGGTACTGCTTCAACCCACTTGGTAAAATAATCTGTAGCCGCCAATATATATTTGTGCCCCTTACTAGATGAAGGATTAATCTCACCGATCATGTCGATTCCCCATCCTCTAAATGGCCACAGCTTGATAATAGGATTCATTGCCGATGCCGGAGCTCTCTGAATTGATCCATACTTCTGACAATCTTGGCAGCCTTTATAATATTCGAAACAATCCTCGAGCATGGTAGGCCAAAAATATCCACCTCTTCTGATCAACCACTTCATCTTATATGCCGATTGATGAGTCCTACAAATCCCATCATGAACCTCCATCAGCATCTTTCTGGCTTCATCGGCATTCAGACACTTCAACAGAATTACTTCCAAGGTCCTGTAATAAAGCTGATCATCTATTAATACATACTTCATCGCTTTATACCGTAGCTTTCTGGACGTCTTCTGGGTTGGATCTTTCAAATAGCCCATGATCTCAATTCTCCAATCTTGCAAATCGACATCGGCTTCATTATCGACAGAACCTATAATAAGCCGATACCCAGATGCATGCTGAGCCAAATCATTAGCTTCAGAATTCATTTGTCGAGGAACATGGCTAATTGTGATATGCTTGAAATTCTTCATTAGATCTTGACACCTCTGATAATAATCCGGAAGCACTTCATCTTTGCATTCATATTCACCATTCAACTGCCCCACAATCAGCAAAGAATCCCAAATAACTTCAACAAAATCGGCATTAGCTTCCTTCAACAGTTGCAGCCCTTTCAACACAGCTTCATATTCAACTTGATTATTAGTATGAGCTTCAACCGTGAACGAAAACTCAAACCTGGACCCTTTAGGGGTGACGATAACAATGCCGATACCACATCCATGTTTGCAAATCGATCCGTCAAAAAGCAAGCGCCATGGAACTGGCTCCACCATACCTCCATCATGCCCCCATGCTGAACTATCAAATCGGCAAATACCTGGGCCTTCACATCTTTAGCAGATTCATATTTAAGATCAAACTCTGCAATTGCCAACATCCACTTCCCAAGCCTGCCCTTCATCACTGGAGCGGACAAGATGTATTTGACGACATCGGATCGACAAAGAATAGTACACTCTTCGGATAACAGATAATGTCTTAATTTAGTACAAGAGAAATAAAGGCATAAGCATAACCTTTCAATTTCAGAATATCTGGTCTCTACATCCACCAATCGCCGACTGAGATAAAATATTATCCTTTCATCGCCATCTTGTACTTGCGTCAATGCCGAACCAATGCACTTGTCATCGGCAGACAAATATAACTTGAAAGGAATACCCGGGCGGCATTAACACAGGTGGTGAGATTAAATATTCCTTGATGTCATCAAGTGCCTTCTGATGTTGAGCTTCCCATCAAAATTCATGATCTGCTTTTAACTTTAATAATGGAGTAAAAGCAGTAATTTTCCCAGAAAGATTAGAAATAAATCTTCTTACGAAGTTAATTTTGCCGATCAGAGACTGCAGCTCTTTTTTACTGGTAGGCGGTTTAATCTTCTTAATTGACTCAATGCTCTTGGGACCAATTTCAATCCTCCTCTCATGAACAATAAAGCCCAGAAATTGATCTGCCAATACACCAAAGGCACACTTGTGCGGGTTCATCTTCAAGCCATACTTTTTGGTCCTCTCCAGCACTTCCCGCAAATCGGCAATATGATCTTCGATTGATTTAGACTTCACCATCACATCATCAATATAAGTCTCCCCAGTCGGGCGATCAAATCATAATAGATGAAATTCATTGCCCTTTGATACGTAGCACCAGCATTCTTCAACTTAAAAGTCATAACGACCCACTCGAACAATCCTAGGGCTCCTGGACACCTGAAAGCTTCTTCAGCCATGAATATCTGATTATACCCTGCATTTCCATCCATGAAGCTCAAAATCTTGTGTCCAGCAGCTACATCGATCAGTACATCTGCTATCGGCATCGGGTACTCATCTTTGGGTGTAGCCTTATTCAAATCTCGGAAATCAATGCAAACCCGCATCTTCCCGTTCTTCTTAACCACTGGGACAATACTGGACACCCATTCTGCATATCGGCATGGTCGGATAAACTTGGCATCATACAACCTTGTAATTTCTTCCTTGACAGCATCATAAATCTTCGGATCAATTCTCCTATTATGTTGTTTAAACGACCGATACCCAGGTTTAATAGGCAATCGGTGTTCAACAATATCTCGACTCAGGCCAGGCATCTCGCTATAATCCCAAGCAAAACAATCTTTATATTCCTTTAATAATGCTATCAACTTATCTCTAAACTCTTTACAAATCCTTTTACTAATAAACGTCGGCCGAGGCTTGTCACTATCTCCAATATCAACTTCCTCTAACACATCGGCCGATACAAAACCATGACCAAGCTTTCCCTCCTCCCTTTCGTCGGTCGGTTGATTGTCGATTGCTTCTTCCTTCTCAGCTTCCATCGGCCGATCAACGTCCAGGTCCATTAACTGCTACAGCAACCGCGGGGTTGCCGATCCCTCCGTGATGCATACACCCTCGTCGGTGACGTCCAATGCTTCACCTTCCCAGAAAGTCCCTGCTATGCACGGCAAGTTTTCCACCATCGTCAGCAAAAAATCTGCAGTTGCCACACTCACCGATCTATCAGCATGAATAGTCTCCACCTTATCGCCGACCCACTGGATAAGGAGCTGATGCATTGTGGAAGGGATACAGCAATTAGCATGAATTCAATCCCTACCCAACAGTACGGCGTACGATCCCTTGCCTTCAATTACGAAAAACGTCGTCGGCAAGGTCTTGCTTCCAATAGTAACCTCGATATTGGTGACTCCTTTCACCTCAGAACTCCTGCCCCCATAACCCCTCAAGGTCATATTGGTCTTTGTCAACTCTTCAGGTAACTTGCCGATCTTCCTGTACATCACCATCGGTAAAACATTGACAGCAGCACCACCATCGACCATCATCTTGCTCATCGGCTTGCCATTGATAAAACCATTAAGATACAAAGCCTTCAGATGGAGATGATTGACACCAGACGGTTTCTCAAACACTGCTTGCTGTTGACCCAACAACAATTTGGCAGAAGCTTCTTCTTCCGATTCATTAATACTCAAAGAACTAAATTCTCGTGGTAGCATAAATACCATATTGACAGGTGCTTCGACTTCATGTACCTGGGATGTGACTTTCGGTTTCCACACCTTCTTGGTCTTGGGCCCCTTGTCATAGTCATCCTTCTGGTTCACCTCCTTGTTCAGCTCTCGGCGACGTGTCCTCTGTACTCTTCTTTTCTGTGTCTTGGTAAAAATACCACTCGGACACCATTGACCTTCCTCAGTGAACTCACCCTGATAATCCTCTTCATAATCTTCAACTTGATTAACAGGCCCAAGTCTTTCTTGCACAGAAACTCTTGACGTCAGCCTCCCTTCCAAGCAATCATGCCTCTCAACGATCATGCTGTCTCCTCAGAGGAACCCTGCTCGAGGTACTGTTGACGGTCCTTAGACCCAGTTTTTGACCGTCAATTAGCTCTATAAATAAGGAAGAACACTTGTTACTTGCATTTTGTTATCAAATAACATATTTCCACGTGTACCTCTAGATTTGGATGTGCAGGTGGAAAACAGGGATTTTCAGGTGTAAACAGGCCCCAAGGCGACGATTCCAACACTTTCATCAAATGACGCTCGCCGCGGGAATATAATTCAAGGATTAAAGGCCCAGAACCTACCAGAACATCAACTGAGGCCACGCACCTGGACAACAGGCCTACAGGCCAGGGGGAAGCCACCCACCAAAGCCCAGCCCAGGAGGGGCCAGGGCCGACCCATAACACTGGGTCGGCCGGTTGGCCCCCTGGGTCCATCTTTCTAAGGCAGTTTGCAACCGACTTAAGGAGGTCGGTTCCACCTGCAATCAATGCCCAGAATATCTGGAACCGCCTCAACTTCACCGCCTTTGGGAGGCTATAAATAAAGGGGTACCCCCTCCTTTCAACACACACCAACACAAGAGGCTCATTCCCTCCTCCACACATCCAGAGCTAGGGGCTCTCTAGTTAGGCTTAGGCTAAGTAGTTGGGCTGCCCTTTTGGCTCCCAAGTCCTTTGGAGAGTTTGGGGTATATTCTCTTGTATCCTTTTACTCTCTTTGTAAGACTTATTTATTTATCAATGGAACATCATCGTTCTTGTAGTAGTTATGTGCTTATGCAAGTTCATCGTTCATCCTTGATCTTGGATGAATGTTCTTCGTTCGTTCATGTTCGTTCATCGTTCGTTCATCGTTCATCAATGTTCGTTCATGATCGTTCATCGTTCGTTCGTTATTCGTTCATACTCGATCATCGGTTAAAGATGATCGTTCTTCATCGTTCGTCGTTCGTCACTCGTTCTTGAGCGACGAACGCCTATGCATAACGTAGTCCTAGCTTTGATCCTTTGTCTAAGTAATCGCTCGCTAGATCTAGTTGTTCCTTCTGCTTAGTCATTGGGTCCATTGTCTTGCAAGAGTGCTCTAGGTTTATCGCCTTGCGAGGTGCCTCGAGGGATCTAGAGTTGTGGTTAGTTACGCTAGCATGGTGCTAGGGCTTCCTTTCCACCCTTGGATGCGTGTTTGTACCCCAGTTTGTAGAGGTAGGCGGCAGGTGGTGACAGCCCTGTCCGTCCCTTGTAATCCTCCACGTTCGGGTATGGCGTAGGAGTATATATGAAATGTCCGGAGATTGGGGCAGACTCTGACCGCTGGATCTCCCAATGATGGCTTGGCAGTAGAACGGCTTAGTCTTGGCTTGTGTGCAGCTTAGGCTATAGGTAGATGCTACGCACGCTACTTGGCGATGTACATTAGGACTAGCAATTCTTCTTACTTAACCTTAGTCTAGCTTAGAGTCGCCTCTCGCCTTTTATCAGAGAGTGGAACTGCCTGCTATGTGTGTGTCGCACTATCCTCTATCCATTTATTGCCTTACCCCTGCATTTGGATATTGGTTACGATCTATCATTTGTAACACCATGAGTATAAGTACACACTTGTCAACTACGTCTTCCTTTGGGAAAATATAAATAACGATACCCTCGAATACTCTCGGGTGAAATGCTACAATGGGTTATCCGTGCGCTTGCGGATTATCTTTTATGATTAAATACTAATAATACATTTCTGGCACTCGTTGCTAGTTGTGGATTATTATGTATCCTAAGCAAGTAACTTAACCCCAGGTATTTCTGGCGCCGAATCGGGAATATTCACTCTAGGCCTGACTAGCCTAAGCTGGTGTTTTCTGTTTGGTGTAAGAAATACCAACAAGCATTTCTGGCGCCGTTGCCGGGGAAGACAATTGTTGACAAGTGTACAATGATTACCATTGCAGGCTAACCTTGATCTGTTTTCTCTCTTTGATGTGAAAACAGGATAGTGTATGCGTGGATTCAACTTGCCGAAAAACTTCGTTGATAATCCAGAGTCGCTTGTAAGGAAAGTCCGACCCCGTGTCGACTCTCCCTCACAGGCAACACTCCCGACAGACGAACCCACATCATCCACACCATCAACACTTATTGACATGGCTGATCAAAGGACCCTCCATGACTACTCTGCTCTCTCCGTTGCCAATGTTCCCGTTGGGCCCAATGTCAACACCGGTGACGCAGGGTTTGAAGTCAAATCAATCCTAATCACTATGGTGCAGGCCATTCCCTTTTGTGGAAAGGCCACGGAGGACGCCAACACTCATCTCCAGTAATTCCTTGAGATATGCAACACATCGGCGACCGTCGAAGTCAACCAAGATGCTATGCGACTCCGTTTGTTTCCCCTCTCCCTTCTTGGGAAGGCGAAACAATGGTTCTATGCCAATCGTGCCAGCATTGACACTTGGGACCGCTGTTCTACCGCGTTCCTCGCAAAGTTCTTCCTGTTGGGCAAAACCAATGCCCTTCGTGGAAGAATTTCAAGCTTCCAGCAAGCGAACAATGAAACCATCGTCGAGGCGTGGGATAGGCTCCAAGATTACATATCCGCCTGCCCGCACCACGGGATGGAAGAATGGCTCATTCTTCAACATTTCTACAACGGGTTGACACCAACAACCCGTGGACATATGGATGCCGCTGCTGGAGGAGCCTTCTTCTCAATGACCGTTGCTCAAGCTAAAGAACTTACTGAGAAGATGGTCTCCAATCAAGGGTGGAGCGATGAACATCTCCAACCACGCTCTGAAGGCGTACACCCTATCAAGGAGGTGAACTTATTGTCCGCCAAGCTCGACCTCGTCATGAAGCGCTTGGACGACTTCAACACGCATGGTAGTGTTCGTTCACTTGAGTCACGCATTACGTGTGAGGAATGTGGCAACACCGGCCATATGGGGAAGGATTGCCCCAACCATACCCGTGAAGAAGTATTCTACATGAACAACAACAATGGGTATCGTCCAAGTGGAGGTCAAGGTTTTAACCAAAACCGCCAATCTTATCAAGGAGGTAATAATTTCTTGGTTTTAATAATAATCAGCCTTCTTTGAAAGATTTGGTTTATGGCCAAGCTAAAATCAACGAATCAATCAACAGAAAGCTTGCTGCCAATGATCAAAGTTTAGAGAGTTTAAATTCAAAAATAGAAGGTCTTTCTTCCGCTGTTAAAAATCAGTTGAGCTTTAATAAAATGATAGAAACTCAAATAGCTCAGCTTGCTGCTCTTGTTCCTTCTGCTAATTCTGGCCAGATTCCTGGGCAACCAGAATCTCCCATTGAAAAGTTAATGTTATCACTACGAGAGAAGAAATGTTCTCTCATAGGACTAACCATGCAGGGGAGAACAGGCAAATAAGAGGAGAACCTTCTACAATAAAAACTGATCCAGGCTATCCAGTAATCTCTTGCTCGATCAAGAGATTCCACTTCAACTACGCACTGTGTGACCTTGGGGCTAGCGTGAGCACTATGCCCAAGGCAATCTTCGAGCAATTAAAGTACAGATTCCTCACACCAACGGCGATGCGGCTACAATTGGCTGACTCATCCTTTCGCTTTCCAATGGGGATTGCGAAAGATGTGCCGGTATTCATAAGAGGCCACATTGTCCCGGTGAACGTTGTGATGCTTGACATGGATATTGACAAGGAAACGCCCCTCATCTTGGGACGTCCCTTCCTTAGCACCACGAAGGCCCAAATTGATGTTGGAGTTGGATAAATCCGCCTCTACATCAACGGGAAGGAGGAAAAGTTCGAGTTTCAACCTCGGAAAGAACAATGCTCGATGATCAAGGTCAAGTATTGACCAAACACCTCCGACATTCAAGAAGTTGAAGTGACAGCCAGCAAAACGGACAGCCTCATTGCTCTATGGAAGAGCTTGGCAAAGATTGAAAATCCATCGCAGTATCAACCAAAGAAACCTGCGACCACGAGGCCAGGATTATGGGCCAAGAAACCCGTCCCAAAGTCCGAGAAGCCACCTACACCACCAAAGATGAAACAAGTGTGGCAAGTCAAGGCGCAGCGCTCTACATCCTCATCTCCAAGAACAGGGTCCGCGCCACCAAGCTAAACCCGTTGGAGAAGTCTTAGCCCGTCGGACTTTAAACGATACGGCCCTGGCCGTCAGGTTAACCGGCATTATCATTTGCTTTTATTTTCTTCTTTTTGAATTTTCCGCCACCAATTGCATTGGAATTTTTCCAAACCACCTTGCATATTTATTTCCTCCACCAAAAATTTATTTGAATTCTTCCGCCAGCATATTTGAATTTTCCCTCGCCATGCATTTAAAAAAAATCAAAATTTCCAAAAAGAAACTTTTACGTCCAAATTTTCTCATCTTCCATAGGAAATTTTGGACAACACTTGTATCCCTCTAAAAAAACCAAAAACAATTTTGCATGTTGGAACTTTTCTCCGACATCTCCTTTTTGTGATTTTTGAAAAATTTGGAATTCGAGGCAACCTTTTATTTGGAAATCTTTTTGAGCAAATAATTTTGAGGAGTTTGTGGACATAGCAACCGTGGTCATCAACAATATGGCCGTTGGGGGCTGTGGGCCAAAGAGGGAAGCAAATGGGGCCAGGGTGGGGTCGGCCGACCCCACCAGTCAGGTCGGTCAACCCAGGGGAGCAACGGCTCCTTCCCACCTTTGCTCCAACGGTCACTTACACCTCCCAACGTTCAAAAACGGCTGCTATGGCCGTGTATAAGAAGGGGGTGGCCGGCCATTGCTCTCTCCCTCTCACACTCTCATTTCCACTCCTCAACACTCTTCACTCCATTGCTCTCAAGTTTTCCATTGTGCTAACTTGGTTCTTGCCTCAAATTCTGTAAAAAATATTTCTCTCTTGGTTTGCTTTGCAGTTTTGTTTTGGTTTGATTTTCCGAGTTGCGTTTTCTCGCATGCGAGAACACCGACGGTTTCATCGATTGGTTTTCACTCTCATAACCCGTTCGGAGTTTTCGTTCTTGCGTTCTTGCTCAACCTCGCTGCAGCATGAAGCGCGCCGGGAGGGCCGTCGCCTCGCTGTTTCGGTCCGGGAACACAAGCTCGGGCTCATCTCGACCTCGCACTCACGCTCGCACCGCCACCGAGCAAGTATCAAGCCCTCAACATGAAGCCGCAGCGGATGATCAAGCCAACACCGAGCATCGTCTCCTCGTCGATACCGACCTCGACTTGGTGGGCGACGACGAGATGAGCGCCTACGAAGCTCTCCGACTCCGTACATTCATACGCGAGCATTTGATACGGAACTGCTGCAAAAGATTGGTATGGATGCTGAATTTTCTCGAGTATTTAAAGCAATAGGGTGGGATAAGTTTGCATGTGTAGATGAGCAGGGTTCCCGCTTACTTACACTACAGTTTTTATGCACCCTACGCGTGGTAGATGACGGTATTACCTTTCGGTTTTTCGGGGAGGAATATCATTTGACATGGAAAATCCTTAGTCAATGCCTCGGCTTTAAAACTCGCTGCACCATTGATGTTGATAGTTGTTGGTATTTCTTACACCAAACAGAAAACACCACCTTAGGCTGGTTAGGCCTAGAGCGAATATTCCCGGTTCGGCGCCAGAAATACCTAGGGTTAAGTTACTTGCTTAGGATACATAATAATCCACAACTAGCAACGAGTGCCAGAAATGTATTATTAGTTTTAATCATAAAAGATAATCCGCAAGCGCACGGATAACCCGTTGTAGCATATTTTCCCAAAGGAAGACGTAGTTGACAAGTGTGTACTTATACTCATGGTGTTACAAATGATAGACCATAACCAATATCCAAATGCAGGGGTAAGGCAATAAATGGATAGAGGATAGTGCGACACACACAGCAGGCAGTTCCACTCTCTGATAAAAGGCGAGAGGCGGCTCTAAGCTAAACTAAGGTTAAGTAAGAAGAACTGCTACTCCTAATGTACATCGTCAAGTAGCGTGCGTAGTATCTACCTATAGCCTAAGCTGCACACAAGCTAAGACTAAGCTGTTCTACTGCCGAGCCATCATCGGGAGATCCAGCGATCAGAGTCTGCCCCAATCTCCGGACATTTCATATATACTCCTACGCCATACCCGAACGTGGAGGATTACAAGGGACGGACAGGGCTGTCACCACCTGCCGCCTACCTCTTCAAACCGTGGGGCACGAACACGCATCCAAGGGTAAGCCCTAGCACCATGCTAGCGTAACTAACCACAACTCTAGATCCCTTGAGGCACCTCGCAAGGCGATAAACTTAGAGCACCCTTGCAAGACAATGGACCCGATGACTAAGCAAAAGGAACAACTAGATCTAGCAAGCGATTACTTAGACAAAGGATCAAAGCTAGCACTACGTTATGCATAGGCGTTCGTCGCTCAAGAACGAGCGACGAACGACGAACGATGAAGGACGATCATCGTTAACCGATGATCGAGTATGAACGAACGATGAACGATCATGCACGAACATCGATGAACGATGAACGAACGATGAACGAACATGAACGAACGAAGAACGTTCATCCAAGATCAAGGATGAACGATGAACTAGCATAAGCACATAACTACTACAAGAACGATGATATTCCATTGATAAAGAAATAAGTCTTACAAAGAGAGTAAAAGGATGCAAGGGAATATACCCCAAACTCTCCAAGGGACTTGGGAGCCAAAAGGGCAGCCCACTACTCAGCCTAAGCCTAACTAGAGAGCCCCTAGCTCTGGATGTGTGGAGGAGGGAATGAGCCTCTTGTGTTATGTGTCTTCTAAGGAGGGGGGGGGGGGTACCCCTTTGTTTATAGCCCTCCAAAGGCGGTGGAGCTGAGGTGGTTCCAGATATTGTGGGCATTGATTGCAGGTGGAACCGACCTCCTGAAGTCGGTTGTGAACCGCCATAGAAAGGTGGACCCAGGGGGCCTCCGTGTCAGGTCGGCCGACCTTGGGTTAGGGGTCGGCCGACCTCGCCCTGGCCCCTCCTGCACACGTGGAAATATGTTATTTGATAACAATATGCAAGCAACAAGTGTTAGTTCTTATTTATAGAGCTAATTGACGGTCAAAAAACTGGGTCTAAGTACCGTCAACAACTCCCCCAAGCTGTCCTCCTTGCTCGTCCCGAGCAAGAAGTAGGACTTAGGATGTTGATCAGGAGTTGCTACGATGTTTCATATCTCCTAGGTACCATGCACACAACAAGAAATACTCTCCTTTGAGTTGAAAAAGTTAGCATGGTAACTCACCCTTTACCTTACTCCTTATGGGGCGTATGGCTTTTTCCTTGTCTTGGGCGGTTGAGAGATAGAACGGTTATAACAGAGCACCATTCACTTGTCCATTGTTTGACTTTTATTTTCCGGAGGTTTTCAAAATTTTTGAAATAAAAGCAAAGTTCCTCAAATGATGCTCTTAAAACGCTCAATAAGTGTATATTCCTCACCAAGGCATTATTGTGTTGCCTCTTGTCATCCTACTTCTAAGGCTTGTATGTGGAGCTCAAGGTAGAGATGACATGAGGCATACTTGCATCACACGTATTGCCGAACCAAAAGAGTGGATCCATGGAGAACGCAAGTCATACAACCTTGATCAAGATGTGCATGTGTGTATATGGTGGTGGTGAGGTGGAAGAACTATACTCCTTTTTATTTGTTCCTTCTCTCTCTTTTTGAATTTTTGAGGAGAACATGGCTATCTTTCTTTCTTTCTTTTTCTCAACATTTTTCTTTTCTTCCCCCATTTTTTTTTCATGCTCTACTTTTGTATGAGCAGGGGATTATTCTTTTTCTTTCTTTCTTTTGCATAGCCATGTCTCCAATGATACATTTTGAGAGAGAAGTAACAATGAATTTTTGGAGTATTTATTTTGGTGGAAAGTGTGGTGGTATTGCTTAACTTCCAGTGTAGAAGTTTAGCATGCGAGGTGGAGTGTACGTGATCTTGATCAATGAGAGTATGACAAGCTTCTCACTAGGGTCACACAATTTTGATAAAGCTCAATGCAATGTGTTGGCGGTTCTTATGCGATAAAATTAAATTCATTAATTCCGCAAGCGCACGGATCACCATTGTAGCATTTCACCTTGGAGTATTCCAGGGTTATCGTATTTATATTTCCGCAGGGAAGTAGAGCGAAAGGGAGCTGAATAGTAGCAATGCATTGGATAATTTGGAGAAAGAAATAATGTATCAACTATACTTGAGACGGGGGTAAGATAGGCATGATAAATATGGGTGGCACAAACATCCTCAAATCCAAGGTAAATAAAAGAAAACTGTAGTGTACATTTGGGAGAGCAACGAGATAGAGTTAAGGCTACCTGTATGTTTACCTATTATTTACTCTTTCTAGCAGTCTAGTCTACAAAGGTTATCTACTCTAGTTAAGCTCATACACATACAAGTCATGTCGTTTCGGGGCACACACGTGCTAGGTTAACCGATGATGCTAGTTCAAACATAGGGAACCGTATGCTATAATTAAGACCCTGCTGAGTCCAACCCGGACGTGGTAGATTACAGAGACCGGTGCAGCTGTCACATACACTCGCGGCTACCATCCTCCGTGGGGCTGGGTGCCAAGCGTGCATAGGCCAAGTTCTAAACGCCATGCTTACAACCCGCCTAGAGGAACTGCTCTTGATCAACGAACCAGTCCTATCTAAGAATAAACAAGCACAGATTTCACACGACGTCATCTCGACGGCGGCACTCTCTCGTACTTGCGTACTCCAACAATCACGAATCCCACAACAAGACTTCTACGAGCACTTACTTAACGAATAAATAAACTAAATAGAAAAGAATTACTAAAAGAAATAAATAAAGATAAAACTAATTATATATTAAATAAAAAATAATATCTCGAAAGAGTAAGATACAAAGAACTATAACGAACTCCGAGAAGACTCCGGAAGCCCGAGAGAGCTCTCACTCTACTCTACTCTACTCTAACTCCCAAAGCTACTACTAAACTAATGAATACTTGGATGAAGTGTGATGGTGCGAGTTGCTTCTGAGGCCGGGGGGTCCAATTTATAGCTTGTGAAGGCGGTGGGAGCACCCTGGCCGAAGCTGGAGAGGCGGTGGCGCCAAAGTCGGCCGGCCGGCCTAGGGGGGTGGCCGGCCGGCCGTCCCTTCTGTCGGTTGGCCACCGTCTTCTGCCCCGACGCTCCAGATCATCTCCTGATGGCGGTCCGAAGGTCGGCTCCTTGCTGGGGTCGGCAGAATTGAAGTGAGGGCCAAGTAAAGGCCCAAATAGCCCACCTTCTAGAATGACGGTGGAATCTGCTGGGCTGGACCTTTAATTATGCGTGGTAGACCTGTTTCCAGCCTACTGGAGGAAGCCTGGGCCGGCCGGCCTATGGTGGGGCCGGCCGGCCAGGGAATTTCCCTGACTGGGCCCACTTTCCTCCATTATTCACTCCTGCATCCAAATATCCACCAAAACCTATGGAGTAGCATTATTCCTAACTACTATGCACAAAATCTTGGTGTTATGTATTTATTTACTGGTAGGGTGGCGGTCAAATCATGGTTTAACGACCGCCAACAACCTCCCCAAGCTTAAACTTTGCTCGTCCCGAGCAAACTCAACTCAGGGTACCGGCGGATCAGGAGTTACAAAGAAGCGCCCCATGGGTAATAAAGATGCAACAACATACTCCCTAAACAGTGGTACGTTTACGAGAGCACAAAATATTCATGAGTATTGCAAAAATCGTGGGGCTTATAAGTTACACCTTGTCATGCAGCATTGAAGACTAGAACGACACTTTTGGACAAGTAAACAATTCTAGCAGGTATGCATCCAGAGTTTTTATGTGCTGCAAGGTAAGGTGCAAAAATTCTCCTTCGTTTTGGCAAGCACTTCTCTTACCTACTAATGTGAGTCTTATTCCTACAAGCTTCACTCATCCTACCTTCTACCAAATGAGGCTTTGTATGTGGAGCTTGGTAAGGAATGCACAAATGTCATGCATATGTTGTAAAGCTAAAGAATGAGTCTCAATCAACATAGCAACTCCTTTTATTTTGGTCATAGGAAATAATGTGATGGAGGGGGAGAAAATGAACTCACACTTGTGGAAGGGGATTTTGAAAAACATTGGTCCTTTATTTTGCTCAAGATGTTTATGATAAGAACCATATAGCCTTTGACTTTGTCATGCAACCATGGAGTTTTTTTTTATTTGACTACTCCATGGTGCAAAGGGCTATAACTTTTTGCATGGTTCAAGGAGACATTTTGAAATATTCTTGAGCTTTTTTTTTGAATGGACCAAAAGTTTTGCAAACTCTGAAAAATGTTTGGTTGATTTATCCAAACATTCCCCTTTTTATTTAGTAGAAAGAAATTTTCGAAAACACACGCGAAGGAATTATGACCAAAATTAGGAGTGCTTAGTTTTAAGAGTACATCAAACCTTAACAAAACTGAATACATAAACAAATGAGTGAGGCTGTTTCGAATATTATGATATGGCTCTGGTAGGTAAATAAATCATCACACTAAGGGAAGTGTGTCAAAACAGAAGGGTTTTAGGTACTTGCAGCAATTCAAGAAAAACATCTCTAGATGAGACCATACTAAGAAATTGCAACAAGTCCTAATAAGGCCATATCACAATCCACAATGCTCAGTGTAACAAATGCAACCCACAGAAATAAGCAAGACTCATGATGTGATCATGCTCAAATAAAAATAACACATGTGTCAGGAGTAGAGGTTGCATCTATGCGACACATGGGGAGCTAATTTGTAACTCGATCATCATTTCCCTTAAGTGTAGCATAACGCCAAGATTCTAGCATTTATTCGAAACAGGGAGTTTATTTATTTATTAAGAAAGTTAGGAATACTTACCTGGGGTCCTCCCCAAGCTTGAGTCTTTGCAAGACTCGAGCTTAGCGTTGAACTCCTTCTTACCTGTCGGCCCTCCCCAAGCTTGAGTCTTTGCAAGACTTAAGCTTGATTCAGGCTCTTCCTCCTCCTTCTTGACCTGCAAAAAAGAATGAGGATGATACAAGTGGCTAGCCCCTAATGAGCATCGCTGGGAATCCTATTATTTTTGTTGTTTTTTTTTACTTTTTATTTTGTTTTTATGGTTTATGAAAGGAAAGACAAGTGCTAGGCCTAGCTAGGATAACGATTGGGATGGCCTCCCCAATCGGAGGGCTCTCATTTTTACGTCTTGAGCTAAACGTTCTCCATGTCGCTTTAACTTGTATGGACCTCGCTCGCTGGAGAATTTGGCGGGGCTGAGGTTCCTTCTTTCTTCCGCCACATTTTGGTTGTCTTCTTTGTGTTGGTGGCGGCGACCTTTTCTTCATTAGGCGCCTTTGTTGTACTCTCATCGGTTGATACCGTAGCTGCCTTCTTCTTTCTTGAGCGCCTTGCTCTCCTCTTCTTAGGCGATTGTGACTCGCCTACTCCTTCTTGTGGTGTAGGAGCAAGAGGGGCTTGAGATGTATTTGGCGGCTGAGGCATTTTCCTTTGAGTCCTCCAATAATTTGCTGGCCTTCTTGCATTCTCTCTTGCCAGATAGTTTCTCATGTATGCAATAAGCTTATCTGGTTGTGGCATGGGTGGAGTAATCTCAATCTTCTCCACTTCCCTTGGGTCCTTTCCATATATGACCCTCACTTGCTTGCATTGTTCAACCTTAGGCTTGAAGCTGAACGTCTCTTCCCTGCCGTTGAAGTCCAAGTGGATCTCCCCTACCCCCACGTCGATGTTGGCATTGGTGGTGGTCAAGAACGGCCTCCCGAGGATGAGAGGAGTCTTGACATCCACTTCCATGTCAAGCACAACGAAATCGACAGGGACGAAGAGATTCCTGATCTGCACGGGAACTTCTTCGACAATCCCCAAGGGCAGGCGTAGTGACCCGTCTGCAAGCTGGAGCTTCATAGTCGTTGGGGACAACGGGTGGTTTAACCCATCATCAATCGCCTTCGGCATGATGATCACGCTCGCCCCTAAGTAACATAGTGCCCGAGCGAAACACCGGTCGTTGACCAAACACGGAATGGTTGGCCATCCGGGATATTTTCTGATCACATCCTTGGGAAGTGCGGTATCCAAGTCGCCCTCTTCACACCTGATGGTTATTGCATTCACACTCTCCTTGGGATTAACTTCTGGTTGCCCAGGAAGTTTACCCGCACGAGGAGACTGCACAGCTGAAGCTATTTGCGCAATTTGCGTTTCTAGCATTTTATTATGGCTTAGCTGATTTTGCAGAGCAGTGCTGAACGACTCTAGTTTGGCATCTATGCTCTCTAAAGCCTTGTCCGTAGTAAGAAACTTCTTACTAATGCTATCATTAATCTTGACCTGGCCGAGAACTAGATCCTTGATAGATGGCTCAAATCGGGAAAGATTACCACTGTTACCTCCCTGATTTTTGTTGAAGGAGAGGTCGGGCCTGGAGTTCCAGCCGTAGTTGTTCTGGGAGCGGTACCCATTGCCAGTGTTGAGGAAATTACATTCCTCTCTCGCATTCGGGCAATTGATGCCTATATGCCCTGTGTTGCCGCACTCTTCACAAGTCATGCGGGAGTCCGCAACTTGCAGGTCCTGTGGAGACTCCACCTTGCGGAGTAGGTGATCGAGCTTGATGGTGAGCATGTCCATCGTCTCCACTTGGTGTACTCCACGGGTCTTGGTGCTCGCCGCTTGGCGTTCACAATGAGTCTGGTTGGCCGCCACCTTCTCTATCAACTTCTTAGCGTTCTTCACGCTAAGAGAGAAGAAGGAGCCGCCTGCTGCGGCGTCGAGGTGCTCTCGAGCGGACGGCCTCAAACCGTAGTAGAAACTCTGTATGAGGAGCCATTCCTCCATGCCATGGTGTGGGCACGAGAGAACGTACTCCTGCATCCTGTCCCAGGCTTCCGCGGTCGACTCATCTGCGAGCTGTTGGAAGCCCGATATCTTGTTCCGCAGGGCAGTCATCTTACCCGGCGGGAAGAACTTGGCGAGGAAGGCATTGGAGCATGCTGTCCACGTGTCAAGGGACTCTTGGTTCGCGTAGAACCACTGGAGAGCCTTCCCCAACAGAGAGAATGGGAAAAGCTGCAGTCGGATGGCGTCTTGAGGTGCATCCTTCATGGCGAAAGTGTTGCACGTCATCAAGAACCTTTGGAGGTGAGCATTTGCATCCTCCGACGGCTTCCCACAGAAAGGACTAGCCAAGATCATGTTGATCAAGGCTGGCTTGAGCTCGTAGTCCTTGTTGGTGATGCGCGGGTTGGGTCCCACGCGGATGTTCTCCGTAGTTGGCGCGGAGAAGTCATTGATCGTCTTCTCGATCGGATCACCCATTGCTGTTCGTTGATGAAGATGGAGCGTGATCGACAATCGTCGGAAGGGATCCTTCAAGAGCCAGAACTTTCAATCGAGCGTGGGTGGGAGGAGGGGTAAGCCTGGCCCTTACCCTTCTCAAGAACTGTTCGGGATCTGGGTGGAAGTTTTCTGGTAGGTCGAAACCAGTCATGCACAGTCCTGATTCAAATTTCCACAACAAAGAAAGACAGGACAAGGGTAAGCCCGCAAAAGTAAGTGATAATTACTCTTCTCACAAACTTCAATGCATTTATTCAGTTCCTAGCTGCTACTTCCCCGGCAACGGCGCCAGAAATGCTTGTTGGCGGTTCTTATGCGATAAAATTAAATTCATTAATTCCGCAAGCGCACGGATCACCATTGTAGCATTTCACCTTGGAGTATTCCAGGGTTATCGTATTTATATTTCCGCAGGGAAGTAGAGCGAAAGGGAGCTGAATAGTAGCAATGCATTGGATAATTTGGAGAAAGAAATAATGTATCAACTATACTTGAGACGGGGGTAAGATAGGCATGATAAATATGGGTGGCACACATATCCTCAAATCCAAGGTAAATAAAAGAAAATTGTAGTATACATTTGGGAGAGCAACGAGATAGAGTTAAGGCTACCTGTATGTTTACCTATTATTTACTCTTTCTAGCAGTCTAGTCTACAAAGGTTATCTACTCTAGTTAAGCTCATACACATACAAGTCATGTCGTTTCGGGGCACACACGTGCTAGGTTAACCGATGATGCTAGTTCAAACCTAGGGAACCGTATGCTATAATTAAGACCCTGCTGAGTCCAACCCGGACGTGGTGGATTACAGAGACCGGTGCAGCTGTCACATACACTCGCGGCTACCATCCTCCGTGGGGCTGGGTGCCAAGCGTGCATAGGCCAAGTTCTAAACGCCATGCTTACAACCCGCCTAGAGGAACTGCTCTTGATCAACGAAGCAGTCCTATCTAAGAATAAACAAGCACAGATTTCACACGACGTCATCTCGACGGCGGCACTCTCTCGTACTTGCGTACTCCAACAATCACGAATCCCACAACAAGACTTCTACGAGCACTTACTTAATGAATAAATAAACTAAATAGAAAAGAATTACTAAAAGAAATAAATAAAGATAAAACTAATTATATATTAAATAAAAAATAATATCTCGAAAGAGTAAGATACAAAGAACTATACCGAACTCCGAGAAGACTCCGGAAGCCCGAGAGAGCTCTCACTCTACTCTACTCTACTCTAACTCCCAAAGCTACTACTAAACTAATGAACACTTGGATGAAGTGTGATGGTGCGAGTTGCTTCTGAGGCTGGGGGGGTCCAATTTATAGCTTGTGAAGGCGGTGGGAGCACCCTGGCCGAAGCTGGAGAGGCGGTGGCGCCAAAGTCGGCCGGCCGGCCTAGGGGGGTGGCCGGCCGGCCGTCCCTTCTGTCGGTTGGCCACCGTCTTCTGCCCCGACGCTCCAGATCATCTCCTGATGGCGGTCCGAAGGTCGGCTCCTTGCTGGGGTCGGCAGAATTGAAGTGAGGGCCAATTAAAGGCCCAAATAGCCCACCTTCTAGAATAACGGTGGAATCTGCTGGGCTGGACCTTCAATTATGCGTGGTAGACCTGTTTCCAGCCCACTGGAGGAAGCCTGGGTCCTGCGGCCACCAGCTGGGGCCGGCCGGCCAGGGAATTTCCCTGACTGGGCCCACTTTCCTCCATTATTCACTCCTGCATCCAAATATCCACCAAAACCTATGGAGTAGCATTATTCCTAACTATTATGCACAAAATCTTGGGGTTATGTATTTATTTACCGGTAGGGTGGCGGTCAAATCATGGTTTAACGACCGCCAACACAATGACAAGCAGCATATGTGTAGGGTTTTGTAATGTAAGAACAACATATGGCCTTAGTAGAAACTTTGATCATTGAGGAACTTTATCATTTTTGTATTTTGTAAAAAAATAAAACTTCGGAAGTCAAGTCGCACTTTGAACAAGATCATAGCAGCCCTATTTGTACCATATCATATCTCACAACAACTTAGACTTAGATCAAGCACTATGCAGCCCACAAGTTTCAAGTTCTAGGTAAGCATAAGCCAAAAATCTCAAAACTTGGGAGAGCACTAAGTTGTGACTAGGTACAAACGAGAGATAAAACAGAGCAACTATTCATCATCTCAACATAAGGAAGGCTAAACACTCATACTCGCATATAAAGAGAAACTACGAAAAACTAGCAACCACACTAAAGACTATTTTTGTTCTTTTTAGTTTTGTCATTTTTATTTTATTTTCAGATTTATCATTTTTTTGTATTTTTCATAAGAGGTGCAAGAACAAGCAAACAAAAAAGAAAAGAAACAAGTTGCAATACATGATACCTTAGTAAGCCAACATATCGGCTTGGTCCTGCTGCGTCATGTTGGTGAGGTTGGTGAGCTGGGCGTTTGTGTTTTCTTGCCACTGGTGGGTCTGCAGGACGTGTTGGTTGAGAGTGTACTCAACGTCCTCTCCTCGAGTCTCGATGCGTCCCATTTGCTCGGTAATCGCATTCATTTGCTGCTCGAAATATGGATCACGAGCTGCAGACGAACGCCGCTCACCGGCCCTCGGTGAGTAGGACGTCGAATCGGAGGAGATTTCTTCCCATTGCTCGCGGGGTGGGTGCGTCCATTGGGCTTGGCCCGCACCCTACTGCGACGAGCCGCCGACCTCAAATGGTGGTGGAGTGGTGTAACCACCGGGACCATACCCGACGGGACCGTAGCCCGGCCTATATGCATAGGCCATGGGCTGCGGTGTGGGCATCCCGATGTCGGCGGGTGGCTCCGGCCTGCGCGTCCTCCTGCGAGAAGAAGTACTCCTACGTGCAGCTTCCTCTTTTTTTTGAGAGGTGTGGTTAGGTTTTGACAGTCATGCAAACGAAGTTCCTGGTTAGGTAACGGGAATTCATTTGTATAACCGACATAATAAAATATGAGAGAATTATTTGAACCATGCTTAAGGGTATGACCTTGAATAAGATAATCCTCGGTGATAAGAGAGCCGGGTGTATCAATATAAGCAACATTAGCATCATGCAAAGCACCAACGCCCGCAGCAATACGTGTAATCAACGAGGTGCACTCAATCGGTCCAGTCATTCTAAAATTTTCTAACCACTGAGCAATCATGAAAAACAACAGGAGCAATCTTTATTTTCTCAACCATAGCATAAAGAATTTTCAGATCATCCTCGCGCACAATCCTAATATCACTTCTAGGAAACAAGGTAATGCCAAGCCACATGTGCAACAAGCGCAGGATGGTGAATATGATTAGTTCGGGGTTTCCAACAAGTAGGAGATGCAGAAATTCTTCACCAAAAAGCTAACTTTGAGTAACCCGGAATCGAACTATCAACATCAATGGTGCAACGAGAATTAAAGCCGAGGCAATGACTAAGGATTTTCCATGTCAAATGATATTCCTCCCGGAAAAAATGAAAGGTAATACCGTCATCTACCACGCGTAGGGTGCATAAAAACTGTAGTGTAAGTAAGCGGGAGCCCTGCTCATCTACACATGCAAACTTATCCCACCCTATTGCTTTAAATACTCGAGAAAATTCAGCATCCATACCAATCTTTTGCAGCAGTTCCGGATCAAATGCTCGCATAGGAGCAAATGTATGGAGTCGGAGAGCTTCGTAGGCGCTCATCTCGTCGTCGCCCACCAAGTCGAGGTCGGTGTCGACGAGAAGACGATGCTTGGTGTTGGCTTGTTCCTCCGTTGCGGCTTCATGTTGAGGGCTTGACACTTGCTCGGTGGCGGTGCGGGCGCGAGGGCGAGGTCGAGATGAGCCCGAGCTTGTGCTCCCGGACCGGAACAGCGAGGCGACGGCCTTCCCGGCGTGCTTCATGCTGCAGCGAGGTTGAGCAAGAACGCAAGAACGAAAACTCCGAACGGGTTGTGAGAGTGAAAACCAATCGATGAAACCGTCGGTGTTCTTGCAAGCGAGAAAACGCAACTCGGAAAATCAAACCAAAACAAAACTGCAAAGCAAACCAAGATAGAAATATTTTTGCAGAATTTTGAGGCAGGAACTCAATGAGCACTATGAAAAACTTGAGAGCAATGGAATGAAGTGAGTTGAGGAGTGGAAATGAGGGTGAATGAGAGGGGGAGTGCAATGGCCGGCCACCTCCTCTTATAGTCAAGCCATAACGGCCACATTCGAAAAGAGGGGGCGCCACATGACCGTTGGAGCAAAGGTGGGAGGGAGCCGTTGCTCCCCTGGGTCGGCCGACCTGACTGGTGGGGTCGGCCGACCCCACCTTGGACCCATTTTCTTCCCTCTTTGGCCCACAGCCCCCAACGGCCATATTGGTGATTGACCACGGTTGCTATGTCCAGAAACTCCTCAAATTTATTTGCTCAAAAAGATTTCCAAATAAAAGGTTGCCTCGAATTCAAAATTTTTTGAAAAATTCAAAAATCGACATGTTGATGAAAAATTTCAACATGCAAAAATATTTTTGGCTTTTCCATGGTGATACAAGGGTGGTCCAAAAATTTCATCCAAAGATGAGACATATTGAACACAAAAGTGTTTTTGAAAATTTTGAATTTTAAATGCATGGCGAGGGAAAAATTCAAATATGCTGGCAGAAAAATTCAAATAAACTTTTGGTGGAGGAAATAAATATGCAAGGTGGTTTGGAAAAGATCCAAATGCAAATTGGTGGTGGAAAATCCAAAAAAGATGTAAATAAAAGCAAATGATAATGCCGGTTAACCTGACGGCCAGGGCCGCGTCGTTTAAAATCCGACGGGCTAAGACTTCTCCAACGGTTTTAGCTTGGTGGCGCGGACCCCGTCCTTGGAGATGAGGACGTGGAGGGCTGCGCCTTGATTTGCCACACTTGTTTTATCTTTGGTGGTGTAGGTGGCTTCTCAGACTTTAGGACGGGTTTCTTGGCCCATAATCCTGGCCTCGTGGTCGCATGTTTCTTTGGTCGAAACTGCGATGGATTTTCAATTTTTGCCAAGCTCTTCCATAGAGCAATGAGGCTGTCCGTTTTCCTGGCTGTCACTTCAACTTCTTGGATGTTGGAGGTGTTTGGCCCATACTTGACCTTGATCATCAAGCATTGTTCTTTCCGAGGTTGAAACTCGAACTTCTCCTCCTTCCCATTGATGTAGAGGCGGATTTCTCCAACTCCAACATCAATTTGAGCCTTTGTGGTGCTAAGGAAGGGACATCCCAAGATGAGGGGCGTTTCCTTATCAATATCCATGTCAAGCACCACAAAGTTCACCGGGACGACGTGGCCCCTTATGAATACCGGCACATCCTCCGCAATCCCCATTGGAAAGCGAAAAGATGAGTCGGCCAATTGTAGCCGCATCGCTGTTGAAAGGATCAAGGGCACCGAGAGGGGGGGGGTGAATCGGTGTGTCAACAATTTCTCCCAAACGTACTTTAGGCGTGAAGCTAGCAAGACTAGATATGGTGATAGCAAAAGCAAGCGATGCGCGCACACAATCTAGTCTATGCAACAAGCAACACCCTAGCAAGCAATTCTACCAAGTAGTAAAGAGACAACCTATCATGCAATTCTACTAGCACATAATAGTAAATGCGGAAGCGTAAATGCTAGTATGTAAAGGAGATAAGGATAGGAATGCTCATGATTTTTCCCGTGGTCTCGGAAGGGTGGCGCCTTCCCCTACTCCACGTTGGGTCACTCCCGCCGGAGTCTCGACCCCGTCCCTCCGCTCGATGGCGATCCCTCCTAGAGCACACTTCACCCTCCGAGTGAAGTCGCGGGCACGTCCCGCCGGGCTCGATCCCGGGTACTCTTCCGGAGGTAAGGCTCCGCACGTGATGCGTGCCAAAGGGCGCTCCACTAGTGATGCTTCTTTCGCACGGGAAGCTCCAAGACCGTGTACAAACTTGTGTTAGCTTCCACAATCTCCTTGGACAGCTCAACACCAACGCCTAACCGGTCTAGGCCTCGCCATAGACCAAGAGTAACAAACCGAAGTGACTCTCTCAAGCTCACACTAGCCTAGAGATCAAGTGGATGCAATTGCTACTCTCTCAAGCACTAGGATCACTCCAAATCCTTCACAAGTGCTTCTCTCCCTTGCTCTTGGCTTCCTCTGAGTTTCCTGCACTCCAACAATGGCCAAGAGACCCCTCAAGGGGCGGGCAACCAACTATTTATAGGCTACCAACCCAAAACTAGCCGTTGCCCAAAAGTGCCCTGCGAAACTAGAGACCGTACAAAGGACCGTACTGTCCGGTCTCTTCCAGACCGTATTGTCCGGTCTCTATTTCCAGGCGCATCTCCATCTTCTTCTTCATCTCCAATGAAGACCGTACTGTCCGGTCCCTAGGACCGTACCGTCCGGTCGATTGTCCGGTCTTCATTTCTTCCACTTCCAGAAACTTCAACTTCTCTGTCTGGAAATCCTCTGATGACCGTACCATACGGTCCCTAGACCGTACTGTCCGGTCCTATTGTCCGGTCTTCATTTTCTCAGCATCCCGAGACTTCACTTCTCTGTCTGGATCTTCAATGAAGACCGCATTGTACGGTCCCTAGGACCGTACTGTCCGGTCTCTTCCGGATAAGCTGAAAACTTGATCCACTCTTGATCCTTGCTTCCAACTTCTTCATCCTTGGTTCCTCTTCTTCTCTTCAGCCACCTAGCCCTCAAGAGACTCACAATGCATCCATTTGATCTCTAACCTAGTGTGCTCTAAGAGAACCAATTCGATCCCTCTTGATAGTCCGGTTTTTCCTATGGACTCAAGCTAACATCTAACCAAGCAACACTCGCTTGGATCTAGCATGTCCTTAGCCTTGATCCACATCTTCTCCGCGACTCCATCAAGCTCTCGATCCGAATTGTCGAGGCAACCAATCACCAAGTCGTCGATAGATAGAATATGTGAGACGACGCTTCATTGACATGACCATTTGAATATCCTACAAGGAAATGTTAGTCACATCAATATGGTCACCCAATCACCAAAACATTCATACCTTTGGGGTTTCCAAACTCCAATGGTCATGAAGCTTACAATCTCCCCTTTTTGGTGATTGGTGACAACACATATCATAAGATAGAGAATGTAAAGCGCAAGAGTGATTGATAAGATAGGATATGAAATGAAGAACAAGTAAAACGGAGAATAAAGTAGTCATAGCTCAAAAGGTATCACCTGCAAAATAGAGTTAAAGCACATGGGCGATATATATGGAATAAATACATGAGCTATGACCACAACTCTGTGATGATAAGATTATAAGATATTCCTGCAAAAGCAAGTGAGTGCACATATCATCACAGAAAGAGGAAACCTGGCAAGATAGATATAAATAAGTGCATCCAGGTAAACATACACAAACTCAGAGCAATATATCAGAGCAATATATCAACAACAGAGCAATATACAGATATATAGATAAGAGCAAGTGTATGTAAATGAAACCAAGTGCATTCTTGATGAGCCAAACACAAGCAAAAGCAAATCAAGCTCAACAAGAACCACGAAGAACCAAAAGAATATACAATGAAGTACCAAAAGATCTCCCCCTAGACAAAAGCTGTCTCACACTCCCCCTGAGCACAAGATCACTCCACTACTCCCCCTAGACCTATACAAGATCTCTCTATCTCTCTCCCCCTTTGGCACCAATGACCAAAAAGAGAGAAGAAGGAAAAGAAAGAAAAAACAGCTGTCCTACGTGTCGGAGGCTGGAGGAGGTGCAGTGGTGGTAGTCACTGAAGAGGTGCCCTGCTGCGGCTGCTGCTGCTCAGAAGAAGTGCCAGTGTACTCAAACTCTGGAGGTGGTGAAGGAGTCCTGGAGGGTGCTGTCTGCTGCTCTGGAGAAGTGTCTGTAGCAAGAGCCTCACGTAACTCCTCACGAGTGTAGCCAAAGTCAGTGAGATCTGCTGAGGGCTCAACAACTCGAGGCGGAGTAGGTGTCCTGGGAGACTCTGTCTGCTCCACTGCTGCTGTCTCAGCTGTAGTAGTCACGACCTCTGCCTGTGAAGCTGTAAGAAGTGAGTCTGTCTGCACTGAGGCTGTCTGTGCTACTGTGTCGAAGTCAAGTGTACGAGCTGGCAGTGGTGACACAAAGAAGGGACTCGTCAGCTGAAACGGTGAGAAGCTCGGAGCTGTAGTAGCTAGTAAGGCTGACGGAGTCATGGAGAGACCTGGTGAAGAAAAGTACTGCTGAGAAGGTCCTGCCTCTCCTGTCAAACCAGCAAAAGTGGACGTCGACGGCCCCACCGTAGGTGCACCAGCAGGTGAGATGGGAGCCGTGAGTAAGGTGCTGAAGTACTGTCCCTGGCTGGAAGACTGTCCTCCCTGTGTCTGAGCAAACTGCTGCTGCTGAAGCTGCTGAAAGCGAACTGTATCTGGTGGCAGCACACCTGGGAAAGTGATAGGCGGGAAAGACGGGAGTCCTGGCAATGCCTGTCCAAAGAGACGAAGAGTCTGAGCAATCGCCTCAAAACCAGTGAAAAGCGACGACAAGCCAGAAGCCATCTCCCTCTGAGTGTGTACAACACTGTCTAGCATCTGTCGATCCCTCTCCCTATCCTCTCGCTGACTCTGGATCTCTCTGCGAAGGGCTGCTAGCTCTGCATGTAGTAGATCTGTCTGAGCTGGAGCTGTAGCAGACGCTGAAGGTCCTGCTCTAGAGTCCGGAGTCACGTCCTCAGGAATGGACTCCATATGGCTACCAGTCTGTATGTGCAACTCTGTCTCGGTAGCCGTGTCACCTGGCCCCTGTGAAGAACTCCCCTGTGAAGCTGACTCCCGGGCAGCAACCCGTCTGTCGGAGGCAGGTAGGGGTGTGTACGCTGTAGTCACCTTGGGCAGCTCGTCATAGTCCTCCTGAGACAACAACTGTAGCCTCCTCAGAATGTAGCAGATCAGAGGTGCAAAGGCTAAGTGTCTGGCAGCTATGCTCTCAGCAATAACATCCTCCATCTGGCACAGTATCAGATCAACTAAATCAAAACCTCTGTGCCTCAGCATCAACATCACAACCCACTGAGTAAGAATGGAGAACTGATCTCTGTATCCACTCCTGGGAACTATCGTCCTGCTCAGTATACTCCTGAGAACTCTGCCCTCATGTGTAAGTCTGGTGTGAGCTCGGCTGAAGTTCTCCGGGTGAGGTGGAGGGAAAGCAATGCTCATGTCCTTATCTGACGGTAGGTGTCCCCCAAGAGGTCTGCGGGGAGGCTCCATCCCTGGGTGAGCAAGTGGGAACACTCTGGTCTCGTGCTGGATGGTCTCAAGGGCGCTAACAAGGTCCTCCCTCGTAACTCTGTGGGGCTGTCCTCTGAGCATGAACCAAATAGCTGAGCGGTCTGGCGCTATCCACAATGAAGCATAGAAGTCCATCACTATATCTGTATCCCATCGCATCGCTGTGGTGATGATCTCCTGGAGGCCCGGGATATAAGACAGGTGCTGTGTGAAATCCGTCCCGGCACCTCTGCTGGCAGCCTGTATGCTGCAGTGCTGGTGAGTGACAAAGAGCTGTCAGGTCCATCTGTCCGCAGTCTACTCCTCAAACCAGCTGCTATCCTCTGCTGAAGAAGTGTCCAGAAACGACCTCCTGCCTGTGGGTCTCTCCTGGTAGGTACCCAAGTCTCCTCAGCAACTCTCCTGAACTTCTTGAGGACGGGGCCTGGCAGCCTGAGTGCGTCCTCAGCAAGCACGTCCCTGAGAGTAGCAGTCCTGTCAAGGGCACAGAACTTCACGGCCATCCTCTGTCTGTCAGCCTCTGTGACCTCGGCATCTGAGTGGGAACTCTCCTCTGCCTCTGACTCTGGCTCCTCCTGCGCGGTCCTCGACGTACCAACCTCGCGGGTGGACGGAGTCCGCTGCACTGTAGCTCTAGCCCTGGAAGACCTCCTCGGAGTCTCCCCCTGTCCTCCAGCAGGTGTGTCCCTGATCCTGAGGCCAGTATCCCTGCCAGCTGGTAAGTCAACCTCTGCTGCCCTGAGGGCCTGGTCCCACTCTGGATCACCAGTCTTCTGCTTCTTCCTCTTGGGCTGCTCAACAAGCTTGGCCTTGCCCCTGTCACGATCTCCTCTGCCCCTGCCTCTGCCTCTGCCAGAACCTCCTGCCATAACTGCTGACTGGCCTGCAGACAAGATAGGGCGAGTGAGCTTGGCTCACCAACCCGTCCACTGACGGCTGACTGCCAAAGATAGGACTAAGGGCTTGGCCCTCAATCCGTCCACTGTCTCTGCTCTGCTGTCAACTGCCCACTGTCCGCTGACAACTGCCACTGCACGATAGGAATAGACAGGGTATATAAGTATAGAATAACCTACTATAATCTATAAGCAAGAATCGTAGGTAAGCGCGTTAATCTAGATGAAGTCCTAGCGCAGAGGTAAAGGACACAATGCCGGCAAAATATGCAATGGGGAACTACGGCATTGTCGATTATCGGTGGAGATCAACTAGTGTACATAGATCATATGCAATAGACACAATGTACCACTAATCGAGGAAATGCTAGTGTCGAGCTAGGTGTATGGTATGGAACAGAAATCGACACAAGCGACCAACAACCAAAATGTCATAGATAATTGAAGTGTGACACTCGAACACTATGACATATGGCAGGGTAAAAGACCTAAATTGCATTGTAGTGGATTGAAATTTACGACAAATGCAACAAAGGTTCGATTTTTCTAGGGATTTCAAACGATGAATGAATTTGAATGGCTCAAACCCTAGATAGGTATCGGATACGCGGCTACTGTGCAATTTGTGACATCAGGAGCTCACCGGAGCAATCAATTTGACGACGATCGTCGAGGTGGTGGTGTTCTTGGTCCGGTGTGAAGCCGTGGAGGAGCAGTCCACGCGCGGGGGGAAGAGCAACTGCTCGAAGATGCGCGAATGGTGGAGCTCCTCCTCGTGGTACTCGTCGACGGCGAGGTTGACGGCTCCTGCTCCGGCGACAGCACGGCGGCGCGCGGTGCTACGGCGGCGCGGTGAAGCGGCGGCGGTGCGGGCGGCTGCTAGGGTTGCGCGGGCGCGAGTGCGGGCGGTGTGCGTGGAGCAGGTGTCGCGCGGCGCGGTGGAGGCGTTCGTCGTCGGCGAGCTCGACGGCGGCGAAGGCGGCAGGTCGGCGGTGGCGCGCGCGAAGTCAAGGCGATGGCGGGAGCGACGAAACGGCGGCGGCTCGGCGTAATGGTGAAGAAGCACAGTAACACGCCGGAAATCCGTTGGAAATAGGTTAAGTTTGAACGGACGGCCCGGATCGATCCAAAACGGAGTCAATGGATGAGATTGAATGCGATCTCGCGATGAACTTAACCAGATCGTATTGTACGGTCTTCAGGATCGTATTGTACGGTCTCCTTTAACCCTGACAGTTACTCTATAGAGACCGTATTGTACGGTCATCATGATCGTATTGTACGATCTCCATTCTGCCTCAGGTTTTAAGGATCTCGTGCAAAAGCACACCGTATTGTACGGTCCCTTTGACCGTATTGTACGGTCCAGTCCAGAAATGCTGATTTTCAAGGAATTTCCTTCTAAGTCCAAGTTTCTCACACAAAAACCAAATAAACGCCAAACATGGACTAGAAGGGGATCTCTCAAACACTCCTTTGAAAATAGACCAATATAGGTTGCGCATAGGCATATAGTAATTTTTCAATCGGCAAATAAGATGCAACCAATAAGAACCAAAAACGATAAAACCAAAGGAGGGGTATGTATGAGCCATTTGCCTATGATCCGTGCAAGTAGATTTAACTTGAGGATCATTTAGCAAGACTCAATGGGCATGAAGCACAATTCTTTTCTTTAGTCACACTTCTATGAGATGTGAGATCATATAGTGAATGAAGCACTTCCTCATAGTGTGACAACTCCTTTGTGATTTCCTATATGCAATGCATGAGACAAGCATATCATACAAATGCAAGAGAAAGTAAACATGCCATGTGATATGCAAGCAAAGTTAAGACAACGCATAAAGGAAACCTACTCAAGGTCAAGTTTGAACCTCTCTCAAGCTTACTCACTATGAGCCAAACCTTGCCTTGAGTCCATCGGTCCACCAACTCAAGCATCCCCATGCTCATAGCTATCTTGAGAAAGTTAGACCTTGAACTAATTTTTATGTTCTTTTCTTTTTAGTTATTAACATATGCATGAATGCAAACATACTAGTTCACAAAGGAGTACCTAGCTACCATGCAAGCAAATGCAAGAAAAGAAACTACTATGATACAAGTTACCTCCTTGAAGAGTAGATTTGTCGATGAAGCACTCGAAGCTTGTGGTGGACGTTCATGAGTTGACGTTGCGGCGCACGGTCCACCACCATCACCCTTCTAGGTCTTGTTCTTGGGAGCCCACTCGCACTTGGTTGGCCTCTCAAGGTCAACTATGCATTTGGGCACCCAAATCTTCCTCATCATCCTTCTCTTGTCGGGTGATCCAAGAGCCTTTGCCTTCACCTTGCCTTTCTTGTCCCTAAAGAGCTTGTAGTGTGTATTTTCATGGAACAAGTTAGCGTTAGGCAAAACCTTGGAACTTCTCACCTTGGGACAATTCTTGCTAGTGTGGCCATCTCGGCAACACTTCTCACAATAGTAGTCGTCCGCCATGAGGGGGACTAACCAAGGTGGAATGTCCTCGTCCTTGCCGATGAGGTTGATGGCGGCGGGGTAGGAGCCGAGTCCCTTGTGTCCGGGGTTGTTCACAAGGTTCCGACCAAGTATTCCTTATGGATGGTCCTTCCCCTTGTGAGCCTCTCGAAGCCATCCATCACCGAAGCTCTCTCCTCCTTGAGTTGATGATATTCCTTCAAGATTTTCTCATCAAGAGAGATGCTCTCAAGAGAGGGAGTTAGTCCATCACAAGTAATATATGAAGAATCGGAAATAGATGAACTAGAAGAAGAAGTGTTACACTTTTCGAGGAGAGATTGATGTTCTTCCTCAAGAACCTTGTACTTGCCGTTGAGCCTCATGTGTTCAACCTTGAGCTTGTCATAGCTTTCATCCAAGGTCATGAGCGAAGTGGAAAGGTGCTTGATCTCATCCTCTAGTAACTTGGACTTCTCCTTGAGCTTCATGTGGTCTTCCTCAAGCTTGTCATAGTCTTCATCAAGAGCCTTGTGAGAGATGGATAAGTCCCTAAGTTCACCCTCAAGTTGACGAACTCGGAAAGCGGCCACTTCGTGTTCCTTCTCCAACCGAGCAATGGTCTTGTCCTTCTTCATGATCATCTTGCCGGTTATGAGAATGCTATCCAAGAGTTCCTCATATGTGGGCTTGTCCTCCTCACCAAACTCTTCATCGGACTCGCTCTTCTCATCTTCACTACTATCATCATCTTTGGCCATCAAGCAAGTAGGTGGTGGAGGTAGAGTCTCGGACATGTTGGTGAGAGCTATGCCGGCCATCTTCTTTCCTTGGAGGATGAGTCATCACTTTCTTCTTCTTCACTATCATCATCCGAAACCCACTCTCCAACATAGAGTCCCTTGCGAGATGATCTTCTCTTGTCTTTGCCTCTAGAGCTTTCCTTCTTGACAAACCTCTTCCTTGCCTTGTACTTGCTTCTAGGGTCTTCTTCTTCATCATCGCTTGACTCTTGAGCCTTCTTCTTGCTCTTCTTGATTGGCTTGGGGCATTCCTTGGCAAAGTGACCCTTCTCCCACAATTGTAGCACTCGGCATCTTTCTTGTTGATGAATCTTCTCTTGAAGAAGTTGCTTCTCTTCATGAGGAGTGCTAGATCATTGGGATGAAGTTGCAACAAGTCTTCAATGTCTTCTTCAAGCTCTTCATCACTTGAATCTTGAGTCACCACCTTCTTCATCTTCTTGCTTGACCCCTCGGATGCAAAAGCAAGATTCTTGGAGGGCTTCTCATCAAGCTTCTTGTCGAGGTTGTAGCTCTCGAAGGCGGTGATCTTCCCAAGTAGCTTGTGGGTTGTGAGGGCTTGAATGTCGGTGTTGAAGAGGCATGTGATGAGTGCTCCATATTTCTCCCTTGGGAGAATCCTCAAGATCTTCCGCACAAGGTCACCATCATCAATCTTGTCCTTCACACCGAGAGAGTTGATATCCTCTACAAGCACATTCAAGCGAGAGTAAGTATCATTGATTAGCTCATTTGAAGACATGGCAAAATCATCATACTTGTTCTTTAGCACATAGTATCTTTCCTCTTTCACGTCCGTGGAACCCTCATGAATTTGTTGAATTTGAGTCCACACTTCATGAGCGGTACCCGCGGACTTGACTCGAGCAAAGACCTCTTTAGTGATAGCTTCAAACAAGGCATTTTTAGCTTTAGCATTTGCCTTTGCGAGATTCACATCAAGAGTACCAATGGGAGTCCTTAGAGAGACACCGGTACTTACCACCTCCCATGCGAGAGGATCGAGAGCCTCGAGGTAAGCTTGCATGCGAGCTTTCCAATAGGCATAGTCGGTCCCATCGAACGGGGGCGGCCCATGATCTCTCGGCATCCTTACTCAAGGCGGTTAAGCCCTATTTGAGCAACGAGGCTCTGATACCACTTGAAAGGATCAAGGGCACCGAGAGGGGGGGGGTGAATCGGTGTGTCAACAATTTCTCCCAAACGTACTTTAGGCGTGAAGCTAGCAAGACTAGATATGGTGATGATAGCAAAAGCAAGCGATGCGCGCACACAATCTAGTCTATGCAACAAGCAACACCCTAGCAAGCAATTCTACCAAGTAGTAAAGAGACAACCTATCATGCAATTCTACTAGCACATAATAGTAAATGCGGAAGCGTAAATGCTAGTATGTAAAGGAGATAAGGATAGGAATGCTCATGATTTTTCCCGTGGTCTCGGAAGGGTGGCGCCTTCCCCTACTCCACGTTGGGTCACTCCCGCCGGAGTCTCGACCCCGTCCCTCCGCTCGATGGCGATCCCTCCTAGAGCACACTTCACCCTCCGAGTGAAGTCGCGGGCACGTCCCGCCGGGCTCGATCCCGGGTACTCTTCCGGAGGTAAGGCTCCGCACGTGATGCGTGCCAAAGGGCGCTCCACTAGTGATGCTTCTTTCGCACGGGAAGCTCCAAGACCGTGTACAAACTTGTGTTAGCTTCCACAATCTCCTTGGACAGCTCAACACCAACGCCTAACCGGTCTAGGCCTCGCCATAGACCAAGAGTAACAAACCGAAGTGACTCTCTCAAGCTCACACTAGCCTAGAGATCAAGTGGATGCAATTGCTACTCTCTCAAGCACTAGGATCACTCCAAATCCTTCACAAGTGCTTCTCTCCCTTGCTCTTGGCTTCCTCTGAGTTTCCTGCACTCCAACAATGGCCAAGAGACCCCTCAAGGGGCGGGCAACCAACTATTTATAGGCTACCAACCCAAAACTAGCCGTTGCCCAAAAGTGCCCTGCGAAACTAGAGACCGTACAAAGGACCGTACTGTCCGGTCTCTTCCAGACCGTATTGTCCGGTCTCTATTTCCAGGCGCATCTCCATCTTCTTCTTCATCTCCAATGAAGACCGTACTGTCCGGTCCCTAGGACCGTACCGTCCGGTCGATTGTCCGGTCTTCATTTCTTCCACTTCCAGAAACTTCAACTTCTCTGTCTGGAAATCCTCTGATGACCGTACCATACGGTCCCTAGACCGTACTGTCCGGTCCTATTGTCCGGTCTTCATTTTCTCAGCATCCCGAGACTTCACTTCTCTGTCTGGATCTTCAATGAAGACCGCATTGTACGGTCCCTAGGACCGTACTGTCCGGTCTCTTCCGGATAAGCTGAAAACTTGATCCACTCTTGATCCTTGCTTCCAACTTCTTCATCCTTGGTTCCTCTTCTTCTCTTCAGCCACCTAGCCCTCAAGAGACTCACAATGCATCCATTTGATCTCTAACCTAGTGTGCTCTAAGAGAACCAATTCGATCCCTCTTGATAGTCCGGTTTTTCCTATGGACTCAAGCTAACATCTAACCAAGCAACACTCGCTTGGATCTAGCATGTCCTTAGCCTTGATCCACATCTTCTCCGCGACTCCATCAAGCTCTCGATCCGAATTGTCGAGGCAACCAATCACCAAGTCGTCGATAGATAGAATATGTGAGACGACGCTTCATTGACATGACCATTTGAATATCCTACAAGGAAATGTTAGTCACATCAATATGGTCACCCAATCACCAAAACATTCATACCTTTGGGGTTTCCAAACTCCAATGGTCATGAAGCTTACAGCTGTTGGTGTGAGGAATCTAAACTTTAATAGCTCGAAGATTGCCTTGGGCATAATGCTCACGCTGGCCCCAAGGTCACACAGTGCGTAGTTGAAGTGGAATCTCTTGATTGAACAAGAGATTACTGGAAAGCCTGGATCAGTTTTTATCGTGGAAGGTTCTCCTCTTATTTGCCTGTTCTCCCCTGCATGGTTAGTCCTACGAGAGAACATTTCTCCTCTCATAGTGATAACATTAACTTTTTTAATGGGAGATTCTGGTTGCCCAGGAATCTGCCCAGAATTAGCAGAAGGGACAAGAGCAGCAAGCTGAGCTAACTGAGTTTCTATCATTTTATTTAAGCTCAACTGATTTTTGAAAGCAGAAGAAAGACCTTCTATTTTTAAACTCTCTAAACTTTGATCATTGGCAGCAAGCTTTTTGTTGATTGATTCGTTGATTTTAGCTTGGCCATAAACCAAATCTTTCAAAGAAGGCTGATTATTATTAAAACCAGAGAAATTGTTATCTCCTTGATAAGATTGGCGGTTTTGGTTAAAACCTTGACCTCCACTCGGACGATACCCATTGTTGTTGTTCATGTAGAATGCTTCTTCGTGGGTATGGTTAGGGTAATCCTTCCCCATATGGCCACTGTTGCCACATTCCTCACACGTCATGCGTGAGTCAAGTGAGCGAACACTACCATTCGTGTTGAAGTCGTCCAAGCGCTTCATGACGAGGTCGAGCTTGGCGGACAATAAGTCCACCTCCTTGATAGGGTGTACGCCTTTAGAGCGTGGTTGGAGACGTTCATCGTTCCACCCTCGATTGGAGACCATCTTCTCAATAAGTTCTTTAGCTTGAGCGACGGTCATTGAGAAGAAGGCTCCTCCAGCAGCGGCATCCATATGTCCACGGGTTGTTGGTGTCAACCTGTTGTAGAAATGTTGAAGAATAAGCCATTCTTCCATCCCGTGGTGTGGGCAGGCGGATATGTAATCTTGGAGCCTATCCCACGCCTCGGCGATGGTTTCATTGCTGGCTTGCTGGAAGCTTGAAATTCTTCCACGAAGGGCATTGGTTTTGCCCAACGGGAAAAACTTTGCGAGGAACGCGGTAGAGACAGCGGTCCCAAGTGTCAATGCTGGCACGATTGTCATAGAACCATTGTTTCGCCTTCCCAAGGAGGGAGAGGGGAAACAGACGAGGTCGGATAGCATCTTGGTTGACTCCGGCGGTTGCCGATGTGTTGCATATCTCAAGGAATTGCTGGAGATGAGTGTTGGCGTCCTCCGTGGCCTTTCCACAAAAGGGAATGGCCTGCACCATAGTGATTAGGCTTGATTTGACTTCAAACCCTGCGTCACCGGTGTTGACATTGGCCCAACGGGAACATTGGCAACGGAGGGAGCAGAGTAGTCACGGAGGGTCCTTTGATCAGCCATGTCAATAAGTGATGATGGTGCGGATGATGTGGGTTCGTCTGTCAGGAGTGTTGCTTGTGAGAGAGAGTCGACGCGGGGTCGGACTTTCCTTACAAGCGACTCTGGATTATCAACGAAGTTTTCTGGCAAGTTGAATCCACGCATACACTATCCTGTTTTCACATCAAAGAGAGAAAACAGATCAAGGTTAGCCTGCAAAGGGTAATGGTTAAATCACATCAAGTGTAATCATGAGTAATCATTGTACACATGTCAACAATTGTCTTCCCCGGCAACGGCGCCAGAAATGCTTGTTGGTATTTCTTACACCAAACAGAAAACACCACCTTAGGCTGGTTAGGCCTAGAGTGAATATTCCCGGTTCAGCGTCAGAAATACCTGGGGTTAAGTTACTTGCTTAGGATACATAATAATCCACAACTAGCAACGAGTGCCAGAAACGTATTATTAGTATTTAATCATAAAAGATAATCCGCAAGCGCACGGATAACCCGTTGTAGCATTTCACCCGAGAGTATTCCAGGGTATCGTTATTTATATTTTCCCAAAGGAAGACGTAGTTGACAAGTGTGTACTTATACTCATGGTGTTACAAATGATAGATCATAACCAATATCCAAATGCAGGGGTAAGGCAATAAATGGATAGAGGATAGTGCGACACACACAGCAGGCAGTTCCACTCTCTGATAAAAGGCGAGAGGCGGCTCTAAGCTAAACTAAGGTTAAGTATGAAGAACTGCTACTCCTAATGTACGTCGTCAAGTAGCGTGCGTAGCATCTACCTATAGCCTAAGCTGCACACAAGCCAAGACTAAGCTGTTCTACTGCCGAGCCATCATCGGGAGATCCAGCGATCAGAGTCTGCCCCAATCTCCGGACATTTCATATATACTCCTACACCATACCCGAACGTGGAGGATTACAAGGGACGGACAGGGCTGTCACCACCTGCCGCCTACCTCTACAAAGTGGGGCACGAACACGCATCCAAGGGTGGAAAGGAAGCCCTAGCACCATGCTAGCGTAACTAACCACAACTCTACATCCCTCGAGGCACCTCGCAAGGCGATAAACCTAGAGCACTCTTGCAAGACAATGGACCCGATGACTAAGCAAAAGGAACAACTAGGTCTAGCAAGCGATTACTTAGACAAAGGATCAAAGCTAGCACTACGTTATGCATAGGCGTTCGTCGCTCAAGAACGAGCGACGAACGACGAACGATGAAGAACGATCATCGTTAACCGATGATCGAGTATGAACGAACAACGAATGAACGATGAACGATCATGCACGAACATCGATGAACGATGAACGAACGATGAACGAACATGAACGAACGAAGAATGTTCATCCAAGATCAAGGATGAACGATGAACTAGCATAAGCACATAACTACTACAAGAACGATGATATTCCATTGATAAATGAATAAGTCTTACAAGGAGAGTAAAAGGATACAAGGGAAAATACCCCAAACTCTCCAAGGGACTTGGGAGCCAAAAGGGCAGCCCACTACTCAGCCTAAGCCTAACTAGAGAGCCCCTAACTCTGGATGTGTGGAGGAGGGAATGAGCCTCTTGTGTTGTGTGTCTTCTAAGGAGGGGGGGTACCCCTTTATTTATAGCCCTCCAAAGGCGGTGGAGTTGAGGCGGTTCCAGATATTGTGGGCATTGATTGCAGGTGGAACCGACCTCCTGAAGTCGGTTGTGAACCGCCATAGAAAGGTGGACCCAGGGGGCCTCCCTGTCAGGTCGGCCGATCTAGGGTTAGGGGTCGGCCGACCTGGCCCTGGCCCCTCCTGGGCTGGGCTTTGGCAGGCTGCCTCCCCTCGGCCTTTAAGCCTCTTTTTCAGGTGCGTGGCCTCAGTTGATCTTCTGGTAGGTTCTGGGCCTTTAATCCTTGAATTATATTCCCGCGGCGAGCGTCGTTTGATGGACGTGTTGGAATTGTCGCCCTGGGGCCTGTTTACACTTGGAAATCCCTGTTTTCCACCTGCACATCCAAATCTAGCGGTACACGTGGAAATAGGTTATTTGATAACAATATGCAAGCAACAAGTGTTAGTTATTCCTTATTTATAGAGCTAATTGACGGTCAAAAACTGGGTCTAAGGACCGTCAGCAATAGTTCGATTCCGGGTTACTCAAAGTTAGCTTTTTGGCAAAGAATTTCTGCATCTCCTACTTGTGAGAAACCCCGAACTAATCATATTCACCATCCTGCCTTGCGCTTATTGCACATGTGGCTTGGCATTACCTTGTTTCCTAGAAGTGATATTAGGATTGTGCGCGAGGATGATCTGAAAATTCTTTATGCTAGGGTTGAGAAAATAAAGATTGCTCCTGTTATCTTCATGATTGCTCAGTGGTTAGAAAATTTTAGAATGACTGGACCGATTGAGTGCACCTCGTTGATTACACGTATTGCTGCGGGTGTTGGTGCTTTGCACGATGCTAATGTTGCTTATATTGATACACCCCGCTCTCTTATCACCGAGGATTATCTTATTCAAGGTCATACACTTAAGCATGGTCCAAATAATTCTCTCATATTTTATTATGTCGGTTATACAAATGAATTCCCGTTACCTAACCGGGGACTTCGTTTGTATGACTGTCAAAACCTAACCACACCTCTCGAAAAAGAGGAAGCTGCACGCAGGACTACTTCTTCTCGCAGGAGGACGCGCAGGCCAGAGCCACCCGCCGACACCGAGATGCCCGCACCGTAGCCTATGGCCTATGCATATGGGCCGAGCTACGGTCACGCCGGGTATGGTCCTGGTGGGTACACCACTCCACCACCGTTTGCGGCTGGTGGCTCGTCGCAGCAGGGTGCGGGCCATACCCAATGGACGCACCCTCCCCACGCGCAATGGGAGGAAATCTCCTCCGACTCGACGTCCTACTCACCGAGGGTCGGTAGGCGGCGCTCCTCCGCAGCCCGAGACCACCATTTCGGGCAGCAAATGGACGCGCTCACCGAACAAATGGGCAACCTCGAGACCAAGGTGGAGGATGTCCAATACACCCTCAACCAGCACGTCCTGTAGACTCATCAATGGCAAGAAAGCACCAACGCCCAGCTCACCAACCTCACCAACATGACGCAGCAGGGCCAAGACGATATGTTGGCTTACTTTCGCCACACGGGGTTCGATCCTCGACGCCACCCATGAGCAAGAACAAGCTTTGGGGGGATGCCATACCCCCCGCTAAGGTATCATGTATCGCAACTTGTATCCTTTTGTTTCTTTTGTTTGCTTGTTCTTGCTCCTCTCATGAAAAATACAAAAAAACAATAAATCTGAAAATAAAATAAAAATGACAAAACTAAATAGAACAAAAATAGTCTTTAGTGTGGTTGCTAGTTTTTCGTAGTTTCTCTTTATATGCGAGTTTGAGTGTTTAGCCTTCCTTATGTTGAGATGATGAATAGTTGCTCTGTTTTATCTCTTGTTTGTACCTAGTCACAACTTAGTGCTCTCTCAAGTTTTGAGATTTTTGGCTTATGCTTACCTAGAACTTGAAACTCGTAGGCTGCATAAGTGCTTGATCCAAGTCTAAGTTGTTGTGAGATATGATATGGTACAAATAGGGCTGCTATGATCTTGTTCAAAGTGCGACTTGACTTCCGGAGTTTTATTTTACAAAATACAAAAAAATTGATAAACTTCCTCAACGATCAAAATTCTTACCAAAGCCATATGTCGTTCTTACATTACAAAACCTTACACATATGCTGCTTGTCATTGCATTGAGCTTTATCAAAATTGTGTGACCCTAGTGAGAAGCTTGTCATACTCTCATTGATCAAGATCACGTACACTCCACCTCGCATGCTAAACTTCTACACTGGAATCCCAATTGCTTGTGCCTTGTTCTCAAGAAAGAATACCCAAGTATATCTTGAGTAGTCGTCCACTACCACCAAGCAATAGAGATTTCCACCAATGCTCACATAAGTTGTAGGCCCGAAGAGCTCGAGAGGTCTTGAGGTTGACAAGAAATTCTTGGATGGATGAGGTGAAGCCACTTGCTTTCCGGCTTGGCATGCACTACATAGCTTGTCCTTCTCAAAGGTGACATCCTTGACTCCTCTCACTAGCTTGTTCTTCATTACATGCTTGAGTTGACCCATACCAATGTGAGCTAGCCTCCGATGCCAAGCCAACCTAGAGCGGATTTAGTGAAGAGACAAGTGCTAGGGGCAACAATGTTAGTCTCAAAATCAACAACATATAGATTATTATGACGAAAGCCCTTGATAGTGAGACCCATAGCATCATTGCGAAGAACAACTCCATTAGCATCAAAGTTACAAGAAAAGCCAAGATCACATTGTTGGTCGTATCTACGCACCCACTTATATACCGCAAGAGCACGGTGTACAGTTGTAGTCTTTTTCCCCAGAAGAGTATTCCAAGGTTTAATCGAACCACAGAGACCAATGGGAATTAAACAGAGTCATCAGTAAAAGAGTTAGCCAGGCTTTCTAGTGAGCGTGAGCGTGAGTTTCGGGAAAACTGGGGTCGTGCCGATCGGCACAGTGGGTGTGCCGGTCGGCACGAAGGCTGAGTTGACCGAGTGTTGCTTGAACAGCCTAAGGAACCTGATTAGATCATGGGGTAAGTTAGCCAAGTCTGCTAGTTGAGATCGTAACCAAAAAGCTTAGTTAAATAGCATCATAAACGGAATTACTCAATTATTGATAACCGAAGATCGATAGGTCGAGACCCCTTTCCGACGAGCCCTGTCACGACCAGTTCGCCTTAGTCAGTAGCCTCTTCCTACTCTACACATCATCTCAAGGATCTCGCGTATGCATTAGCGGTCGTTGAGGTGCAGAGACAACATGCAATTATGGCGCATTACAAGATCCCAATACTACCTTAACCACAATGGAGATAGCGAGAGATTGAATCTCCCGCCTCTTATTGCCACCACAATTAAGATAACATCTAATACTTAGTCGTCACTAAGCGTAGGAACAAGTGCATGTAAAGACCATAAAATCCAGGCAATCAATAATCAAAACCATTCATCCACATATTCAACCATACTTTGATAATACATAGTGCAAGATACATCACCATCTAGTAGGCCTACCTTGATGGATCACCTCTTTAACACCAGCGGTTCTTGATCTAGCAACTAGAGAACATGAAGAATGGGGCAAGCCCCGGTGGCTCTAAACTTACTAGCTGTGTTGTCCCTCTGGCGGCGGATCCCGAAACCCTAGGGCTTTTACATGTTTATAGGAAAGGGTTCCAGGGAAAAGAGTCCCTATGCCGATCGGCACACCTCGTGTCCAGCTCGGTTTCCTCCCTAAGTCGGTTCCGAAGTCCTAGGTAGCTTCCATGTGGGCCTTCCAATCAGTTTTCTTTGAGATCATGTCTTGTATTGCTCTTTCAAATCTTCGAGTATCTTTTATCTCTTCGTGACGAATATCTCCCAAGATTGGTTCGGATAACTTCCTTCTAGAATCAACTGAATGGTGGGCCAGACTCGATGGCCCTGAAGTCCCCTGTGCCGGTCGGCACAGGGCTGTGCCGATCGGCACAGTGGGCCTTTTCTGCTGGTTCTCTTCTCTTCAGTTCCAGATCAGCCACAATGTCCAGAATGTCGTTCTTTTCATCTATTTCTGTAATAAAGCTCCAGAACGACATATATACAAATATAGTGCTATTATCAAGGGTTAATGGCCTATAATGATGACATTTATGCTCTAAATAAGGCGCAGTTGGCATATAAAATGGTATGCTAGAAATCGCCAACAGCTCCTCCACACTTAAACCTTTACTCGTCCCGAGGAAAGTCAATAATGAAAATCAACTTGCATATAGTCATATCAATCATAAAAGTATTTCAAATCTACACGAGCTGAGCATTTAGTCATTGTGAGATTAAATCATTTAGTATTCAGCAAACATGTTCACAAATGGGTATTGAACATGAAAGAGTACTTCCCAAAGCAAATCTTGAAAAATATTCAACTTAATGCACATGGCTTTTCCACTTGTGTAAATCACTAAAAGGCATTATGAGCAAAAGAACTATCCTTCTCAAACGATCAAATGAACAACTCAACTTCAGTCACTCACCTAAAATCACTCAATAGCCTAACCTTTATCGATATTTTGAGTGTAAGGCAATATGAGTAGCTTGGTGAGGAATTTCAAGGAAAATAGACATAAATCAACAACATATTGCAACGCTAAGAAATAACTCTAATTGGTTTTACTGAGACTTGTCAAAAGGCCATTAGGAATTGAATTTTGAGAAAGAAACTCACACCTTTAGAATAGTGGACATGTACAATGCAAAGAATTGTGTACATGGTTGGAAAAAGAAATTCTTGGCTACTATTCGATGATAAGAATTCAAGGGAATTCACTCTTCCCCCCACACTCAAATTTTTGCTAGTCCCGAGCAAAACAACGCAAGGTACAGACTTTATTTTTTCTTTTTTTCTTTTCTTCTTTATTCTTTCTTTTTTTTTCTGCGTGCCGGTCGGCACACCTGTGTGCCGGTCGGCACATTGTCTGTACCTGCCAATTTCGCTCTGTATTTTTCATTTGAACTGCTATGTCAAATGTGTAGCCAACAATACAGTAGGATGTGGTCAAGGATTGATATTTGAATCAAGAAATTTGGTTCTCAAGTATCGGATACTCGGCAAACTATGCATAATTCCAATGCGGTAATTTGCATAGCTCGAGTGGAAATAAGGCTAGAAAATCAACACGATACGCAACGGATATGGCCAATTTTTCAAGTCTCACACCCTAAGAATTAAATCTTAACCGAGCTCAATCATCAATCATAGTCTCTACTTAGCAAAGGATTAAATTGAGTCACATATATTTGGCATTGGTAGGCATAACCGAATGATACGGAATAATTCTAAAGCTCACAATAAGAACATTTGAATTTTATAAAGAAATAGGTACTAGGTCATGTCATCCAAAATTGATCTTATTATTACACCTTGCATGGGAATTTTGAAATGAACTACACCACATGTGAAGTATTTGCCGAATACATTATAGTGAAAGTTCGAGATTTTATTTATGCTCAACATCGCTCGATTATCATTAACACTTCTCAAGATAGACATACATACTCGTATCATTTTTCAAATAAAGCATAAAGATCATCATCATATTGGATTTGAAAGCGCGGGCTACATGATGTTGTATCACTCTAAACATACTACTAGCACACTTGCATAAATAAAACTAGACTACTAGCACACATGCATAAATAAAAGCACACAAACAAACTAAACAACCCGATACATGGTTTCCCAACCCGCTCACACACACATAAGTAAATAAATAAAAAGAAAATGCGAAAGGGAAAGAAAAACGCAAACCGGGAAACCGATACAAGTTGTGCCGTACACAACACACTACCCATCGAATGGAGGTGGCTGCGTGTAGTCGAAGCCGTAGTACGCCGCCTCCAACCTCGAGAACTCATCAATCATCGCGTCGGTGTTGTTTCGCATCGCGCCCGCCAAGTTGTCGATGCGTTCAACGCATTGAACGTTGTTGTCGATGTATCGATGCATAGGGGCAAAGTTCGCCCCTGGAGGACCTGCAGGAGCATAGTAGGGTGCCCCCTGGAAGTGCTGAGGGTAGACAGGGGGCATACCGAAGTACCTGGTGTCGGTGCCGGTCGGCACGGGTCGTGCCGACTGGCACGAAGCCCGTGCCGATCGGCACGGGTGCCTGCTGCGCCGGTTGGCCGGGCGCGGCTGCTGCCGCGTCCCAGCTATCCCAGTCCGCCGCTGCGCTTGCCGAAGACTGCCCGACGACCTCCTTCCTTCCGCGCTTGGTCTTCGTCACCTTGTGTCGCTCGCGGAGGTCGGCCTCGAGCCAATTCCCTCCGTCGATCTTGTTCGGGAGGAAGAGGGCGAGCTCGGGGCAGGGAAGTTTGATGCCGGTGCCGCATACGTAGTAGCCGAGCTTGGCGCTTCCCGTGATGGTCGTCCCGCGCACCGTGGACCCGTCGATGAGCGCCGGCCTCATCCAACAATCTTCCTTCATCATGAGGTTGCCGTCGGTGACCTGAAAGATGATCGTTTGGAGGTAGCCTCCAAAAGCTAGCCTCGCCTTAGGGTTGGCCCTTTGGCAAAACCAACTCCCCACCATCGTCATGATGGGATTGCACTTGCACGGACTCGCGATGGCGTTGTAGAGCCAATGCAAGTCCGGGTCGGAGACGTTGGTGGTGTCGAGGCAGCCGGTGGTGCGTGCGGCCATCCACCGGTGAAGGATTTGGATCGTGGGGTTCTTGATGTGCCCCCTCTTGCGCTCGTCCGCGTCGGCGATGCGGCGCCAAAATGTGTCGAGCATCTCTGTAGTCGCCGCGCCGTATACGGGGGCCTCCCTATCAAAACCGAGAGCATCGGAGATGTCCTCGGTCGTGATGGAGTAAGGCTCGTCCCGCACACGGAACTTGATCTTGTCGTTTCCTTGCTTGTCCACCTCGCGGCTCATGGTGGTGATGAACTCGGTGATGAGCTCGATGTCGAAGCTGCTCACTTGATCGTGGAGGGTCTCCCACCCAAGGTTGAGGAGGCATTGTTGGAGGTCCGGCCATACCCCGACCTTGGTGAGGAACTCCTCATCCATGTCGATGTTGGAGACGATGCAGCCGCAGATGTTGGTGTAGTAGAACTCCTCCTCAAAGCTCGTGAGGGTGAACCCCTCCCGAACCGCGCGCGGTACATATGCCGGCTCGCTCGACTCGGCCTCCATCGACGGTCCGCCCGCCGCGGCGGCAGCGGTCGCGCTCCTCGTGTGTGGCCCGATCCTCGAGGGATGCCGATGCCGCGGTGGGCGATGTAGAAGTCATCCCGTCCTCGTGGTGGTGTCATCTCGACGGAGAGCTCGGGGCTATCATATCCCGCCGAACTTGCCCTCCGCGTCGAGATGAAGGAGCCGGAGTCGCTGCCGGATTTGTTGTCGCCGGATTGGTGCGATCCGCCGGAGTGGTGTGATCCACCGGAGTGATGCGATCCGCCGGAGCTGAACCCCCGGCGAATCCTCTTGCCGGCACTCTTGAGCGTGGAACCGAACCCCTTCATTTCCTGCGAAAATGGAAACGAATCGCGCAAATGGAGGAAGTGGAGGAGTGGAGAGAGTTACCACGAAGTTGTGGCGAAAATAGAGGAGGTAGTGCCCCCCCTCTTATAGCTCTCCAAGGCGTCCAAGAGAAGGAACCCGCGCCGGTTCAAATTCCACGCGCGCGCCGGTCGACACAATACCGTGCCGACCGGCACATTTCAAAATTTCGCGGATTCCGTCGTACCTCGGCTGCCACGCCTTCTTTTCCTCTTCCCCATGCCTTGTACAGTGTCGCATGTCGGGAGACAGGGGTGTACCTGCAAAAGTTTAGCTTTCCCATGATGTGCCGATTGGCACGGTGACCGTGCCGGTCGGCACAATTCAAACTTGCACTGATTCCCCCGCGCCTTGGCTTCTGCAATTTCTTTTCCTCTTCCCCGTGCTACATACAGTGTCTCATGTCGGGAAACAGGGGAGCAAATTCCAAATTTGAATTTTCCAGGTGGTGCCGATCGGCACGGAGTCCGTGCCGGTTGGCCCTTTTGCTCCATCCCAAGGCTGGGTGTGCGGTGTTCCCCCATGTGCTCGGCAGCTGCATGGGTGTCAGTGATTTTTCCTCCTTCCAACGTGCGCAGACCTTGATGCTTCATTCGAATTCTTGGACAGTGTGCCGGTCGGCACAACGGAGTCCGCGATCGATTCAAAACTTCGTTCCTTTGTGTCGTCAAAATTTCAAATATTCTTGTGGATGCCAGACTTCCTGTAGCATCAAGATTCCTGGAGGTGGCGTTCCATGCTGTGCCGATCGGCACGCCGCGTGCCGGTCGGCAACTGAGCCAAATTTCCGCCATTGCCTCCTTCTTCCGCAAGAATCATCCAACATATTTCTGCGGCACAGAAAGATACCAAAAGGACGGAAATATTCTCGGGACAATTGTTGCACTTACCTTTCCGATTCTTCCTTCCTCGAATATCCCGCATATTTTCTTCGCTTTACCCCATATTAATTTGCATCTCCAGATCGGGGTATCTTCCAGAGCACGATTTGGCGTGCTAGCTCCTGTGCCGATCGGCATGGCTGTGCCGGTCGGCACCTGTCAGAATTTCCTCTTTTTGTTTCTTTTCTTCCTGCGCTGTTAGCGAACAAGCAAAACACAAAAATAAAAACTGCAGAAAGTAAACAGACAGCGCAGGTGTTCACACAAAAGTTAAAACAAACACTTGGACTAACAAATTTTATTCCGGGAGCATTATTGTGGATTACAAGCAAACAATTTAAAGGCCGGGTTGCCCTCCCGGTTAGCACTAAATTTCTAGTCACGGGTTGCCCTCCCGAAAGCACTAACACAAAAAGACTCACCCTATGACTCGCTCCCCATATTTTGGGTTGCCTCCCAAAAAACGCTCTTAGTTTTAAAAAGGTCGTAGAGCTTGACCTTCCCGCATAAATCACTTCCTTAGCGTCGCTCTACGGGAAAAAATGTTGCGACACTATAAGGTTCTCTTGTCTCTTCTCCTTCAATGATAGGACATGTCCTTCCTCCAATTACCCTTGATTGCTTTATGGTGCGGAGACTTATATTTCTCAACCCACTTGGATACCGTACGGCCTTCTTCTCCCTTGGGGCGAAAATTGAATGTGTAGGAGGCTCCACTTATGTCGAAACTTATCTTTCCACTCCCCACATCAATGTTTGCCTTCGCTGTCCTCAAGAATGGCCGACCCAAAATCAATGAAGTCTTTGTCCTTCTATCCATATCAAGCACAACAAAATCCACAGGAACTATATGATCACCAATTTGGACAGGCACATCTTCAGCAATTCCATCGGGATAGCGAACCGATTGATCGGCCAACTCCAAACACATAGCCGTAGGCTCCAACTCTGGCAAATTCAAACTTGCAAAGACATAGCGAGGCATGACACTTACACTTGCTCCAAGATCGCATAAAGCCCCTTCAAAGGTTTGAGCTCCAATCAAACACCGGATACTAGGAGATCCAGGGTCGGGCTTCTTTTCTGGTGTAATGTCATTAATAGCTGCAGTGCACTCCCTTGTCATCTTCACTACTTCTTCCGATGCTAAGGACTTCTTGCTTTGCATAATATCCTTTATGTACTTAGCATAGGTGGGCACTTGAAGAGCATCAAGGAACGGGACATTGATATATAACTTCTTCATAATATCGACAAACCTGGAGAATTACTCATCATGGTGTCGGATCCTTTCTGTCTTGGCCAGCAGCTGCGTATCCAGAAAGGGAGCAGGACCGTGTTCCTTGTTCTCAGTTCCCTTTTTCAGACCCGAGAGGTCAATTTCCTCCGCGTGCCGATCGGCACCATCTGCGTGCTGGTCGGCACATTCTACTGTAGCATGCCGATCGGCACCAGTGTCGTGCCGGTCGGCACGAGGTCTTCTTGCTCCAGCTGCAAACTTCGGATCTTCAGTTTACTTCCCAGACCTCGTCTCGATGGATTTCAGCTGTTCTGCAGAGCGGGTATTACCAGGAAGAGCTCCTTTCTCGCCTTTTACCGACTCCGCTAATTGGGCCATTTGTTTCTCCATCATCTTCATGAATTGGAGAATTTGCTGATTAGAACTTCCCACTTCGATGACCTTATCATTGATTGTTTCAAGCACACGATCAACTTCCTTGAATTTGGCTTGGGTGTCCTTGTTGACCTTCTCTTGAGCTTGAAAGAACTCTTGGCATTGAATACGAAGAGGGATGGCATTTTGCATAGACGATGATGGGGTGAAGCTACTCCTTTGTTGCTGATATGGAGTCTTCCATCCTTGGCTCTTGACATAATTGAGCATCTTTACGTCCTCGGGGCAATCCTTGCTCACATGACCAAGTTCTCCACATTCTTCACATGTGGATCGGGCTTCCGCTAGCTTGACGGTCTCTTCCTTAGGAATATGATCAATCTTGTCCAATCTCCTTTGTATGGTGTCAAGCTTGTCCATAAGCAATTCATCATAAGCTCTTTCCTCCACACTCTTCATCTTTCCCGTGGAAGGTTGAAGGCTTCTACTTTCTCTCACTAACCCATGATTGACTTTGCTCTATCTTCTTGATCAAAGCCGTGGCTTGAGCGGGTGTCTTGTCCAAAAACGATCCTCCAGACGAAGCATCTAAGTGTTGTCGGGACGAAAGAGTCAAACCCGTGTAGAACCTCTCCACTAGCTCCCACTCAGCAAGACCATTGTGCGGACAAGCATCCTTGTACTCATTGAATCGATTCCATGCTTCTCCAACGCTCTCATCAGCAAGTTGAGTGAATCCAAGGATCTTGTTCTTCAAAGCTTGAGTCTTGCCTGGAGGGAAGCACTTTGCTAAAAATTCTGCAGAAAGTTGATCCCAGCTAATCTTTGTTCCAGGTCATGAAAAGGATTCTCTCATATGGTTTGGGTACTGGCATGCAACTCTAATTAACGGTCGATTGATAGGTTTAGTATTCTACAAGACATGGTGGTTTCGTTCATCTCTCGCCCTGTCACGATAAGGGTTAATAGCTCCCCACTGGTTTCTTGCACTATGTGATAATAACGTATTGATCAGATACGAAATAAAAGCATCACATAGACTGAACACATCAAAAGAGTATCGTAAGTGTGAGAGTTACATAACCAGATTTCCCTCGCCACGGAGAGAATATGAGATCTACTCACGCATCATACTGCAACACATGACATGGTACAATAGGACGCGGGATTTTGGCGTGGTCCCACATGTGCCGATCGGCACGGCTGTGTGCCGGTCGGCACAATCTCCCTTTTGGTGGTGATGATCGGTGATCGCCGTCTTCGACGCCACAACCTTCAACCTAGGTCAAAACCTCTATCTGTCTGTCGTCCCCTCCCTGTTTCGCGACCCAGATCTTCTCTTTATATTTTCTTTCGATTATGGGCTGGACTTCACCGACTCTGACTGTGATATTTCCTCTGGGCTTCATATTCTCCGAGTGGGCTTCATGTTTGGGCTCGACCTCCGTGGTGCCGGTCGGCACATGACCGTGCCGACCGGCACGGACTCCAATTCCTCCTTTCTTCAGGCCTCCGGCAGCTCTTTACCCGTAGTCTCTTAATTTTCACCTGTTTCCTGCAAATCCTTCCGAATACACAGAAACTACGTATATATATAATAATGGGGGTTAATTGTTAGCAATAATGACATAATAAGGTATTAAAAACACCATATTTATCATATAAAATGGGTACCTAGAAAGCACCAACAGCTCCCCCACACTCAAATCATTGCTACTCCTCGAGCAATACGAATCAAGAAAATCATCACCATGCTTTCGTCATGCTAAGAAGCAAAAACTCTCATAAGTCTTCAACTTAGCTATTGTCAATCATCTCGTCGAATTAGTATCCCTCCACAAGACTTTCTCTCAATTTTTGAAAACAATTTCACCTCAAAACTTGAGTTGACCAAATCAATCACAAGGCTTATCAAACAAATATTTTGTCTCCCTTCATATCACGTAAGAAGAATGCAAAAGCTTCAGACTTCACTCAATCGCTCAAATGTATTTCCTTCCCTCTCCTATTCTATAGTATAAGGCTCTTTTGTGGATCTCGGAAAGTAGTATAACCAAATTGAATCGAAAGAACAACTAAGTCAACAATTCGCTCAATCATGCCTTCTAAAAGGGAGTTTTCATCATGAGAATTCAGAATATAAGCACAAGGATCAAGGGGAAAAGAAAACAACTGAGAATGAATGGAATAGAATTAAGATAGGATCAAGCTTGAAGTATATACAGGTCTTTTTTAAAATTTTAACTCTTCCTGCAGTCTGCTTCCTCTGATATTCATTTTTCTCTTTCTTTTTGACCTTTTTTCTTTATTTTTCTTTTGTGCCGATCGGCACAAGCTCGTGCCGGTCGGCACCTTATTCATTTTCTCCTATTTCCTCTTTTTCTTCTATTTTTTTATTGCAGACTGCTGGCAGAGCATGTTTTGAATCGAAATCTGTCTAAACTTCACATTTGATTGTAGGTTGTATCAAGGAGGAGGAAGAAACGATGAAATATCGGTTTTTGGATAGAATGAATTTGATGATAGATGGCTAGCAAACTGAGATGAACAAATGTAACTTCTCCCTTCTAGCTTAGTCATCAAGAGCAAAGAGTTGACAAAGACGTCTTCCTATCAAAAGGCTTATGTATAGGCTTCCCTCATCTCATTTGGCTTAGTGTAATAGGTACAAAATCAAATCCTTAGTTAAATGCTTCAACTATGATGATAGAAGGGGTTTTCGAAAAGTGGATATATAAAGCCAATTGATTATTCAATGAACTCAAGTAGATTGGCAAAACGATCGTCAAAAACAAAATCAAGAATATGGGGTAACACATCGATTCGACAACTTACACTAACTTTATTCAAGACATTGCAATCATTCTTGACCTCGAAGCTTAACTAAGCACACCATCTCAAACCTCTCTAAGAAAACTCTCACACTTTCTCACACTAACTCAAACAATACTAAAACGAAGCAAACGACCTAAAGAAGTGTAAGGGCGAATCCCACACACTCAAACCTTGCAATGTCCCTATTGCAAAAGAAAAATAACTAGACCAACCTAATCTGAAATGCCATGCCTCCTCAACATGCTAAAGATGCTTCGAATGTTCTGCATGAGAAAAGAGTAATCCGCCGCGGCCATGCTCTCCATGTCGTCAATTCTTATATCAATGTCCCGATGGTGCCTATAGCATCTTTCCATATCATAATAAAGACGTTCGATGTTTCTTCTGCAGATTGGGCAACAGTTGGCACAAGCTCCGTGCCGATCGGCACAAGCTCCGTGCCGGTCGGCACGAGACTCCATTTGCTTGATAACGCGTCCCCGCACTCCCTTGAGCTCCTGCAAGGCTTCCTGTAGCTCCTTCTGCACTGGGTGGTTCGGCATCAGTAGGTTCTGGCTCGTCTTCTTCCGGATCCTCCTCGGGATCTTCTTCCGGATCCTCCTCGGGATCTTCTTCCGGATCCTCCTCGGGATCTTCTTCCGGATCCTCCTCGGGATCTTCTTCATCCTTTGCAACAAGATTAGCTAATGGGTGTTCATGCGCAGGAGATGTCTCTATATAGCTCACTGATTCCGAGGTATATCTTGCTCGTGGCTTTGAAGAAAGATGAGCGGAACGCCGAACTCCCTCTATTTCCTTTGATCTCTTTGGTTGTGGCTCATCATCAGAGGAATCATCAGATATCTCAACAAAATCCACAACCTTGAGGTCGTGCCGATCGGCACAAGCTTCGTGCCGGTCGGCACGACTGCCGTTCCTTGCAAAATATGCTTCTAGATCTGCAAGGTTGTGTGCTCTCCTCTGTGCAGCATTGTCCCTGCCAATACGCCTCTGAATTTCATCTTTTATCTCTTTAGGGGTCATGCGTCCTTTAGCAACGGGAAAGCCATCATCAAAGACGAAAGTCGCAGGGATGCATTCAGGATCTGCTAGATAATTCTCAATCTGCCTCTGATGGTCTTTCAGACAGTAAAAACACTTACATCCAAAATCTATGGTGTTCTTGTGTAGAATCTTCTCTTGGAGATCTTCCCACACAGTCAGGACGCGTGGGAGCACACCGTGCCGATCGGCACCAAGTGTGTGCCGGTCGGCACCACCATCAGGGGTCTTCCCATCGTTCAGCCGAGACCTATGGATGGTCAGAAAGCAGTCTCTGTCTAACTCTTCCCTTTCGCTATCAGTAAGGATTGATTCAAAAGCTATAAGATCATCATATGTCAAAGGACGTTCCATAGCGAGAAGTCGATTCATTGTGTACCTACCGGAGACTAGCGTGCTATCATCAATAACATGGATTTACCTTTGCGTACTAGCACTTCTCTGACCTTCTTTCGAAGGGCTTCATCCATCTCCTTCTTCTCTCTATTGAACGCATCCGCTTCACTCTTATACATCCATCGTCGCTTCAAGTGCGACCAGACAATCGGATCGTCCTCGGTGGGGTTAAGGCTCCTGTCGGTCTCCCATGGTAGAGTCGGGCTCATTGGCGAAAGTCCGCCGTTGCGCCGATCGGCACTGTTGTCGTGCCGGTCGGCACCGATGTGCCGGTCGGCACCATCGCCGTGCCGATCGGCACCGTCCTCCGCTGCCGATTTTGCCGCCTTGCATTGCTCTCTATTCTAGGGTATGGTGGAAACTCTGGCGGTGCTCGATTTTTGATGATGAGATCCGAGATAACTCCTTCATATATATATCCTTAATTCTCTTGATCCAAACGGACTCTATCTCTTAAATTTGGAAGTCATCGAAGCATGCAATAACTCGACTCAAAAACGACACAGACTCTCCCGTGCCGATCGGCACGGATCTTTGCCGGTCGGCACGGAGGCAACTTTGCCTCGCACGACTCAATAAAATCAAAGAAACACAAAACACACAGAAAAACAGCAAAAACAACAGCGCTTTTGTTTTACGTAGTTAAGCTCGACCACCCAAGCACTCAATTCACATAATATATATCAAATGACTTTAACTCAAAAGTGTCGGGTTCAAGATATACCTTTAGTCGTTGGCCATTCACCGTGTATGTATTTTGCTTTTCATCCATGATTACAACAGCTCCAGAAGGAAGAACTTTATGAACAAGATACGGTCCATCCCATTTGCTTTTCAATTTGCCTTTTCCGAACAACCGAAATCTTGAATTGAATAGTAGCACTCTATCTCCATCGTGAAATTCCTTTTTCAATAGCTTCTTATCATACCACTTCTTTGTTTTCTCTTTATAGATGGCTGCATTCTCGTAAGCCTTTAAGCGCATTTCCTCGAGTTCACTAATTTGAATCTTTCTTTTCACCCCAGCAGCATCTAAATCAAAATTCATCTCTTTGATTGCCCAGTATGCCCTATGTTCTAACTCCACAGGCAAATGACAAGTCTTTCCATAGACAAATTGATAGGGTGTCATACCTATTGGTGTCTTGAATGCTGTGCGATAAGCCCAAAGTGCGCCATTCAACTTATTTGACCAATCCTTTCCTTCTCTTGTAGCAATTTTCTGGAGAATTCCTTTCAACTGCTTATTAGAGGTTTCTGCTTGACCATTGGTCTGTGGATGATAGGTTGTTCCAATTCGATGCTCAATACCCATCTTTTTCAAGGTTTTAGTAAACTCATTTCCAGTAAAATGAGTTCTACCATCCGTTATAATAACTCTAGGAACACCATATCTTGGAAATATGCACTCATTCAACATCTGCTTGGATTCATGAGTTGTACGGACTCTGCATGGTATTGATTCTACCCACTTTGATACATAGTCCACAGCAACCAAAATATATTCATAGCCATGAGAATTAACAAATGGTCCCACAAAATTCATGCCCCAAACATCGAATATATCAACTTGCAAATTATACTTCAAAGGCATAGCGTTACAAGCATTAACATTTCCAATTCTTTGGCATTGGGGGCATCTAGCAACATACCTCTTTGCGTCTTCATGCATCGTAGGCCAATAAAATCCACTAGCCCAAACCTTCGCTTGTGTTCGAAAATGCCCATAATGTCCACCATACTCAGATGAGTGGCACTTTTCCAATATGCTTTCGCGTTCGTCACGAGGTACGCACCTATGAACAGCTCCATCTTCACAATATCTGTATAAATAAGGATCATCCCATATGAATTTTCTCATTTCACTGACAATCCTCCTTCTTGAATTCTTGCTATAATTATTCAGGTTCCTTGTGAATCCATTTGTAATGTCTTGCATCCATGATTCTCGATGGTCCTTAACTAGAAATAGCTGCTCTTGCGCCATAGCATCACCAATGCATCCTTCCTTGTCCTCAAGCATCAAACGAGATAGATGATCTGCTACTGAATTCTCAATCCCTTTCTTGTCTCTAATTTCCAAATCAAATTCTTGCAACATCAAAACCCAACGAAGCAATCTAGGTTTCGACTCCTTTTTAGAGACAAGATATCTAATAGCAGCATGATCCATATAAACAATGACCTTAGAGTTGAGGATGTAGGATCTAAATTTCTCAAAAGCAAATATAACAGCTAGCATCTCTTTCTCTGTTGTTGTATAATTAATCTGGGCTTCATTAAGAGTTTTACTAGCGTAGTAGAATAGCATGCACTTTACCTTCTTTTCGCTGTCCAAGAACCGCTCCTACTGCATAGTCACTTGCATCGCACATAATCTCAAATGGTAAATTCCAGTCCGGAGGTTGCATAATAGGAGCAGAGCATAAGGCTTCTTTCAACTTCCGGAAAGCAGTAAGTCGTTCATCATTCATCTCAAATTCAACGTCCTTTTGCAGCAATTCCGTCAAAGGCTTGGCAATCTTTGAATAATCCTTGACAAATCTGCGATAAAAATTTGCATGTCCAAGAAAACTTCGCAGCGTCTTAAGATCAGTAGGTGGTGGCAACCTTTCAACTGTGGATATTTTAGCTTTGTCTACTTCAATGCCTCGGTTAGAAATAACATGCCCCAAGACAATCCCTTCGGTTACCATGAAGTGATATTTCTCCCAATTAAGAACTAAATCAACTTCTACGCACCTCTTTAGTACTTTCTCTAAACTTGCTAAGCAGTGATCAAAATCAGTACCATGAACAGAGAAATCATCCATAAATACCTCCATAATGTCTTCAATGAATTCAGCAAATATAGCATTCATGCATCTCTGAAATGTGGCTCGTGCGTTGCAAAGGCCGAATGGCATTCGTCGATAAGCATAAGTTCCATAAGGACAAGTGTAAGTGGTCTTATGCTGATCTTCAGGTCGAACAGGAATTTGAAAGAAAACACTATAACCGTCGAGATAGCAAAAATAAGAGTTCTTGGCTAACCTTTCAAGCATCTCATCGATGAACGGTAGTGGATAATGGTCCTTCTTTGTGGCGGTATTCAATTTCCTGTAATCAATACACATTCGCCATCCTGTAACTGTTCGTTGAGGGATCAACTCATTATTCTCATTAGGCACAACTGTGAGTCCTCCTTTCTTTGGTACGCAATGCACTAGACTCACCCATTCACTATCAGCAACAGGATAAATCATCCCTGCATTAAGAAGTCTCAGCACTTCTTTCTTCACGACTTCCTTCATGCCTTCCCTCAATCGTCGCATGCCTTTAACAACTGGCTTGGCTGATTCTTCAAGATTGATCTTATGTGTGCAAAAAGCTGGGCTTATTCCTTTGATGTCATCAAGATAATATCCGATCGCTTTCTTGTATCTTCTTCATTCAAAGCACTATTGACGATGACGGGATAAGTTTTATCTTTGCCTAAATATTGGTACCGTAGACCGTCAGGAAGTGGCTTCTGTTCTATTTCTGGTGCTGCACCAGGATCCAGATTACCCAAAGGCTCAAATTGAGGATTTTCGACGCTGTGCCGGTCGGCACCATCGCTGTGCCGATCGGCACAGAGCGTGCCGGTCGGCAATGTCTTGGATCTCGGCCTCTTCCCTGTCTGATTCTTCAAACAGTTTATTTAACGGATCTGAGTATCCTGTACCGATTTCTTCATCCTTTTCCAGCATCCTGAGGGTGGGCTTCACTTTCTTGAATGACGGGTGGGTCTTTGAATTCAAAGAGGACTTCCTCTCCTCCCAGAGTCAATTTGAGGTGACCTTTTCCAGCATCAATAACAGCTTGTACAAGCTTCAAAAAAGGTCTTCCCAAAATAATATCTTCAACTCCAACTTCACCTTTATCAAGAACAAAAATATCCACTGGTGTAGCGTTCTTTTTTACCTCAATGTTAATATCCTTGATAACTCCCAGTGGTTTAGTTCTCCTTCCATCCGCCATGATTAGCTCAAGATCGATTCCTAGCAATCTTCCTTTTATGTCATAAGGCATATCCATGAATGCTTCATACGTCATCAAACTGACGCGGGAACCAAAATCACATAGTGCTTTAGGAAAGCTTCTATGTCCGATTTCGCACGGTATGTAAGGATCAATTTTCGTTCGTTCCGTAAGGCCAACTGCATATACTCCGCATAATCCTTCATACGGCGACGGGACAAAACAACTATCAAATAGCTTCTTTGCTTGCTGAACCTCCATCTGATCAATTTCCATATCATCCTTATACAACTTCCCCAATACTTCACCAATGATGACATTGTCCCGTATTTCCGAAGTTCTAGTGTTTTTAGGGAAGTTATACTGAACTCCTGTAGTAGATGCATACCTTGGGTCATATGTTCTCCACATACTTAGCAGACTTGAGCTGAAATCTATAGAAATCCAATCCAACTGTTCGAACTCGTCCAACGGTTTAGCGTTGCTCAAGGTTGGATCTCCTACTGGTCTTGGAAATTTATTCACGAAGCTGTTTTCATGCTCCTCTAATATTGCAGCCTCAGTTTTGGAGATCCCCTTGACAGAACGCTTCGTGCCGGTCGGCACAAGGACCGTGCCGGTCGGCACGCAGGTGTGCCGATCGGCACAGAAGCTCTGCCGGTCAGCACCTCCTCCAATCTTGGTCTTTTCAGATCACCTCGCGCTGGTTCTTCTGTTAATTCGACTCCAGACACTGTGCAGCTTTCTGTTTCCGCTTTGAATCCCAAGGAATCGCTGACTAGCGTTGATCTTTCAAGGCGAATCGGATCTTCTTGGAATTCTTCCCAATGTCTATGCATAGCTTCAGTCTTTGATATCTTACTCAAAAGATCCAGATCTGCAGTAGCAGTCAAGTCAAGGAAACTCCCTCCAGTCGAACTATCCAGATGCATCCTGGAGGTTCCTTCAAGAGACATGTTGAATGTCTGAGCAGTCAAGTTATCATCCATGCCCAAATCGGGCCCTTGCTTCAATAAAGATTGGAAGCGTAGCCATGCTTGCGTGAGGGTTTCTTCTTTCATTTGCTCAAAGTTAACCACTTCTCTTCTCAGTTTCTGCACCTTCGGAAGCGGGAATAAATGCAAACAGAAATTTCCTACAAGCTTATCCCAGTTTCCTTTAGCTTCTCGGGCTGCAGATTTATACCAATCCTTGGCTCTTCCATCTAGAGAAAATGGAAATAGCAACCATCTGTACCAATTCTGAGGCACTCCCTCATGCTTAAGGTCTGACAGAGAACTTCTAGATCTTGCAGATGTGTGTACGGGTTCTCGTCCTTCGTCCCACAGAATTTGCTGTTCTCGACCATACTGATGATGGTCGGGTTGAGAACGTATGACGAAGCAGTGACTTTCTCATTAGAAGTTTGTGGAATCAGCAATCCCGGAGACGGTAATGAATGCTCCCTAACCGTATGAGTCGGTTCAGGAGTACCCATCATGAAAACACAGAAAAAAAACACAAAAACAAACTAGAAAAGAGAGGATTAGAGGTTAGTAGAATAAATAAATAGTAAAAGAACTGGCTTGTTCCCCGGCAACGGCGCCAGAAAACGTGCTTGTTGGTCGTTTATACGCACCTACTTATATACCGCAAGTAGACGGTGTACAGTTGTAGCACTTTTTCCCTTAGAGTATTCCAAGGTTTAATATCGAACCACAGAGAACAAGCGGGACTTAAACTATTATTTAAACTACTAAATTAATGTAGCACAAGATGTGCGTGGAAAGGATGATTAACAACTAGAGATGAAAAAGCCTGCGGTTGTAACAAGGTTATGAAAAGGATTCTCTCCTATGGTTTGGGTACTAGCATGCAACTCTAATTAACGGTCGATTGATAGGTTTAGTATTCTACAAGACATGGTGGTTTCGTTCTCCTCTCGCCCTGTCGCGACAAGGGTTAATAGCTCCCCACTGGTTTCTTGCACTATGTGATAATAACGTATCGATCAGATACGAAATAAAAGCATCACATAGACTGAACACATCAAAAGAGTATCGTAAGTGTGAGAGTTACATAACCAGATTTTCCTCGCCACAGAGAGAATATGAGATCTACTCACGCATCATACTGCAACACATGAACATGGCTACAATAGGACGCGGGATTTTGGCGTGGTCCCACAGGTGCCGATCGGCACGACTGTGTGCCGGTCGGCACAATCTCCCTTTTGGTGGTGATGATCGGTGATCGCCGTCTTCGCCGTCACAACCTTCAACCTAGGTCAAAACCTCTATATGTCTGTCGTCCCCTCCCTGTTTCGAGACCCAGATCTTCTCTTTATAGTTTCTTTCGATTATGGGCTGGACTTCACCGACTCTGACTCTGATATTTCCTCTGGGCTTCATATTCTCCGAGTGGGCTTCATGTTTGGGCTCGACCTCCGTGGTGCCGGTCGGCACATGACCGTGCCGACCGGCACGGACTCCAATTCCTCCTTTCTTCGGGCCTCCGGCAGCTCTTTACCCGTAGTCTCTTAATTTTCACCTGTTTCCTGCAAATCCTTCCGAAGAAACTACGTATATATATAATAATAGGGGTTAATTGTTAGCATAATGACATAATAAGGTATTAAAAACACCATATTTGTCATATAAAATAGGTACCTAGAAGGCACCAACACACATATTTGAGCAACGGATCGAAGATTGAAGTTTAGAGACTCAACAAGAAGCACGTTAGAAATTGAGAGGTCATTTGAGATGGCCACCTTACCAAGGCCTCTTACTCTATGCTTCGAGTTATCTCCAAATGTGACCTTGTCATGATCTTCATCTTCCTCCAAGGTGGTGAATATGGATGAAGTCCCGGTCATGTGTTGAGGGCACCCACTATCCAACACCTAATGTTTGCCACCAATCTTGTAGTTCACCTTGGAAGTAGCCATCAAGCAAAGAGAGGGATCAGTATCATGAGAATCAATTGACATGTCATTTACCTCTTCCTTGCTCTTGATGTAGGCCATAGGAACTCCATTGAGAAAGTCCAAATCTAACGCATCCAAGGCGTCAATCATTGCCTTGGTGACTCCATTGTGTCTCCACATGGTCCGATCAACACCCATGTGTATGATATGAGTTCCAAGAGGGAGACCTTGAAACCTTCCCACATCTCCACTAGCATTGAAGTACTCAAGAATGTTGTAGATTTGATTCTCATAAGATAGTGCCATCAAGATAGCATCCTTGAGAGTCATCCCACTAATATCATCATTGAGGTCATTTAGAATGTGGACCTTCCTATTGTAAGGTAGAAGAGAAAGCATCGTGTGGATAGCATGCTCATCACTAATCTTGTCTTCTCCTTCAAAAGAGTTCACTCTAGCCACCAACACAAGAAGTCTCTTCCAACAATCAAGCCAAGACTCCCCATCTCTCCTATAGTACTCATCATACATGTCAAAGAGGAGATAGTGAGGTCGACCGGCAAGACCCGGTTCATACAAGTTGTAGTAGTCTTCAAAGAAGGATGGCAAGACTTCTCCCTTCATGTGATATTCCTTGATAGGCTCCGGCTCATCATCACTATCACTTGAATAATCATCATCACAATAGAAGACGGGAACCCTTTCATCATCTTCTTCTTCCTCATCATCACTTGGGGTCTTGAATGTGTTAGAGAGCATAGAGCGAGCTCTTCTTCTTGTGATGATCTCAATGACTTGCTCAATTGAATATGACTCAAACTCAAAGCTCTCAAACTCAATGTGATCACCATACTTATCTTTCGGGAGAGCATCAAGAAATCTTCTAAGACCTTGCCTCTTGGTGACTATCAAAGCTTGTTCTCATTTATCCTCTTGATGAGAGAATCCATCCGAAGAGCAAACTCAACAAGATCTTCATTTGGCTTCATGAAGATGTGGTCCAACTCATCACATAGCTTGATATATCCATCCTCTTGATCCCGAGAAGAAGAACCTTCACCAACACGAGATGATGATTGAGCTTGAGGTAGAGGTTGAGCTTCAATGTGTTGATTGTCACTTGCATGAGAGACATCCTTGCCCTTCTTGATATCCTCCTCAAGAGAGAAGAGAATAGCAACCACTTCATCATAGGGCATATTCACAAACTCATCCACTCGAGCAAAAGCAAGAATACTAAACCGTGAGAGTGGTAGAGATCGGATAAGCTTCTTCACAACATGCTTGTGCATAAGAGATGGATAGCCTCTTGTCATGAGTTTCCTAGCAAGAACATACAAGCGAGAAGCAAAGTTAGTGATATCCTCATTATCATTCAAAACAAGCTCATCATACTCATCACGCACATCATAGTAGGAAATGCCATTAAGCACACAATCATAAGGCTCAATCAAGGTAGAGGTGATGGAAGTGTTAGAAACATCATCATGAGTGGACTCTATTTTCCCACATGCAAACCCGGTCACGACTCAAGGCGGTAAAGCCCTAATAAAAAGCACTTGGCTCTGATACCACTTGTAAGGATCGTGTGACCGAGAGGGGGGGTGAATCGGTGCACTCTAGAATCGATTTATAAACTCTTACACCCAATCAACTCCTAGCGAGTAGTTCTAGTATCAAGGTAAAACACACTAAGGAGTATCCTTAATCTATATAGCTAGTGGATATAGATAACATAAGCACACCACACTAGCAACCTACCACAAGATATATAGATAGCGGAAGACTTAAGTTAGGCAAGGCAAGGCAACAAGATAACTAGAGAATAAGGCAACCAAGATACTAGGCACACTAAGTAGAGTCCTTAGAGCTACTAGATAGGCTATAACAAGTAAGCACACGAGCAAGGCAAACAAGCAAACCTAGTGAAGCTAGTAGGTACCTAGGTAAACACATAAGCAAGATAAGAGCACAACTCAAGTACTACAAGCAATCATGTATAGTGCGATAAGTAAATGCGAGTAGTAAAGGAGAAGGGATAGAGAATGCTCATGATCTTTTCCCGTGGTCTCGGAAGGATGGCGCCTTCCCCTACTCCACGTTGGGTCACTCCCGTCGGAGTCTCGACCGTCCCTCCGCTCGAAGGCGATCCCTCCTAGAGCACACTTCACCCTCCGAGTGAAGTCGCGGGCACGTCCCGTCGGGCTCGATCCCTGTAAGGATCGTGTGACCGAGAGGGGGGGGGGTGAATCGGTGCACTCTAGAATCTATTTATAAACACTTACACCCAAGCAACTCCTAGCGAGTAGTTCTAGTAGCAAGGTAAAGCACACTAAGGAGTATCCTTAACCTATATAGCTAGTGCATATAGATAACACAAACACACCACACTAGCAACCTAGCACAAGATAGATAGATAGCGGAAGACTTAAGCTAGGCAAGGCAAGGTAACAAGATAACTAGAGACAAGGCAACCAAGATACTAGGCACACTAAGTAGAGTCCTTAGAGCTATTGATAGGCTATAACAAGTAAGCACACGAGCAAGGCAATCAAGCAAACCTAGTGAAGCTAGTAGGTACCAAGGTAAAACCACAAGCAAGATAAGAGCACAACTCAAGTACTACAAGCAATCATATGAAGTGCGATAAGTAAATGCGAGTAGTAAAGGAGAAGGGATAGAGAATGCTCATGATGTTTTCCCGTGGTCTCGGAAGGATGGCGCCTTCCCCTACTCCACGTTGGGTCACTCCCGCCGGAGTCTCGACCCCGTCCCTCCGCTCGATGGCGATCCCTCCTAGAGCACACTTCACCCTCCGAGTGAAGTCGCGGGCACGTCCCGCCGGGCTCGATCCCGGGTACTCTTCCGGAGGTAAGGCTCCGCACTTGATGCGTGCCAAAGGGCGCTCCACTAGTGATGCTTCTTTCGCACGGGAAGCTCCAAGACCGTGTACAAACTTGTGTCGGCTTCCACAATCTCCTTGGACAGCTCAACACCGACGCCTAACCGGTCTAGGCCTTGCCATAGACCAAGAGTAACAGCCCTAGATGACTCTCTCAAGCCCACACTAGCCTAGAGATCAAAGGATGCAACTTGCTACTCTCTCAAGCACTAGGATCACTCCAAATCCCTCTCAAGTGCTTCACACTTCTTCCTCTTGGCTTCTTGGCAGCACCTCCCCTCTTTCCTGGGTCCAAGAGCACCTCAAAGAGGTAAACAACCGACTATATAGGCCTCCAACCTCAAACTAGCCGTTGTCCAAAAGTGCCCAGTCTGCGTGATGACCGTACAATAGGACCGTACTGTCCGGTCTCCATCTGACCGTATTGTCCGGTCTTCACCAGACCGGCATCCAGGGAGTGCTGCTCTTCATCTCAAACCAGACCGTATTGTACGGTCCCTAGGACCGTATTGTCCGGTCTCCTTTCTTCATCAGCCAACAGAAACTTCTCCTTCTCTGTTGCTCTTCTCCTGTAAGACCGTATTGTACGGTCTCCACGACCGTATTGTCCGGTCAACTGTCCGGTCTCTATTCTTCCACTTCCAGAAACTTCAGCTTCTCTGTCTGGATCTTCCAATAGAGACCGTACTGTCCGGTCCACTGTCCGGTCTCTATTTCTCCACTTCCAGAAACTTAAGCTCTTCTGTCTGGATTTCCTCTGTAGACCGTATTGTACGGTCTCCTTGACCGTACTGTCCGGTCTCTTCTGCCTTCGCAGCTTCGATCTTCTTCTTGATCTTCTTCTTCAACACTTGATCTTTTGGTTCCTTCAACTCTCTTCTGCCACCCTAGCCCCTGAGAGACTCACCATGCATCCAATGATCTCTATAACTAGTGTGTACTAAGAGAACCACCTCGAACCCTCTTGATAGTCCGGTTTTTCCTATGGACTCAAGCTAACATCTAACCAAGCAACACCCGCTTGGATCTAGCATGTCCTTAGCCTTGATCCATGTCTTCTCCGCGACTCCATCAAGTCCGTTCTTGTGTAGATGAAGGCAACCAATCATCCTTTTCATTAAGTTCATGGTGTGTTGGCGTTCACCACCAACGGACGGAGCTTTCTTCATATGTGACCTATAAGATCTCACAAAGAGTGTTAGTCACATTCATGGTTCTCATCCTATCACCAAAACATTCATACCTTGGGGTTTCCCTAGCTCCAATGGTCATGAAGCTTACAATCTCCCCCTTTTTGGTGATGGATGACAACCATGATAAAAATGATCGAGAAGATAAAGAATGTAATGACAAAAGCCAAGATAAAAACGCAACTCGATCAAGACACTAAACAACAAGTATATGATAGAGAGAAGTTACCTTGTTGATTAGGTCGAGGCAAGTCATAGCTCAAAAGAAGTCACAAGTTAGAGCAAAAACTCATATCACAAGTGAATGAAAGCACATGGAGCTATGACAAGCAAAAGATTGCAAGGGGTTTACCTTCATACTTACTTTGTAGAATTCCGCTCCCCCTTGACAAGTGCACCAATCTCAAGATTGTGTGAAGATCGATCATCTTGATCACTTGATCTTCATTCGCGCACACTCCCCCTTGAGACGGCATTGCTTCTTCCTTATCACCTCAAGATTGTGTGAAGATCGATCGACTTGATCACTTGATCTTCATTTGTACAAACTCCCCCTTGAGGTGACATCTTCCAACTCATTGTAAGTCCGAACTCTTCTTCCCACTCTTCTCCGCTCGAACTCTTTCTCCCATATTCTTGCTCGATCATTAAGCCCAACTCTTCTCCCCCTTTGGCATCTATCATCCAAAAAGAAATCTTCCAAGGGAGAAAAGGTTAGTGTAAATGTATGGGACGAGTGGGAAAATGAGTTACTTGATTTGGCGTGAAGCTCCCCCTTGATCCGTGATTCTCCATCTCCAACAATTTCCTACACACATTCTCAAAAGAATATTGTCTTGAAGTACATAGGGGTTAGTTGATGATGATGGAAATGTATGAACCCTTAGACTTTGAGCCGCGCAAGTGGATTTAACCTTGGAGCTCAAAAATCTTGGTTCAATGGGCATGAAGCTCATATAGCATTGCTATAAAATCATCATAGGAGGTCATATACTCATATTGTGAATAAGCAACTCCCCCTAGATGGGTGCTCGGCGCCGAGACACTTATGCAAGATGCATGATGCAAATGCAAGGAATGATAAGTGTACAATGCATGATGCTATAAGGGTAAAACAAGAGAAAGCTAAGAGCGAAGTTACCAACAACAAGTTTGAGCCCTCCATGAGCTTGATCACAACGAGCCATTCTTCAAAGCCTCGGGAGCCAAGTGCCACCAATCCCAAGCTTAACCCATGCTCATTGCTATCTCAAGAAGGTTAGTCGTCGGTCCTACAAAACAAGAAGAACACACAAAAACAACAACACAAACAAAAACAAGCAAAGTATATATACATATATACATATGTAAGCTCAAGGATATCAAGTGAAGTCGGAGAGGTCGAGAACATTAAGTTCTCCCCGGAGCTTACAAAAGGTCTTCTTGTCAAGTGGCTTGGTGAAGATGTCCGCCAATTGTTCATGAGTCCGAACACCAATCAATTCAATATCCTTCTTGGCCACATGATCTCGAATGAAGTGATGCTTGACTTCAATGTGCTTGGCATGGCCGTGATCACCCTTGTTGAGAGCCATATTGATAGCACTTTCGCTATCACAATAGAGAGGTACTTGCCCATAAGATAATCCATAGTCCAATAGGGTTTGCTTCATGTATAGGAGTTGAGCACAACAAGCACCGGCCGCCAAATATTCCGCCTCCGCCGTAGAGATAGCCACACAATTTTGTTTCTTGGAACTCCATGAGATGAGTGATTGTCCAAGAAATTGGCATCCACCGGAGGTACTCTTTCTACTCACTTTGCATCCGGCGAAGTCCGAGTCCGCATAGCCAACAAGTCCAAAGTCCGAGCCTTTTGGATACCATAGGCCCATTGTAGGAGTACTCTTGATGTACCTAAGAATTCTTTTCACGGCACTCATATGGGACTCCTTGGGGTTAGCTTGATAACGAGCACAAAGGCACACACTAAACATGATATCCGGTCTAGATGCGGTAAGGTAAAGAAGTGAACCAATCATAGAACGATAGAGTTTAGGATCCACCGGTATACCTTTTACATCCACATCAAGAGGGACACTTGTAGCCATAGGTGTGTCGTAGGGCTTGGAGTCTTCCATGCCGAATCTCTTAAGAAGATCCCGAGTGTACTTCTCTTGGTAGATGAACGTGCCCTCCTTCATTTGCTTGACTTGAAAACCGAGGAAGACATGAAGTTCACCTATCATGGACATCTCAAACTCTTTCTTCATAAGAGCACGGAACTCATCATTATAGATTTCGTTAGTGGAGCCATAGATGATATCATCAACATAGATTTGACAAACAAAGAGATCATCACCAATATGCTTAGTAAAGAGAGTGTTGTCGATACTACCGATCTTGTAGCCCTTGGTGATGAGATGATCTCGAAGTCGTTCATACCATGCTCTTGGTGCTTGTTTGAGTCCGTAGAGAGCCTTCTTAAGCTTGTACACATGGTCCGGATGCTCGGGGTCCTCGAAGCCGGGAGGTTGCTCTACATAAACTTCTTCATTGATTAGTCCATTGAGAAATGCACTTTTCACATCCATTTGGTGAAGTTTAAAATCAAAATGAGAAGCATAAGCAAGAAGTGTTCTTATAGCCTCAAGACGAGCGACGGGGGCGAAGGTCTCGTCAAAATCGACGCCTTCAACTTGAGAGTAGCCCTTCGCCACAAGTCTTGCCTTGTTCCTCACGATTGCTCCCTTCTCATCTTGCTTGTTCTTGAAGACCCACTTAGCGCCAATGACATTGGATCGCTTGGGCCGCTTCACCAACTTCCAAACATCATTCCTCTTGAAGTTGTTGAGCTCCTCTTGCATGGATAGCACCCACTTGTGGTCTTTCAAGGCTTCCTCGATCGTCTTCGGCTCTAGGGTAGAGACAAAAGAGAAGTTCTCAACAATGTTAGCTTCATCAACATAATTTGGCTTATATTGACTTCTCCTAGTCTTTAACCCTTGAGAAGGACTCCCAATGATGAGATCACGTGAATGATCTCGAGCAATGGGTTTGTGCTTCCTTGAAGGTTCTTGTCGAGGAGGAGGAGGAGCCGGCGAAGTGTCTTGCGCATCTCTTGCGGCTTGCTCCCTTGAGATGTGAGTGTCTTGTTGTCGAAGAGGTGAACCCGAGCCATCATCTTGAGTTGAAGTAGATTGTGCTTGTTCTTGATTGCTCGGTGAAGCTTGGCTCGTAGATGCATGAGGTGGACTTGATGGCGCTTGTTGCGGTTCACTTGAAGTAGCTTGACTCGAAGATGCTTGTTGCGGTTCGCTTGATGGAGCTTGACTCGAAGATGCTTGTTGCGGATCACTTGAAGGTGCTTGATGTTGTTCACTTGAGGGAGAGCTTGGATTCTCTTGAGATGTACTCGTAGAAGGTCCGCTTGATGAAGTTGTTGGAGGAGGTGTCGGAGGTTCATCTTCACGAGGAATAACTTCACCAATGGGCATGTTCTCCAAAGCTTCCTCCACGGGTTCATCACCTACAATATGAGAAGAAGGAGGGTCTTCTTGAGACCCGTGAGACTCATCAAATTGCACATCAAGTTTCTTCAACAAAGCCGGTAGAGGTGTTGTAAACCCGATAAGCCTTGGCCGAGCCCGAGTAACCGACAAGAATGCCCACGTCGGTCCTCTTCTCGAACTTGCCAAGTCTTTCCCTCTTCTTGTAGATGTAGCACTTGCAACCAAACACTCGGAAGTAGGCAACATTCGGTCTTCTCCCAACAATCACTTCATATGGGGTCTTGTTTAGCAACTTGTGAGGATAGATCCGGTTGGAGGTGTAGCATGCGGTGTTGATAGCTTCCGCCCAAAACTTCTCCGGAGTGTTGTACTCATCAAGCATAGCACGAGCAAGAGTGATAAGTGTCTTGTTCTTCCTCTCAACAACACCATTTTGTTGAGGAGTGTATGTAGCCGAGAACTCATGCTTGATGCCAATCTCATCACAATAGTCTTCAATGATAGAGTTTTTGAACTCCGTCCCATTATCACTCCGAATCTTCTTGATGCGATGCCCATACTCATTTTGTACTCTTCTAGCAAACTTCTTGAATATCCCAATTGCTTGTGCCTTGTTCTCAAGAAAGAATACCCAAGTATATCTTGAGTAGTCGTCCACTACCACCAAGCAATAGAGATTCCCACCAATGCTCACATAAGTTGTAGGCCCGAAGAGATCAATGTGTAGGAGCTCAAGAGGTCTTGAAGTTGACAAGAAATTCTTGGATGGATGAGGTGAAGCCACTTGCTTTCCGGCTTGGCATGCACTACATAGCTTGTCCTTCTCAAAGGTGACATCCTTGACTCCTCTCACTAGCTTGTTCTTCATCACACGCTTGAGTTGACCCATACCAATGTGAGCAAGCCTCCGATGCCATAGCCAACCTAGAGCGGACTTAGTGAAGAGACAAGTGCTAGGGGCAACAATGTTAGTCTCAAAATCAACAACATATAGATTATTATGACGAAAGCCCTTGATAGTGAGACCCATAGCATCATTATGAAGAACCACCCCATTAGCATCAAAGTTACAAGAAAAGCCAAGATCACATATTTGAGCAACGGATAGAAGATTGAAGTTTAGGGACTCAACAAGCAATACATTAGAGATAGAGAGGTCATTTGAGATAGCCACCTTACCAAGACCTCTCACCTTGTGCTTGGAGTTGTCGCCAAATGTGACCTTGTCATGATCTTCATTTTCTTCCAAGTTGGTGAAGATGGATGAAGTACCGGTCATGTGTTGAGTGCACCCACTATCCAACACCCAATGTTTGCCACCAATCTTGTAGTTCACCTTGGAAGTAGCCATCAAGCAAAGAGGAGTGTTAGTATCATGAGAATCAATTGACATATCATTTACCTCTTGCTTGCTCTTGATGTAGGCCATAGGAACTCCATTGAGAAAATCCAAGTCCAATGCATCCAAGGCGTCAATCATTGCCTTGGTGACTCCATTGTGTCTCCACATGGTCCGATCAACACCCATGTGTGTGACATGAGTTCCAAGTTGAAGACCTTGAAACCTTCCCACATCTCCACTAGCATTGAAGTACTCAAGAATGTTGTAGATTTGATTCTCATAGGATAGTGCCATCAAGATCATGTCCTTGAGAGTCATACCACTAATATCATCATTGAGATCATTTAGAATGTGGACCTTCCTATTGTATGGTATCATAGAGATCACCGTGTGAATAGCATGCTCATCACTAATCTTTTCTTCACCTTCAAAAGAGTTCACTCTAGCCACCAACACAAGAAGCCTCTTCCAACAATCAAGCCAAGACTCTCCATCTTCCCTATAGAACACGTCATACATGTCGAAGAGATGATAGTGAGGCCGATCGGCAAGATCCGGCTCATACAAAATGTAGTATTCTTCAAAGAGGGATGGCAAGACTTCTCTCTTCATGTGATATTCCTTGATAGGCTCCGGCTCATCATCACTAGCACTTGAATAGTCATCATCACAATAGAAGACGGGAACTCTATCATCTTCCTTTTCTTCCTCATCATCACTTGGGGTCTTGAATGTGTTAGAGAGCAAAAGCGAGCCCTTCTTCTTGTGACGATCTCAATGACTTGCTCGATTGAATATGACTCAAGCTCAAAGCCCTCAAACTCAATGTGATCACCATACTTGTCCTTTGGAAGAGCATCAAGAAACCTTCTAAGACCTTGACCCTTAGTGACTATCCAAAGCTTGTTCTCATTTATCCTCTTGATGAGAGAATCCATCCGAAGAGCAAACTCAACAAGATCTTCATTCGGCTCCATAGAGATGTGATCCAACTCATCACATAGCTTGAGATATCCATCCTCTTGATCCCGAGAAGAAGAACCTTCACCAACACGAGATGATGATTGAGCTTGAGGTAGAGGTTGAGCTTCAATGTGTTGATCTTCACTTGCATGAGAGATATCCTTGCCCTTCTTGATGTCCTCCTCAAGAGAGGAGAGAATAGCAACCACCTCATCATAGGGCATGTTCACAAACTCATCCACTCGAGCAAAAGCAAGAATACCAAACCTCGAGAGTGGTAGAGATCGGATAAGCTTCTTCACAACATGCTTGTGCATAATAGATGGATAACCTCGTGACATGAGTTTCCTAGCAAGAACATACAAGCGAGATGCGAAGTTAGTGATATCCTCATTATCATTCAAAACAAGCTCATCATACTCATCACGCACACCATAGTAGGAAATGTCATTAAGCACACAATCATAAGGCTCAATCAAGGTAGAGGCGATGGAAGTGTTAGAAACGTCATCATGAGTGGACTCCATTTTCCACACGCAATCCCGGTCACGACTCAAGGCGGTAAAGCCTCAATAAAGAGCACTTGGCTCTGATACCACTTGTAAGGATCGTGTGACCGAGAGGGGGGGGTGAATCGGTGCACTCTAGAATCTATTTATAAACACTTACACCCAAGCAACTCCTAGCGAGTAGTTCTAGTAGCAAGGTAAAGCACACTAAGGAGTATCCTTAACCTATATAGCTAGTGCATATAGATAACACAAACACACCACACTAGCAACCTAGCACAAGATAGATAGATAGCGGAAGACTTAAGCTAGGCAAGGCAAGGTAACAAGATAACTAGAGACAAGGCAACCAAGATACTAGGCACACTAAGTAGAGTCCTTAGAGCTATTTGATAGGCTATAACAAGTAAGCACACGAGCAAGGCAATCAAGCAAACCTAGTGAAGCTAGTAGGTACCAAGGTAAAACCACAAGCAAGATAAGATCACAACTCAAGTACTACAAGCAATCATATGAAGTGCGATAAGTAAATGCGAGTAGTAAAGGAGAAGGGATAGAGAATGCTCATGATGTTTTCCCGTGGTCTCGGAAGGATGGCGCCTTCCCCTACTCCACGTTGGGTCACTCCCGCCGGAGTCTCGACCCCGTCCCTCCGCTCGATGGCGATCCCTCCTAGAGCACACTTCACCCTCCGAGTGAAGTCGCGGGCACGTCCCGCCGGGCTCGATCCCGGGTACTCTTCCGGAGGTAAGGCTCCGCACGTGATGCGTGCCAAAGGGCGCTCCACTAGTGATGCTTCTTTCGCACGGGAAGCTCCAAGACCGTGTACAAACTTGTGTCGGCTTCCACACTCTCCTTGGACAGCTCAACACCGACGCCTAACCGGTCTAGGCCTTGCCATAGACCAAGAGTAACAGCCCTAGATGACTCTCTCAAGCCCACACTAGCCTAGAGATCAAAGGATGCAACTTGCTACTCTCTCAAGCACTAGGATCACTCCAAATCCCTCTCAAGTGCTTCACACTTCTTCCTCTTGGCTTCTTGGCAGCACCTCCCCTCTTTCCTGGGTCCAAGAGCACCTCAAAGAGGTAAACAACCGACTATATATAGGCCTCCAACCTCAAACTAGCCGTTGTCCAAAAGTGCCCAGTCTGCGTGATGACCGTACAATAGGACCGTACTGTCCGGTCTCCATCTGACCGTATTGTCCGGTCTTCACCAGACCGGCATCCAGGGAGTGCTGCTCTTCATCTCAAACCAGACCGTATTGTACGGTCCCTAGGACCGTATTGTCCGGTCTCCTTTCTTCATCAGCCAACAGAAACTTCTCCTTCTCTGTTGCTCTTCTCCTGTAAGACCGTATTGTACGGTCTCCACGACCGTATTGTCCGGTCAACTGTCCGGTCTCTATTCTTCCACTTCCAGAAACTTCAGCTTCTCTGTCTGGATCTTCCAATAGAGACCGTACTGTCCGGTCCCTAGGACCGTATTGTCCGGTCCACTGTCCGGTCTCTATTTCTCCACTTCCAGAAACTTAAGCTCTTCTGTCTGGATTTCCTCTGTAGACCGTATTGTACTGTCTCCTTGACCGTACTGTCCGGTCTCTTCTGCCTTCGCAGCTTCGATCTTCTTCTTGATCTTCTTCTTCAACACTTGATCTTTTTGGTTCCTTCAACTCTCTTCTGCCACCCTAGCCCCTGAGAGACTCACCATGCATCCAATGATCTCTATAACTAGTGTGTACTGAGAGAACCACCTCGAACCCTCTTGATAGTCCGGTTTTTCCTATGGACTCAAGCTAACATCTAACCAAGCAACACCCGCTTGGATCTAGCATGTCCTTAGCCTTGATCCATGTCTTCTCCGCGACTCCATCAAGTCCGTTCTTGTGTAGATGAAGGCAACCAATCATCCTTTTCATTAAGTTCATGGTGTGTTGGCGTTCACCACCAACGGACGGAGCTTTCTTCATACGTGACCTATAAGATCTCACGAAGAGTGTTAGTCACATTCATGGTTCTCATCCTATCACCAAAACATTCATACCTTGGGGTTTCCCTAGCTCCAATGGTCATGAAGCTTACAATCCCGGGTACTCTTCCGGAGGTAAGGCTCCGCACTTGATGCATGCCAAAAGGCGCTTCACTAGTGATGCTTTTTTCGCACGGGAAGCTCCAAGACCGTGTACAAACTTGTGTCGGCTTCCACAATCTCCTTGGACAGCTCAACACCGACGCCTAACCGGTCTAGGCCATGCCATAGACCAAGAGTAACAGACCTAGATGACTCTCTCAAGCCCACACTAGCCTAGAGATCAAAGGATGCAACTTGTTACTCTCTCAAGCACTAGGATCACTCCAAATCCTTCTCAAGTGCTTCACACTTCTTCCTTTTGGCTTCTTGGCAGCACCTCCCCTCTTTCCTGGGTCCAAGAGCACCTCAAAGAGGTAAACAACTGACTATATATAGGCGACCAACCTCAAACTAGCCGTTGTCTAAAAGTGCCCAGTCTGCGTGTTGACAGTACAATAGACCGTACTGTCCGGTCTCCATTAGACCGTATTGTCCGGTCTTCATCAGACTGGCATCCAGGGAGTGCTGCTCCTCATCTCAAAGTAGACCGTATTGTACGGTGTCTAGGACCGTACTGTCCGGTCTTCACTTCTTCTTTCAGCCAACAGAAACTTCTCCTTCTCTGTTGCTCTTCGCCTGTAAGACCGTACTGTCCGGTCTCTGACCGTATTGTCCGGTCAACTGTCCGGTCTTCATTATTCAACTTCCAGAAACTTCAGCTTATCTGTCTGGAAAACTCAATAGAGACCGTACTGTCCGGTCCCTAGGACCGTACTGTCCGGTCAACTGTCCGGTCTCCATTTCTCCACTTCTAGAAACTTCAGCCTTTCTGTCTGGATTTCCTCTATAGACCGTATTGTACGGTCTTCATGACCGTACTGTCCGGTATCTTCTGACTTCGCAGGTTCAATCTTCTTCTTGATCTTCTTCTTTCAAACTTGAACTTCTCGGTTCCTTCAATCCTCTTCTGCCACCCTAGCCTCTGAGAGACTCACCATGCATCCAATGATCTCTATAACTAGTGTGCACTAAGAGAACCACCACGAACCCTCTTGATATTCCGGTTTTTCCTATGGACTCAAGCTAACATCTAACCAAGCAACACTCGCTTGGATCTAGCATGTCCTTAGCCTTAATACATGTCTTCTCCGCGACTCCATCAAGTCCGTTCTTGTGTAGATGAAGGCAACCAATCATCCTTTTCATTAAGTTCATGGTGTGTTGGCGTTTACCACCAACGGACGGAGCTTTCTTCATATGTGACCTATAAGATCTCAGAAAGAGTGTTAGTCACATTCATGGTTCTCATCCTATCACCAAAACATTCATACCTTGGGGTTTCCCCAGCTCCAATGATCATGAAGCTTACATGCTCGTTATCTTAACGAGCTGGAATGCTGGCTCGGCTCGGCTCGTTACGAGCTCGAGCTGGCTCGCGAGCCAGCTCATTAAGCTCGTCACCGCTCGCCTCGAGCACTCCCGTCGTGACTTGTAGAAGAAGACAACGACCACGCCGTCTGTTATATCTTTACGCTCTTGAGCATCATAGTGTGTCGGGCGGGGAGGCGGAGGCCGACGTTGCAGAAGTGGTCGCGGCCAGGAGGGGAGGGGGCCGGTGACATGGAGGAACGGCGGAGGAGGAGCCGGCGCCACCGTATGAGGGGAGGAGGTGGAGGGGCGGCACCACCCCGTGAGATAGAGGAGGATGGCATCGCCCCGCTTGAGCTGCCGGCTGCCGTGCATCGCACCGCCTATCTGCGGTTTGGATCTTGACTCAGTCCCCTTCCGTCGTCGTCGTCATCATGGGAAGAGCGGTGAGGACAACGAGATCGTGCTCGCCATGAGCTTTGGCGTTGATGGCTGCAACATCAGTGACGGAGAGGAAGAGAGAGGAGAGTGCTGCGATAAGGGAAAAGAGGCATCGGCAACCTTACGGAGCTCCACCGATAAAGCCTCTCCCTTTTCTCGATGAGCTCGTTTGGCTCGCGAGCCAGCTCGAGCTAGCTCGTTAAACATAATGAGCCGAGCCGAGCCGAGCTAACGAGCCACGAGCTTTTCGTCCAGCCCTACTTCTCCGGCCGTGGTGTGACCGTGACGAACGCCAAGGGCCCGGTGTTGTCGAACGGGCGGTGGCGTCGCCCTCCGACGAAGCCAAACACGTTTGAACAACAATTTTCGGCCACACACATAAGAGGCAGAGCAGCGCAGCGACAGGTTACTGCTGCTCGGGCAGCTCGGCTTCGTGCGCACCGCATGAGTCGCGTCTCGCGTGATGAGACGAGGGACAGTGAAACATCACCAGCTGCGTCGCGGATCCGCTGTCCGCTTAAACCATGTGTGGGAGAATCCTCCGATATGGCGCCGCGCCAACGCCTGTTCACATAGCGGCTGCGTGTCCCCCGGCTCCTCGCTGGTTGCTGGTGGGAACACGGGCACGCACGGGTATTCTGGCCTTGTCGACCACGGGCGTTCGTGGCATTGACTCACTGTTCGAGTAGTAGGTTTAGTGTTGCAGTACGCGTTGCTGAGTTCAGCAGGGATAAGAGATGGTCTGGAGTTGCACACATAAAGTTTCGCTGCTTCCGGACGCCAAACGTCAGCTAGTCCCAAGACTATCCCGCACAGGATGACAGGAACGATTAACAAGTCATCGTGTCAGATGACAACTGAATCTTCGCGTTCTCTCAGAGATTCACATACGTACACCTCCCACTGCTTATACTTTGTGCGTCCTAAGATAAGACGCGGTGCGGAAGGTAGCTTAGGTAGGTGAGCTGTGCATGAACTCCTGCTTAAGATAAGTCGAGACTCGCGAACACGGGTTCGGGTCCTGATGTGATGGCCGCATATCCTAGGCAGACAAAAGGATGACCCGGACGTCAGGCCTATCTCGCCCCATTGGTCCGGCGGTTCTGGAAAGGATAGGATGATGGATCAATCGCTGTCTGATCATCTCAAGGTTGGAAAAGCGCCGTCGCACATGTTGCCCTGTCTCCCAAATCCCAGTCGGTTCACCGCGGCCGCCCTTATCTCGCAGCGAAGGAGTACTAAAATTCAAGGTCACGATCTGCTTACACGTTTGCCGAACTCTGAAATCGTTTTCCAACTTTCTGACCTTTCCTCCCTACTGCTGCGGAGTAGGGTTTGACCATTCGTCTAATTTAAAAGAGGTAAAAAATCATCATATATTTTGTTATGATTTGTTTTACGACTAAAGTAAATTGAAACATAACTTATAAGTTTGTATATTTGAACTAACATTTGAATAAGACGAATGGTCAAATGTAACTCAAAAAGTCAATAGCGACAACAATTTAAGAAGGAAGGGAGTATTAAACTAAGTGAATTGCACAAAACACTAGATTTTGTTACCATACTCTCACTTCACGCCAAAGTATAGCTTTCTTTCCACAAAACACTAGGGAGTATGTTTTAGCTCAAGCTTGAATTGCACAAAACACTAGGTTCAGCAAACATTGATCTAATAGTTGGTTATTCAAAGATAACAAGTATTTAGTGCCTCCAGACTTCAGCAACATACGCTCATCTAACACAACTGAACGCATGAACAGAGTGCAAGACAGGTCAGACAATGATTTTGACCTGGCAAACGTACATCTGAAAATTAAGACAGTGGCACCAATGCAAATTCAACCCATGCATATTTATTGGTAGTTGTAGGTAGATGTAGATCCATCATCTTCAAGCCTCCAAATGTTTCTCTTGAAGCTACAGCCTGTGCAAACAATAACTAATGTGAGTTATTTGACGAAAGATCTTTGAGCGGCATACATGAATTGGTGAAGCTGACCCTACAGAACTTATGAAGCTTTAATTGAAGCCATTACTACTTATCTAGACAGATGTAAAATTATTAACTTCCACGAAGATTCTTATTTCATTAATTGATAATTGCTATCACATAGCTTGGGTCGTAAGAAACATGTGGTTGCAACATACCATGCACTGTTGTTCATGATTTCTCTTCAACCAAAACCAAACAGGATCTATCCCCAAAAAGATAAATCATTTTTCAATCGATTATATATTGATGAGAAGCATTCTTTACTTTCTATATAAGTAATATGCCATGTTTGTAGTTAACAGTACAAACGAACAAATCAGTTAAGACGTGTTGTATGTTCTTTTTCTCTCAACCATTTTGTGTACTTTGATCTTTCTCACATTATACTCTCCCTAATATTATTCAGTAGTCCCTTTAATGCCTAGCTCTAGATAATCTCAAGAAGTCCACAAGTAAGAAAATATAAATGTGCCTACACAGCTACAACATAATTATTAGAAGTAGCACGTTAAGATGGTATAACACATGATTAATGTAACTAATGACTAATCTACAAACTCAAAACCCTGAAGATTAAAAAACAAAAAACTTGCTCTACATTATAATGAATTAAATTCACTTAAGTAAACTGTAAAAGTCAGGAGTCCCTGAATATGCATTAACTGATTATGCACACAAACAAATACTAATGTATAGGCAATATCTCTTAATCCTCCGCCGCGCCGTGCCACGCATGCTCAGCTGCGCCGCGCTCGCCTCCCGCTCCACGCCACGCACGTATTCCTCCCGTGCCGCGCATCCTCCGACCTCCGCCGCGCCGCGCTCGCCTCCCGCTCTGCGCCGCGCCCCTCGTCGTTCAAGCGTCACCACCGAATGCATCCAGAGATGTATTTTTACATCTCCTCTCTCCTCCAGTGCATTTTGCCTGCTTTGTTGGAGGAGAATTTGGAGATGCACAGTGTGGATGGAAAGTCAAAAATGAGTTTGCATATCCCTATTGGAGTCAGCCTTAACAAAAACAGAGAATGATGAGGTGCTGCAAAATGCCTTTGAGCTCTGATCCTGCAAGCTTTGGAACAAAGGAATTGTGGTGCAAAAAAGGAGGAATTGAATCCTAAGGGGAAACAAAATCCTGTATGTGTTATTTGGATTGCCGGATTGTCTCAAACGAATTTTAGAGGATAGGAAAGTTTCCTCCACATTTTAGAGACATTCTAGCATGACCTCTAACATGACGTTTCCAATTCCATGAGTCATTTCAAAAGAAAAAAATTCCTTTGAGAGTCCCAATGCATGTTCTCTCCTTCCTCTCACTTGTTAATAAACATCTAACTCTTGCCCTCAAAAAAAAAAAAATCTAACTCTAAAGTTCTTGTGTTTTTCCTGTGAACCATCCAAACGCCTCATTTGAAAAATTCCTGCATTTGTTCTTCCATATGATTCAAAATGTACAACTTCAATCCCATATTTTTTTTTTAGTATCCAGGCCATATATAAAACAACTGAAAAAAGTTCTTTAAAAGAGGATAAACGGAAGCGCACATCCGCGACACATGCAGCATGAACTTAAGCAAATGTATGTATGGTGTTTATTGATTACCTTGAAACATTTCAGTACCGAACTTAACCACCCGTATTCTTTAGTACCCAAAGCAATAAGTTCAACATTGCGATATGCATGCATCTCCATTTCTCGTTGTCGACAAAGCTCGAACACTGTTGCATTATGCGCGGCAGCAGCGGTTGCCAATTGGATCGGAGGGTGACGCCATCGGAGCTGCATGCTTTTGCAAAAGCAGGGACAGAAGATTTTTGGGCGATTGAAGCGACCATCCACCACAGTGGACCCCATAGTGCAGCGACATGTTTGGGTGGCCCCTCCTAGCTGATTGGGACGGATACTTGGGCCTTCGTTCTATCACCCGAGTGGCAGCACTAATCCGACACTTAACCAGACCACAACGAATAAATCATACTAGCAAATGTGCCCGTGCGTTGCCACGGGCTGATCGGAAAACAATCCCAATAAATTTAAATTTAATGATTGTATAAATAAATTTATTACTTTTTTAAGACCATTTATCATTATTTATATTGGGCTATTCTTAGCTAGGTCAGTCCATATCACTTTGGGCCTGCGGGATTCAAGCTTAGAGAGGGGGCAACACAAACCCAATTCAACAATGGCAAACCAATTGAGCGATAAAAAAAAGGTTAAAAAACAACAACATTAAAAACAATTTTATTTGCACATCTTATGTTTCGTTTTATCTGCACAAATTTTGAGTATGATAAATCATAGATATAATAGCATAGCAGCGTGATTCTCAGTGTGTAGTTTCGTTTTCTCTGAACTGCAGTGGCGATGCTTCTGGATTTCAACAACTGTTGACGACTTCAGCAGAACAATCAGTATCGCCTTTCCATATGTTTTAAGATGGAGAAGTGCTTTCTTTTCATGAATTTGTTACCTGGCCAATTGAAGGAACTTCTGTTTGTGAACACGATATCCTTCTTACTTCCCACTGAAGTAGTTTACTTTTTGTAACTTGTTTTCAAGATAAAACTTTTACTCGCTCCATGGTACCACCTTCAATAGATTAATTGTTTGTCCTTCATTTTAATAGTCGTCATTCTCCAATATTTTTTATATTATTGGCACACTGGCAATTTAGTAGGGGCAGAGATTTACATATGAATTGCGAACAAAAGTTGGTTTGTGCCAAATGATACTTCTGCTTAATTTGGAAACTGATCATCCAAAAGAATACAGGAGCATCGGGTGGCTTTCTACATCAATTTTCTTGTAAACCTATGATTACCAATATCATCCCTATACCATTCCTACTGGCACGGACATTTTACAAGCCCCAAATGGCTGTTCTAGTTCTTTGATATGGCTGCTGCATCAGCATTGCAAAGTTATTCTATCTCAGTCTGAATCCTATCTAAACTTCGCCGCAAAATGTTGCAGGATCAGTAATCTTGAACTCAGATATGTAGCCCGTTGGGAGCTGCCACGCTCCGGAACTTTGATATTGTATTGGTTCCTTCTTCCTCCAATCTGCAAGAGAGGATTGATGATGAGATGGCGTCAGCAAATTGCTTGGCAGGTTTCTTAACTGTATCAAGGACTTACTATGAGAGAAACAGACCTGTATCGCTTGAGGAAATAGTGAAGGAAAGTTGAAATTTCAACTGTTCCAACTTCCTTCCCAGGGCACATATGGGCACCGCCTCCAAACAACATGAAGTATGGATGTGATTCCAGATTCTTCTCCTATTGTCAGCAAGAATGTGTATATTAGAATTTCGTCACAAATTGTGTCACATGTTTATCACTGTTACTGCTTGTTTCCTGTATTTCTTACCAGCCATCTCCATGGGTTGAAAACCATGGGTCCGGGACTCTGGGTACAAGAATGGATCATAATTTATTTCCCTTGTCTATACGTAAATTCTCCAACCCTTTGGAATAACATTAGAATGGCAGCTGATCTTAGTGTCTCGTGAATGACCTGCATAGTAGAAGAATCAATGAGTTAATCATGCTCATATTACAGTCGTATTGAGACTGCTTTTTGGGTCTATCTCCTGACTTACAGCTCTGGTGAAGGTCATTGACTTATAATGGTTCCAGTCAAGAGCATCCTCAGGTGCTTTTCCCTTCCTGATGTCTGCAAAAGACAACAGATCATTGGTAAACTCTACAATCACAGGAGATTATTTTTTGTGGAATTGAACTTTGATGCAGAGTACACATACCCTGATTTGTTCAAGAGCTTTTGGATTATCCCACAGGTATTTAATCGCCATCATCATAGTCGTTGACACGGTTTCATATGCAGAGTATATGAAGGTGATAAGCAAGTCAATGATCCACTTATCGCTGAGCTTTTCCCTGGTTCCCTCATTTCCGCTCAGGAGCACATCCAGTATGTCATCATTGCACCCAGAGGACCTCCGATCGGCGACATGGCAACAAGCTTCTTCCTTGCCTGGAAGACAAGAATGCGTTTGCTAGAGCATCTGCTAAGCTGAACTTTCTGAAGGTAGGCAAGCGAGAACCAGTACCTGGAGGCCTTTGTTGTAGTTGGTTCCTGGAATGTTGATGGGCAGGGAGAATGTGCCAAGTACAAGGGTGTAATGCTCTGTCTCGAGGGCATCAGAAAGTGGGCCAGCAGAGATGCCAGCAATCTGCCTCAGAGAGTAAAGCCATCTGAAAGGGCAAAAAAATACAAATAAGATTCTGCAATTATGAACAAGTGCAAGTGAGTAATGCAATTATGCACCCGAATGTTTTTTTTCATTGAGACATGTGATGGTCATGATGGTGCAAATTCACTTTGGAATGTGTAGGGAAATGCTTTCATTTTCCCCCCTGTCTGCCCTTTTTTCTGCTGGTAAATGGGGCAAAGGGCTCATAATTTTTTTTTTTATAATCCATCACTACAGGTTCTAGAAAACCAAAGATTCCCCTTTTGGTTGAAGAGAGGAAAAGGAGGATCTCCCCCCTACTACCTCTTTTCCTCCTAAATTTATTTTTCAGTAGGCTGCATCATTCTGTTGTGCCATGCCTCATTGGAGTCCAAGTGAAAAGAAATCTGTACTTGCTGCTATAAAAAGGTCAAAACGAATTTTATTTATAGCGTCCTCACCGTGCAGATTGTTTTTTTTTTTTGCTGTTTTGTACAATTGATTGGGTCCATTATTTGCAGAATCAAGTCACCAGATAGGAACCCGAGTAGAAAGATTAGTCAACTATTTCATACTTTATTAAATATACTTGGAATATGAACCTGAGTAGAAAGATTAGTCAACTATTTCAGTTGCTTACCTGTTTCTGTCCACCACTGGAGTAACTTCTATGGGAATATGCTTCCATCGAAGTAAATTGTAATACCAGCTCGAAAATACTTGTCGCCATGTAGTAGTTAAATCATCACAAAAACCAAATGATCTTGTTTCCAACATAGTTGTTTAACATTGTTGTTGTTCTCCGTGTTTTCACGAAGCGGGCATCATTTTTTTGACGGATCCTACTGGAATATGAGATGAAGAGAGAGTTGGATTAATAGCGTTGAAGACAGAGAAAAACAATGGTCCAGACCATTGAACAGGCACAAAAAGAAGCAACTACATATACTACAGTAAATTGAAAATATCCTTCTATATAGCTCTTTAACCTGAGATGTTCTTGGTCTAAAGAACAGAAAGATGTATATCAGCAACTGAAAAGAGATCATTTGCAGGACCTACAAAGACTGAAAAATTAACAACCCTCAGTTTCAAATTTGGGGAAGCCACTGATATACAGGTTGAAGAGTAAACGATGACAAAAAAAAGTTATAAGAAATAACAAATGAAGAGTAAACCATGAGCTAAAGCCTGAAACTTTCTTACTGCTGGAGCCAAGCAACTGAAGTTTTTGTGCACTCCTCTGTATGTGAAACAAACCAAGAATTGACACTGCAGTACTGGCCACGAGAGATTGTTGCCTTTTCTTCATACTGCTTGAGCGTGGTGAGTGAATGGAAGGGCCGTAACTCATTGTCACTTGCTTCAGGCCAGAAAATAGAATGCTGGTACAAAGAAACTGAATTTTAGCATTCCTGTTTCTTCAGACTTGACCAGCTTCTCTACGTCTCGTGCATCACTATATACCTGAAACAAATCAAGGTAGAGCCATCATGAGCTGCTGCATCAGGACAAGAGGGTCAGCCAGTTGCACTGTGGCGCATGAACAGAGAGCAAACAGAGCAGCTTGCCTCCCAAAGAAAAATCACGAAATTTGAACAGCATCTGGCATGTGTGACCTGTTCCAACCAATTCTTCCGGCCGTTTGTATAGGGCGCACCCAATTCTTCTTCGTGGGTTGCATCTGTAGGGCTCCGTCGACGCCATGGCGATGTCCTGTATGCCCGGTCATCAGCGACGACCTAGCTCGCCTCGTCCACGGCGAGAAGGGTGTGCTGCGTTGGAGATCGGCACCAGTCAGAGAGCCGGCGTCGGCGGTGCTCAGATTCGGTGGCTTGAGACACCACAAGGCAGCAAGGGACGGCCAGGACGACGCTGTGATGGGTTGGAGCTCATCCGGACGCGGGCGAGGGCGCGGACGGAGGTGAACGCAGGCTCATCGAGGCGCCGTCTTGGCGCGCTCGTCCTGGGCCCGGCGGGGGCGGGCGACCTCGACGACGGTCGGACGCGGGTGAGGGCGCTGACGGCGGCGGGGGCGGGCGACCTCGACGACGGTCGGACGCGGGTGAACGCAGGCTCAACGAGACGCCGTCTCGGCAGGCTCGCCCTGCGTGTCGGCGATGGGAGGGCGGCCTCGATGGCGGCGCCGGTGCGAGGTCGGGTTTGGGTTCGCTGTGTTGTAAAATTTTTATTGGGCCATGCCCACCTTCTAGAAGAAGGAGTCTTGGTCTATGTGGGCGGCTTTATCGAATCTGGGCCCAACACGAAGTTAAAGTTCCTTCCTTATAAATAGTTGAGGAGACCCTTCTGTAACCTCCCATCAGAATTTCGCAATAAAGAATTTTGTCTCCTCTACTTCAGTTTTACTTTTCATTATCTGTCGTGATCTACGTGCCGTCGTTCCGCTGATAACTTAACACGTTATCAGCACGCTCTAATCGAGAAATACGTTCTGCAGATCGGTGAGCGACGATACATTTTGTCGTTTTTCGTTTACTTCTTGTTTATCTTGACTCGTTGCAGCCAAGATCTGTCTCATGATTATTTTGAACAGAAGAAGACAAACCTCCACATAGCTTCACCGGTGACCTCGCCGTCGTCGTTGACGCTCCGTCACCAGTTTCGCCAAGGAAGAAGACAAGTCCGGCCGACTTTAACATAGAAGCCGCGGGAACCCTAACCCTAACAAGATTTATTTTGACCTATAAAACAAAGAACACCTACTAGAAACAAAAAACTACGCCGGACGACGAATCCCCAGTTCAACCTGGCCCTCCGGCGCCGTATGGGCAGCCGGAGGCAGGGGAACCGGAGAAATCGCCGCCGGGAGCTTGGTCGCCTCGCTGTCGCCGCTCGCGCTGTAGCGTGGGGAAAAAACGGTTCATTTAGATCAACTGTTGATCAAGGAACCAATCACCGTACCAACTCTTATTTTTCTATCTCCCAAACAAAAAGTCTTATTTTCTATTTTACCCATACAAAATATATTATTTTTCATAGTGAAAGTGAAGAGGATCCTCGTCCACACACGCGGTTGTCTCAAGAGTCAACCATCCTTCTGTCAGCTCTGGTGGAGCTTCCGTCGGTCCGAAGCCCCCCGCTTGCTCGGATCGCCGCTGTCGAAGCTCGCAGTATCCCGTCTCTCCTCTGCGACACTGGGCTTGAGCTACGGCGACGGCGACCTCGTCGACGAGCAGACCTCATCCCCGATCCGGATCTGGTCGTTATCCTTCGGCCGCCGCGACATTTGTCGGCGGTCTTCTCCGACATTGGCGCGGCGGATCGTGGAGCTGACGGGACGGAAGGTGAGCAGGCACGGGCCTGGAACTTTGCTCGCTCTTCTTCTTTTTTTTCTCTCTCTCCCGTAGTCTCTTCTTCCAGGTTCATCAGATCAAAATCTTTGACTCTTTGTTTGATTCCCGTAGTGCAGCATTCGACGTACGCCACCAGTTCGACGGAATGTCGAGCGGCGGGAGAAAGAGAGCTGCGATGGAGGGCGGCAGCGACCGGATCAGCGCCCTTCCGGACGAGGTGCTCCACCGCGTGCTGTCGCTTTTGCCGTCACGCGAAGCCGTGCGAACAAGCGTGCTGGCCCGCCGCTGGTGCGGCCTCTGGAAGTCGAACCGTCGGCTGAGCGTCGTCCATCCCCGGAGCTCTGAGCCTGTCAGCAGGTCGGAAAAACTTGTGAACTTACTTGCTCAGCGCGGGCGCAATGGCATTGGGAGGCGCCTCCCATCGAGTGTTGCCCGTCTGCTGGGAGTCACCGGTGACGGGAGCGCGGTGGCTGTTGACAGGTTGAACAGGTTTGTCAACCGTCTGCTGCTGCTCCGCGATCATGTACCACTTGACGAGTGCAAGTTCAGCTTCGATGGTTTTGCTTGTGTTAATGGTGCCGAAGTTGATGTCTGGATCAGGCATGCTCTGTCTTGGCAAGTTCCAGTGCTCCTAGCCCGTCTTGGCACCAACATTCACACTGAACTTACAGGCCAGCCTTTCGCCTCCAAACATTTGAAGAAACTGGAGCTTAGTAAGGTGAAGTTCAAGGGCAGCATTCTTGATTTCTCATCCTACCTTTGGATGTAATGATGCATGCTTGCATTATCAGTGTCAACAAGATCTTTTCGCCAACTCTAAAACATCTGAAGATCACTCGCTGCAACTTCAAATTTGGTGTCATAACACGTATTTCTGCACCGTGGCTGCTTTCTCTTGAATTAGCTCATTGTGAAGGTCAAACTCCTTTGCTCGAAAGCCTGCCATCGCTGAAAAGAGCGTCTGTCGAACTTGGATGGTTCGATGAGGATCACTGTGCTAAAGGTACTGATAAGGATCACTGTGCTAAAGGTCCGGATGAGGATAACTGTGGTGAAGGTACGGATGTGGATAACTGTGGTGAAGGTCCGGATGAGGATAACTGTGATGAAGGTACGGATGAGGATTGTCGAGGTCTATGCGCAAACTGTTGCGGTCTATGTCCAAACTGTCGCGGTATTGACAACAGCCACGCCTGTGTTCTTCTTGGTGGTTTGTCAAATGTTAGATACTTGAAATTGCAACCTTCCTATAAAATGGTATGGTGTTTTTGTCATTTACTCACATTCAAACTACCATTGGAACCTATACTCAAACTCAAAAGTAATTCTTAACTGCTCTTTTTTTCTTGCACCTTCTATAGTTCACTATCAAAAGGGATTTGCAACGCTGCCCTGTGTTTCGCAATTTAAGAACTTTGGTGCTTGATGAGTGGCGTTGGAACATTGGTTTCGAAGTCTTACTTTGCTTTCTTCTGCACACACCTTTCCTTGAGAGACTCATTGTTAAGGTGCCAAAGGTGCACACCCAGCCCCCCACCCCATCTGTATATGATAGATGTTGCTTTATTCTATTTGCTATGCATGATTCATCTCTTGGTTTTTCTTTGCTCCAGCAATACGACTGCTACCATTTTGACAAGGAATTCAGTGTTCAGATCAAAGAATCACTTCGCCTGCCACATCTTACGGTGGTTGAAATTGCATACTCAGATGGCGGTATTGGTATTTCCGCATGGGAACTTCTGAAAATCTTGGAAAACATTGGTTGCAAACTTACGCAGTTTAATATCATCAGAACAGTTTAGGACTACAGTTTCATTGTAAGTCTATACCCCATATTTTGATAAATAATTAGACTGCTATAAAATCAGAGAAGTAAGTTTTCAACTTTATTAAGAGATATTGCATATACATTAGTATTTGTTTGTGTGCATAATCAGTTAATGCATATTCAGGGCTCCTGACTTTTACAGTTTACTTAAGTGAATTTAATTCATTATAATGTAGAGCAAGTTTTTTGTTTTTTAATCTTCAGGGTTTTGAGTTTGTAGATTAGTCATTAGTTACATTAATCATGTGTTATACCATCTTCACGTGCTACTTCTAATAATTATGTTGTAGCTGTGTAGGCACATTTATATTTTCTTACTTGTGGACTTCTTGAGATTATCTAGAGCTAGGCATTAAAGGGACTACTGAATAATATTAGGGAGAGTATAATGTGAGAAAGATCAAAGTACACAAAAGGGTTGAGAGAAAAAGAACATACAACACGTCTTAACTGATTTGTTCGTTTGTACTGTTAACTACAAACATGGCATATTACTTATATAGAAAGTAAAGAATGCTTCTCATCAATATATAATCGATTGAAAAATGATTTATCTTTTTGGGGATAGATCCTGTTTGGTTTTGGTTGAAGAGAAATCATGAACAACAGTGCATGGTATGTTGCAACCACATGTTTCTTACGACCCAAGCTATGTGATAGCATTTATCAATTAATGAAATAAGAATCTTCGTGGAAGTTAATAATTTTACATCTGTCTAGATAAGAAGTAATGGCTTCAATTAAAGCTTCATAAGTTCTGTAGGGTCAGCTTCACCAATTCATGTATGCCGCTCAAAGATCTTTCGTCAAATAACTCACATTAGTTATTGTTTGCACAGGCTGTAGCTTCAAGAGAAACATTTGGAGGCTTGAAGATGATGGATCTACATCTACCTACAACTACCAATAAATATGCATGGGTTGAATTTGCATTGGTGCCACTGTCTTAATTTTCAGATGTACGTTTGCCAGGTCAAAATCATTGTCTGACCTGTCTTGCACTCTGTTCATGCGTTCATGTCTTGCACTCTGTTCATGCGTTCATGTATAGTTGTGTTAGATGAGCGTATGTTGCTGAAGTCTGGAGGCACTAAATACTTGTTATCTTTGAATAACCAACTATTAGATCAATGTTTGCTGAACCTAGTGTTTTGTGCAATTCAAGCTTGAGCTAAAACATACTCCCTAGTGTTTTGTGGAAAGAAAGCTATACTTTGGCGTGAAGTGAGAGTATGGTAACAAAATCTAGTGTTTTGTGCAATTCACTTAGTTTAATACTCCCTTCCTTCTTAAATTGTTGTCGCTATTGACTTTTTGAGTTACATTTGACCATTCGTCTTATTCAAATGTTAGTTCAAATATGCAAACTTATAAGTTATGTTTCAATTTACTTTAGTCGTAAAACAAATCATAACAAAATATATGATGATTTTTTACCTCTTTTAAATTAGACGAATGGTCAAACCCTACTCCGCAGCAGTAGGGAGGAAAGGTCAGAAAGTTGGAAAACGATTTCAGAGTTCGGCAAACGTGTAAGCAGATCGTGACCTTGAATTTTAGTACTCCTTCGCTGCGAGATAAGGGCGGCCGCGGTGAACCGATTGGGATTTGGGAGACAGGGCAACATGTGCGACGGCGCTTTTCCAACCTTGAGATGATCAGACAGCGATTGATCCGTCATCCTATCCGTTCCAGAACCGCCGGACCAATGGGGCGAGATAGGCCTGACGTCCGGGTCATCCTTTTGTCTGCCTAGGATATGCGGCCATCACATCAGGACCCGAACCCGTGTTCGCGAGTCTCGACTTAGAGCAAGGCCAATGCGGCGACCGTCGAACGCAAGACGAGACGAGTTTACCGACCTCATCACCCAACGCATTGTCTCAGTCTGTTCACCTAAAAATAATATTTTAACTTTCATCGAGAGAGAGGAAGAGAGGATTTGCGGGAGAGAAAGCAACGCCGGAACATAGCGGGCCCCAGCAACGCCTAGGCGAGCGTGTCCAGACAGTCTCGGCAGGCAGCGACAAGCACGATTTTCTCTCTCCGCCACATCGATTTGCAGGCTGAGCTGTCGGTCGTTCCGACCAGCGTTGGGCTTGCTCTTATCTTAAGCAGGAGTTCATGCACAGCTCACCTACCTAAGCTACCTTCCGCACCGCGTCTTATCTTAGGACGCACAAAGTATAAGCAGTGGGAGGTGTACGTATGTGAATCTCTGAGAGAACGCGAAGATTCAGTTGTCATCTGACACGATGACTTGTTAATCGTTCCTGTCATCCTGTGCGGGATAGTCTTGGGACTAGCTGACGTTTGGAGTCCGGAAGCAGCGAAACTTTATGTGTGCCACTCCAGACCATCTCTTATCCCTGCTGAACTCAGCAACGCGTACTGCAACACTAACCTACTACTCGAACAGTGAGTCAATGCCACGAACGCCCGTGGTCGACAAGGCCAAAATACCCGTGCGTGCCCGTGTTCCCACCAGCAACCAGCGAGGAGCCGGGGGACACGCAGCCGCTATGTGAACAGGCGTTGGCGCGGCGCCATATCGGAGGATTCTCCCACACATGGTTTAAGCGGACAGCGGATCCGCGACGCAGCTGGTGATGTTTCACTGTCCCTCGTCTCATCACGCGAGACGCGACTCATGCGGTGCGCACGAAGCCGAGCTGCCCGAGCAGCAGTAACCTGTCGCTGCGCTGCTCTGCCTCTTATGTGTGTGGCCGAAAATTGTTGTTCAAACGTGTTTGGCTTCGTCGGAGGGCGACGCCACCGCCCGTTCGACAACACTGGGCCCCTGGCGCTCGTCACAGTCACACCACGGCCGGAGAAGTAGGGCTGGACGAAAAGCTCGTGGCTCGTTAGCTCGGCTCGGCTCGGCTCGGGTCGTTATGTTTAACGAGCTAGCTCGAGCTGGCTCGCGAGCCAAACGAGCTCATCGAGAAAAGGGAGAGGCTTTCTCGGTGGAGCTCCGTGAGGTTGCCGATGTCTCCTTTCCCCTATCGCAGCTAGGGCTGGACTACCGAGCCAGCTTGGCTCGGCTCGGCTCGGCTCGGTCTTAGGATAACGAGCCGGCTCGGCTCGGCTCGTTATCTTAACGAGCTGGAATGCTGGCTCGGCTCGGCTCGTTACGAGCTCGAGCTGGCTCGCGAGCCAGCTGTTAAACTCGCCGCCGATACCTCCCGCACCTCCGCCGCGACCTGGAAAAGAAGACGACGACCACGCTGTTGGGTACATCTTCACGTCGTTGAGCACGACGTGCGCCGGGCGGGGAGGCGGAGGCTGACATCGTGGAGGTCATCGACCGGGAGGAGACGGGGCCGGTGACGTAGAGGATCGACAGAGGAAGAGCCGTCGCCACCGCGTGAGGGGAAGAGGGAGAGGGGCGGCATCACCGCACGAGGTAGAGGAGGGCAGTGAGGGAGGTGATGCGGCTCGCGGATGGAGCGAGGCAGGCGGCGCGGTGGGGCATGGGGAGGCGGCGAGGTGTGGTGACGGCGTGATTCATGAGATGGATAAGGTGTGAGGAGTGAGGAGAGGTGCTGGACCTTGTTTTCGTCAATGGGCTCGTTTAGCTTACGAAGCAGGAGGGACTGAGGGGTGCTGGGCCTGCAAGGACTTGCTGGCTCGTTTGGCTCATGAGCGGCTCGCGAGCCGGCTCGAGCCAGCTCGTTAAACATAACGAGCTACAAACCTGGCTCGGCTCGTCACAAAAAATGAACGAGCCGAGCTGAGCCGAGCCGAGCCGAGCTAACGAGCCACGAGCTTTTCGTCCAGCCCTAATCGCATCACTCTCCTCTCTCTTCCCCTCCGTCACTGATGTTGCAGCCATCAACGCCAAAGCTCATGGCGAGCACGATCTCGTTGTCCTCACCGCTCTTCCCATGATGACGACGACGACGGAAGGGGACTGAGTCAAGATCTAAACCGCGGATAGGCGGTGCAATGCGCGGCAGCCGGCAGCTCAAGCGGCGCGATGCCATCCTCCTCTATCTCACGCGGTGGTGCCGCCCCTCCACCTCCTCCCCTCATACGGTGGCGCCGGCTCCTCCTCCGCCGTTCCTCCACGTCACCGGCCCCCTCCCCTCCTGGCCGCGACCACTTCTGCAACGTCGGCCTCCGCCTCCCCGCCCGACACACCATGATGCTCAAGAGCGTGAAGATATACCAGACGGCGTGATCGTTGTCTTCTTCTACAAGTCACGGCGGGAGTGCTCGAGGCGAGCGGTGACGAGCTTAATGAGCTGGCTCGCGAGCCAGCTCGAGCTCGTAACGAGCCGATCCGAGCCAGCATTCCAGCTCGTTAGCGAGCCGAGCCGAGCCGATAGTCTAGCCCTACGGAGAAGTCACGCACGATAAGGCCTACGTGAGCGGCGGCTTGAATTCGACGTCGCAACGAACGCCAAGCGGAGATGGTGGCGCCGCGCGACAGGGACCTGAGCTGCGGGGCGCTCACTCGAGCGGGAGTGCAGTAACCAACACCAGACACCAGTCTTCTTGCTGCTCATCACCCTGAAAGCCGTCGTCTTCCTCTTCCACGCGATGCGACGAAGAAAAAATAAAGAAAAAGCAATGGCTGCGAAATTCCGCCCCTGCGTGCCATATTCCTCACATGCTCTTCGTCAGTGCCGGAGGAAACAATGCTGAGACGAAGAGAGAGAGAGGAGTACCTTTATTCCAAATAGAGTAGTCATCATCTTCGCTTGGACGACGACACCATGGACACCAATCCCATAGCTCATCGCATTCTCATGGAAGAAATCACAAGAACGAGATGGATAGAAAACTAACACAAGACGATTTGTCATCTCCACCTCAATTGCCGAAGAGAATAGACAAAAAATTTACTCAAACTAATTGCCTTTCAGTGCCATGCATGACTCCAAATAACTGCAGTGAGTGCAGTGTATTTGCTACATATGGCTTAGCGTCATCTAGGTCCATAAATTCTTAGAATGACCATATAGATCCACAATCTAGAGAATAATCAAAGCACCCTCCGCGTCGTCTCTCCCGGTGACGGGAGAGGTGTGACATCCGGCCCATTGTGATTAGCCCCGTGCATGAGGGGGTGGGAGTTTAGTCCCACCTTGCTAGTCTAGCGAGAGAAAGGGCAACATATAAGGCTAGGTTGTCCAACACCCACCACCTTGGGTTAACCCTTTTACGTGAAGCGATGCCAAAAGCGTAAAAGATTGGTGGGGCGAGTGGGGTCCGCACAGCGTGTGAGCGGGTCCAGCCATGTTGGGAACCTGGGATGTTACAAGGGGCGACCCACTCGCCCACCCCAAGCACCGCCCCTACCCAGCTCCGACCACCGCCGCCGTCCAAATCGACGGTGGCAGCGGCTAGCGGTGGAGCCGCACAACCGGCGCCGCACAACCGGCGCCGTTTTCCTGCATCCTTCCCACTCCGCCTCCTCCTTTCCCTTTCATTTTCCCTCCCGGTCGATCTACAAAATATGGGGGGTCTACAGCCATGAACAGGCCATTACTCGCCGGATCCGGACGACCTCGGGCCGGATCTAGTGTTTCCCTTTCGGTTTGGAGTCCAGGAGTAAACACTAAAGGAGAGCTGCTCTCTGCTGAGTGCCAGGGGCACTCGGCAAAGAGCCCACGGCATAAACTGACCGACAAAGGACTTTTTGCTGAGTGCTTTTTCTCAGGCCTTTCGAATGCCCACGTGGCACTCGGCAAACAGAAACGCTCGGTAAAGTTCGAATAAAAAAAACACTCGAAAAAATAGCAAAAACATTTTTTATTCCACACATATTAGTGTCAAATGCTTGTTTGAGGCCCTAAACAAATTCAAATAAAAGAGTTGCCAACTACAATGTTTCATAACTTTTCAAGAGCTACAACTTCCATCCGAGGTCGTTTACAAAATTTGAATTTCAAATATGAACTCTTTCAAACTAAGTTTTCGTTGACAAGATGATTTCAAATAAAAAAGTTGTCAACTACAAACTTTCATAACCTTTTTAGATCTACAACTTTCATTTTGGTCGTTACTCCAGTCATTTATAAAATTTAAATTTCAAATTTGTACTCTTTCGAACTAAGTTTTCGTTGACAAGATGATTTCAAATAAAAAAGTTGTCAACTACAAAGTTTAATTTCATAAATTTTTGAGATTTACAACTTTCATTTTGGTTGTTTCTCTATCTGAGGTCATTTACAAAATTTAAATTTTAAATTTGAACTCTTTCAAACTAAGTTTTCGTTGACAAGATGATTATTGTTGGGCACACAGGTAGCTGGAAGGAGAAGGGTAGGGACAGGTTGGGCGTGAACCTGTAGTGTGCAGGGTCGTTTTTCATCAGTTGGGTCATGTACATTTCAGGGTGCAATAAAATTCACCATATGTTCTGGGCACCAGGTGGATGGGGGGCTCTTGTTTTATGTGAGGGCCAAAGGAAAGATTAGGTTGCAATGACTAGTATTGCTGGCATGTTGAATTGGCACTAGTTCCTCACATGAATGTGCTTTTTCATGATCCTTTCGAGTACAGGCATGCACGCATCACCATCTGCTGACTCACGTCCCATACTCCCGTGAACGTTTTTTTGGTGAAAGTCACAGTAATTCACGCAGTCGCGCAGCTGCTGATGTAGCAGCGCTGCGCGCATGGAGCAATGAACCACATACAGCTCCAGTGTACGTACAGAAAAGATCCTGAAGTCACCGGTTAATTAGAGGACGCTAATATCGTCAGGAGCAACATCATAAGAGGGGATTCCAGATGGGCCGCAGCTACAAAACTAAATGTCAGTGCACACTTGATGGTGGAACCAGTGGCATGCATGGTCATTTCTGCTGCTGTAACATGCTGAAACAACACTGATAGAAAGGTTGAAATCCAACACACATCATGTACATAAACACGGTCACCTGCTCTGCGACCTTCCATTATGTTACATCGATCAGGCCAGTAGCAGATCATGCATACGGAGTACTAGCACGACTGATCCATGCGTGACAACAGCGTGTAGCAGGCTTGCAGCCATGTATGCTTTCGCGTCTTGCTGCTGCATGCATGCCACATGTAGACTCGTAGTCGAAGCGGCGGGCCCTCTAGCATCCACCGCCTCCTCCTCCTCCGCCGCCGCCGCCGCTGCAAACCCCAACACCACCGCCTGCAGCAGCGGCGCCGCAGCCGCCACCGGGGCAACCGGTAAAGCAGGTGCCACCGCCGCTAACCCCGCCACCAGTTGTAGCGCCTGCTCTGGCGTTAAAAGTGTCATGTTGGACATTGCTGCAACTGCTGCACCTGGCGCTCCTGTAGTCGCTCCGGGCTTCATTTTCCCGTGTTTCTTATCTGAGATGTGGCGGCAGAGGAGGACGGCTATCGAGATGGCCCAGGCGGAGATCACTGCTACGCCGAGCACCGCGAGCCACGGCTGGGCCAAGCTGACTGCAGAGAGGAGAGCTCTTGCCATTGTGGACACTGAACACAGCAGGACGGCTTAGACTCCGCATAGAGCCAGCAGGCTGCTAAATATATACTCCCACTCCTCTATTTTTAATTTGATGACCATAATTTAAACAGAGAAGTATATGGCACAGTCGCGCACCGGACTCCTGACGACTTAGTCTCTCCTGGCCCTCTATAACTTTCAACACGCCATGCATTATATGGACCAAGCTCCACGCAACATGCGTGAGTATTTCTTCGTGTTTGTTTTTCCTTATTGAAAATTGGCAGGAGCCCCGCCATTCATTGCATAAATAAAAGCATTTACAAAGCAGTAAAAAGGCCTAAACAAAACCAAAGTAGAAGCCAGGAATTTCTTCGTGTTGAAAATCACGGTGCGGTACTTATTCTGAAGTTACAGTAGGCGACTTCTACGCTGCTTAATTCGCTAGTTCAATCACAGGGGCCTGTTAAACAATACAGTTAGAGGATGCTTAACGCCACTTGGCCAATCGGCTACGTTATGTATTTTTCTACGGTTATGTACTTTTTTTCTCTCTCTAAAGAGATTTGTACTTTGTATTAGGGAAAAGTCCTTTTGACCTCCCTCAACTATCATACGAGTTGCAACTTTTCCCCCAAATTACAAAACCGGGTAACGGGACTCCCTTAATTCATCTACTCGGTGCAAGTTTCCTCCCTCGGCGGTTTTCAGAGCGGTTTCGTCCGACGTGGCATAGTGGGTCCCACCTGTCAGGTGCCACGTCACCTTTGTTTTTCTTTTTCTTTTTTTTCCCTCCCTTCTTCTCTTGCCCACTCCCCACTCGCCGCCCACTGCCGCCTCCCCATAGATTCCGCACCAATCCCCCGATCCGGCTGGCAGCATTCCACAGCCGGCGCATGGCATGGCCTCCCCGGCGGAGGAGACCTGCAGCGCCGCCTCCTCCGCGCTCGCCCAACCGCCGGCCCTCCTCGACTACTCCGCCATCCACTCCTGCCTCCTCCGCGGGGACTCCCGCCTCTCCCTCCCGCTCCTCGCGCTGCTCCTCGCCCTCCACTTCCGCCTCCTCGCCGCCGCCGCGGGGGCGCACTTCACGCCCGCCGTCTCCCGCCTCGCCGCGCGGCTCCGCCTCTCCCCGTCCATGGCCGCCGTCACGCTCCTCGCGCTCGGCAACGGCGCGCCCGACGCGTTCGCCTCCGCCGCCGTGCTGGCCGGGCCCGGCGGGATGCCGCGCGCGGGGCTCGCCGCGGTCCTCTCCGCCGGCGCCTTCGTCTCCGCGTTCGTCGTGGGGGCCGTCGCGCTCATCGCCGCGTTCCCGTCCGTGGCGTACGGCACCGCGAGCACGGCCCGCTCGGCAAGCTCCCTCAGGAGCGGCCGGCTCCGTTGGAACGACTCGGCGACGAACTCCGCGGGGCCGGCGACGATGACGAGCCGCGCGGTGCCCCGCAGCTCGCCGAGCGGGAACGGCCTGCCGCCCTCGCCGACGCACAGCTTGAGCCTGGACAGGCGCTCCTCGCGCGCGAGCCGGGCCACCTGGGCGTCCTTGGCCTTGCGCTCGCGCGAGTAGAGGAAGGCGAAGAGCGAGCAGGTTCGCATGCCTGCCTGCCTCCCCATAGATTCCGGAAGAAGAGAGGGAAAAAAAAAAGAAAAAGAAAAAAAAGGTGACGTGGCACCCGACAGGTGGGACCCACTGTGCCACGTCGGACGAAACCGCTCTGAAAACCGCCGAGGGAGGAAACTTACACCGAGTAGATGAGTTAAGGGAGTCCCGTTACCCGGTTTTGTAATTCGGGGGAAAAGTTGCAACTCGTATGATAGTTGAGGGAGGTCAAAAGGACTTTTCCATTTGTATTATAAGCAACCACACGCAAAAGAATGAAATCTAACTCCTGCATGCGTGAGCTCTTGAGGTACCTGCTAGATTCGATAGTTGTTGTATCATCAAAGGAGGAGGCGATCAAGGGGCCCGATATATGGGCTTGTAGTTTTTCTTTTATAAAGGCGAACTACGGCGCGGGTAAGTTTCCAGCCTGAACCTTGTTGATGATATGCAAGTGTAGCATACAGGATTTCAGAAAGAAAAAAAAAGGGTGACAAGGGTGAGAAAAGCTACTAGGTAATCACATCCCTGAGTCTATCACTCAACTGCTCAAGACCTTTTTTTTTTTCTCAAGAGTTGAGCGTTCGGCAGAATCCAATACGATGCTTCCACAGCTCCAGGTCGGAGGAGGCAGCACGGAGAACCTGAGTTGCTGGCGGAGTCCCCCCTGAATACTTTTGCATTCCGTGATTTCCAGATATTCCACAGAAAGGCAGTGATGACGGTGGATCGTATAGCACCAGGCAGATCGATGCAGACACGAGTCCAAAGGTCCTCCACAGAAGTAGCATTGAGCAGATCAGAACTGGCGCCCATGGCTTGTAGAGGTTAGAAACCATAGTATGGAGATTTTCATCAAATATGGGTGCATGTCTATTAGAATGCTTGGCACTTGATATTTTCTTTTACATCACTTTTAATGTGTGGTGAAAGTCTTGAAATTGCCGTACTCAAGCGAAATACACGAGATCAATTGTAAAAAAGAACTTGTGCTGATAACATTTACATATTTTCATCACAAACTATTTTCATAACAGATCTAAGTAATACGTCCTGTTTTTTTCGAAGCAATGATGTGCAGAGATCGCACACCTGAACTTGATGTTTCATTAGACATGAAAAGGCTTAAAGGCATTACATTTTGGTGCAATCATGGCGCGTGACATGATAAGCAAAAGAGGGAGAAAATGGATCAAGACTCAAAGAGACTAAGTTACGCCACACCGGTAAACTTTCAACTCTAATTAATTCCCCTTCTGGTTCCTCCATTCCTTTTTTTCTAACGTTTGAGTTTACAGGCCGTCGTCAGAAGAAAACTGTTGTATGGTTCAAGTTTAGTGTTCGAGTTGTACTCTGTAACTAAGTCAAAGATATGACCTATTATTACGTATATTTACGAGGAGTTTTACAGTGCACAATGTCGCAAGTATATATTGGTGGTATTTAGAATCCGATAATCCAGATCAGTTTCCCTCCTTCCCCGAGTACCACCAGTATTTTTGACTAGTAACAATAATACTATGGTATTTTAATAAATAAATGATGGTGGCACAAGGGAAATCGATGTGCGGACTAGGCTGTGCGAAGTTATGGGTGGCGGCTGGATGAGTTTGTGGGAAGGGGATGCATGGCGGCGCATGGATTTAGTGGGTAACAGCGCAACGGGAAGTGAACTGAACTGTCCCCTCTCCCTTATCCCCTCCCCTCGCTACAGTAGAAACCGGGCGATTCCTAGGCGATCCCCGCCCCGGCGTCGATCTCTCGCTTCCCCCTCCTCCCCGGCGGCCTCGTCGGCGCCGGTGAGTGCGGGGAAGCAGGATCTTGCTGCGGGCGGGCTAGTTTCTAGCTGTAGTGTAGGTAGGTTAGGGTAGCTAGGGTTAGGGTTAGGTTTTCGGCTCCGTCGCCCGGTGCGGTGATGGCGTCCGATCTTCTTTTCTCCCTTGGCGATTCTGGCGAAGATGTCGTCGTCGACGGCGGCATGTTTACTGGTAAGGCCTTGTGGAGCTTTTGTGCCTTCCTTTCTTTTGCGAAAAGAGGGATGGGCTTCTTCTTCCCCTCGCCGATGGCGTCGGTGATGGTGGATTTCTGTTTCCCCTCGCTGGTGTTGCTGGCGACGGTGGAAGTCGGTCCCGGGTTGTCGTCGTTGTGGTCCAGCGGACCTCTCCGGTCTTTTGCTCCTCTCTGGTGGTGTTTGCTTGGTGGTGGCGGTTTGGTGCTCTTCGTTTCTTCCGGTGTCCATGCGATGGCCGGTTAGATGCTCTCTTCGTGACACGGGCCTTCGTGCTCGTCCAATCGGCGTTTCCAATGCGTGGAGGTCGCGGACAAGGAGGAAGTAGGAGGCCGGATGCGCACGTCGGCGGTCGTCGGCGGAGAGGAGAAGGATGCTCGGGACAGTTCTGGAAGAAGAGGGAGTTGTTTGTAATTTTCTTTTCTTCGAGGACTGTTCTGTAAAAAGTTCTCAGGGGTGTCCCTGTAAAAAGTGTGGGCTGTACTGTTCCATGTTTTAATATAATGCCCCTCTTTTCGCAAAAAAAAAGAAAAAAAAACGGGAAGTGAACTGATATGACTAAAATGACCGGAGTACTCTTCGTAATACCACTACTATTATAACTTTTTTTTTTGCGAAAAGGGAATTCCATTGATATTAAAGCATATTACATCCTCGAATTACAAAATCACCATAAACAACCTCAACTCCACTGATGGGAGACAAAAAACCTTGAAAGAGCCATAAATTCCACCATTTAGGATCACCATCCTAAACGGATATGCCACGGACGAGAACTCCGATCTGAAAGAACATGGCCATCTCACCATCCACCACCGTCATCCTCATCTCTCACTCATCGTCGCCTTCTTCATCCAATTCGCCGTGGGAGAAAACAAATCTGAGCAACATCCAGATGAATGTTACCGGAAACCAAAATCTCACTAGCCCGCAACCATGGTCATGAAGAACCACAGCAAGACAAAGGAGGGGCCGGAGTACCTTATTCTCCATCGATGATGACACCTTCGCCTCGCCACCACCGTTGAGACACCTCGTCCTCCATTGCTCCATGCCGACGAAATTAGCGACGCCACACCGCCGCCGCTTCCCTCTTCCGCCGGACCAGAAGAGAAACCCGCTTCCCTCTTCGGCCGGACCAGAAGAGAAACCCTAACCCTAACAACCACCGCTATAGCAACCACCGCGGGAAGACCTAACAAAACCTAAAACCGAACAAAACGGACGCCTAGATGCCGGGCCTCCCTCCTCCGCCGACGGCGAGGCCGCCGGAGACGAGGGGGCCGGCTAGATTACCTCCGGCGAGGAAGCCGCTGAGCGCTGTGCCGCCGACCCTTTTCTTTCTTGCTTGAGGGGCTCGGTCTGCGTCCACTACTATTATAACTGGTAAGACTCCTAATCTGATTGGTAATGTTTCATCAACAACATTCGCCCTCTGATGTTTGTCGAATGACAAGTCAACAGCTCAGTTTATCTCGATCGCAAGAATTATCGTGACTGTGGACATGGACTGGCAGAGCCGCAGCCGACCGATGCACACGCCTTCGCAGCGGAGGTGTCCTTGGTGGACGAGCTGGTATGTGTCGTAGTCGTCCGCGATAGCATCGTGTACGTGGTATCTACGCAAAACAACTGCGATTATTAGAACAGTTTGCACAGAAATGAGTGTTTGGAGACCGTCAGATGTGCGTGTATGGCTTGTTTCTTGAAAGAACAAAGAGGAAACAACACGCCAATTTCAGCACAAACGCGTATAGACGGGCAGACGGCCCACTCGTTGCTAGTCCAATCAATTCAGTACGCAAAAGATAAAGTTAGCTCAGCGCCTAAAACGGGTAAATCCGTAAGCAGCCCAGTAACTGTGACAGTCGACTTCCAAGGCCGAATCCGATACAAGCTATAGTAACACACAACAAAAGCCACTATGTGCCACTGAATTAACCACACTTTGACTAGGCGAATTCACTAGCAAGGATGCTTAATCATTTTCCCAAAAAACTTTGTGTGCAGGGTTGGTACAGTGGCTGGTGATATTTCTTTGGTATAGTCTATTCCGCGGTTTTCATAATTTCTTAGTTTGGCACTGGGTGGGGGCGCTACCGCGCTAGCTTAATCTCTCCAACTACTGAATTGCGAAGAGGTCGTCTGCCCCTGTTATTCTGCCCCCCGCAGAATCCGTAATCCGCGCTCCTTGCGGTTCGAAGTCCGAAATTCGGCTGACCCGCTCGCGCGCGCTTGCGTTGCGAATGATGCGGGCTCAACCGTGGAGTCGTGGACTCGCCCCCATGCTACCAACCGCCTCTTCTGTTATGCTCCGCTTTCCCTCCGTCTGCCCTCGGTTCCCCTGCGATCATCGTCGCGAGCCTAGGAAGGCCGTCGTGGACCTACGTCCACAGATCGAAGAAGGCCGGCGATGTCGTTGAACGTTGATTTGCATCGACGCTGCGCTGCTGGCTCAACCCCATCACCTACATCACTGCTCGAGATGTGCTGGTATGCATCGATCCTAGGTACGCTCAAATCCCAGTCGAGCTCCTCCTGTCCATCAGTGTGATCTCGGCTAGACGATCGGAAAGTATCGACGGAGCATATGCTCACTAGCACCCCCGGTGCATGCGCGCCACCTGGAAAGTGGGCAGTTACACGAAATTATTAGCATGCGATTTATTACCAAAAAACTTACTTCCTTTTTGTAATAATCCTACATTCATAGGTCATACTTTACCAGCTAGACCTGCACTATTCACGCACCGGGGGTGTACGCAGGTTGTCACTTTATTTTTAGTGGACGATGTAGTGGTAGCACTACTATACAGCTCAGGCGCGTTGTAGTCACCTCGTCCTCATAGATAAATCTCTTCGATTCTTTGTTAGTCCCCCGGTGCAACCTTTGCTATTTCGGCAATGGAGCAAGAATCCAAGGTATTTTTTTGATCTACACACTGTTTTTTTTTTCACATTTTCATTATAATCTTATTTTATTCGTAGGTTGACCAAGGTTCTTCATGGAAGAAGCATGGCAAAAGATCCAGTCGCGCCCGCTTTGCACCATGGAATTCTCCAGAGTTTGAGTGTTTGCAGAGTTCGGTTGCGTGTAGTTGCCATGTTGACAGGAGATTCGGAGTTGTTAGGTGCGTACTAAATGGATTAGACAGCGTTGCACGCGGAATAATTGACTCCATTGGTTTTAGTCAATTCTTACATTTTCCTGATTTAGCCGATGACAACGCAGCATTTGGGGCATGGCTTTTGTCTAAGGTAGATCATGATAAAATGGAAATAGTTGTTGATAGCAAAACCAGAATTCCTATTTCCGACCAAGAAATAGCAAATGTGACCGGCATTCCATCATCTGGTAAACAAATTAGACAGTCAGACCCTCAAGGGTGTACCAAGGACGTAGATACTGTCTCGAAGTACCTACGTCGTCATGAAGGGTTTGGTTGTGTACTTCACGATTCACGCCAGGTGTTGCAACGTCTTGGACAGAAACTAGATGGACCTCTTGACGTTGATGCGCTGAGGATTGCATTTGTGGTTTTTGTAATGTCACATGTCTTGCTGCCTTCAACAAATCATTCATACGAGGGTCTGGAGTACTGCTCTGCATTAACAAAGACTGATGAGATAAAGGGGTTCAACTGGCCTCGACTTGTTTATAGTGGAATCGCAAATGCATCAAGAGCGTCGCACTTGAGGTCACTAGGCAAGGAACCAGATAGCAATGACACTGGTTGTTTGTTATTCTTGCAGGTTAGTAGCTTGTCCGCATATAATCATCAATACAATTCACCTAACGTTAAATCTGGTGACGACCTCTTTGTTCCACAGGTGCTTTACCTCGCTACATTTGATCCTGTCAGTGTCTCTATACACGCGCCCCCGTTGATGAAGATTTTTGACACTGTCCGGGTGAGATGCTTGTTAAGCTCTTGCGCCGCATCGCTGCACGATGAAGCCCTTCTTTTATCATCATCAGAGGATACGGTTGATGCTGTTAATCATTCTGAGTCAGTTGAAGGCATCCAACAGCCTGAAATATGGGATGCAGCATTGCGGGTTTCGTCTGCCACAACATTGAATGAACAGGTTTGTTCCCTAGTGACGCTATATTGTTATCCAGCACTTTACATATGGTGACCAATGGGTTGTTTTGACACATCAGGAGAAAATGCAGCGTCAAGTCTTCCTTGCAACGAAGGAGTACCATGCTCGTACATTGTCACGTGTGCGTAACGCACTCGAGGTTGAAGGTTCTTGTTTCCTTCGAGCTGTTGGAGACATTATAGAGCAACACAATACCAGTATATCTGTAGCTGGCAGTTCTTCTTCAACACAAACACCTGCACTCCGTACCCCTAGTAAGTCATCGCGGCCGTTCGTATGATTTCATCGAAATCCTTACGATTTACGACCCTACTTATAAACTGTTTTCACAGATTTAAAGGTTGGGGGCCCATGTTATACTAGTTCAGGCCCAAAAAGGAAGCACGTATCATTCTCTCCTTGTTGTGAGCTTCAGTTCTCAGAACCAAGCGAGTGTTCCAAAACACCAGGGATAGAGTGCTCGAAAACACCCGGAAGCTCTGCGCTGAAATCTCGAGTTGACCAGGCCGCTGACCCACCATCATTTGACCTTGGCATTGATGTTGACGAGTTTTTCAAAGATACTGACCCACTTCCCACAAAGCAAGATGAAGTCCAAATTATAAATGTACAAACACTAGATCCTGATGCAAAAGCTGTATCAAACACTTGCGAGCCTGACTGTGTCGAGGTGTTTAAGAAACGGAAGGCTGGGAATTACATTGACACTGGTTGCCCGGAATGGCTTTGGAGGAATAGGGCCACGTCAACGAAGTCTCTTGCAATTAAGTACTTCAACTGGTTAAAGAAACTTGAGGACACAAACACCCTTGACCAGTAAGTGTTTTTTTTTTCGCCCCGTACTAAAAGAAACTATCATTTGTCCATGAGAATAGATTTTTAATTTTTTACTGCAGGGTGTGGATTCGTCACTCATCACCCAAGCTTATTGAGTTGACCGGAGACCAGCTACAAGCTCGCTTATGTGAAGGTTTTGATCTGGACCGAATTTCAATGGATGCTTGCATCCGTAGGTTATACCAATCGGACGAGTTGGCATATGCAAATCTTAAGATTGCTAGATGGAGACATTTTATTGAGTCTGACTTGGCGGTACGTTTTAGGATAGCTTAAACAAACTTAGCAATTAGATACATGTCTCTTTATTCCATTTATTATATCTATGCTCCAAACGGTTGCAGTATGCTGCCGCAACGGGGGATCCTGCTATTAATTCGTATGCTATCAGGGAACAGTTCATCGGGAACTACGTACCATATGATGCGACATGTTCTAGGCTGGTGAGTTCATTGTACATTAAGGTTACAACATTTTACCATATTTAAAATCTTTTTTTTTCTCAGATCGTTTTCCCTTCTTTCTCGAATCACGTATGGAATGGATATGCATGGGACATGAAGTCTTATATTTGTACTATATTTGATCCTACTGTGGAGGACGGGAGCATGCATACCGGTGTAAGCGAGCAACACATAAATGCTTTCAGAAAAATGAGGAAAGCGCTCTCCAAGATAAGTGTTTTATTTTTTGATGGATGGCATATTGAGTGGAACAAATTTACACACCGAGTCGTTGGAGTGAAAAACTCAGCCGTTGCTAGGTAAAGTACCTTTTCCCTTCCTTTCATGCTTCCATCACTCCGTCTAATTTGTTTATACAGGAACATGTCCGGCCTTGCCACACTGCACTTCATCCGACATTTTGACGGTGAACGGGAAACTACAAGCCTTGAGACCGTGAGTCAACTCACTATCCACCATATATTAGCTCCATTTTAGATAGCACATATGCATCGACTTATAGCATATTCTCCATGCAGGCCAAGATACAGGATTTTACTACGGAGGTACTATACGACCTCGTCCAGATGAAAGGAAACTGCGGACAGTTGCCACGGATTTTGTAACGTTTCCGAACATGCTTGCAGCATTCCGATGTGTTTTTGGTGTTCCCGTGTTCGCCAATGTTCTGTATTAGAAATCACCGACTATGTAATAATTAAGACAGCATCATCAGATGTTTTATTTTCCAATTTTTTTTTAGCAATCTATGTTCGTTGACTATTGAGTCATACTACTTGATATTTTCCATTCCAAACGTGCCGTCTGCCTAGAAATCTATATTTGGTATATACTATAATTTTAGCAACCAACCCACGACACAGTGTTGCACTGGTTGTCGCAATCATCACAAAATCCGGCAGCCTCTGATTATCATATTGGAAAGTTGGGACTTGTACCAACTGTATCACCACAAGCACGCCTTCGTCTACTCATTCTTTTTTGTCGTTGCTTCCTTGGCTACCTATACCAACAGTAGCCATAGGATAGGTTAGTGGACTTATATCCCAATTCACTACACCAACATATCTAGCGTCCCGAGAACCAACACAATCCCCAACAGGAAACAACGCATAGATACCACATATACATCTATTCCTCTTTCTCTCGAACTCGTACCAAGATCCATGGATCGCTTTGTTAAGTTCTACCGCCGGAAGAATGCTGACGGAAACCCTCCTACAATTCTTCGAAGATCGCCAAGACTCAAGTTGCTTACGAGCGAAGCTTCATCCTCTTCCCCAATCAAAGGACCATGTTCTTCGGCCTCGCGTGTCAAGGTTAGTGATCTTCTTTTACGAGTTTTTCTCTCACTGTCACAATTTTTAGTTGCGGTAATGCCTTATCCTATTGTTTAGCAGGATTCCCCTGTGCTGAACTCTGTAAATGTTGGCCACCACGCGCCTGACCACGGGTTAGATAGTCAATCTGAACAAGAAATGCAAAACAATCAAGAAATCCCATACACACAAGGAATTCCTAGCCGCCAAGATCCACCATCCCAGCAGAACGAAACAAGTTACATGAGCCAAGAACCCCAGGTAAGTTAGCAACAAATTGTAGCATTTTAATATTGTCCTGTAGAAAGGTCAAACACCTTCCCTTCAATTCTATTTTCTGGTATGCTCAAAAAAGTTCTATTTTCTGGTACAGTTGCAATCCGATCCTGCGAATAGTGTTCCTAATCAGGATATTCTGGAGCCAACCTCAAGCTTGGATCCTTTCATGAGCGATGTACCTTCGAGCCCCGAGGTAAGTAGTATCCGAGTCAATCGTGCTTCTTCGCATTGGCCATTCCTATATTTCTCACATATGAAGTGATTATGTATTTTCAGGAAGCCACCACCACTCATTTCGGGACTAATAACCAAGTCTCATCTAACATTGAGGTACGAAATCTCTCTGGAATTGTTATTTTCTCCAAATTTGAAGAAACAAATGACTGTCAAGTAGTTGTTATTTTATCCGCTAATTAAGTGTCGTTTGAACACCTTTTTAAACTCTTTTTAGATATTGTTATTTAGCAATTTTATTAATAGAGTTATGATTTTACTTATTCAGGGAACACCGGTTGTTCAAGACACTAGTACTCATGACGGCGGACCAAGCTATAATGTTTACTTGACCCAATTTAATAGTTGCAACGTATGTGAAATCACAAGTAGCGCATGCTACTGGGCACATACTGGTGCTATTGGGAAATCCTTTGTCCAGTTTTTCTGTAGAGGTTTCATCCGCAAACTGGTACACGAAATTCTTTGCCATCTACATTTTCAATACCATGTTATATTTGCTAACTTTTATTGTCACAATCCAAATCAAAACAGTTTCTTAATAATGAATTCTGCAAGAAATTTAGAGGTGAATTTGCGGACAATGTCCGCATAACACTTCCATCTGGTGTATTCTATTCAGTTCGTGCACTGAAAGAAAATGATGGATATATCTTCGATTGTGGTTGGGAGCTTCTTGCTAGAGAACAGAGGCTCATGCCAGGTGATTTCGGTGTTTTCACTTACAAAGCACCAAATCACATGTCACTCCTAATTTTTAGAGGTGGTGATGGTCTAGAGAAGGCCTCGTCCTTTGTCCGCAAATCTCACGTGAGACAAATTTCTGAAGGTAATCCACGGTCTATACTGAATCAAAAAGCATACAGTTTTAGGTAGCTTTTATGTGACACAGTTTTTCTGTACTCAGTTACTAAACAGGTACTTGCTGGCCATCAAGTTCGGTTTGTATTTGCACACAATCTCAGGGATATCAAGGCCGACTTAAAGAATTGCTTCGAAGCACTGTCATCTACAAGGTCTTGGTCGCAACATTTCCCTTGCTACATCAGCAAAATGACACCCTATTGTGTTAGCAGGGGAACTTTTGTAAGTTTCTTCACCTTGCAATGTATTTCCAAATCTTTGATTCCAGTCCTCATTAAAGACAAATTCTTAAATTCGTGTACAGCATTTCAACAAGGAGTTCACATCAAGATGCTTTGTTAGTGGCCCCAAAGACCTTGTTCTCAATATGGATGGTGGTGTTAGTTTGCATGCTACTCGGGTCGTGATTGAGAAAGATGGGAGGGCGCGCATATCAAAAGGATGGGCTGGTTTTGTGAAGGAAAACTCCATTGAGAAGTATGACGTTTGCGTGTTCACTCTCAGCTTAAGCAGTAATCGGTCTTCGTTCAAAGTGACCGTCCTGAAACTTTGAGATTTCGCATGCAGAAGACAATGCACTTGGCAATAGTAGATGGTGCGCTGTTGCAAAAGGATGTACAATTCTATGGCATGCCTGCCAGTATTTAAAGCTATGTACCTGTATAATTGGATCTAATCTACGTGCTAGTTATGTAATCGAACTATCTCCAGTTATAACGTTGCTTATGTACCTATGTCATGTTTATGCTTGATTCTAGTTCTACAAAATTTAATGTCGAACAATTATTCAATGTTGCATGGGTGTTATTTACCACAAGTTGACAAATGATAGCGTAAAGAGTTGTTGTATCTTTGCATCCGGAAAAGGTACGGATCACATAGATAGCAAATCCTGGAAAATTGTTTGTCTTAACAAATTTTCACGGACTGAACAACCCCTGGTAGGTACGTCAGCCATAAATATTTATTCCGTCAATTTTCACAGTTCAGAGAATATGACAAATGGTATCAATTCACAATCTCTCTTATTTTCCACAAATATTTTCGACCTTTTTCAGATTTTATTAAATCTTTCTGCAATCCTGCTATTTTGGAATTTTAATTAGCGATAATGTTTCATCTAAATATAACAAATGGCACACAAAGCATTGAAGCACTCGTCATTCATATTCGAGTACAGAGAAAAAGTACAATACATCGATATTGGGCTCCAACGATGATTACAAGCTAAATTTTGTAAAACCAAACTTAAAGTAGCAACAATGTTCGAAAGAAAGGCTATTTATTGGAAACAAAGTAGAGTCTATCCATCTGTTGGAGCTCAAATATTACGTCCAAGTCACTGGCCACGAGCTTCCTCCGCTTCGATCACCTTTCGGGCATATATCAGGAGAGCGAGTGAAGAAATTTCAGCAAGAACACCAACAGTGATATTCACCGCTAATATCACACTTGCATACTCCGGAACCAACCTAACAACAACGTAATGAAGCTGCATCAAGTAGTGGACAAATAGAACGATGCTCACCCACCATATACGCCATGCATAACGAATAGCCATGTCGGTGTTGTCAATACTAGCCTCTACCAGATCTTTGAGGTAAACCATGATGAAGAAAAGCGTGTACGATATTAGGGCATTGCAAAGGAATGATATGTTTCCTGTGGTAGCTACATATGCTATTGTGAGGAAAGCAATGGCAATGGTGAAGAAGCAGGCCATGTCTGGTTGTTTTGCTCGTTTGGCATGGCAATGTACCGGTTATATGTAGATCACGACGCGAACAACCTGTTGTGGAATCCCCTAGTCGACCACTAGCATAGTGGTGTCTAGTATAATTCCACTACCACGGTGCAATCGATGACATGCTGCTTCCAATGCTATATCTGCATGATACAATACCACGAAGATCAATGCAACATTTTTTGTCACGGAGCCCTCGGCATGACTTATCGAAACCGACAGCTACAAATCACCCGTAAAAGCGTCTGAATTTATGCAATCATTTAACGGATGCGAAGTTGTTGTAGTGGTACCACTATAGTTGCCACATAATGCCACAAATTATACCATTGTAGCTGCTACATACTTTCGTGTATCGTACATTTGTTTCCTATAAATATCTTGCTTCTCCCGTGCATCAACATATACGAACTAATAGTCTACTCACTGTCCTCAAAACTCCACACTCAACATGGAGCACGCGGAGGATCATCCTCATCGCAAGAATGGACGCCTGTACTTGCCTCTTCCAGCCCGCAGGTCTCCCAGACTAACAGCAAACCACCGCTCATCACCCCCGGTCGCTCCAAACAAAGTCTTAAAATTCTCGCCAGAGCAGATGGAGGTTGTTGCTTACTTCTCACCTTTTATGTGTTACTTACTTCTCACATTTGTTTATCTTTAACTTGTAGTCACTTTTTTACTCAGTTTCAGACTCTTGGTGATATATTATCGCCAAATCATTCACGATGTAAAAGCGGCAATAGAAACAAAAAAGCACCAAAGGATTCAGTCAGCCTGGTAAATATGAACTTTTCAAGTCGCACATATTTACGTTTTATACTTGACACCCAGCCGCTTTTGCCAAACTTTATCTCCACAGATTGGACGAAACCTTTTTAGAAATGAGGTATCAAATACAGAAGTATCCGGACTGAATGAGGTATTTTTGTATATTGCGTCCAAATTCATTTCAAGTATTATCTTACAATGTATCTTACGGGTAACTATCTCATTTCAGATAGAACAGGTAATTGATAAGAATTCCAAATCAGGACTCAAAAAAATCATTAAGAAAAGCCCGGCTCAAGCTGAAATTAATCAAGCGCCGACAATTGACGAACCACCAGCACCGCACGTTGGAAGGAACCAAGTGCCCTCGCCAAATTTCAACGATTCAGTAATAAATTACATTACCTGGAACCATACAATTTCACATATATAATTATTAGCAATTCAGTCCACATATATGTTTTTTTTTCAGACGCGTTGCGACATTTGCGAAAGACCTGGTGGGTTATGTTATTGGCAGCACGCTGGTGATTCTGGCAAGTCATTTGCTGTATTTTTCAGGACTGGATTTGTCAGACGTTTGGTGAGAATGAAACTTAGTAACCAACCGCGCACATACTTTGTGTAAATAACAGACATATTTGTGCAGGTACTAAGCGAGGAGTTCAGCACCAACTTCAGAAGTTTGGTCGCCCCATTAGTTAGAATCACATTACCTAGTGGTGTATTTTACGACGTAAACACTCAAAAAAGGGATGGGCTGTACGTTCTTGAAGCTGGGTGGGATTTGCTTGCCCGCGAGCAGAATTTGCGTCGCGGAGAGTTTGGGGTTTTCACATACCAAGCTTGTGACAAGATTTTGCTGCGTTTGTTTAGACGTGGAGGAGGTGAAAAGTATGGTTCATTTGTCTCGCCGGGCAGACGCGTCAGCGATGCAGTTGGTACGCTCTATAAATTAGTCCACATTAATCCCTATTGCTATCAATGGTTGCATCCTCCAAACTAATATTTATTGAATTATCCAGACAAGGAGTCTTTGATCCCCCCGCCAACGAACCAGCTGGTGTGGTCTCGCAACCTTCGCAAGGGCAAAGTAAAGCAATGCATGGAAGGTCTGCCTGGGCCTGGTTTTGTCGCTGGGCCAACTTACATTACAAGGATCACGTCAACTTGTGTCAATAGGGGGGTTTTGGTTAGTGCTAGTTATCTCATTAGCACCTGATTTAGCCATACATGCTTTATTTATTTTTGCTTACCTTTTTTACATTTTTACAGCATTTTAACAAGGAGTTCACTTCATCTTTCCTCGTTGGAGGACCAAGAGATCTGGTGTTTATTTCAGACCACTCTAGTCGGGTTTTCAATGCTCGTGTCATTATAGACAGTGATGGCAAGGGGCGCGTATCATCTGGTTGGATGGGCGTTGTGAAAGACAAGGGCATCGAGACTGATGACATTTGCGCCTTCACACTTAAGAAAACCACCGGTGGTTCCGCCTTCAAGGTGGAAGTTGCTAGGATATGAATAATTTGTTGTTTACCAAATTTCAGTCTGTGGTTGTCTAGTTATGTGCAATATACGGCACTGTATGTTGATCACATAGCTACTCTCTTCGTTGAATAAAAAAACGATGTGTCTTTTCCATTAACAAATTTATTGCCACAATTGAAAACTCCCAAATAAATAATTTACATTTACACATTCAAGTGAAAATAAACATCGCAGTACCATCTCTTTTCAGATTCTTGCAACGAAGGTATTAACTAGCTTTGATCATACATGAAACAGTTCGAATTTTTCCCATTTATCTCCTTCACATATCAACTGGTGCCAGTTGCCACCATTTTGCATACACAAACTTATTTCTTTTATTTGTCGATGTTAGATTCATCTACTTCAAATAAGATGTTCGATTCATCTACTTAAAAGAAATACAATACCACTTATTTATATTAATTTTACTCTAATAAAAGACTAACCACATAATCGTTTTTACCAACTGTGGTTAACTTGTCTTCTGGCATGATTGGTATTACTTGTTGTTGACACGAACCACTTTTTTAATATCGTGCAGAACTATTAACCTATACCGCAGGATTCAGGCCCAATCTTATATTAGGCCCATCACATCGGAGTCGGGAATTATGTTCGTCGTTTCAAAAATGTACTCATGCACTTCAAAACACAACACAATACCTTTTATTCGGAAACAGAGACTGAAATACAACATCCACACAGTGACTAACAAATAACATCTAGGATATGAAAAACATGCGACAGGTGCCAAAGACAAACGAGTTGATACACTACTGAACACAATGTCTCAGTCCTCTGGTACAGCATTGACAAAGACATACCAACTTAGGCTCTTGGTTGATCGCCACGCTCCACTGCACCGTTCTCTGGGCATGTAGACGTAGCTGGTTCCCCAGGACCCAAGACAACTGGACGGTGGGCACGAGATGGTTCTGTACGCCAGTTTGGCTGGAGCTCGCCGTCCACATAGACCCTGTAATGGCGAATAGTTGGAATGGGAGGTGCAAACATCTCGGTACAGCGTCCTGCAGTGTAGATTTGCCACTGGTTCCGAGGCTCTGGTATGGAAGCGCGAAGCCTCTCGAGTGCTTCGGCCTCGTCGTTGTCCTCATAGATGATGATGTCTAACCAAGATCCGCACGACACAGGAATGCCGTAGAACCCTGCAGGTAAGTTCAGCACGTCAACATAGCAGCAAACTGGGTCAGCAACATCTAGCCTCGGAAGAGTAGTCGTCTCAACGTTGCCACCCTGAAATAATACGATGATTTAGTAACAGTATCAGGATCAAGCGCGGAGATCAAAAGAGAAGGAAAAAATCAACTGATTACTTACATTAGCATTGACGCCATTCTCTCTTGCCATCTCCGAAGCAGAACCCTCTAGTGGGAAAGGTAAATTTCTTTGGTGAGCTCAATAGATGTGTCGTGTTTTGCCCCAAGAGCCATGCTCCTCCTTTTTATAGCCCAGGCAAAGGAGGATGAGATGGAAGCCAGCCAAATATTAGCCAATCCAAAAAGAAAATGTAATTATTATACTCCAAGCGCACAAATATAATTTTAAAAACTAGATATATACAGTAATGGAAAACCAAGGTATAGCTTTTCCCGGATTCGTGGGCAGTACTTTCTGCCTTGCACCATCATATCCTCGCTGTACAATTGCAGACCACCATCTCGTCCGGTGGATATCAGGTTGCTAGCACCATCATACTTTTTGGTTCTGGTAGTGGCGCCACTACATGTACCACGTACAACGGCAGACGGGTGTCCTGCCGTCTCTCATAGTTCCATTCCATACACAAAGCAAAATATATCCAGGGCATTCCATACAAGTTAAGCGAACCCAGTCTCTTCCCCAGCCTTTCTCCAACCAAAGCTCATGTCTTGCTTTGTATGTGTGCTAGTGGCTTGCGCCTCCATTAGTGCTTTAGCTGCAGCTGGTGGTCGTCTTGCTGATCTTCCTCATGCAGCCGCGCAGTTTGCTTGCTTGTTTCTTCTCCTACATTACTGTGCCCTTGCAGCAGATCAAGAGACATGTCATACAGATAGATTACGATACATACGCATCGCTTGGTTCCTCGTTTTTATTCTCACTAGTCTTCTGTGTTTGAGGATTCAGGAGCTCTTTGGACTCCCGTTTGCAGCATTGACTTGGGCATTAAGTGCAGCTGTGGAGATTGCAGGAATGGTGGCAATCCTGCTTGTCAAGCCGAAAGTATCCATCAACAGTGAGCCCGGACAGCCTTAGTTCATCTATTTAGTTCATATGTATTGGTGTTTCTTGGATAGTTAGCCGGTTTCATGTACCTTGTAACAATTTAGTGCCCTATCATTCCATGTAAGCATCTTCGATGCATTTATCGTTGAAGAAATCGTGTGACCATTTATATAATTGTCCATAATATCAGTACGATGCATTATTAGAGGTAAACGGATAATCATCCTTCTAACAAAACTATAATTAAATCTACACTGAAACTTATCACATGCGTAGATTTATCTACTTTTTTCAAGTATTGAAACGCTCGCCTTTTTAGAATCAGCACCCATACGTTAGCCTGTACATGCACGGTGTGGAAACAGACTTTTCATTTTCAGCTGGATTCGCGCCCTACTTTTACATTGTCTCAATCGCCGAAAGGCTACGAAACGGAGTTGTTTAGTTTTTTGTACGTTGGACTCAGTTAGTCCTAAAGGTCAAAACGTTATCGAGTGCTCTTTGGAAGTGGGGGCTAGTTTGGATTGAGCCCTGCCGAATCTGCCTGGTTCAGGTGTTGTTCTCAGCCGTCCGATTTTGGACGCCTGAGGTCACGATGCATGCCTGACGGGCGAGCTGCCTGACTAGCCCTGAATGCAGTGAACTTTTTTGCCACCCTAGTTTGAATCACTCAAAAATAACACAAACATACATTGATATATAAAAGTCTTGACATAATACAGACCGTATTACATCACATTAACACACACTGCAGGATTTAGCATGCACCGAGGAAAGCAAATTATTGGGGAGGAAACAACACTAGGACATGGTAACTCTAGTCTCCTAACACTCTGCTCCAAGTACGATCACTATGGCCACGCCGGTCAAGTGCACGAATACCGCCATGGTCCACAAAACAGCCATCACGACAGGTGCATAATCAGGCACCAGCTTGAAAAACACATATTGCAACTGCATCATATAGTGCACGGTTAGAACCACACTTACCAAGCACATGCGACGAACATAGCCCAAATGCTCATCACGGCGACCAACACTGGCCTTTGCAAGATCCTTGTATCTTATAATCATGAAAACAAGGATGTAAGACACTATAGCATTTGCAAGCTCTTGGAAGGTTCCGGTAATACCGACGTATGTAATTGTTGTAAAAGCAATTAGCATGCTCAGGATGCAAGCCATTTCTACTTGGTAAATTCAATTATATGCCAGGTCCTCGTTTTATAGTTAGGCAAGCAGGCCAAGCTCACAACCAGACGAGAAGCACAGTGTTCAAGGATTCTCTGAACAGTCCACATGCCATTTCCTAGCAACCGCTGCACTAGTGGTGCTGGCTACAATTCCACCAGGTTCGACACCCAACGCGCGATAGGTTTCTGATGTATTCGAATCTTTATGTCATCTCATCCTTGTCTTTTCACGAACCTTTCACGTGAATACACAGCTTTACCATGGACATGTCATTCACACGGATCCAACACCATAGTTAAATGTGACGCATCTAGCTCTCCTTCCATAGCATATCAGAGAAGCTCCTTCACTCTACTCCCATCACACGCAGCATCATTTTGCTGGTAAGATTAGCTACATAGTTTTGACAAGTTTTCATCCACATTTGCATTTACAGGTTCTCACAAGCATTCGTTTTATGTGTAGGCAAGATGGCTTGGTACGTGGTGTACCGTGGAAGGGAACCTGGTATTTACGGTGATTGGTTTTCTTGCTCTAAGCAGGTATCTGGTTTCAAGAACAATTGCTATGAGAGCTTTCACTCCCTGGATGAAGCCGAGAAAGCGTACGCGCGTTTCTTCAGTCTAGGGTCTACAACTCCACCAGCAGTCCCCTCGCAAAAAATAAAAACTCCACCAGCAGTTAGCACATCTCAAATCACTTGCAAGGATATCATCTTAGTGGTCATGTTTGTAACTATTTTCCTCCTTGGTCTCCATGTCCTCGCACGTTGATGATGTGCTATTCAAAATAATAGCATGCTATCCCACCCAATCTATCTGAATCCCTGTAAAATAAGTCAAGTGCTATGTCGACCCCCCCTTCCTTTTTAATATTCAGCATCCATTTTAGTTTATTTGAGCAAGTAATGATCTGTCACGCAGCATCAACTACTGCTTACTATGTATTATGAGTCGTTGTTTTGTGTTCCAGTATTCAATAAAATGTCGTTGCGTTTTGGCTTCATGACATTCTTAAGGAAGCGACGCACATACATTGACAACATGGGTTCTACCGAAACAACTTTTATTTAAAAGTGTATTACATTCTCACTGCAATACACTTGAAACATTCTACAGATAGCCATATTCCAAACAAGAATCGCTAGATACTAATATGGTGCCCACCACATCACGGCAGCATCCTTCTTGACGGCTTTCTCGACCTCTTCCAACTTGGTTAAACACATCCCTCTTGCTCGGAGATCGTTCACACTTTCTGATGCACCCTGCACAAATCACATTAAAACCAATCAAGTCTACGAAACGATGACTAGTCAAGCTTCAATATCAGATCATCATGCATTTCGTTTACCTGCAGGCCCATGCTTAAATACCAGTTTGGTTGTTCACATAAATCCTTCACCCACATTCAGAAATGTCAGGTTCTTTTCAAAAAAAAAAACACATACATATGAACACTAGAAGAGATACAAACCGATAGCTGCTTGTGCAGGAAATTAATGTACTCTATCGTAGCGTCAAGAACAGTTGATGTGTCGGTCTGTGTATGCAATATATTTAGCAAACAATGACCAAATACTATATCTATATGATTTTATATGGTGTGCTTTACCTTTGAGAGGGGACAAACAATACGGTGCAGAGCTCCAATCTTGTCTACCATTCTTACCCTTTTCTGTTTCAAATACCAAAATCAAAAGTTACAAATCAGGCAATGGTTTCGGATTGTTCGCACTCAGAAATACCTTGTTTGGACGTGAAGATGATGCCTTTGCCACTTTTCTTTTCTTTGCTGCCTTCTCATCAGCAAGCTTTATTTCTTCAGTACCATCCATGCCTTCGTCACAAGAAAGTTCATCTATCTGCATGTTCTCCATACAAGCCATATGACTATCAGCGCCTGGTTCAACAGCCGTAGGATTTTCGTTGCTGTTGCCCTCAATCTCGTTGCAGCACGGGACTCCGTCGATGTGCTTTAAGCTGTCCCACTTAACTATATCTTCCTCGGACCGGCCCAATTGAATCTCACCCGTGCCCAAAGAGTTGGGCTCCAAGCCCATGAACCATTCAGTTGTAGCTGGAGCAATAGTCGAGCGATCCCTGAAAAAACAATTATGAGGCCCAATATGCGAATTAATTATAACACAATGACACTTTTGCTACTTACAGATTCATGACGACCGCGCCATTGGTATCCAGTTGTGTAGAGCCATACGTGTTCATAAATTCTTCCCACGTATGTGTATCTACTGTAGCTACATCATGATGAAGCATATCTTGGTTAAAATGCGGACCAATGACTTCATCAAGAGGAGTGATATTTGCTGTCTGGACTCCTAATGATATAAATGTATCATTGTTCTGGCCTATTGGAGGTTGGACAATACTTTCGGTTGTTTCAAAAATATTTGTCAGCACCAATTCATGGAGGTCCATTGTAATCAGATTGGAGTTCTCAAGAGCCCCGGTATCCAAATGCTTTCTATTTATAATGAAGGAATCCAGACTTTCCATTGTATGGTAAAACGGTAATTTGCAGCCGCCGCCCTGACATTTGTGCCACGACAAAATATATGATCGCCTGTGGCCGCCACCAACACAACATTCCAACCAAAGTTATCATTAGGCCTATATCATCCTCGCATGCCGCGTTATAGATCGTAGGGTGTCGTTACTCGTCCTCCGAAATCCAATATGCTATTTTGCAATCATGATGCTCGCAACCAAAGTTAATATTGCACACAACAGCATCACGTCGGCATCTTACTTTGAAACTACGTGCGTCAACGTATTTTTTATAAACGAAACAATGGTTACTAGATTTCCATTAGTGGAAGCAGCATCCCGACCACCATGTATGTGGATTGTGTCTGTTTTTCTGTACACAGGAAAAGAGTTCCCTTTATAAGTAGCTGCTAAAAGAGGCCAAGACGCACCATCACAATCTCTATTGTAGGTAGCACATCATGGAGTTCGAACAGGATGGCATTACGCAAGTCTACGACTCGAAAATAGTTGATAGATCGGATCCACAACGCGTCACACCAAAGAAGGTTTGTCAAAGTAAAAACAACATGAACTCCCACGTTGCAAAATCCCCGCTGTTCTTATGTTTTCCATGTGCAGCGTGTATTCGAGCCATGCAGGGACAACATGTGTCTTCCATGTACATGTAAAATACTCAAAGACTCGTACGGGTTGGCACCTATCACCGAAGCCCCTCTGATTCAGGGTCGTCGTCCATCTGCTGTAAGATTTTGTAATGTTAAGTTATCATTTAATTGTCGAGCACCAGCACAGTTTAATAATATTGGAATACAGGTTCGTCTGGTTGGCAGGGCTTTATCAAAGACAATTTACGAAAGCAGTTGCAATTTTGTGTTGGACGATGGAACAGGTAGCAACTCAGTTCGCTACAACTTCAATGGCGAGCCAGGAGATGAAGAAGTCAGAAGCATAGGGTAAATGAATCAATTCAGCATTATTTATATGCCAGAATTTATAGTAAATCCACTCACCAACAGGGAAGGCGTGTATGTCAACCTAGTTGGTCGTCCGGATCAAAGCCATGGTGCCATTACTATAACGGCCTTCGTTATAAGGTACGTCTGCCAAAAATTGACTCAACCATTGCACGATAATATAACATAGTGTTCACTCGTACAGGCTCGTCAATGACTTCAACTTTATAACATATCACTTCATCGAGGTTATTCACAACTACCTCACTAGCAACCCCACAACTACCTCACTAGCAACCACAACAAGGTATTGATGTTTTTAAATTTATTATCTAAACGTTTTTGTTTTTACTAACTTTGAATCTGCACAGGATGGAAGCAGTTTAACAATTGGACCAGGAAAAAAATTGATATCACCTGCCTTAGTTACAACAACAAAGGAAAACAAGCAAGCAGTTGAAACAGAAACAGTTCAAAATGTATCTGGTTTTGGAAATACACTCACTGAACCAACTACCACTGTGGTCACTTCTGAATTGAATAGGCATGACGAATTCAAAGAGTCAAATCCGAATCCTGACCACTCGGTCGCCACTCAAATCAACAGTTCAGCCAGACACAACAACAATACGCCAGTTGGCTCGATCGAGGCATCTGTTTATCATGATCTAAACACGCGCGTCTTAGCAGCATTACGACAGAAGAATGCTCGGTAAGTCAACTTCAATCTGCAACTGTGCTATATTTTCTAGACATTCATTCTATATAATTAAAGACTAACGCAGGGATTCTGAGGACGGAGCGCCAATTTCGCTTATTGTCGAAATACTGGGAGTTCCGGAACCAGAGGTTCGGGTCGCGCTTAACTCCTTGATTGATTTTGGAGAAGTCTATTCAACCTTTGATGATAATCACTTCAGGGCAACTTCCTTAGAATAGGGAAGTTTTTCAACATTATGAAAAAACAATGTACTATGTATTGTACTTTGCCTTTTGGAAACAAGCCTCTTGAATAATCTTGAATTAAATCGTTTCTGGATGATAAAATCACAAGATTTAACCAGCAAGCACAATAACAACATACAATCTAGAAAAACACTGCAAACCCAAAAAAATGGCTGAAGTCAAGATAGTAAGTAGACTTCAAGCTCAACGTCACCACAATTCTTGTGAAGTTTGAAAGCACATATGTCACCTTCTGTCAGTCTATTCTTTCGCACAAAACTCTGCCACCCTTTACATATACGGGCAACCTCATCATTCCCCATAGTCATCTTACCCTTCGTAAAATCACTGCACCCTTGCATCCTTATGTACACTTTAGTGTTACTCCTTGGAGCAAATTCAGCAGAGAACTCTCTTCTGAAATACTGCACAGCAACTTGTGTTAGACATCTCATAAACATGCTTAAAGTACAGGAAACATTTGCACGTACTAACCAGCATTCCTTTCCTTGTGCTCGTATGGTTCAGCTTACAAATGTAAACAGCACCCCCATCCATTCTATCCGTCAACTGACGAACCATTTTCTTCATTCTGTGACTCACTATCAACCTTTTTGCATACACAACCCTAACTGCACGATTTTTGGCAAGAACTGTACCGGGAGGAATTGTCATTTTATTTAGAAGAAACTCACGGATCACATTTTTTTACTATGAAACAAAAACTGACCTTTTCCATGATCATCCGTTTCATTCTTCTCTAACGGTGGTAGAAGCTCGAACCCATCATTGTTGAAAAAACTAGCACTTATACGGCTATCGTTGCCCAGCTTAAAGAACACCAAATCACCAGCTTTTGCTCGAACGGCTGACATTATTACATACCAGCCTGATCCGAGGCTTAGATTTGTACCTGTTTCATACACCTCAACTCGTCATTCAACACCATCTGATAGAATCACTCCAACTATCCTACCTTGGTGCCCATCGAAAATCTTCGCAGTTTCAGCATCCAGATCCTACAGTTCAGCTGGTCTCGAATTAGAACCAAAACATACTGGCAAAAACCAATATACAGGACTAGAGAGAAATTACAATTTTAAGGCCACAGTCTCGGCCGAGCCTCTGGCAAGAGGTAATCCCTCGAATCTGCCCCTCAACCTGCAAGATCCGCTTCAGAATATCAAAATCGAAGAACTAGAGCACATAAAAAGAACAAGTCAAAGCCCTTACCACTCCGCGCATGACGTTACATCCGTCTGTTCGATTCGATTGACTCATTTTTCACGGACTCTCACTACGATTTTCAGAGACGGGACACAAGACAGCGTTTAGATCTTGCAAATTAACTATTCTCAACTGCCAGACTCTAGGACCTAACTTGGCAACCTATCTCTTCCTGAGCTCATTCCTCACAGGCGCCGCCGCCCGCGACGACGAGTCTCCGTTGGTGCTCGGAAGACGGCGAACAGTACCGTAAGAGATTATGGACCGGGCCACCCACGCTCATATGGTGCATTCCAGTTGGACGACAGCGGAAAAAGCGAACATTTTTCCATCGATGTAGACATATACATGGCCCATATGCCTGGCCCATGATTGGATCTTCGATTAACCAGGGAAATACAATATCCCCTAAAAAAAACCCAGGGAAATACAATATTACATAGTACCTTATTCCAAACAATACACTCCAACAGACAACTACTAAAACGATTATTTCTAGTTAAACGGACCTTGTCCGTCTGCCACCAGACAATGTGTACACCTAGGAGTCGTTACGTATGAACGACCACTAGGAGTCGTTATTGTAACAAGGCCCATTGAATCGCTTGAAATTTTTGTCGAAAATTTAGGAGGTATAGGCTGAAAGCACCATACTGACCGTTAGACATTACAACCATGCAACAGGAAAGGTATATAGTATTTACCATTATGATTTCTCACAATCTTACCATGACATCAGTCATTGTAGAAGTAAACGCTACAGCATACATGTCACGAGCAGAGGAATGCATGCGTGAGGTCGCCTCCATGCTTTCCTGCACTTAGTCAAATTTGTAAACGCGAACAATAAATACATTTAGATGCTTAATCACATACCCCAATAATGTTCACTGAAGCAGCAACCACAGTATCATCTTCATTCTTCTCCATGCATGAGCTCCTCCTCTCTAAAGAGCTTGATGACATATCTGAATGGCAACGTGTAAGCTGGAGATAATGAGATATTTGGTGGATGTTTCTTCTCCAGCCCACTTCGTATATTTATGTAGCAATCCTCGAGCGGGAAATGAAGAAACCCGCCTGTCGAAAACATTTGAATTTGTTCTCTTTTTACCAGCACGCGCATGATCAGTTCCTGACAGAATATGCGTGCCCTGGCTTGAAAGCAGTAGTGGAAGCACTACTATTTCCACTACGCTGGTCTGATCCTTCCTCTTGTTTCCTTCCACCGCATGTAACGCCAACTTAAATGTGAAGCAAGTTATTCTTCGCCCCACAATAGCATGGATTCTACTTATGTGCGATTTGCAGTATTTCTCGTTGTCTTCGCACCTTTGCATGCTATATGCAATGTACAAAAAGGATTTCAATGCGTTGCCTTCAGGAGGATAGTATGACTTCTGAAGCGAGTATATGTTATCTTTTTTTTCTGTACATGGAGTCCTAACAACATATTCAAATAAAGGCCACTCTATCGTTTATATAGGCGATCCAGATTGTATTTGGAATCACAGTAGACAGCAATGCAAGTAAAACGCTCACACACATAAAAAATACTCACCATACATTGATGTTTTTATTTTTTTCTGGGCAGGACTTACTCCCAATCTTCATTATAACACATCAACAATTATGACGTCATAGATAGGCGGGATGAAGGATAGGCATTAATAATGACATGAAGATGTAGTGCTTATGTCACCATTTTGTTCTATACAATCTAATAGGACTAGTACAATAATGCCACGTCAAGAATTTATACACGCTGCAACACTGTACCAATACAGTCCCCTCGTACATTTACTTCCATCATGTATCGACAAATGTCACATGTCCATGAGACCTTCTTTGTACCGATGCCAATAGCCAACTGTTTCTTTCGTATTTAGCACTTTTTCATAATTTTGGAAAATACGCAGCGGCCCAAATGGTGGTTTGGGCAATCTCAATATTGGTGAAAAGCAGTCCATAGTGAAAAAAAAATATCATTGTCGCTATGCGGTCAGTTTACAGGGAGGCTAAAACAAAAGTCATCGGTAAGCATATGAATTGTCTGTAAAGAATAAACAAACATTCCATCTTTTTCCTTGCTCTCTCTTCTAGACTGGAAAAGTGGCATGTGGACTGCTTTAACATTGTGAAGCTGTCCGTAATTAAAGTCTACTAGCCGTGGACCTCACTCGTATGACTGGTTTTGGAAGCAACATTGTTGTCGCTCTTACGAGTTGTACTCTTCCTTACCAATAACTTTTTAAACCCATTGGTTAGTTTGGGTTTTAAAGAATGACACGAACTTTTTTTTGGCTGCAGTATGTAGAGGAAATCCCAACAAATTTAGCTCTCACTGAACTTTGAACACAGCTACGCTAGTAACCAGTGGACTTTCCAGTGGACTTTCCAACACTATATACAGGTTACGAGGCATTCGATTGTGGGTACTAGCGCTGGCCTACGAGCGAGTGAGCTATAGGTATCTATAATTCCAAACATTTGTTTACGGTCCTCTACCCGATGCAGTAGCAAGCATATCTCCAACTTGGATCTCTTGAGGCGGATCGTGGGCGGCTTACCACGGTCGACAACGACAGGAGCTGCAGTCCTTTTTGCACCGTGTCACGCATCGACCTGCATGCAATCGATAGTCTAGCTGACCAGTCGGTTGGCTCTCTACACGAGGCACCAGCGACGTGCGATTACACAGAAACACGTTGTCTTTACTTCAAGCAACACAAGACTTCCCTGACAGTTCTCACAACATTTATGCTCTGCTCGACGCGGTTATTGCTACTGCCAACTTGAGAAGCAATGCCATCCAATAGTTTCAACCATAGCTCTAGTTCTCGAGCACAAATGGAAGTCTCAATCCCTGTGGAGATCGAAGCGCCTGATCCATCATTAGCCACAAAATTTTACAGATTCATGGACTTAGATTGTCCTGAACACTCGAGGGGCAGCCGATTCACCACCAACTTCAGCATAAAAAAAATACAAGATTACGCGAAGCTACTCAAGCCTCACCATCGCCTTTTCATCTCAAGTCTTGGTTTTGGGTTCTTGTTGTCTCTGCAGGAGTTTGTGAGATTTGACAGGAACCATGTTGCACGGATTTTAAGCAACATGGATCCGGAGTCTTGTTCTTTGAGGTCCGGGAGTGGACAGATCTCTCGTATCTCAAGAGCTAATGTGGCCGCCATGACTGGACTTCCAAATGGTCGGCGACGGGTCACTGAGTATTCCAACGAGAAGCAAGCCGAAGCGTTCACGGCGATCGCATCTCAAGTCGTGAAACGAAGATCTGCTACATACATCTCTGTAGATGATTTGTCATCTGCAATTGTAGCTGCCGTGAAGGAGGAGCCTTCATTGCAATCGCTGACGAAGGTTGCATTGTGCTTCATCGGTTTGGCAACGACGTTCTTCTTCTCGCCACCAAGCGGGCAGCCTGACAAAGTGAATCCTTGCATATACGTTCCTTTATCTGACATGAATGAGATCAAGAAGTACGACTGGTGTGGATTCTTGCTCAAAGAGTTTGTCAGTTCTGCCCACAGTGTTCGGAGAAGTTTGGACAAGAATATTTCCAACATCCGCATCCGCGGGTGTTTGGTTCTGCTAGAGGTACTAGCATTTTTTAGTTATTATTCTGATTCGCAATGAGTTTCGCTTGTATGATAGATCGACATATAAATTTTTTTTAGCATTTTACTAATTTTCTTTTTTATATACAGTGCTTGTACCTTGAAAGAACTGCTGCATTCCCACCAGAACTCAGGATTGTACCCTCACCTAGGATGAACGCTATTTCTTCAGCACTTGTGAAAAGGCTAGTACACGACGATGTAAAGTACATGTGTGCCAGTAGTAAGAGGGAGCTTGAGTACGGGAAACTGAAGGTCATCTCTTCTATCTTTTTCGCCTGCCACAAAAATAAACTGCTCCGTTTAAGTGATGTTGATGGCAAATGTTTTATTTTACAGTTCCTCGACGGGTACGAGGGAGATGAAATAGTAGCACAAAACGACTTTGATGCGGCTTCAGCGTCAGATCAACCTATTGAGGGCCAACAATCAAATGCCAATGAAATATCGGCTGTTGAATCTTCAATGGGTTTAGGACAGAATAGCTCGTCACCACTCAGGACAGCAGATTCTTGCACAATAAGCTGCCATTCACCTTATCCAAGCAAATTTCATGGCTCCGGTTCAGATGCGCCGGTGTGCAGCAAGGTATTCTCTTTATTAAAGACATGATCTCACGTATATTGCACACATCTGACAAAAAAAAAGACTGTTTTGCAGACATCGTTCGCTGGTTGTGTAACAAGCCCCGGCAATGCAGCTGATTCAGAAGCACCACCAACAATAATTGAGTCAAGCCCAACAAGAGATGATGAAAAATGTTTCACTCATTTTGATCTGAACGTTGCTATTCCTTGGGATGAGATGAAAGGTATCATCTGTTTCTAAATCGACCTGCACAACTATCCCCTTTAGATACTGCATAAATTCTTTGAAAATTGGAATACAACTTCCACTGACCATGTCTCATTTGCAGATCTAACACCTGCAGCTACAATAGTTGGAGATCAAAACTTTGATTCTAGCATTGCTGTGTCTGAAAATGGTTCTGGTTACGCACAAGCAGTCAGACGCCGCAAAAAACCCGTCGGGAATGGTAAGTTGCAGCACATCTCTCACCTCACATAATTGATTGTATATATAAGAATTGTTGCACACTGGCAAATCAACAAATAATGTCTTTTATACTATGCAAGATGCATACAAGGCTGGAAGCTCCAGAAATGCTGAACCGCTGATAGGGATGAAAGGTTAAATCTATCAGAGTCATACAGTTGCATCTACATATTTTTCACTACTGATGTTTTCAAACTTACCGTGCACTTGACACAGTTCCAGGGCCAGCAAACGAATGGGCCACAATAGACCCTTCTATCATTTTAGAGTCATCGCCTCTTTATGGTCCTTTTTGCCCAAACTTTTTTAGCTGCAGGACCCCAGCTAAAGGAGTGTGCCAGTCACCTGGACTGACCTTCCCTGAAGCTGATCTTGAACTAACCCTTGCTAGCCCAATAATGGGAAACTTTTCAACACCTGAAAGTAGCAGGTCAGCTGGCAAGCGCAAGATTGGTAAGTATCTTAACTTCCATGTCAGCGTTATTTTAAATATATTTCCTGCGTCCAGCAATACTCTAATTACACTACACACTCATGTGCAGAGCATTTAGCTGCTTACACACCCAACAAGGGTCCCTTCCTATCGAAGAAGACTGCCATCATTCCCAATCTCCCACCTGGTTAGTTGCGACACTATTTATCCATCTAAATCGTTACTGTCTTGTATGAGGTTCTAAAATTATAAATCAATTTCAGCACACCCTATGTGTCCTGCCAATGGAGCCCATGCTCTTCATGGATGGGCACCCTATTGGTTTGGTGAATTATATGAGCCATATCCAGGGTCAGCGACAAGAAAGCTTTTCATATGGATTATGTTTACAGCGAAGAACCAGGACCTCAGAAGGTGAGCATTTTCCTGAAATCAAATGCAACACTAAATAACGTAAATACGTGGATTACGTCGCTCCAAACAACTTACTCAATTTTACTCCTCAATTTTATTTGTACCAGGAATGGTATTGACCTTCATCGACCATTCCGGGCAAAGATCCAAGTTAATGATATAAAGGAGCAGATATGCCACAATGAGTATGTCAGTGTATCAATGTGCAGCGCGATTTTTGTCATGTTCCAAGAGCTTGAACTGAAGTTACATGCCGATAAAAATACAGCTGTGTGGCGCCACTATCTAGTTGCTGAATGGGCTGTAAGTGATCCAAATACAAGCATATTATCCATACGTTCGCAAATACATACTTACACCTTATTCAGTCTAATTTCCTTCTGCATAATTCTATAGCAAATAGTCCTTAGTGCCACGGACAACTCATACATATCAAGTGTCGCACCAGCATTTAAAGGAGACCATTTCGCTCATGATCCTTGCAGATGCCAGATGGTAAATAATGGTTCATACAGAATCAATTTATAGGTTAAATTAACATGTTTATATAAATTCACATAAACATTGTTTTATCACCAGATTGTTGCTCCTGTCTTCGTCCTTGGATGTTGGACTGCATATGTATTTGACTATGAGAAGCGGAAAGTTACTGTCATACACCCTTCGATGGACATGTACGCTAAAGAAAAAGTTCTCGCCATGCATAATGAAATATATCCAATTCTGCTGCGCGGCCTTTTCAACTGCATGTTCACCATCTGCCATGATGTACTTGAAGTAACTCAAGAGTGGAAAATGAACATTGTTTCACCTCCAGGTCCTAAGTTCAGGTTGCTCCCTATTCTCAAAATACAAATAGGTTCCAACAAATTGCTCGATTGTTGACTCTTTTTTTTTTCTTACAAAGGAAGGACAACGGTCTGGCCATGACCTACTATGCCAGATACTTTGATGGAACCGATGTTGCTCCTCAGCTAACAGATGTAAGCACCTATAGTGTTAAAAATCTTCCCTTCTATACACGCTTCTAACTATATTTTGATTACAACCAACAGGAGAGGCTTCTGAAGCACAAGGAAGACGTCTGCTATGGTGTGATGACAATGCCGGCGAACAAAGTTCGTCGCCCTCTCTACTGGTAGAAATGGTTGCGTTGTGTTGAAATGCTCTAGTTTGAGCCATTTTGCGACCCATATGTATCCTTGAAACTCTATCTATCCCATTACGCAGGCAATATGTAACGAGACCTTATATGTAATTTCGTTACAATTGGCTTAAAGTTAGTTACCTGCGGTCGAAATTCAGGTGCCAAGTGCAAGTTGTTTCGAATATCCAGTCTTATTATTGCATCAGTTCTGGAGCGATTTAGAAATCAGTTCAGTGACCTGTTATCCGGTTGAGTACACTAAACGAATTTGCTTCTAACAATTGCATGCAACATATACAATGCTGTTATAACATGCATATTAGTAACTTGAGCCAATGTTATCATAATATGGTACTTGTGCAAATGGATCAAGGCGGCACAAACAAAATAGCACAAGAAGTTTTATACATAAGCTCATCCGAAACAGCACATTAAAACTACCACATGATCTGATTCCTTAACAATTATTAAGTAGGCAGCAGCATCTACTATAAGACGCTGACAACCTAAGTTGTAGACAGACTGGTGACCTATTATGTCACGAACACAGGCAACTAACGTTGTTTCAGTTTCATGATGCTTAATCCAACTCATTAGCTCCTTTTTCGACCGCATGTCTGCCGGTTGTGTCCAACCTCCCCACAGGTGGTGCACCTGGCCATTCTTTTTGACGTGGTAGCTGACATTTCAAATTCACCACATTCTGGGTAACTAGCAGATTGCTCTTTGTAGCATTCAGATATTCCCTTTGTTTTTTTCGGTCAAACACCAAAGAAGTCTGTCCTTGACTTGAGACGAACAGTAGGTGGGCGGCCCTTTGCTTTCACTCTTTCAGGTGGTAACAGATCCTCAGTTGCTTGCCCCACAACATGCAATTCTCCCGATTCATCACAGTTATTGAGATCTATAAACCCTTGCATCTGATCATGTGGGAACGCTTTCGGTTGCACGGCGGAACATTCCCTCATCAACCTCACTGAATACTTGGCTTCGCTAATTGCTCGCATTGATGCATTGAAAGCTTCAGCACCGACATTAGATTCTTTCAGAAGATCCATTGCAGCTAGGTACAGAAGCTTCTTGCGCGTTTCAGGATCTTCTGTTCCCTTTGACCCTGCTCCAATAGAATTTGGATAGTCATTAGCGTCGCGTGCAGCCACCGTCCACCTCTTATGAATGTTCCCCGGCGGCAGAGTTGTTGCCCCGGCCCAACGTGAACAAGGACCTGTATAGACCAATATACATTTATATACAGTTAAGTAATTTGCAAATGGTACGTATATACATCGATAGCACGAATTACCTTGAGTATGTGCTGGCATGGCATCCCCATATGCTCAAACAGTCCACAATCGCAACTGTATTTAACCCCATTAGATTCTTCAGTAACAATATTGACGTCGTGATCGTCGTTGGTGTTTGGATCGGCAGTAAACTTCTTCACACGAAACACTCCAGAACGGATCCCTTGTTCGATGACATACAATCCAGAATGATAAAGCTCGTTAGAGAATTTGTCAAACATAACCCTTGTGTAGACTGATGCTGCACTCCATTCTATTGGCACACCAATCCTTATATGACGCCGTTTCTGCAAGGACATTCAAACTTCTTGTATCATTTTCTAATTTTGGTAATGCGCAACAAAGATTTACACACTCAATCTTACCTGGCGTGTTACATGGTTCTCCCTGTCTTCATCGGCACTCCTCGAGCGCAGCACTGCCTCATATTGGCTGACGAAAACATGCATCGGAGCAGAACGTGGAATGTAAGTCTTGAGCATATGGTTTGCACTCTCACTTCTCTGTGTACTTGTCATGCCACCACAAAAAACACCCTTGAAGTATGGTTTTGCCCACATTTCTCTATTTTCAAAAATCCTCTCAAGGTAATTGTTACCAACAAGATCATATTTGTGTATTAATTCCACCCAGTCGGTCTCGAACTTGTACGGGCACATGACATCAGTGACCAAAGAGTGAAAATCTCTCTTAAACCCACAGTACTTACTGTAAACTCCTCCAAGTTTCTCTTTAGCGTTTTTCAGCACATGCCACCTACACCACCTGTGCCTTGTACCTAGCATCGTTGTTTTAATTGCAGCCCCCATTGCAGCACATTGATCTGCAAAGTATTACAATTTAGCTAGTGAAACGTGGTACACGAACAAGCAGAGTAAAAAGAAAAAACTGTTACAATCTCGATTAACAAACCTGTCAGAATTGTTGTAGGTAACCTTCCCTGCATCATTGTAAGGAATGTGGAGAATGCCCACTCAAAACTTTCAACTGTCTCGGTTGTTAGAAGCACAGCACCAAATATTACAGATTGAAAGTGGTTATTCACTCCAACAAAAACTCCAAATGGATGATTGTGACGCTGAACAAAATGAGCTACGTACCACCCGTGATCTTCGCTACGCAGAAGCCTGACCATTGCCATGCATCCAGTTCTTTGTGTTGTATGTATCCCTTCTGGACTCCGGCCCTACAATATAGCAACCAGGTTAGTATGAATCGAGTTGAGTTTGTTTAGAACGTCAGGAAAGAACTTACAGCACACGCGCACACTATATCTTGTCGTGTCCGGTAATTAGCCAAGTTTGTTCGGCTCCGGCCGTATCTGATTCCAAAACCATTTTCCCACGAGTATAGATTGTAAAACTCGTAACCTTCTTCTGCTGAATCGAACGATGTCCCATCAGATGGCGTGAAAACGCTTCCAATTTGCTCGTTACCAGCTGAAAGACGCAATGCTCTGTTTACTGCGGTTTCTACAGACGGAGGTACTCTGCTGCTTGGCCCTGTTGTAGCTCGATTCCTGTCAACGGGAAAACAAACTGATTAGTAAGCTGAAAGTCTCATGGTTTTCAACGATCACCAAAGAATACAATACCTTCCAGGCAGCAAAAGAGGAACTGAATTCAGAGGTATGGGCTGCTGCAGGTTAGTAAGATCATCATCTATATGTTCCAACTGCGGCTGCTCATGGTGGAACTGATCCATTGGTGTAGCAAATATTATTTGCGTGAACTTGTTCTTTGCGATTTGCTTACGAGTACAAGGTAGTTCTTTAAATAGACTTGAGGGCAAGCGGGAACGAAGACTCACAGATCGTTTTGAAATATCAGTGATGCAGTTGTCTTCTCGACACGGCCCACTATCTCCGTAGTGGAGCGAAAGACCATGGGCATCGCCTGCACATAGATTCAAAAAAAAGGTGCCCATACCTATCGTATGCTAGGCTTATTACTGTTTATGTTACAGGATTATGACTTAACAGGTTTCGAAAACAGCACCAATCTCAAGGCACCTTTTTACATCAACGGTATACAGGTCGTGTGGGCATCAGAGCCCTCGCGCACCAAAACCGCTCTCCTAGACGATTTTTTTATTGTTCTTTGATTCCGTCGAATCGGGAGATCAGTTTTAGATGAGAAACAGAAATATGATTCATGACGACTTGCACAATCGAGAGATCAAATTTGTGTCGTGTTGTCGAATTTTTTTATTTCAATTAAGAATTGCACCCACGGAAAAGCTTGCTTGGTCCCCGTTTCTTATTGCCAATAGGGAATTCTGGCTGGTGGTGATGCTGATTGCCTGCCCTTGTACATCTTGGTTGCAGATTGCTGCTGTAACTTGGTGGGGCAGATTAGGAGAATGAAGGAGAGAACTGTGAAAGCAGACGTGGGAGATTTCGTGATCTTTTTCCCAGGTGATAATCCTGGATAAATTCCTTTCCTTTGTCTTATTGGTTCAGTTTTAGTCTGAAGCTATGAGAACAGAACCCATCATATTGACACGTTTTAGAGGGTTATAGGGTTCATTTATGAAAATCTTGTTACAACGAAAGTTATTGAGCTTTCAAAGACCTTTCCAACGAATATTTATTTGTACTTTTAAGTCAGATGCAGCTGGAGTTATGGAATTCCAAAGATCAGTCACCGTGTTGTTCTGCAGCTTTGCTTTTATACAATATCGAGTAGCAGATCGATGGCAATAGCTGCAGAATTTGAAATTTTCGTAGTTACAAAGTTGTAGAGCTCTCATTCCAATGAGTATTTATTCACGATTTTTCATCGAGTATAATGGAAGTTACATTCTGAATGTTACTATTGATGTACAATTCTGTTCTGTCAGATGACAGCTTCAGTGTTGAGTTTCAGTTTTGGCGAGACGTTTTACAATACCTTAAGAGGTTGAATCTGTCTTGAGAATAATGGAAATAGTGTAGTATGTTTCTTGATCTTCCATGGAGTACTTACACTCCCAGTTTCGCTTGATGGAGTGGGAGATATGAATTTTTGAAGTTGGGTATTTGACTCTTGAAATCACACCACGTCTGTTACTTTGTGGGCAGAATTAAAAATAGTAGATGATGAAATTTAATTATTCCTTGAATTCCAAAGTTGTAGATTATTCAATTTGGACGTTTTTAGATTATTTAATTGCTATCATTGCTTTTTACGGTTTTACTGTTGTGAAAAAAAAGTAGCAGTGTTCTTGTTCGGTGAGTTTTCATGTTATACATGCTCATCCTGTTCACTGCAAGATTAGAATCCTCAAAAATCAAACCTGAGATGACTTGCACAATTTTTGTGTACTGGTTAGTAATTCAAGATTCAAGGCTTTGCACAGATGTTGCCTATCTTTGTAGGGAGTAGGGATGAGTGAATTCTGATAGCCTTCCTCAACAATCACAGCTCTATGTTACCAGTTCAAGCCTTTTTTTTTTTTTTTGTTTTCCTGAAATCCTAACTTTTTTGTGCGCATTTAATAATATGTTTATATTGTAAATATCTCAGGTGATCTGCGCAACTTTTGTGCAAGTAAGATACTGACACGTGTAGGATTAATTGTTTTAAAGATGGGATTAAAAAGAGAGAAAAAAATATGATGAGTTTTAGATTAGACAATTTTTTATAGTCTTCAAATGGGTGTGGTAATTAGTCAGTAAAATAATTTGTTTTGCACCGTAGTTAAATAGCTTGAGGCTCCCACATCATGGTGGTGGTCTCGATGGCATGGGAGTGGTAGTCTGATCGGGCAGGAGGCACACTCGATGATGCTTGATGCCAGCTGTATGTGGAGATGATCCAGATGTCGCTGTGTGAGGCTACATGAGCCAAGGGAAGCCTGGGAGAGGTTGAGGTGTTGAGCTTTTCTATACCAGGCTAGAGCCGAAAGGGAGACCAAGCATGGTTCAACGACACATTCGCCAAACTTTTTGAGATGCTCAATGTTCCTGTCTTCTTGTCAACTCTCTAAGTTAATTACTCATGTATATATTCACACGAGATTTTTGTTTTCTCGTCCATTTAAAGTAGTCATGGTCCATGTTTCTTCATGACTGGAGCTATGTTAGTTTTGATATTAGATATTAGACTGTACGATGGTATGCTCTGTATTCTTCTCCTGCCTTGTTATCTAAATACTCGAAAGTGTGTTATCATCACTGAGTGACGAATTGAAATTGTTCGTCACCTGTGTAAATCATACTGATTTGCTACTAATCTTTATGTGATATGTTGAGTTGTCGCTATACGTTAGAACATCTAAAAGTTCATTTGACATAAAGCATTGTTTTTGAAAATAAAGTATTTGCATGAGGTTTCATGAATTATTCAACGGGTAAATCCGTAAGCAGCCCAGTAACTGTGACAGTCGACTTCCAAGGCCGAATCCGATACAAGCTATAGTAACACACAACAAAAGCCACTATGTGCCACTGAATTAACCACACTTTGACTAGGCGAATTCACTAGCAAGGATGCTTAATCATTTTCCCAAAAAACTTTGTGTGCAGGGTTGGTACAGTGGCTGGTGATATTTCTTTGGTATAGTCTATTCCGCGGTTTTCATAATTTCTTAGTTTGGCACTGGGTGGGGGGGCTACCGCGCTAGCTTAATTGCTTATGAGGTGCGAAGGAAAGATAAGGTTGCTATGACCATTATTGCTGCCATGAAATGTTGAATTAGAGGCTCTGTCCTCGCACGAATGTGCCTTTCATCCTTCCAAATAGAGGTCCGCATACATCATTTGCAGCATCACGTTCCAAGAACATTTTTGTGCAACTGTGCAAGCCACAGGGATTCACATGCACCGTCCTGCAGTATGGGAGGGCATGCTGTAGTGTAAGTTGTGTGCAATTGGGTTTTCAGATCGTTGCAGGAACCAAAACATCACAGCATTCCACGAGGCGGGCCCAGAAGAAGAAGCTCAGGACTCTGGGACGGATGCAGCCCAAGATGCGGAGGCCTTTTTAGGCCACATGTTCCCACCGCCAGCCCAGGCGGCCTTGCCGGCTCCTGTTCTTCCTCGTCCGGCACGGCAGCAAGCAGAGACAGCGCCGCGCCGTGGCCCTCGTGTGCGGGCGGTGTCGGCGGAGCCGTCTCGGAAGAGCGCGAGGCAGGCCAAGCTCAAGTCCATCGTCCCGGTGGCGCATCGGGCAACTCACCGCCTGATCCGCCTCCTTGACATGGCCGATGCTGACGAGCCAATCGGTGATGAAGCGATGAAGAAGTACACGGGATCCTACAAATCTCCGCTCCCGCGTAAGACGGTGCAGGCCATCAGGGCCATCACTCGTGTGGCAAATGGGGAGATCGCCAAGGCGACAGAAGCTCTAGCTGCGCATGAGCTTGCTGCGCAGGCTGAGGCGGCGTGAGCGCACAGCTCGCGGCAGTCACCATTTGTTCCCAATGTTAGCACAACCAATCGCAGTGTTCATCCAGCTTTGGTCTGGGTCATGTAGGATTGTTCTCGTTGCAATGTATGTGTCTCACGTGAGGGGTTCTGAGTTGAGGCACATATGGGCGTCCGTCAGTATCTGGATTCAGGCACAGCAGCTCAACCCGGCGTCCTGGCAAGCTGACCAAGCTGTGGCTGATTGGTTCAACAAGTTGACTGATGGGCCAAGCACGGATCGATGCAAAGGGCTAAGGTCAATGGTGATCATCGTCATATGGCCAATCTGGAGAGAAGGGAATGCGCGGGTGTTCGTGGGCAAGGAGAAGTCCAGCACGCGCATCATAACGGAGAGCAAGGAAGAAGCCTCACTATGGAGTGCGGCAGGTGCAAAGTGTCCTGCAGCGCTAGTTGTTAACCACTTTAACGAGTAATCTCCTTTGTAATTCGCCGGTTTAGCCCATGCTCCTAAACCTGGCGCCATGCTGTAAGTGCGCCTCGGGCGCATGAAACTCTATTTCTTCTTATAATGAAATGCCGGCAATGTACCGGGTCTTTCGAAAAAAAAAAAACATCACAGCATCACACTTGATGGAGAACCAGTGACAGCATGGCCCTTAACTCTAGACTTGAAAAAGGCAAAAGTACCTCAAATCAAACAGCCAACACTACTCACCTGCTCGGCAAACCTAGATAATAAGATAGCAAGTTCTTGATCCAATTAACACGTTGCTCCCATGCTTAATTAGTTGCTTGCATGTATGGGAGCTGAACTCATAGCTTTCGTTTCGTTAAAATCAGGCCTCCATCAGTACAAAAAAATAAATAAATCAGGCCTCCATACAAACAAACTGATATCACCAGAAACAACATTTTGGGCACAAGCCACAGTGCATGTGGATCTGCAGTGTGGCAGGTGTGTTGTGTGCAAGGACCGTGAGCCTCATGAGTAACTACACAAATGGAGGTTCAGATCTTGCAGAAATCAACAACTCCAGTGCACACTTTGATGGAACCAATAACGACATGAAGACATTTTATTACGGGAAAGCTAAAGCTCACCCGGGTGTTTCTGGCTGCGCCAGCACCCGAATTTGTCACCGTTCGATTTCTTGCGTGTTCCTCTAGTGGCCGTCTGATTTCTATGTTCTGTGCAACACTTCTGTCACGTGGGTCCTACTTTGGAGCGTCTGTCCTCTCGTGGCCGTCGCGCATCGCAGACAGAAGACACAGAACATTGAGTTCTTTACGCGTATGCCATTAAAAAAGATGGCGTTTACGCGTGTGCCACAAAAAAGTTGTGAGACACCTGTGTGCCATGCACTCAATTTTCGTTTACCTGTGTGCCATTTTGGATGGAAAGTGAGCTAACGGTGTTAAAAGGAGCTGTAAAAAGACACTTTTACCCTTGGCTGAACTAATAAGGGTTTAAAATCCAGAAAAATGAAAAATATTTTTTAAAAATCGTCTAAAATCAGAAAAATCAAAAATAATTTATAAAAAGCTTAAAAAACATGAAAATTGGGAAAAAAAGTTTAAAATTCGTAAAAAATAGGAAAAATGTTAAACAATTTTTAAAAAAATATTCAAAAATCAGAAAAATATAAACTAAATTTTCAAAAACATGTACATGACCAGAGTACTCACATGACCAATGCATACCAACAATTAACCACATTTAAGCAAATAAGTGCTCACATGACCAATGCATACCCACTGGTAATAAACTTGTTCATATCACCACATTTAAGCAAATAAGTTCACTAGTTGTCATCACCACACCACATTTAAGCAAATAAGTTCACTAGTTGTCATTACCACCTTAAGTTACATTGCCATTGCATAAAACATTACATCAAAAGAAGTAGTTTCTCCACATAATTTAGTCAAGCTCGAGTTTCTTCTTGCTTCTGGTATTATAAGCTGGGCTGGATGGGTTGGCCTCTCCAACTATAGCCTTCCTTGGTGTACACTTCTTCATGACGGCTTGCTTCTTCCTTGGTGTGTGAACTATCTGTGGAGAGATAGCACTATCTTCAGGAACAACTGGATGGTGCTCAATTTGGAGGGGAAAGGGGTCATTGGATCCAGTTGCAGACTTTGCAGACTTTCTGTGAAAACAAGAAAAAAAGATCAGTGAGGTTGTAAATGACAAGATATGCAAAAGTGAAAGATCATACCCGCTAGTACTTGCTGTTGGTGGTGGCCCTTTCTTTTTTCCCGCTTTTTTCACTCTCTTCGGCTTCTCTGTAGCACTGACCACCGCCTCATTGTGTGGGAAAACCATGACTTCTGTCTAATGGTATCCATCAAGTCATCCAGGTGCAGGCCCTTCTTATCCTTTATCTGCCAACATAGGAATTTAATTGTTAGTAAATATGGAATAAAAAGAAAATCAATGCAAAGAAAGTGTTAATCAAGACACAAACTTACCCATTTGTTGAAAACTTCAGCCAAATTCTTGGTAATATAATCCACTTTTGACAAAGTGGAAAACTGGCTCCTGGTCCACAGTTTATTGTGATTTTCCTTAAGCCATTTCATAGCCTCTGGTTTTACTGCAGCCATGGCTTGATAATGTTTCTCAAACATGTAAGGGCTCCAAGAGTATGCAGATGCCCAAAGGTGATCATTAAAAATCTGTCCACTATGATGCTTCTTGAAATTCTGTACTAGATGATACATACACTCTCTATGTTCAGCATAAGGAAAAACCACACTCACACCATGCATCTCTGCCTGCCCACAATCAGTGCTGAATGTAAGACCAACTGGGTTGCCTATAGCTTCTTTCAATCTCTCCATAAACCACTCCCAATTCTCATTTGTTTCTGAGTCAATGACACCAACAGCTACTGGGTACATCCAGTTGTGACCATCAACTGCACAAGCTACACACAACTGGCCCCTAAACCTTCCATTCAAAAATGTACTATCTACTGCAAGATATGGCCTACAACCTCGTAGAAAACCATCAACACATGCTTTCAAAGCAAAAAACATCCTATGAAACCTTATTTTGTTGTTGATGGTATGGTGATCTATTACAACAAAGGATCCAGGACTAGTCTCCTCTATCTGGGCCTTAAATCTGTATAGGTTGTCAAAACTTTTGCCCCAAGGTCCATAAAGTTTGTCCATAGCAAGCTGCTTACCTAGATAAACTTTCCTGTAGGTCACATCAATTTTGTGTCTCTCCTTCAACCTTCTTCTCAGCTCTTTGCCACCCAATGTTTCATCTTCCTTCAACCAATCAATCACTTGTTCACAAACCCAAAACTGTGTCACTCCTACACAAGTGCCTGCCCTCCTAGTGCTCTGACAATTCTCATGCAAGTATGGGTTCCTTGTGATCTGCAAATGTAGATATCAATGGTTAGTTACTTCCAAAAAAGAAGACATCAATGCATATCAAGTGTTACAAAAAATTTACCTGCACTGTGACTTCATCACTCAAAGTAGTGGTATGAATTCTCCACCTACAGCCCACATTCTTGCCACTGCAATACACCCTGTACCGAGTTTTATCAGCCTTTTCAATGTTATATTGGAACTCATATTTTGTAGCATGTGTAGCTAAAGCCAACTTAAAAGCATTCATGTCTGAATACGTAGTGCCTACTGCCATAGGCGGATCACTCTTGTCATAGTCCGCATCCGGTTTCCGTGGGGGCTCTCTATCCGTAACAATTTCATCTTCCTCTATTTCATCATCGGACAAAGATTCATCTTCCTCTACTTCATCATCTAACAATGTGTCCAGTTCAGATTGACTAGTGGGAATGGGAGGTGCTGGATGTTCAGGAGCAATGTCAATATACAAGCATTCATCATCAACGCCGACATGCTCATTGGATGGGTTTGGGTTGGCAAGGTATCCATTATCTGCAGATTTAGTAAGGCAAGATTCTCCTATACCAATTTCCCATTGTAAAACATCAGGAGGCTCACTACTCAAGTCGGCGTCCATCCTACAGATGAACAACACCAATTGCTCAGCACATATGTATACATGACATATATGCGAGCAAGGGAAGAAGAGAGAGTCTTTTACCTGGAGACGGGACAACGAACTGGTAGTACTCACGAACTGGATGAAGGCCTGCCTGGGCGCCGGACAGCAGCTCGCGACGAAGGCCTGCCTGCCTGGGCGCCGGACAGCAGCTCGCGACGAAGCCTGGGCGCCGGACAGCAGCTCGCGACCAAGCCTGGCCTGTGCGCCGGCCTGGCCGCGCTGGACGCCGCGCCGGCCTGCCTGGGCCGCGCCGCGCCGGCCCGCCTGGCCGCGCGGGGCCGCGTCGCGCCCGCCTGGCCGCGCGGGGCCGTGCCGCGCCTGGGCGCCGCGGGGTAGCTCGCCTGGGCCGGCGCGCCGCGGGGTGCCTCGCCTGGCGCCGAGCGGGAGCCTGCCTGGGAAGCGCCGCGCGGGAGGGCGCCAGATCTGGGCGGCGAGCGGGAGCGGCGGCTAGGGTTCGCTCGTCCTGGCGCACGGGCTGCTGGTTCGGGGGAGAAGAACGAGAAGAGGAAGCCAGACAGAGGAGAGGAGATGCAATGGAAAGAAGGGGCAAAATAGTCATTTGCATTCGTGGTCCCACCTGGCAGAGTTACGAAATTGACAGAAGGTGGACGGAATGGCACACAGGTAAACGAAAATTGAGTGCATGGCACACAGGTGTCTCACAACTTTTTTGTGGCACACGCGTAAACGCCATCTTTTTTAATGGCATAGGCGTAAAGAACTCCAGAACATTTCAGCCTTGTTTCATTTCGCTCCGCGCCCCCGTTTCTCTCTCACTCATTCATTCCCCTGTAGCTAGGGTTCATAGCGCTTCATAGTGAGTGAATCCGCTTGCCATTTGTAGTTTTTGTCCTTGGGTTCGTTTCTGGTTCCCATTTCTTCTCCCTCATTTGGATTTGCATCATGTTTTATGTCATTTGAGCTTGTGAACTCTGCCGATCTGAATTTTGTGGCGTTGAATCGATTCTACTGGTCATGGATTTTCGATTAGGAGTTTGTGTTTCCATCTGCGATTTTTTTGTTATGTAAATTTGATTCTCTTCTGGTTCCTATGTCTCCTCCATGTCGATTTGAATCCTGTTCATGTTAGTGATTTTTCGTTAGTCGATTTTGGCTGCGATTTGAGGTGAGATTATTTGGGGATGAGTGCTAGGACATGTGAGAATACTTGTGAATCATCAATCGATTAGATTTCCTCGCGAGCACGGGTAAATTTGGGTTTCCCAACATTTCCCCAATTGTTAGGGTTTCGTGATTTTCTGAAATTGGGGTTAATATCTGAATCTTTCTGAGGTATTTCGGGCGGAATAGATCACCCATGTTTGGGTGAGGCTGCAGTTAGAGTTTCATGATTTTTAGAGCTGTTTTGATTGGAATTTCAAAATTTCCTTGAATCGCCAGGCTGTTGTTTGTGCTCCTGTCCTCTATTCAGTTTCCCTTTTGTGATCAGCAACGTAGCTCTTCTGATTAGCTCACCCTGCTTTGTTTCTTCTTCGATTTTGTTTCGCTAATCATTGCTTGTCGGCTGCGCAGTCCTGTCAATCGAGTGGCTTTATTCTTGAGTCCTTCAAATTACCTTGTGTGTGCAGTGCTCTGTTTTCAAGTTTTCAAGTTTCAAGTCTTCACATGCAGCAGGAGCTCACCTCCTTGCTCTGCAGGTCTCTGAACATTGCTAGTTCTCAGCTATCTGTGCTAGCTAGCTTTTTTCTTGTGGCCTTAATTAAATATTCTCTGCTCCGGCTGTAGCTTTTAATAATCTTTGCTCCAGCAGGTTGATTTGTGAGTGGAGCTGCTTGTGTTTTGACCCATGTGCATGCCAGAGATATTGCATTAAATTAATAATTGGCTAGTGCTTGTTGAGTGAAGTGAAATACTTGCCTGCTAAAAGTTAAGCACATTTGTTTGATTCCTCTTAATAGTGGTTATCTAAAAGATCCTTGACAATTCTTGTTAGTTATTATCGGTCGATTCTGGTTCCTCTCTAATTTGGTTTGATGTACACAGTTTGACTTTATTTTTTGTGCCTTGTTATAAAAAATCAGTATACCTGTAATTATGATGTTTGGTACTCATTTGAGATGAACAAGTCGTTGTTGTTCAACTTTCGATATTCTAGCTCATTATGCTTTTTGCTATTGAGCATGCATCACAGTGTTCAGTGTTCTGTGTGCATTTTTAGTTCCTGAGATTCTATTTCTATTTCTCATCAAGAGCTATGATAGTTTGATCAGTATAGTGAGTCATGCCTTGTCTTTTATTTTGTTTTTCGAAAGACTAGTAATGCCTAGCTAGTTGTGATTTTTGTATCTGAATTTTGTATGATGAACTGCTCTTTATGTGACCTGCATGTAGAATCTTTTTCAATTACTTGTGGTAGTGGGCATCTCTTCGTGCTCAGATAAGACAGACTGGAAATGAGTTTTCCATGTTTTAGTAGTTCTGCTTCTATGAGCCTAATTTGAAATTGGTAGCTGTTAGCGGTGCTTATAACGAATATTTTACCGCCAACACTATTCAATAAAAGCCATCATACAAGGATAAAATGAACATTCTTTCATATTAATGGCTCTCCACAAGTTTTGTTGGAATATTTGAATGCACGGAGTTATTTGGACAAAATTCACAGAAAACGGGGGCCAAAGCCCACCGGCCGGCCCAATGAATAGGCCGGCCGGCCTACTCAGGCTCCCAACGAGGTCCAGCTCCAGCTCCTCCCCAGAGGCCTTTTGCAGTTTCCTCACGTGGAATTCAAGGCCCAGTCCAATATCAAACAACCGACATTCTAGAATATGGGCTTTTGGGCCTAAACTTGAAGGCCACTCAACTTCTGCCGACCCCACAAGAAAACCGACCATCTTACCGCCCTCAGAGCCTATAAATGCTACCCTCCGGCTTCAGAAGAAGACGCACCTCATTTGATACTTCATTTTAGTCTTTTGGTAGTAGCATAGTGTTAGGAGTGAGTGAGTGAGAGGGAAGAAGAGCTAGAGGCCCCGGTATGTCGGGACTCTACTTCTTCGTCGCCTCAGGTATGCTCCTCGCCTGGAAGTAGTCGTCTTAGTCTTCCAGGCCGGGCAACATGTAAGAAGATTATTGGTCGGGCAATGAAGTAAGGTATTCTGCTCTATTTATTTGTGGGTTCCAGGTGTGCAATGAATATTTATTTATTTATTGCATTGACTAGCTTATTGATATCTCGCTAGTTGTGACGATAGATGTAAACGTGGTGTTTATATCTAGAGTTATCCCTGGTTTGCTCGTAACTCCATAGCCGCGAGTATGTGTGACAGGCATACCGGTCTCTGTAATCCACCATGTCCGGATTATTGTTTTTAGTAGGGAGGTCAATAGCACGTAGTTCCCCTTAACAGTTGAACCTAATTATCGGGTTGCTGTTGTGGCATGCGTGTGCCCCGAAACGAATAATAGAGTAAGGCCCTTACCAATTTGCCCAGCTACATAGCTTCTCATTAGATTGCCTTACCTTTTTTTATTTACTGCTGCAAACTCCGCTCCTGTGTGCCACCTTTACGGATCAATCCGTCTAGTGTTTTAGCTTTAGTACACTGTACGTTCCCTGTGGATTCGATACCCTAAGAATACTCCTTGTGGTGAAAGCTACTTCGGTATCCGTACGCTTGCGGATTAATTTCTGTTAGGTCTGAGGACTGCCAAGTAGCGCTTTTAGGTCCACAAAAGTTACTAATTGGTTTTCAAGAAATTACACCATGTCTTTGATGTAATTTCAAATACTCGGATTGTCATTTTAGCAGTATTAGAATGTGATAATAATATTGGTAGTTTTTTAAGTTCGTATTAAATGCTGGTACTAGTTTTTTTTTTTTTTTGTATGTCCTTTTTTGGATCTTGGATACTAATAATCTTAACAACACCACAAACTATTTTTTTTGTCCCTTTTTATGTAATTTTGTATGTACATTTTTGTTTCGGAGAATTTTTTACGTTCTTGTGCATCCTCTGCAGGTTGATTTGTTCGTGTGGCCCCTCGTTTCTCTAAGCCTTTGTGCGATTTGTTCCCTGACTTGGACTGATTGATTTGGTTTGGGTTTATCTTCATGCGAAACGGAGGCAGTTCGTCGGCAAGTTTCTGGTTATTCATTCCAAATCCCTTCTTCCTGCCTCTTGTTGCTCGTGCAATTTTGTCTCCTGAATTTTGATTCACTTGATTTCAGTTTGGGTCGTTTTAGTGCGGTATTTTTTTTTTGCCCATTTGAGCATGAAGGTCCCTCTAGATTTGAGGATATGTAGTCATCCTGAGTTTGTTTTGATTGTTACTTTGTTCACACGTATGCACGTTTGAGTGGATTTACCCGTAGTTTATATGCGGATTTTTTTTTATTGGTGTGTATATGCGACTGGTCCTTTAGTGATCCGTCGATTGCCCTATGTATACCATTGGTTGATAAAGGTTAAGCTGATCTAGTACAGGTGCATTGCACAAATATATATGATTTTAAAAAATTGTACTTATCCCTGTTGTGATATAAATGTGATGTGCCTTTGTTGCTTCAAAGTTTGGCATCACATATCGGCATATCGCTGTTGTGAGTTTTGTTCATCATTCCTATGTTCTGAATCCATTTTAGCTTGTTTGCCTTTGGCATCATCTGCCTCATGCAGATGATAACTTGTTACAGTTTAGCTATATTAAAATTTCAGTCCTGATTGCATGTAATGTTGGTATCAGTGTCATGTAATTCATTCAAATCAATCATGTAACTTTGATAAACTTGGAGTTGGAACTGGGTTTGTGTTTGTAATACTTGATCTAGATCACATCAATAGTATTTTGTTATACATTTGAGAATTTTAACTTATCCCAAAACTTTTTCTCTATTTTGCCTAACATAATATATAACTTTTGATTTAGATATATTATTGTTTGAAAATTTTCACTAATCCCAAAACTTTTTTGTATTCAACCTAACATAATCAATATTTTGAACTACTGATATCTGACTGATATCTGATTGCCTAAACTTTTTTGGCATCTGATTGTTTGAGAATTTTCATTGTGCCAAAACCTCTCTGTATTATGACTTGTGCAACTCCTCGGTTGCTCAGATTCTAGTTCTTTTTTTTGTTGCTATTTTTTTTGTTATATCTGAAATGTGTCCTAGTAAATTATTAATTGGCATGCAAGAGTCACAGTTGAATCAGATGAAATTACACCTTAGCACCGGTGGAATTTTAGCAGTTTGCCGGCCATTTTCTTGTTAAATGCATTTAAGTTCTTTTTTTGTTACTCTTTTTTTTTGGTTATATCCGAACTGTGTCCTAGTAAATTAATTGACATGTAAAAGTGACAGTTCCAAACAGATGAAATTACACCTTAGCACTCGTGGAATTTTAGCAGAGTCTGCCTGTCATTTTCTTGCAATATGCTGCTCTTGCATCCCTGGCTTATTTATATTAATGGCTAGTTTTTAGAGCATGCCTATCAACTGCCTTCTTTTCTTTTCCAGGCCATGGAAATTATTTGTTCCCTAGGCTCTAGTTCATCTTGCTCCTGGGTACTCTGGCACTAATGTTTTTGGCAGAACTATATCATTACTTTTCAAATGGAACCACACTTTGTATGGTGTTAGTGAAATATTTAACTTTTTGCTTGTTGTGTTAAGTTTGATTGCAATGGCTCGATAATCAAAAGAAAAATTTTGCCCCTGTACTTTTTTTTTGTTCAGCAGCAGCTTCTTGTCCAGCAATTTTTTCCAAAACAAATCTTAGTGACTCATGTAATCATTTTTCCTGTCACATGTTTCTGGGAAAGGCCCCCTGTTGGTAATTTTTGGCATTTTTTAACTTTACCAGAATTGATGCACTTGAATTCTATCCTCAGATGTTGAATCTGGCAAGAGCAGCAGCAGGGATGAAGAAGAGGCGAGGTATTAGGTTATATGTGCTAAGAATTTCTATATGTATTTGTGATGTGCTAAGAACCTAAACTTCTCTATGAAATGCCATGAACTATGACTCTATGGAATGCTATGAACTAGACTATGATGTGTTCAATTGTTGTCGTCCAATCTGTTTGTTTTTTTTTTTGTATTTTTACTTCTTTGTATGCATGTACATCCACATTTGGGTTAAAATATGTGTTGTTTTCCCATGGAGTGGTGTTCTGTTGATCAAACAGTCGTTATATGTTGCCATTTAGTTACCACAAGGATTGCTGTATTTTTTTTACTTGCAACATTTCAGTACTTGTTGCAAAATTTGATGTGTTTGTTATTGTAGTTGAAATTTGATCCATTTGATTCAGAATGGTTACTCAAAAATTAAGTGGCAAGGAAATAGTAATTTTCCAGGGGTAAGAATTTGTTTTATTTCTGTGTTTGGTGTTAGCTATTGTATAATCTGCACTGTGTACATTTGTATTTTTTGTGATATGTTAGATCTTGGATCAAGGGCTCAAAATTTAGGTGCTGGAACCCAACCCAGCACCCGAATTTCTATCAACAAAATTCGGGTGTTATAACCTGCCCCAACACCCGGGTGCTGGACAGGAACAGAAGCACCTGGGTTTCAAGTAGACGGGCCCTTTTATTAATATCAGAGAAACACATTTTAACACTAGATCGACTTGATAACGAGCAGTACTTCATATGAACCATACAAAATACATAACAGCCGCTTGGATCTGCAGCCTAATACAAACCTATCAAGTTATTGGGGGTAATTAACCTCTGCAACTCCCATGCTTGCTTCTTGCTATATGAAGCAGTAGCTTAGAGGTCTAACATACATTACATGAAGCTAATATCACCAGACAAATTATCTCACAGCAAGTTAACAAATTACGTATGGTGATCATGCATCAAACAACTCCGCCTCCACCACAGGCTGCGTGCCTCGGAGCTGAACTCAGCTTATGACACTGATGATGCATCTCTAGCAAGTAGCACAGCCTCCACCACCGCAACCTCCTCCGCCGCCTCCGCAGCCGCTGCAGCAGCAGCATCACCGCCACTGACAGGTGGAGGAATAAAGAGGACATCGTTACCGCTGCTGCCGCTGGACTTCGTCGCGCCCGCCTTCTCCTTCCCCTTCTTCTGCGCGTCGTCGCCGCCAGCGTTCTTCTTCGCCTTCTTGTGCACGTCGTCGCCGCCGGCTTTCTTCTTCGAGCTGTGGCCGCAGAGGAGGACGGCGAGCGAGATGGCCCAGACGGAAACCAGGGCCGCCTAGCACCAACACCCACGGCGGCGTGAGGCCGGCTGCGGCACCACCAGCAGAGGCGAGATCAATCAGAGCACGGGCCATCGTGCGTGAACACGAGCGCGCAGGGAAGTGTGGAGACTGGAGGGTGAGAACTAGATTAGAGCGTTGCAAGACAGGTATAGCTAGCATAGGCAGTGGGCAGTTATATAGCACATCGATCCCCATCGTATTGAGGCGCGCAGTAGAATGGTAGGACTGGAGGAAGAGAAGGGTGGTTGGGTTTTCCATGGCTCGGGTGTATGCAACCGACCGGGAAATTGTTTGTGGTTGGATTAACTGACTACTAGTACATAACTGTTTGAAATTATGCTGTTAGTAATTTGCCTCAGCTGTTTCAGGAAGGGCAAAACTTCTGATTATTCGAGAAAAAAAATACTAAGGAGAGTACTAAACCATTGAGGGAGTAGTAAACTGCTGACGATTACTCCAGTAAATAACCGAAGGTGACCACATCGCGGTCAGTGCCACACTCTGCTATTCTGCTTTATTTCTTTCACCCTTTTATCCAATAAAGAAATGTGCGTCGAGTTACCATAGGCTGAGATAGGATTAGGATCATAAGCTTGAGGAAAATAAAGCAATATTTTGTGTCTATGCTATGCCACCGTAGTAGCATGCAGGGATTACGAAACCGATCTGACCGCGGCAACCGGAGCTCACCGATTTGTCCGGCTTTACCGGACACCGGAAAAACCGGGTGGAAACCGGATCAAATTACAAACGACGAATTTTTGAATTCAAAAACGGTTTTGAAACGGCTAACCGGACCGGTTTACCGGTTACACGTTCGGTTTTGTCGGAAAACCGATAGAAAGAACAGCTAACCGACATAAAATAGAAAAAGAAAAAGAAAAACCGTTCGGCGTGCGGGGGCAGGCGGCGGCGCTGCTCGATGGCCCGCGGCGGGCGGAGGCGTGGCCGGGCTGCGGCAGGCGGCGGGGCTGCTCGACGGCGCGCGGTGGGCGGAGGCGTGGCCGGGCTGCGGCAGGCGGTGGCGCGGCTCGACGGCGGACGCGGCGCGCGGCGGTCGGAAGCGCGGCCGATGCAGTGCGAGCGGGCGCGGCTCGACGACGCGCGGCGGGCGGAGACGGGGGCTCGATGGCAGGCGGCGGTCGGAGGCGCGGTGGGCGGCGAAGTGGACGGCCGGTGCCTTTTTTTCTTTTTTTTCTCCCTTCATTCTCTTAACATTTTTTTTGCCGATCAAGCCAATGTTAATTACTTGACAAGCAAAAAAATATTCGGAGAAATCCTCCAAAAAAAAAAAAGGAAATGCGGTGAGCGTGGATCGAACACGCGACCTTCAGATCTTCAGTCTGACGCTCTCCCAACTGAGCTATCCCCGCTTGGTTACTGTTAATTACTCATTACATTAATTATAGATTAGAAAATGATGCACTGAGGCTGCTCTGCAATGGCACCGAGCCTTGCTTGGGAAAATGCGATGTGGCGCAAACTCAATGCAGCTGTTGAAATTTAAGCTGGATAACACTGCCAATTACGTCGGAATGCGGTTCAAGAATCACACATGTTGATCCTCACAGCACATTCTATCCTGCCATCTTATGCCTCTTAAGCGATTTGTAGGTTTAGCGCTTGACAATACAACGCAATTTCCGTTGCGCCATCTTTAGAGTTGATGGCATGCCTCAAAGGTGTCAGAACAGCAATGGAGATGGGCATAAGCAGAATTGGGCTTGGAACTGATGCATGACAAGTGAAGCAGGCCGTGGAATCCTTCTCGCAAGAAGATTGTCCTTATGGCGGACTGGTAACAGAGCTAAGGAATTTTTTGGAATTCGATTTCACAAGTGCTAGAATTGAGTTTAAGCCCCGTGAATGTAATAGGTTAGCGGATTCTCTAGCTGCTTTAGGTTTTGCATGCCTGGTGAGTGCTGATCCTTTGTTGGACATACTACCAAATTGTATTCAGGAACGGGTTGCCAGCGATTTAGTTGTGCCTGTGAGTTAATGGAAGTTTCTTTCCACTTGAAAAAAAAAACAGTTTCTTTGTTTTTCTGAAGTCTGGTTTTAGGTTTCTGAATTATTGTCAATCAATTGCCGTTAATTTTTATTACTTTTTTTCCAAAACGTTGATTCTAGATTGTGGCTTTAGAGGTTCTTGAAATGATTATTCCCAAAGACGGGGCTATTTGACATGAGATAGCCTGTCTTTTGGGCTGATTGATGGGAGAAAGTGTGAGATGCCCACAATACCCTTAGTGGCAGCCTCTAAACAACATCCTTCGTGAAAAGGTCCTTAGGTCGATCACATTGTGGGTTTTTAGATATCGAGAATCAAATCCTAAATTAGACGATTATTCCAACTTAGTGTATCCATATTCACATATTTGAAGTAATAAATGTTTTGTCTATTGGATTGCATAGTTCTTTCAGGTTTACCTTGCCACATCCGCATTTTTTTTTTTTTTTGCGAAGGACCGCAGCCGCATGTGCGTACGTACATATAAATGTAGAAACTAAAATTGGAATCCAAATGAAATCTCACTGGCCCATGCATAATGAGCTCGCTCTAGATCAGACGACGAGTTTATTATCTATCAACCTTTCACTTGTGTCATGCATATAGCCACTCCATATCGCTTCAGACTGGTCGATTCCTGGTGAGAGGATGGATAGAGAGGATATTTTCGCTGCGCCGTGTGCGGTGCGGTGCATCCGTGTGTCGCGTCGCGATCGCAGACGTCTGTCCTAGCTCCTGCCCCGCACCATACGTCTGTTTGGTTCGTGTCTGTCTGCCAATGCAACAGGGGTTGGCTGGCTCCCTTTAATTTTCTTCTTTCATCGATCGATCGAGCTTTTCGTTTGCACAGCGCGCGGCTGGCCGGCCTCGCGCCGAGGCGCTCCCCAACCAACCTGACGCTCTGTTCCGATCCTTTTCCCTGCCGGGCAGTCACGATAGACCCGATGCTGCGAGAATTAACTTCGTTCCGCGCCGCGGAACTGCAGCTCGTGCCGCGCGCGGACACAAGTGAGCCGCGGTCCCCGCGCGCGTCAGCTCGACCCAGAACTCGTTCGCGTCGCGCACCGGTCGGCGCGCCTCCTCGTCCAACTCTCCATGACGACGGAATTGATCAAGGAGCCGAGCGAGCACGTCCGGCGGAACCGCGCGAATCGACGCGAGCCCCTAGAGGCTAGCTAGAGCCGGGGCGCGGTTGGTGCGCACCATGCGTCTCGGTCGTGCATCTCTCGGGTTCGTCAGGCACAAGGGCGTGCGCGCCCGGCCAGACGCGTCTTCGTTTACCTTGTGGAGAGAAGTGGAGTCTCTTGTTCCCAGCTCCGTTGTAAAAAACAGCACGTACTTCTCCTATATCCGGGGCGCGAGAGATCGAGCACCCCGGCCGGCCGTGACGTGTCGCGTGTACGTGCTCCCTCTCCACTCCCGCCTGATCAGTCGCGTGCGATCCGCAAGGCCGTGCGTCCTCTCAGGTTAATTCGTTTCGTCAGGCACGCGAACGTGCGCGCGCTCCCGGCTCGCTGGCCGGCCAGCCGGCCGCGTCTTCTAACTCGATTGCTTTTACCTTTTGAGAAGTGGAGCTTGTTCCCAGCTGCTTCGTAAAGCAACAGGAGTTCTCCTATCCTACAGAAACTAGCTAGTACAGATAGGGGCATATAGGACGACCACTAACAAATTCTCCATCAGCGCGCAACGGAATGTTCTTCCGTCCAATCGAGCTTGGACTAGACTACAGGCGTCATCTCACAAGCTGCGACGGACAGCAGTGCGCAACAACAGCTTCGCAGGGAAAAGAAAAAGATTGGAGTACGTACTGTGACAGTTTTTCAGTAGCAGCTAGTATTTCAGCTTTTATCACTGACAACACTCCGTGCCAGCCCCTCAGCTCGAACGTGGTACAGGAACGGGAGGGGTTAATTCGACGACTGGGCCGGCTGCCCCTTAACATCTTTCAGGAAGCTAGCTACTCGTTCATGAGCAGAAACAAATTCGCACTTGATCTGTGCCTGATCGATGCTCTAGGTCGAGTGGAAACAATGAATGAATGCGTGCCCAGGCACAAACCACCAGACCGATTTGGTAACGCTACATCGATCGCCAATCAGATTCGGCACGACTTGACTGCAGAGATCGAGCTGTTTGTGTCACGTACGCGGATCGAGCTGGAGCTAGAAGAAAGGACGACGGGGGCACGAGCGCTAGGGACCTTTTGCTTCCGTGGTTTGCACCGGTTGGGAGGAACAGCTTTCGTGGACGGCAGTCTCGCTTCAAAGCCCTTCCTGCCCAGATACATCGACCTGTAGCTTTCTTTCTCTTTGGTTCAACACACTTCCACCGCAAGCAATCAACAAAACCCCAGATTCGTGACATGACTTCTCCACCACCCAACGCGCCCTAGCTACAATCCTAGTCTGCCTGCTTTCTCTTTCCCTCTTTTTTTTCTTATGGTTTTTCATGTTAAAAAGTGGCCTGATGTGAATTATGAAAGCGTGATAAACAAATAACTGTAATTTGTTACTTTTGTGTTGTATGCAACCGTTCACTGACATGTGAAGCTCTTGCGCATATGAAATGACCGAGTAACGATATACTTGTGAATGCAAATTAATGGCTGGAATCGATTTGTACCTACTCGGTCATTCAAAACTGGGAGACAAATAGGAAAAAAAAAATCCATATAATTTAGCCCAGGTCTTAACAACAACTACTACAAAAAGTTCTTCCAAAACAAAATGTGCCAAGAGCACAAAGAGGCAGAGAAAGATCCATAAACGCTCTAGTGGATCCATATACCCACATAATTTCAACACTCTGTTACTTTGCGTTGTATGCAACAGTTCACTGACATATATATGGTGCTCTTGCACATATGAAATGGAGTAGTAGTAACGATTTACTTGTGAATGCAAAATTGACTGGAAACCGATCTTTACCTACTACTCGGTCATTCAGAACTGGCAACTGGGAGATAAATAGAAAAATTCCAGATAATTAATTTTGCCAAGGTGTTAACAACATTAACTACAAACCGTTCCTCAAAAAAAGAAGTGCCAAGAGCACACGAGACAGCCGAAAGATCTCATCGCAAGTTAGCTAGTAGCAGCACTGATGATCCATCAACGCTCTAGCTAGTGGATCCCGCAACAGCGAATCAAGCAGAACAGACAGCACGCAGTGAAGATAAACCCGGCGAGGAACAAGAGCACCGCGTACGCCACCATCCTCCACGGCCGAGGCGAAGGGACGCTCTGGTCGGGCGGGGCCGACTGGACGACGTCCGCCGGCGCCGGCGCCGGCGCCTGGGCGCGGAGGGGAGAGCCGCACGGCGCGACGCTCGCGACCATCCGCTGTCCGGCCTCGCACCGCGCCGGCGAGCCGCCGATGAAGTAGTGGAGGCCGGGGCCGAGGAACTCGAACTTGGTGGTGGGGTCCGTCTTGCCGTCCGCGAACCGCACCAACGGGCTCCGCGCGCTGCACTTCTCGTAGTCGGCGCGGCGAACCAGGAGAACGGAGCCTTTCCACTTCTTGAAGTCTGCACGGTGCACACACACATGTACGCCGCGTCAAGTGATCGAACGCGGATCGAGCACGTCGGACGGCGCGCACGGCTTTCGCATCGGAACGCACGCAACAAGAAGGGAGAAGACGCTATCTAGCTGCATTGAGGGAGGCTCACCTAGTACTTGGCCGATGTGGAAACGGTGCTTCATGGCCCACTGGTTGGGCGTCTGGCCGCCGGAGCCGTTGGCCGGCGCCGGCGGCACCATCACCGGCGTCGGGGAAGCGCCGCACGACGCGACGCGCACGACCATCCGCTGCCCCGCCTCGCAGCGCGCCGGCGAGCCGCCGATGAAGTAGAAGAGGCCGGGGTCGTCGAGCCAGATCCCGGTGGATGTGTTTGCGTCCGCGAACCGCAGCAACGAGCTCGCCACGCGGCACTTCTCGTAGTCGCCGCGGCGCACCATGAGCACGGACCCGTTCCACTGCTTGAAGTCTGCGCACACAAACATGTCAAGCGATCGAACGCAGATGTATCAAGCCCCTCGCATCGGAACGCGCGCAGGAAGGAAGATGACGCTGTCGCGGTCGGGGATCGGAGCTCTCACCTAGGACGTCGCCGACGTGGAAGCGCTGCCTCATGGCCCAGTGGTTCGGCGTCTCGCCGCCGGAGCCGTTGGCCGGTGCCGGCGGCATCATCACCGCTCCCTCGTCGCCGCCGGCCGCCGGCAGAGGCGACGACGCCGAGGCGACGGCGAGCAGGACGACGCAGTAGGCGGCGAGGACGAGGCTGGGCGCCATCACTGATCGCGGCGCAGCTAGAGCACGAGGAGCACTGCACGAGACACGATCAAGAACTCGCCGTAGCGAGCGTGTCAGAAAGCTGAGGCCGGTGTGGTTTGCTGCCGCTGCTGTGTGTGAGCTGTTCTAGCCGCGTGTCGGCGTGTGGTAGGGGGCTGTAATAAGCCTGTAATGATCTGAAAGTGTTCGGCACGGACGGGGTGCGCCGCAGTTTGTTCCTACGGTGCATCTGTGACTCGCTGACCGCCCGGACTAACGAGTCCCGGTCCAGTCAACCGGTGAGCTGAACAGCTGAAGGCTTCCGATGTAGGAACATGCGGTGAAAAGAAGTTATTCACTTTACGGTTTATATTCGTATATAACGCCACTCGCCATGACACACCAGGCCTGCACGCGTTGTATTGCAAGCACGCAGACTTCATCGTGACGTGCTGGCTTGTTTCGGTGTAAGAGGCCGGCATGCGTGGACCATTTTGCCCTTGACACACCAGGCAGCTAACACTTCGGAGAACCTTCAACTCCTGCTTGCGCTGCTCATGTGTGAGCTTTACTTCGAACTATTAATTGTCCGTTTCAGACTGCACTTGTTAATTTCTTCACTTGGCATGCCATACACACGACGTAAGAGTAAAAGTGCTCACATGTCATTGAGAGCAAGAAATAAATTACCAATAGCACAGTTTTAAGGAAGCATAAATAGAATTCTAACAAGCGGTAAATATACACTACTAGTAGAAAATAAAGTTTTAGTGACCACATTTTTTTCTTTCTTGGTCACTAAAAGTTGATGAATAGTGATAAAATTTTGAGAATTTTTTGTGGATATACAGTTTTTGTGACCATCGTGTTTGGATTGCTAAATATACTATGTAGTTACTAAGGGTGTGTTGGTTGCTAATATATAGTTTGATGACCAACATATCCAATTGTTGGTCACTATATACATATAATGACAATATTTTATACATAAAAAATGTGACCAAGCTTGTTGATGCCAAAATAGCTATTGTGACTAATAGTATACACGTAGTGACCAAGTAGCTTGGTGACTAATAGTAGTTATTTTTTCTTATAGTGATGTCACCTAGTGTGATAACAAAAGGGATACGGTGGATCACATATATTGTCTTCGACATAGAAACAGCAGAAATACTAGCAGGTGTGCAAGAAGTAGACCGTTACATAACGCACCATGACACCACTCCATGGTGGATCGATCTATATGAAAGCTGCATTATATAGTCAGCTAATTCTTCTGCTCACATGCTTGCACCATATTTCAACGTTCCGCAAACAGCACCTGTGCTGCGGACCTGCAGTCGGGACGTCCAGGCAGCACGTTTCGGTGTGGCTCTGCAAGCATCTATCTATCCGTGCATGGAGCCATAAATGGACCACATGCTCATGTCATGACAGCACGTAGCACTTTGGGGGAGCTTTTCTACCCTCTACTCTCCTCCTGCTCTTGCGAATATTGCAGCAAGTCATTTTTAGTTTGCCCGTATTATTGCACTCTGCAGGATCCCCAACACAGTGATGTACTCGGCCACGCGATGCTGTGCAGAGCAATATATGGTCTCGTGATGTCTGTGCAGAGCAATATATGGTCTCGTGATGTCAACTTCGAAGCGTTCACGGTACTCACATACATAATCTCTGTTATAATCCGCAGCATACCCTGTTACTTATTGTTGGCTAGTCACAAACTACTATGTGATAATGTGATTGATGAAGAGTTTCACATGGCATGCTCGAGAAATACGTAGTGTTTCAGCAACAACAAATGCATTTGGTAAATCAAAAAAGAGCAAAGACAACCCTTAATTTGGTGACTACTACTTAATTGGAGTACGTTGGACAACAAGTGCTTGACAACAGTCCGTAGCAAACTCACTCTCGTTTTTTTAGTGAACAGCAAACCAACATTGATCGAAGTTAAAAGGAATGACGACTCTGCCGCCATGCATCCATGGCACTCACCCAGAACCTAACGCAAGCTTACTAAGGCAAAACGCAGCCACACGCAGCGACCACCGCAACTTCGTTCGTTCATGTATAACTGACGCTGCAGCCCCGGAGCTCTGGCACGATCATGCGGCAACACGTACGCACAACACTGGCCTCAGTCGCAGTCGCAGTCGCAGCCGTCGTTGCAACAGCCGCCGCCGCCGCCGCAGTCGCAGTCGCAGTCGCAGCCGCCGTCGCAACAGCCATCGCCACCGCTGCCGCCGCATTCAAGCCAGTTATTGTCATTGCCGCCGCCGCCTCCGTATTCGACGCAGCAACAGTGACTTGACCCGCTGCCGCTGGTGCTGCCTCCGGCTCCGGTCGACTTATTCGTCCGTTCCCTACAGCGCCGGCAGCGGCGGCGGAGGCATCTGGCGACAAGCGCGATGAGCATGGCCGCGACGAGGACGCACATGCACAGGATCACCCAGAGCCACGGCGGCCACACGGCGCCGCGCGCCATGTGTACGTGGTGGTAGCTAGCTAGCCTAGATGACGGTGCTCTCGCCAGACAACGGCGCCGTGTACGTAACTGCGCTGTAGTATAGCTTAATTAGCGGCCTCGGTGCAACTCACGTCCTATACGAACTGCACACAAGCTGCCGCTGCTTATATGAGTCAGAGCCAACACCTCGCTTTCGTAGTCGTAGTACGGACTCCACACATGGCATATCCCATGCATACGCCGGCCGGTCTCAGACTTACTTCGGGCACCCCTTCCAAATTAAGCGCAAGCATGCCACATACTTGTGCAAACATAGCTAGTAGAACACGGCAGCATGCCAAGCTAGTAGTACAAGCTAATATAAGAATATTGTTTCCTAAAAACGCAGCACTTTCCCTGAGCGCTAGCAAAGGCTACAAGGAAGGTTTGAGGTGGGAACTAGCGGGAACCAGAGGCCGCCGATCCTGAGTAGGGTCGGTTTGGCAAACATGCCTTGTCAAAATGTTTCTGCTCTAGTTAATGACACGCCCATCGCTTCGTGCAGCCGCGGTGGCGACGTTCTCGCGGTTCATTCCGACTGTGAAGGCGCGGTTCGACTACGGCGTCACCATATTCATCCTGACCTACAGCCTGGTGGCCGTGTCCGGGTACCGCGTGGGCGCGCTGCTGGCGATGGCGCAGCAGCGGGTGGCCACCATCTCCATCGGCATCGCCATCTGCCTCGCCGTCTGCGTCCTCATCTGCCCCGTCTGGGCCGGCCAGAAGCTGCACCGCGCCACCGCGCGCAACATGGACAGGCTCGCGGTCGCCGTGGAGGCCTGCGTCGACGACTACTTCGCCGAGGCGGACAACGACAAACCGCCGTCCGCTGGCAACGCGGCCAAGGCGAAAGCGGCGGCGGCGGAGGGGTACAAGTGCGTGCTCAACTCCAAGGCGTCCGAGGACGCGCAGGCCAACCTGGCGCGGTGGGAGCCGGCCCACGGCAACCATGCCTTGTCAAAGGAAGGTCGGGGCGGACGCGCCGTAACCGCGTCCTTAATACTGCTGCGTGCCGACTTGGGTGACGTCCACAGGCTGAAGGAACTTCTGGCCCAATTCTCTGCAGCAACCGGACTGAAAATCAACTATTCAAAAAGCACCTTGGTGCCCATGCATGTTGATGAGGCCACTCTTTCACTGTGTGTAGCAGCTCTGGAATGCAAGCAAGAAACGTTCCCCCAAACTTACCTGGGGTTGCCACTTTCGAATGAAAAGTTACGCTGCAAGTCAGATAGGTATCTCTCTGGATGGAAAGCAGCACTGCTGAATCATAAAGCTCGCGCGGTTCTGGTGAATTCCGTTATGGACTGCATTCCCACCTACATCATGTGCGCAATGCTACTGCCACTGGGGGTGATCGACTCTTGGGATGCAAAACGTCGTGCTTTTCTCTGGGCAGGCGACAACAGTGTTCATGGCTCCCAATGTCTTGTGGCTTGGGATAATGTCAATCGGCCACGCGAGCAAGGCGGGCTTGGGATTCGTGATCTGGGTGTTCAGAATAGCTGCCTCCTCTTGAAACTAATCCACCGGCTGCACACACCAGCTGAATCGTCCTGGGCTGCATGGGTGAACGAGCATGCAGATATCTCCACTATGACCGGTGATCTATCAGGCACACATTGGGACGGGCTACGCAAACTGCTGCTGTCTATCAGGCTATTACCACGGTTACCATTGGCAATGGTAAGACGACCTCTTTTTGGGATGATCATTGGCTACAAGAAGGGCGGCTAGTGGATCTGTTTCCAGCATTAGCCAGCCACTGCACAACGAGATCAGCCTCTGTTCAACAAATCCTGTGGTCGGGATTGGATAATTGCATGGTGCCTCGGCTCACGAGAGCAGCAACGACGGAGCTTGAGCATGCACACCGTCTCATCGACCCTGTGTGCCTCAACTCTGAACGAGACATGCGACATAGTAAGCTACTAGCCCCTGATGGGAGCCTTCGCTCATCGGCGGTCTACAAATTGATCATGTTCCTGGATGCACCTTTGACAAGTTCGTGTGGAAAAATAGGGCCCCTCCGAAAGTCCAATTTTTTGCCTGGCTCATGGTGCAGGGAAGAGTCCAATGCAAGAGCAACCTCCTCCAAAAACACATCGTGGATACTGATACTTGTGAAGTCTGCAACTCTGAACGCGAGGACACTGATCACATCTTTTTTGGCTGTTCTTTTGCTCGAGCTTTCTGGGATGCCATTGGTGTCTCACTTGCAGCTTCGCCCACAGCACAATCTCCATGGAAGCTTTGCTGGCCAAACAACTTGCCACTGAAACATCGAAACTGCCTATCTTTGCTATGCTATTGGTAGGTGTGGAAACATCGGAACGAAGTTGTGTTTCATTCTGCAACGCCGTTGCTCCCCCGCTTTCTGCAAACATGCCGAGAAGAAGCCCGTCTTTGGCGCTGCCGCCTGTCGGCTGATGATGAAGAAATTACTAGTGCTTGGTGTCGCTTATTTAGTCCCCATGTAAACTAACACAAATCTGTTGCTCTCATTTTCAAAATGTAATTTGAAACTATGTACTGGGCCATCAGTGGGCCACTCCATTATGTTTAATGGAATTCAGGTGGGGAGTCCTCCTCCCCCCGTTGACCTTAAAAAAAAAAACTGCTGCTGCTGGTCTGTCGCAGAAGTGTCTCGAGTGGCCAGTGACAGATCACTTTTCTTTTTTTTTTTTTGCGAAAGGGGGACTTTATTTAGTATACTTTAAGCACAGTACAACCCTAAATTACAAATAGCACCCCGGAAAAACGGAAATTACATTGAAGCCCTGACGCCCAATCTCCATTGAATCTCTTCTAGTAAATCGATGAGGAACAAACCTTGAAAGGGTTGCAACAGTCACCATCCAGGATCCTCCTAGACGAATTTGCCACGGATCAAGCGTCCGATCTGAAAGTTCATCAACCGTCCCACCATCGATTTGACAAGAGAAGAAAAAACTGTCGCCCCTTGCCGCCGGAAGCAACTACATATAGCTCTTTGGACCATTGAACAGGCACAAAAAGAAGCAACTACATACTACAGTAAATTGAAAATATCCTTCTATATAGCTCTTTAGCCTGAGATGTTCTTGGTCTAAAGAACAGAAAGATGTATATCAGCAACTGAAAAGAGATCATTTGCAGGACCTACAAAGACTGAAAAATTAACAACCCTCAGTTTCAAATTTGGGGAAGCCACTGATATACAGGTTGAAGAGTAAACGATGACAAAAAAAAATTATAAGAAATAACAAATGAAGAGTAAACCATGAGCTAAAGCCTGAAACTTTCTTACTGCTGGAGCCAAGCAACTGAAGTTTTTGTGCACTCCTCTGTATGTGAAACAAACCAAGAATTGACACTGCAGTACCGGCCACGAGAGATTGTTGCCTTTTCTTCATACTGCTTGAGCGTGGTGAGTGAATGGAAGGGCTGTAACTCATTGTCACTTGCTTCAGGCCAGAAAATAGAATGCTGGTACAAAGAAACTGAATTTTAGCATTCCTGTTTCTTCAGACTTGACCAGCTTCTCTACGTCTCGTGCATCACTATATACCTGAAACAAATCAAGGTAGAGCCATCATGAGCTGCTGCATCAGGACAAGAGGGTCAGTCAGTTGCACTGTGGCGCATGAACAGAGAGCAAACAGAGCAGCTTGCCTCCCAAAGAAAAATCACGAAATTTGAACAGCATCTGGCATGTGTGACCTGTTCCAACCAATTCTTCCGGCCGTTTGTATAGGGCGCACCCAATTCTTCTTCGTGGGTTGCATCTGTAGGGCTCCGTCGACGCCATGGCGATGTCCTGTATGCCCGGTCATCAGCGACGACCTAGCTCGCCTCGTCCACGGCGAGAAGGGTGTGCTGCGCTGGAGATCGGCACCAGTCAGAGAGCCGGCATCGGCGGTGCTCAGATTCGGTGGCTTGAGACACCACAAGGCAGCAAGGGACGGCCAGGACGACGCTGTGATGGGTTGGAGCTCATCCGGACGCGGGCGAGGGCGCGGACGGAGGTGAACGCAGGCTCATCGAGGCGCCGTCTTGGCGCGCTCGTCCTGGGCCCGGCGGGGGCGGGCGACCTCGACGACGGTCGGACGCGGGTGAGGGCGCTGACGGCGGCGGGGGCGGGCGACCTCGACGACGGTCGGACGCGGGTGAACGCAGGCTCAACGAGACGCCGTCTCGGCAGGGCCCTGCGTGTCGGCGATGGGCGGGCGGCCTCGATGGCGGCGCCGGTGCGAGGTCGGGTTTGGGTTCGCTGTGTTGTAAAATTTTTATTGGGCCATGCCCACCTTCTAGAAGAAGGAGTCCTATGTGGGCGGCTTTATCAAATCCGGGCCCAACACGAAGTTGAGGAGACCCTTCTGTAACCTCCCATCAGAATTTCGCAATAAAGAATTTTATCTCCTCTACTCCAGTTTTACTTTTCATTATCTGTCGTGATCTACGTGCCGTCGTTCCGCTGATAACTTAACACGTTATCAGCACGCTCTAATCGAGAAATTCGTTCTGCAGATCGGTGAGCTACGATACATTTTATCGTTTTTCGTTTACTTCGTTGCAGCCAGGATCTGTCTCATGATTATTTTGAGCAGAAGAAGACAAACCTCCACATAGCTTCACCGGTGACCTCGCTGTCGTCGTTGGCGCTCCGTCCCCAGTTCCGCCAAGGGAGAAGACAAGTCCGGCCGACTTTAACATAGAAGCCGCCGGAACCCTAACCCTAACAAGATTTATTTTGACCTATAGAACGAAGAACACCTACTAGAAACTAAAAACTACGCCGGACGACGAATCCCCAGTTCAACCTGGCCCTCCGGCGCCGTATGGGCAGCCGGAGGCAGGGGAACCGGAGAAATCGCCGCCGGGAGCTTGGTCGCCTCGCTGTCGCCGCTCGCGCTGTAGCGTGGGGAAAAAACGGTTCAGTTAGATCAACTGTTGATCAAGGAACCAATCACCGTACCAACTCTTATTTTTCTATCTCCCAAACAAAAAGTCTTATTTTCTATTTTACCCATACAAAATATATTATTTTTCATAGTGAAAGTGAAGAGGATCCTCGTCCACACACGCGGTCGTCTCAAGAGTCAACCATCCTTCTGTCAGCTCTGGTGGAGCTTCCGTCGGTCCGAAGCCCCCCGCTTGCTCGGATCGCCGCTGTCGAAGCTCGCAGTATCCCGTCTCTCCTCTGCGACACTGGGCTTGAGCTACGGCGACGGCGACCTCGTCGACGAGCAGACCTCATCCCCGATCCGGATCTGGTCGTTATCCTTCGGCCGCCGCGACATTTGTCGGCGGTCTTCTCCGACATTGGCGCGGCGGATCGTGGAGCTGACGGGACGGAAGGTGAGCAGGCACGGGCCTGGAACTTTGCTCGCTCTTCTTCTTTTTTTTTCTCTCTCTCCCGTAGTCTCTTCTTCCAGGTTCATCAGATCAAAATCTTTGACTCTTTGTTTGATTCCCGTAGTGCAGCATTCGACGTACGCCACCAGTTCGACGGAATGTCGAGCGGCGGGAGAAAGAGAGCTGCGATGGAGGGCGGCAGCGACCGGATCAGCGCCCTTCCGGACGAGGTGCTCCACCGCGTGCTGTCGCTTTTGCCGTCACGCGAAGCCGTGCGAACAAGCGTGCTGGCCCGCCGCTGGTGCGGCCTCTGGAAGTCGAACCGTCGGCTGAGCGTCGTCCATCCCCGGAGCTCTGAGCCTGTCAGCAGGTCGGAAAAACTTGTGAACTTACTTGCTCAGCGCGGGCGCAATGGCATTGGGAGGCGCCTCCCATCGAGTGTTGCCCGTCTGCTGGGAGTCACCGGTGACGGGAGCGCGGTGGCTGTTGACAGGTTGAACAGGTTTGTCAACCGTCTGCTGCTGCTCCGCGATCATGTACCACTTGACGAGTGCAAGTTCAGCTTCGATGGTTTTGCTTGTGTTAATGGTGCCGAAGTTGATGTCTGGATCAGGCATGCTCTGTCTTGGCAAGTTCCAGTGCTCCTAGCCCGTCTTGGCACCAACATTCACACTGAACTTACAGGCCAGCCTTTCGCCTCCAAACATTTGAAGAAACTGGAGCTTAGTAAGGTGAAGTTCAAGGGCAGCATTCTTGATTTCTCATCCTACCTTTGGATGTAATGATGCATGCTTGCATTATCAGTGTCAACAAGATCTTTTCGCCAACTCTAAAACATCTGAAGATCACTCGCTGCAACTTCAAATTTGGTGTCATAACACGTATTTCTGCACCGTGGCTGCTTTCTCTTGAATTAGCTCATTGTGAAGGTCAAACTCCTTTGCTCGAAAGCCTGCCATCGCTGAAAAGAGCGTCTGTCGAACTTGGATGGTTCGATGAGGATCACTGTGCTAAAGGTACTGATAAGGATCACTGTGCTAAAGGTCCGGATGAGGATAACTGTGGTGAAGGTACGGATGTGGATAACTGTGGTGAAGGTCCGGATGAGGATAACTGTGATGAAGGTACGGATGAGGATTGTCGAGGTCTATGCGCAAACTGTTGCGGTCTATGTCCAAACTGTCGCGGTATTGACAACAGCCACGCCTGTGTTCTTCTTGGTGGTTTGTCAAATGTTAGATACTTGAAATTGCAACCTTCCTATAAAATGGTATGGTGTTTTTGTCATTTACTCACATTCAAACTACCATTGGAACCTATACTCAAACTCAAAAGTAATTCTTAACTGCTCTTTTTTTCTTGCACCTTCTATAGTTCACTATCAAAAGGGATTTGCAACACTGCCCTGTGTTTCGCAATTTAAGAACTTTGGTGCTTGATGAGTGGCGTTGGAACATTGGTTTCGAAGTCTTACTTTGCTTTCTTCTGCACACACCTTTCCTTGAGAGACTCATTGTTAAGGTGCCAAAGGTGCACACCAAGCCCCCCACCCCATCTGTATATGATAGATGTTGCTTTATTCTATTTGCTATGCATGATTCATCTCTTGGTTTTTCTTTGCTCCAGCAATACGACTGCTACCATTTTGACAAGGAATTCAGTGTTCAGATCAAAGAATCACTTCGCCTGCCACATCTTACGGTGGTTGAAATTGCATACTCAGATGGCGGTATTGGTATTTCCGCATGGGAACTTCTGAAAATCTTGGAAAACATTGGTTGCAAACTTACGCAGTTTAATATCATCAGAACAGTTTAGGACTACAGTTTCATTGTAAGTCTATACCCCATATTTTGATAAATAATTAGACTGCTATAAAATCAGAGAAGTAAGTTTTCAACTTTATTAAGAGATATTGCATATACATTAGTATTTGTTTGTGTGCATAATCAGTTAATGCATATTCAGGGACTCCTGACTTTTACAGTTTACTTAAGTGAATTTAATTCATTATAATGTAGAGCAAGTTTTTTGTTTTTTAATCTTCAGGGTTTTGACTTTTGAGTTTGTAGATTAGTCATTAGTTACATTAATCATGTGTTATACCATCTTAACGTGCTACTTCTAATAATTATGTTGTAGCTGTGTAGGCACATTTATATTTTCTTACTTGTGGACTTCTTGAGATTATCTAGAGCTAGGCATTAAAGGGACTACTGAATAATATTAGGGAGAGTATAATGTGAGAAAGATCAAAGTACACAAAATGGTTGAGAGAAAAAGAACATACAACACGTCTTAACTGATTTGTTCGTTTGTACTGTTAACTACAAACATGGCATATTACTTATATAGAAAGTAAAGAATGCTTCTCATCAATATATAATCGATTGAAAAATGATTTATCTTTTTGGAGATAGATCCTGTTTGGTTTTGGTTGAAGAGAAATCATGAACAACAGTGCATGGTATGTTGCAACCACATGTTTCTTACGACCCAAGCTATGTGATAGCATTTATCAATTAATGAAATAAGAATCTTCGTGGAAGTTAATAATTTTACATCTGTCTAGATAAGTAGTAATGGCTTCAATTAAAGCTTCATAAGTTCTGTAGGGTCAGCTTCACCAATTCATGTATGCCGCTCAGAGATCTTTCGTCAAATAACTCACATTAGTTATTGTTTGCACAGGCTGTAGCTTCAAGAGAAACATTTGGAGGCTTGAAGATGATGGATCTACATCTACCTACAACTACCAATAAATATGCATGGGTTGAATTTGCATTGGTGCCACTGTCTTAATTTTCAGATGTACGTTTGCCAGGTCAAAATCATTGTCTGACCTGTCTTGCACTCTGTTCATCCGTTCATGTATAGTTGTGTTAGATGAGCGTATGTTGCTCAAGTCTGGAGGCACTAAATACTTGTTATCTTTGAATAACCAACTATTAGATCAATGTTTGCTGAACCTAGTGTTTTGTGCAATTCAAGCTTGAGCTAAAACATACTCCCTAGTGTTTTGTGGAAAGAAAGCTATACTTTGGCGTGAAGTGAGAGTATGGTAACAAAATCTAGTGTTTTGTGTTTTTTTTTTTTTTTTTTTTTTTTTTGCGAAAGGGAGGATTATATTAACTTTGAAGCACAGTACATCCTTGAGTTACAGATAGGACTAGAAACGTAATGAAAATTACATCAAAGTCCTCTAAAGCACTATTCATCATCTTCCTCCTCAGAATTCCTCCTCTCTTCCAATCCACAAACCAACTGCAGCAAGGAATCCCTGATCCATTGGTGGGGAACAAAGCTTTGTTTGGCCGCAACAGATTGCCACGGAAGGGGTCTCCGATCTGAACTAAAATCGGCCATTCCCACAAAAACAGAATCAGGAATCCTTTATCCTTCTCGCCTGCACCTTCATCGTCAGCAGCGCCGATGATGGAGGCCAGGAACACCATAGCTCTGCCGTCGCCAAGAATAATTTCGGCGACCCAGAGGACACATATCTGAGCGAGGATCAAGAAGATCCCCCCCAATCGCGACACAAGCACACAAACATACCTAAGGAACTTGGAGTAGCTCGCCGTAGACCCGTCGGAGATGACGCGTTTGCCGGAGACCACCCAACAAACCAAAATCTCGCATGGAAACGCAGCAGCCGACTCCATCGAGAAGCTTCTTATTCTTCAACCTAACCTTAACCCTAGCAAAACTACCTAAACTAGGCTACTAGCCAATCCGGGCGTCGATCCGCTCGAGTCCTCCCCCACCGGCGCTGGAGAAGCCGCCGGAGGGGAGGAATCGGCGAGATCGACGTCGGATTCCTCAATCGCCTGGTGGTCGCCTTCTTCGTTACGAATCTCCAATTTAATCACACTGCCTTTGTTGGAGTCAGTCTTACATGGATGTTATATGGAGTTTACTTTACCATCTTCAGAGCGGCACCAAATTTATAGCTTGGATTTAGCGGTGCCACTCAAGTTATAATTGCTATAGTATTACTAGGCATCACTAACAGTATGGAAAAAGAGCTTCTGTTTATCAAGGAACGGTCAATTCTCAATTGTCCTGAAAATTATACCACTCACGGAGATAGAACGCAGACAAAACCCAAGGCAAGGAATGGCTTGAATCTAGTGTGTGCAGCCACTCACGAAGAGCCTGAGCTAATTATAAAATGTGCATTTAGATATGTTCGAGCATGATAAAAAGCCTCCATATAACACCTTATATTAATTATAAAAAAGGAATCCTAATACACGTTAAAGCTCTACAGTCTAAACACAAAAAAGGGGGCCGGGATATCATTCCATCCTCTTAGCTGTCGCCCCTTCATGCTAGTGATCTAAAGTTGTTACTAATCAAAGCACTCGTGAGTAGTGAACAAACTCATGGGTGTCAAACTTGCATGGTGCAAACTAGCACAGTGGCTATCACAGTAGATAAAGCTACATATCTATCCATCCAACCATCCAGCGTGTTCATGCCACTCTATCTGTAAACTAAATTGTGTGCCAAAGGCAGAGCATCCTGGGTTAAGAAAATACGCTACATGTAACAAAAAAAAAAGCAAGGTTTGGTTTGGCATGGATGAACTAGAATAAAAATTACCTTATGACAAGACTACTAACGCAAAGTCAAGTCATGGATGCACGCACAAGAGGGCGGCAAATGTTCTCTTGAAAAGCAAAGCTAGAGAGAGGTAGAAGGTAACTGGCAATGGCATGTTGTTCGGATAATGCCGCGCATGAAAGGCGAAAAAGCTCCCTCCTCATGGCCATGTACCAAATCTAAAGCTACCGAATTCAACCAAAAATAAAGAAGGAAGGAGGTGAGAGAAGGTGGCTTCTCTCTCCAGTCTTAGGCAAGCAAAGCTCCTTTGCTACGCTATAAAAGGCCATCACCAACCAAGCGCCTCACCTTAGAGAAAATTCATTAAGCAGCCAAAACAAGAGATCGGATTAGCCACATCTACTTCGTCCTCTAATTAAGGTCTCCACGAAGCAACCAAGTGAAGTGACCACGCAGGCACCCTTCTCACTCTCCACCGATTTACCAGCAAATTTCTCCGCGCCGGCCTCCCGTCAGCGGCAGACCGGCGTCCGCACCACCGAGACGCTGATGGCTTCCTCCCCATGGCCGGCAGCCGCCGGTACCACCCCCGGCCCGCCGCTGGAAGAAGCAGCTGCTGCGGCCGCCGCCGTTACCTCCGCGGCTGGCTCCGCCCCGACGTCGGAGCACCATCCGGTAAGGATCCCCGTAATCCTTTTTTTTTCTCCACTGCCTCTCCTCAAAGGCTCCTCCTTCGGAGGAAGTCGCAGGGGCAATCGATTTCCCCGCCGGGTCGCCCGGCCGACGCCGCCCTCTCGCTGTCAGGTGGAGCTTCACCGCCTTCGATGCAGAGGATACTGTAAGCGAGCCTTCATTGTACTGGTCCGCGCGGGTCATTTGGTCACTTTCTAATCTCACATTGACTCTCTTTGCTGTTTTGTGACATTCAGAACAAGAGCTGCTCGCCGGTGCACCAACTCCTCGGCCGCGTTCAAATTCCCTCACGTAATAGTTTCTCCTCTGCATTCTCCATGTTGTTTTGTGTTTTTGCGCGTGCTTTGGATGCTAATGGTGCGGAGATCTTGCAGGCACAGGCTAATGCGGCAAGTGGAATTCACTCTGAAGAGGCCTCAACTTGTTCAAATGGTGATTGTATTTTCAGTTATTTTGTTTTTACTGGTTTTCCCGAATGGGGTGCTGTAACTTTTATTTTTAGGATAGCCAGGCTATGTTTAAGATTGTTTGGCTCTTTGCGTAATTTGGTGTTAAACTGAAAATCGAGGTCAATTCTGTCCTTGTAAGGGATGTTAGATGGTTTATCTTTGACCCCTTGCAGTTGCCTGCTTATTATAGACGTTTTTGTTCTTTAATGCTTGGCTTACAGCCTGGTATGATCGTGATTCTCGATTCTCTTCTCCGCTTGCAGCTCATTTCACTTTGATATCTTGTGCTTTTCCGAGTCGGATTATCATTTCATCGGAGCAGCCTCTGCCCATAGTTATTAGAATTACTGTAATTGAAGTTAGGGCGCAGCAATATGTAATCCATTGTATGATGATTGCAGATTATGATGATATTACAAGGACTAGTTTGGCTAGATCCATGCAAGTTGACATAGAGGTGATCGGCAGCAAGCATCATTGATTCTTTCAAACCTCAAACACACTAACCGAGCGTTGACTGAAGAAGAGTTTTCTTATATTTTGGAGTATTGTTCAGACGCTCCTGATCCTTTGGTAAATCCACTGTTAAATACATTTCTTTTATCAAAGTATGAAGTATGATGCAATCGGTTTGATTATAAGTCCTTTTTTCTTTTTCTCCAAATTCTGTAGTTTGCCATGGAAACTTGGGAGCTCATGGAGTCGAAGGCTGTTGGCATAAGTAAAAATATCTACAAATCTGTCATTCAGGCCCTCAGCAGGGGAGGGTATTTGAAGGAGGTATGCCATTGTTCTCAAGCAGTCAAGCTATAATTTGATTTTCAAACTCGCTAAATTAAAAAGTATGGGGTTTATCCACACCAGTATCACCGTTACCAGTTCTGAAAAAAAAAGTAATAATAGTAGCAGCATTCACTTTTATCTCAAGACACACTGTTCCTTGTTTGAAATTGAAAGAAACTGCAGTATCTTCTCTGTGAAAGGTTCCATTTCCTGGTGATGCTAACTAGTCCAAACGTCAATACCAACAAATCCATCCATTGTACAAAACTGAAGCTTTTATACTAGATAAATGATTTATTTTCGTTGAACTGATTGAGTGTTAGTGTTCACTAACATGCTTTGCCAATAACAGTTTGTGGGCACTAATTGAGTGATTATACCTTGCGTACAAATATTTACATGCTCACTCGCAGCTTTCGTGCACGGATTCGTATATTAAATTTGTAGAGCTGTGAATCAGAAACTTAATTGTACATTCTGCTACACAAGTGTTTCACAGAATAAGTAAACAATTCTGAGGTAAATCTTTCAGAAAATAAGTTTACTAAATACTACTGTATTACCCTTCGTACTACAGTATGTGCTTTTTTTTTGCGCATATAATGAACAGCTGACTTTTTTTTAATCTATTACTTTGGTGAAAATTGGATGGGGTAACTTGGTTACTGTAAAGTGCAGCACAGTTTGTTGTAGTTCTGATTTTCTTTGTCATGTGCTTGAACTTATTGAATAAGGCTCTTTTAGAGCTTGGGGTTTTGATTCATTTACTTTTAGAGTCTATGCTCACTGCAATGCAAGTTGATTATCATCTTTTCTATGTAGGCTCTTCACTGTCTGACTCTTCTAATGGAAAAAGAAAACAATCATGGCACTTTGGCATTTTTCAATATCTTTCTAAATGCCTGCGGAAGCACTGCAAATCTGAATGATTTTGATTGCTGTCTAGAGAAAATGGAGACTCATCTTCTTGGGAAGTGTGAAATAACATACTGTGAGCTTCTTAAGGTCTGCACCAACTACCAAGAAATATTCGATGACTGTATGTTATGCAATTTTCTTTTTCATATGTGAAAGAACATCAGCTGACCTGACCTTTTCGTGCTCACATCCATGTCAAGATACAACTGTTCTATATAGTGCTGCCTGTTTGATTCTTTTATCACTTAATGTCTCACTGCCTTGTTAGCTCCCTTTGGTGCACTGTTTTATTTATGTGAATCTAACATCATCTCCACATATCAAATCTAGTCTCACTTTTTCTTGGAAATTTTACAGATTGAATATATTTCTGTTGTGGTTGTCTTTGAAAAGTTACATGCTCTTTCATTTACTTTTGCTTATGTTTTGGTCTTATCTCATGTTTGGATATTCCTTTTGTTTCATGCATTATTTTAGCAACGCTTACCAAATATTTTACATGCTGCTATTTGAAATATGTATTTACCCCACATACTGTTGTAACTATTATTGTGATGGCTTAATAACAATAACTTACGGCATATTAAATGTTCATTCTCATATAAATCTGGATACAATACTATGACAACATGCTTATTTGGCTTTTTTATGTGTTTTAGGTTGCAGTTTTACAGAGAAATCTATCTGCAGTTCATGATATTTGGAAGGAATGCACTAGGTATTATAGTCCAAGCATTATTACACAGAGGAAATTTTTGAGGGCTTTAACTATGCTAGGTGACCTTCAATCTGCATGTCACATGTTGCAGCGTATGGTAGCCCTTGCTGCTCAAAACTGTGACGATCTAAGAGTGACTCATAAAAGAAGATACTGAGCATCACGATTAGATATTCCTGTTCCTGCTTTGAGTGAATTAGAAGGTCTTAAACTTTTATCGGATTCTAAACTACCATTATCTCAAGAAAAGCTGGCAAGCAGAGAGATCGATGTTCAGCCTGAGCTGTCTCAGGCGGAACTAAATCATTGGAAAATGTGCATGTGGAGGCCTGTGTATTTTCTGCAGGTCTGTTCTTCTGCTTCTGGCTTCCATGTGCTTATGCCAGCCACTATGTTAGTAGACTCATGTCAATAAGATATATAAAACTTATTTTGTTTCAGTTTTTCTCCAGGCCACAATCTTGTCGATCAGATTATACAAGACAGTGGGAGTGTTGCGAATCCTTTAGAATCTGCATCAGTTGCAATAAGGAATGTTTTGAGATGGTCTTTCAATGATATTATGCATGCCTGTGTACGACTTAACAATTGTCAGTTAGCTGAGCAGTTATTTCTAGAGGTAATAGACATTTACAGATTCTTTTTTTTTTTGTTATCATTGTTTTTCTAAACTTGAATTGTTTTTTATAGTTCAAGTATTCTTTCTTCTGTATAGCTGAAGTGCAGCACGGTAACATTCCATTTGCTATCCGCTTGGGTTCACTTGCTGCAGCCATTGGATTTTAGAATAGGAATGGTGCCATATTATGCTATCAGCAGAAGATGCCACCTATACAGATTGTGAAATCTATTTCTATTTGAAGCATTTTTCTGTAGGCCACTTAGGTCTGGCGGAGATATTTTCATTTAGTTGTAGCCCAAACATTGGCTTGCAAGTTGCAACTTAGCAAGTTTTGTTTGATATTTTTTCCGGTTTCAAAAGGAATACTGCATCGTTCCAGCATTTCAATAACGAGGGCATTTCAACCAAGAGTTTCTCATGTGCTTACAGACTGTTGATTATTTAAATTTTCTTTCCAGATGCGCGAACTTGGGTTGCAACCGTCAAGATATACGTATGATGGTTTTGTCAAGACACTGATAGCTGGGAAAGGAATTGCGTATGCAATCAAAGTGGTATGCTTCAAATTTCTTTCTGTTATGACTCAATTACCTGAAAACATATTTCGTTGTCACTTATTTCTGGATAAAACCAATACCGTGCTGCTCTGATTTCAGTGAAAGTAGCATTTCAGTTTCATGTCACGCATTGCATGAAAGGCACCAACAGGCCACAGTTGGTTAAATCTGTGTAGTGTTAGATGGGCATGCAGCAATCCCCATAATCTTATGTAGGCAGGCAAGGAATAAGAAAATAATCAAGTGCTTTCCCAAGTTTTTCATCATCTAGTCTGGTCTCCCATCTCAAGCAGTCATCAACGCCTGGTCATTTCGTTCAGAATGTCAGTTTTTGTTTGGAGTCCCAATGTTAAATAGCTTCCCTACCTTCCACAAAGCTACTGTTAGAATTGATCACCACCTTGTCTATTACATCTGCTGCTCTGATTTACTTATTTAGGTCATCAATATTGTCCAATGCACATATCTTATTTTTCTTAGTATAAATTACAAAATGAATGCTATCATTTTCAGATGACAAAACTAAGTTTTTTATGTATAATTAATGGTTATATGTTTCAATTTTGATTCTGAGGTAATTTTATATTTGTTCGCATGTCTCTTTCACTCATATTTTTCCAGATTGAAGCAATGGAGAGAAGGGGCATTGAACCTCACAATGATACACTCGTTGCTCTCTCCATTGCTAATAGCGAGAAATTACATTTGGATCTGGCTGAGGACTTTTTGGAGAGAGTTTCAGAGCTACAACCAAAGCATATACGTGCTTTTAACGCTTTGCTTGTTGGATGTGAGATTAAGGTAATGCTTTAACTCCACAATTTTTTTATAATGGGTTTCTGTCCCTTCTGCTGTGTAATCTGTCACATAATATGTTTTTTTCAGTGTCAATGCTTGTTACTCTGTTTCATGTCTAAAAATATATTTATCACGGTACATGACTGCTAAAATCAATGCTGAAGTTTCTTTAATTATTAAGAAGCATGACCTAATTGTTGAAATACTTTTGCAGAATGAACCAGAAAGAGCTGTACGCATATTAGTTAAAATGAAACGTATGAACATGAAGCCAAATCGCAAGACTTATGAGCTTTTGTTTTGTCTGTTTGGCAACGCCAACATCCCTTACGAAGAAGGAAATGTGCTCTCACATGTTGATGTTTCCAAAAGGATAAACATAATTGAGACGGACATGTTAAGTAATGAAATACGACATAGCTTTGTGTCTATGAAGAACTTGGTAAGCCTGATATCTGTCTTCTGTACAGATCTTCCATATAATTTGGTAATCAGAAACAATGGTTTAATTTATCTGAACCATGCATATCAGTGCTGTTTTGTCAAAAATCTAGGTTTACTTGTAATGTCACTTGTCAATATGATCTTCCAGTAGGTTTGAAATATCGTCATACATCCATAAAACTAGGTTTGCTTGTCATTGTCGGTATGATCTTCAGTGCTTCTTGCTGATTAATACTTTAAACTTCTGATTTGTTTTTATTTACTATATTTCAGATACGAGCTTTTGGAGCTGAGGGGATGATAGAAGAAATGTTGAGGTACTTGAATGTAGCTGAGAATGTTTTATGGAATATGGATCCGTATCAGAAGAGTGATCTCTACTGCATTGTGTTGCATGCTCTGGTTAAAGCCAAAGAAGTATGTGCCAACCCCCTATTACATTTGTTCTGCTATCATGCAATCACCCCTTAAGCTGCAGTTATGCATTCACTTTTGGTTTTGGCATGAAAATTAACATCAAGAATACTCTGAATAATTGACATGCATTTGGTCTATTGAATTACTTACGTATAAACTCCAATGCTCTTTCTTCTAACATATTAAGTTGCTGTTGATATTGTAAATGATGTTACTTTGCCATTGGCTGCACCAATTTTCCATTTTAAAAGTGTCACATGTTGATTTGGTGCCAAACTGAAAGTTGATTGCATGATTACACTTGCAGATATTGCAGCTAACATGTTAGCAAATCTGTTTTTTCTGGTTTGCAGACTCACAAAGCAATCAGGACCTTCAAAATCATGAGATCATGCAGCCTTCCATCTAATGTGGCGGTATATAACACCATGATAGAATGCTGCAAATTGTTGCCATGTCTCAAATCATCTTACGCTTTGATGTCTTTGATGCTCCGAGATGGCTTCTGCCCAACGGTGGTGACTTTTACATCTCTTCTAAAGGTAAGTCTGGCTAAGGTGCAGGGAAATTATGCATCTCTCTTGGAACTTCTTCATTTTAATCTCTTCTCTTTCGCTTACATGATAGGTTTTATTAGCAAAAGAAGGTTTCTTGGGAGCACTGGATCTGCTAGATATGTGCAAGCTTGAAGGAATTCGGCCTGACATAGAGCTTTTCAATACAATACTCTCACAAGCTTACTATAGAGTACGTTTGTTACAAATTTCATCTGTTCTTCTTTCCCAACTAAAATGATGCTGAAGTTAAACTCATTTTTTTCGCATTCTTAACAGGGTCAAATTCATGTTGTTGAATATATCGTGGAGTGCATGCATCGAGCGGAAATTCAACCTGACCCGACCACTCTTTGGTGCGTATTTTGTGCTTACACGGAGCAAGAGTTGTACAACACTGCTATTGAGGCATTGCAAGTCCTTAGCTTGAGAATGATATCTAATGATGTCAGCATTCTTAGTGAAAAAGGAATTGTTTTGGAAGATCTAATCTTCAGTGAAGAGCCAGACGCTGAACTGAGATTCGTAAAATCATTTGAAGCAGGTAAAGAATATCTTGCGACAGCTTTATTGAATCTGAGATGGTGTGCCACAATGGGTGCCACCGTATCTTGGTCACCTGAGGAGAGTCTTTGGGCAAGGAGGTTGGCATCCTCTTATGATGCTAACAAGCGACCATATATATATAGCGAAGTCTGTGCCTGAAACATGCATCTGTTTATAACTTTCATTCAAGGGACGTCTGATGGCCTGTTGCACAGTTTTAAGAGGCTTCAAGGTCAACGATTTTGTTGTGCAGTTTTCACATTATTTTACGGGATGCTCATTGCTATTCACCCCTGCTTGTACCTGAGCATCAACATGAAAATCCATATGAACAGTTTTGATGGTGACGGTAACATAGCAGTGACAATCGAGTAACATAGCAGTGACAGATGAATAAGAAGCTTTGCAGCTTACAATAGCCGGAAGCTGACAGCTGTGTTGTTGTACCTCAAAACACTTTGTACTTGTTATTTTGGAGGACTAACTTCGGCTTAGCCTGCAAAAGGGGTTGGAGGAGGGTTGGAGAAACATCTGGTGCTATTTATGGGGGTGTTCGTTGCATGGGGTCTAAACTTTAGAGGGTTTTTCCAACGAATATTGTGATTACAAATAAAGTTTAATTACAAAACTAATTTCAGGACTCCGCTCGAATTCGCGAGACGAATCTAATGAGGGTAATTAAGGCGTGATTAGACGATGGTTACTGTAGCATCACTGTAGCAAAACATAGATTAATTAGGCTCATTAGATTCGTCTCGTGATTTAGAGGGGGGTCGTGACATAGGTTTTGTCATTAAATTAATAAAAATATGTTTAAATAGTAAGATTTTTTTTGATGTGACGGGTGTTAAAGTTTAGAGGGGGTGCAACGAACACCCCCTATATAGCAATTTTCTCGTACTGATCTTCGTGCTGTCAGCAGTGTTGTAATCACCAGTAGTTTTCTTCGGAGAGCCACTTTTCGCTTTCCTGATCGACTAACAATAACAGTTCACCGTTCCATGTGTGTATTGATAATATAATTTTTCCATAAGTTAAAGGGCAACTATGCACCATTTCTTCGTTGCCTCTTGGATTGGATATATCATAATAGATACTTAGTTTTTGCGGGCGGGCCCCACTGAGTTACTGTGGATTACTGTTACCCTGTAGCGATTGTTGTGAGGCGTCGGATTATGTGGCTTGGCCTTCATCCAACCGTCGGCTCCCGTGCCTGCCCCCGTGAGCCAGGCAGCCTTCCCGATGCTTCCTCCGCAGCTCCTTCCCGATTCTTCTTCCTCTCTCCCAGCCACGGCTCCTCCATCCCAGCTATGGCGCTCCTCCGTGGACACCACTGCCAGACCTGGAGCGCCCAACCCCTCTCCCTCGACATGCCGTCGCAACGGACCACCTTCAGCTGTGACTGTGAGAGAGAGCATCAGGAGGCGCTGGACAAGGACCACCGAAGCTGCAGCTCACCTCGGTCCGGTCTCGCCCAGTCGCCCCAGGTTCTCCGCCGTTCCCCTGATCCTGCATTTCATCCCTGCCCTGCCCTCTCGAACCGGGCACCTCGGTTTTTTTACGGCGAAAACGTCGTCTGTCCGTTCCGAAGCCGGCCTATCCAGCCACGCGACGCCTCGCCGCGAACTCTCTCCATGCCGTCCTCCTCCCGGCTTCTTGCTGCCCGCAGGATAGGTACGTTCTATTCATTTCTCAGTTTCCAGTTCGGACTTATTTGAGGCAGCCGCACGGCTTGCACGGCAAAGATGGACCATTTGTGCTGCTGAGAGAATCACGTTTGTAATTCTTCAATTTGGCCATTTGTGCACAGCTAGATTACCGCTAATGTCTACTACAACAACTCACCAATTGATCGCACGCTGATTCCTGGCATGCTGATTTAGTCGCACTAAACGTGTTCGACGAATTGCTCCTTAGGACCAGACATTTTTTAGAAATTGATTTTGCTGATGCTGTATGTAATTTTTCATGACAATTAATGCCAATTTTTATATCTGCTTTGTTACACCTGCAGTGAGATTTTGCTCTTCCCATTATGAATGCACAGCTTCCCCAAAAGCTACAGACCGTCATGCCCTGCTCAGTAAGGTTTCTTTCCAGATTTCTCTGATAGAGGTATTGTACAGATCCGTTGTATGATCATCTCATATTTGATTTTTATATGCATGTATCTTGAATGAAAAATTGCTTGCATAAATATGAATCAATGTGAATGTACGGTGGATGAAAAGTACTATAGTTTGCATATATGGAGAATAAAAACACTATGTTTGGAAGTAGCAGTTAAGGTGTACATGACATCATACATCTGAATATCTCATATAAATCTCAGTTTGGTTTGGTATAGACACATTATTTGTAATGATGTAAAATGCAGTGGCTGTGCTCCATAAGTGCAAGGCTTTATATGCATCTCCAGTTAATGATAACTTGGATGAATTTTCGTTACTCTCAACTTTCTGCTTTAGTTGAACCTGTTTTGCTAATTACAAATGGTTCACCATTTTTATGACTTATTGGTTGCCTGCACAGATGATTTATATAATTTGTTCTATCATAACTTTTAATGTTTGCTTCATCTACAGGTCGCTGCTCCTGAATCTGGCTGTAATCTACATATATGGTGGATGAAAAATAACTGCAGTTTGCATATGGAGAATCAAACACAACAGTTGGAAGTAGCAGTTCAGGTAAACATGACATGCTTATGTCTCATAAGTCTCAGTTTGGTTGGGTATAGCCACGATTATTTGCAATGATGCTAAATGCAGTGTCTATACTCCGTAAGTACAAGGCTTCATATGCACCTCTACTTTGGCTGTTGCTACCTTGGACAACCTGTTGTTGCCCGCCAGCAATTGCAAGCTAATGGTTCAGTAAGGTGAGTTCTCTCTTACTTATTCCCCTAAATCATTTCCTTAAATTGAGACCAACCAAGCGTACGTGCTTCTCATAGCTGTGTCTGAACTTGCAAATTGCAATGTGTAATTATTTTGTCGACACCTTTGATTTTTTGGTGCTTTATTGTGGAACAGTGAGAAAGTGAGCAAAATCATTCACTACGCATTTGCATGAGAATTAAACAAATCATTTTTCACAACTTTAGTAGGGTTAGATAACTGTTTCAATGTTTCAAAAGAGGAAATGCTTTTTATGCTTTGCTGTAACAGGGTGCCTATGCCATGATAGTTGAACAAACAACTGTAAAATATATATGGTTCCTCAAAGTTTAAAATATGAATAATTTATTCCACAAAAATTGAAACACTAGCTGATTTGGTTGAGGTGTTATTCTCAGACCATAGCTATGTGACATAAAATCTTTGAATGGAAATTCAGATGCATTGAATTGCTTGCGTGGTTGTGATTTAAGCAGTAGCACTGTATATTTCATAATTCATAGTATTATCAGTTTTATCTTAGTATATGAATTTTCTCCAAGCATTCTAAAGCAACCGTGCTAATGCACCCGGACATAACAAACTGAAGATTCTATAGCAACAATCTTGATTTTCAACATGTCGAACCATTGAAAAGATAATGTATTTGTGGAAACAGTGTAGCTATATATATGAGAACAGTGTATTCTATAGCTACTATCACATTGTATCCAACTTCATGCTTGATGTTTGACGACTTGGTGCTATATTGTTCTCCTTATATATTGGACGCTATTCTCTTTCAAGCTTTTCTTACTCATATTTGTGATGAATACTTGAATTAATTGTATTCTTATTCAAGTTTTTTCTTACTCATATTTCTTATGCATAGTTAAAATTGTCTTGATGACAATGTGTTCATACAAAAATGAACGATTCACAATGTTGTGATAATACCCGCGGCAACGCGCGGGGTTTCCGCTAGTTTTTATCCTGTATAGACGGTGGGATAAAGAGAATAATATGTACTCTTTAATTGGTGCCTTCGATTATCCTGGATGAAGTTGGATTCTTCGTCCTCACAAATCGGTCTTGTACTCTTCGGTGGTGTTTGGATTTATGGAATTGGGTATAGGGATTAGGATTGGGAAATGATGTGAGAAATCTACACCTTTTATTTCTTCATCATATTACATCTCAACCCTTCATTCCCTCAGAGAATATTTCCCAATCCCTATCTCACCCCACATTTCTCATTTGCCAAACACCACCTTCGGTCCGAACATTAGAATTTCGAGAACCAAACATCAAGGGCAGAGCTTTTGTCACCTCGAGAAGTACCGTATCCAGCCGTCAGATTTAATCGGACGGTTGAGGGATACCAGTTCCGCAAGCAGCCGCCTCGCACGCGGATCCTCTCCTCTCGTCACGGCTCGCAAGCGACACCCGACACGGCCCGCTCGTCTCGCTCTCGCGAGCGTCCAGGTGGTCGTCGCGCCGCCTCGCTGCCGCGCCGCGTGTCCCTCGCCGCCGCTTCTCGTCCGCCCTCCACTCCACCGCGACCCGTCTCCCGGGCCGCGATGAAATAGACCAGGGTTCGAGCGAGGAGCGCGCAGCGCCCATCCCAACCGCACGCGAGAGCGAGGAGGGAACGGAGAGGACAATGGCATTGGGGCTGGCGTTACACGGCGCGCAGGTGGCGCTGGATCTGGCGGTGGCGGGGATGTCGCTGGCGGTGGCGCTCGGGTTCTGCGCCGTCGTCGCCACCGTGCTCTGCTCCGCCGCGTTCATCCACCACTCCAAGCCCGCCGCGGCGTCCTAGCAATTGGAACCACCGCCACTGCAATCTGCAACCTATGGGTACATTCCTAATAAGCATATGCTATACATTTCTTTCCTCGATTCATTTCGACTCGCTCGGTCAATGAGGGTTGCTGCTGGGCTGCGGTTTGGAACCATCATCGTTGGTCAATTTTCCGTGTGGAGCTGGACCATTAGCTTGCAGTTATATCTCAGGTGATCGTGCATAAATGTTGACCGGTGTCCCCTAGCATTGTGAATATGTATTCTCCTGCATTATCTGACTTTTATTATGTCACAATAACACAGAAAAGAAATCAGATTAATGGGGAATGTGAAACCATATTATCTATGATCCTGAAATTTAGGTTTAAGCAATTACCAAAAGTCTGCCTAAGGATGCAATTGACTCTCCTGGCTCCATTTACTGAAAATTGTGTGTAAGGAGCTTCGTCCGGGCTACTTTCGAGAGTATGTCTAGGCTCTCTTAATTATTCAGATGAAACCAGATTGGCAAGTTTGCTGTACAAGGATCCCTTTTGGCTGTAATTCTTTGTGTTCAAGGCTTCCCTAGCAGAGTGATCATGAAATTGTTGGCCCAAAGGGAGATCTATCCCTTTGGGCCAACAGAATTAGCATCTATCGTAACATTGGGCATTGTAGACTTATTGTATGCGCCGTAACATGTTGATATCGGCTTCCATCTTTCATCCAAACTAACTGTTTGATTTATCTCGAGACTAGATAAATCAAGCTTGCCAATTGATTATCATTAACATTCCCCTTAAGGTTTCTCGTATTCTATTTCAGGAGCGCTGTTGATAGTCTAATTGCTTCTGCATGAACGGCAGAGCAGGCGGTACTTCACTTTGATCCCAGAGCAGCTTTAGGGAACTAGCAGATGAAAATAATAACGAATTGCACATATCAAGTGAAAGCTAGAGGTTTGTGTACCATATATGTATGTTTTCTTATGCTGGTTTGTAAATTAGAATTTTGTATTGTAGATTTTATAAGAAACATTGAATGTCTTGTTCTTTCTTGGAAATTACGTCTTAACAAGTTTTCTCTTATTGCATGTTGAATGTCAACAATATCCGTGTGGATGCTGCGTTAACTGTAGAAAAGATTGGTCCGTTCTTTTGTAGAATGTACTATTGTAACTAATTCTGTACTTTAAATCGTAGTAAGCTTACACATGTACATGCATTTCAAACTCTACACATACCAGAAAGCCAAACATAAAGCAATTAAATGGAACAAAAAATATTTTAGTTTGGTGACCTGTCATTTCAAACTCCACACATACTGGAAAGAAAAATATACAAACAATGAAGCTTTCGACAAAGAATCATCTGTTAATATCTATGTATAAATAGGCACTTTTAATATGATACTAGGAGTACAGAAATTAAGAATGACCTTAGTAACAGATTTGCATAGTACATGTAACCTGAAATGTTGAAAAACATGAAAGGAGATGACAAGGATCCCAAAAGCCTTGCCACTACCTATGCGTCTCAAGATTTAAGCTAGATAGTATTAGAATGAGAGAGATCCTACAGGGATTTTTACAACATTTACCAAAAGCTTGTTTGTGAAGAACTACGTTTCTTGTTGTAGCCTCTTCTTGCGGTCTTCTCTTCTCCTTTCTTTGTCCTGCCCGCCTTTTTGTTGCAGCTGGTCGAGAGCTTGGTATGTGTCTTCTCTTTCTCATCCTTACTCTGATTGTCTCTGGAACTTTCATTTTCCCCATGATCTTTCTTTTCTTTGCCATTAAGCACCTTCACTTGAGCTGGTCCTGTGGAGGCATCAGAAGCCAAAGAATCATAATCTCCATCACCATAATTTCTGTAGTCTTCCTTGCTTCTACCACTGCTGTAGGCACTGCCATCTTAAACATTGCTGGCTCCACTGTCATTGGTTTTGATATCATCACTACTCCTGGGGGAGACCAGATACATCGTCCACCCAGATTCATTACTGTTGCATTCTTCACCATCATCCCCGGTAAGCTGGGAGGACTCCATAACAGGGGAGTGCAGAGATATACAGAAAGAGGAGAAAGACAGCACAAGGAAGGAAAAAAGGTAGAACGAAGATGTGGGAGAATTGAAGGAACACACACCCTTATGCTTCTTCTATACACCTTAACAAACCAACACACAGAAGAATTCTTGATTTTGCTGCTTGTTCCACAGCCTGAGGAGAGCACTGAAGCCTTTCAACGCCCAGCCATCTTCACTGGACAGGAAATTAGAGGAGCGGTTGAATGAGGCTGAGAAGTGAGAACTTTGCAATGCGTTGGTGTGTCAAGGGGCTGCAGAAAGGATGGCAGTGCCTTTAAATGGGAAAGACGGCCCGTCCTTCCAACTGTCTCTCATAACTTTCTCAACCATTTCTGTACCTTCTCTTGCTACCAAAGCCAAGAGGAAAAACATTTGCGTGCAGTGTAGTGTTACAGGTATTTCCATCTGTAGTCCATGTGGCCCTAGCTTCTCACCTCATGGTGGGGGCCTGGTAGAGGCCTGGAGAGGGGCATAGATATGCCTACCGCTTGTGTTAGCTCTGATTTGTTAGGATTGGAAGATCACATACAGATTAGGCTTGACCTTCAAAAAAAAAAAAAACATACAGATTAGGCTGGCACATAGCTCAAAAGGCTTGCTGTCGCTGCTGTGTCTGCCTGTCATGCAAATGCTTAACTTGTTTATGACACATTTCCCTTCGATTGCAGGACCAGGAGAACTTGTCTCTTGTTGGTTTTAGCAAATGCTTGCAGATAATACCAAATAGGCTTAAAGGCCACTAGATGCATGTGCTGCAATTTTTCTCAGTTTTATGATAACAATCAAATACCCTGCATTCTATCAAATAATATCCGCAACTGCACATAGAAGGTTGATGCCATTCCGAAGATTCAGAAGTTGCAACGCGGGGAAAGATATGTTGACACCCGACTGATTGACGTACTGATCTGTTTATTCTGCTGAGCTGGCTATAGTTTCTCATATGGATCAGGTTTCGTGGCTACCTTTCCTCCAAGTTCGCGAAACGAACAAGAAGCCTGGCGTGGTTCTGAAGCTTTCAGGCTGTGAAAGAGGCTGTCAGGGGGGCCGGCAGAGATTGCGGCCCTTAAAAGAAAATGCTGAGGCCAAGTTGCTGCGTTGCATCGCCTGTTAAAGCATGCGAGTACTGAACGCTTGAAACTGCCCATGTTGCTGCATCTGTTCCCCGGTCAGTTCAGTTTTTGTAGTTGTACCAAGAACGCCGTACCTTTTACAACTTCTGCATCTGAATGTTTGGGTAAACACCCTGAAATACGTTTCGCACGTGAAATGTTGTTGAAAATTTGTGGGTACTACTTGCGCAGAGTGGTGCGACGGTGACAAGAGGTTAATCATAATGCACGTGGGAGAAACATTGATTCTTATTGCTGATCAACTGATGTTCCTTTCTCTGTCCGTGTCCTGGCTGAGAGTGAAGTGGGTGATCTGTTCCAGTCTCTTTTGGTGGCTTCGAAACGCCGAGGACGTACTTATCCTGTCCCCCCGGCTCACCACGAGCGTTCAGCGCATGCGTGATTGCAGTTGCAGCACGTACGAAGGTCAATGGAGGTTTCGTTTGTGTCGGTGTCTGGTGTTCCTGAAATTTGGCGGGCCTTTCGCGGTTGGCGCTGCGTGAGATCTGTCTTTTCTCTTTGGTTAGAACCTTGCTCGAACCGAGTCTCGCCTGGCCCAGCACTCTGGATCATTTAGCTTTTTTGAAGATATATAAGTTTTGCATCTCATCCGAATGCTTTAATTTCATGGAAATATGTATATCTAGAGCAGTCCAATGCTGTAGAGGATTCTGAAAACTTCTTGCATTCTGACATCTTACTAGCTAGAACCATTTTGTCTTGGTAGGAATATATAAGAGGCTAGACCCCACTGCTCTCACAATGCCAGAAACTCGTGCTTAGGTGGCCAATGTTCCTGGATCAACGCTCGATCCTAGTTCTACTACTACTAGATTCTGTTGTCTGTCGGTTCTACCAAGACTGGCCGGCCGACCCGCCCGTCAAGATCGATCTCGCCGACAGAGCGGATTCCGGCACTCTGATCTGATGCGCGATACGATGGTGAGTGAGCCTCTGATGGCGAGTTTAAAATATTTGATTTAGGACAACCTCAAAACGATAGCCTTTTTGATGTGTTAGAGGCTTAGAGCGGAGAGGTACACGGTTAGCACGCTGCCCGGTCAAGAGCGCCTTTTGCTTTCTCCAGATGTGGCGGAGCCAGCGTGTAGTAACTACTGTCCAGCTGGTCGGTTAGAAAGTAGCCGTGGTATACCGGTCGGGACGACAACCACCAGAACATGGATCGTGCTCCACGGCGAGCCAGCAACGAACGATTCCTTGCGTTCATGGATGACCTTCCTGAGCGGTCGAACCACTCGCTAGGTTGAGTGGTAACCTGAATGGTATTATTAATTTGTAACGCGGCCTTAATTAGCTCAGTTGGTAGATAGAGAGAGGTGGAGCAGAGCCGGCGCTTGCCAAGTTTAAAATGGTCTTTCGAATTGTTTTTGTTAAAATGGACTTTTGAGCCAACCAATTAATAAGCCAATATAAGGCTGCGTTTTCCGGACTTCAGAAATTATTTTCTGGTGCAGCAACATGTGACAGTACTAGATTTCATAAAGCTTTTAGACAGATGCATCAGAAACCGACCTTAGCTCAGTTGGTAGAGCGGAGGACTGTAGTGTGCGCAGATAAATCCTTAGGTCACTGGTTCGAATCCGGCAGGTCGGAAATATTTTGTTTTTAATTCAGTCAGCTTCACAAGCTCCAGTTGAAATGGTGCTCGTTTTGAAGTAGCTACAGTCAGCTTCATAACATAGCTCCAGTAGAAATGGTGCTAGGGATAGATGTCAACAGCGATTTGTGCTCAAGAAGGCAATACTGCTATTGCATACGGTTTAATGGTTTACCGGGAAATCACCAAGCTTCCTTAGTTTCATTTGGTTTCCAACAGAAAGAGCTTCCAACGAGGTAATGCATGATTCATATTCAGAACAACATCATAGCATCAGTCCATCACCACATCAATGTCAATTCAACATATTAAAGAGCTTCCGAAATTCCTGAGTTCAGGGCTTCATATACGCATGCTCTGAACACATCATAGCATGTGCAATCGTCCAAATAGGCCTTGATGGACGAAATTAGATTTCCAGAAGCACCATAATGCATGTGAAACAGTCGGGCAGTGGATTACAAGGCGATCTCTCAAATGGATGGTTTAGGGAGGCAGCTTGTACAGGTAGTGATCTTCAGAGATCCATGTTTTTAGGAGTCTAGGAGGAATGGACAATGAAGTCTGCCTAAGACTTATGTCTCATGTTTGAGCCCTTAATGTCCAAGAGCCTGACGCTGAAAATGTACAGTAAGTTAGACAAATGATATATTTTGAATAAACAAAGGTGTAACTAAATATCTGCCATTGTTGCTTCAGCAAAACCAACATATTCAATTCGAGATAATGTATGATGCATATTCAGAAAGGTAATACTTTGGCTATGAGAATTGGATCAAATCAAGCAATACTGAAACATGGGCACATGCAGACATAATATGGAAATAGATAGGGCAGATGGATATAGTCAGAGCAAACCTGTTTCTAAAACGGATTTGTTTCATCAATAAGAACAGTGACAAATGGTTACCATTCTCAAATGGAGGGTAGGAATTTATCCGGCATAAAGAAATAAAAAAAAACTGATATAAAGGAACTAACAAACTAATCAAATGAATCCGAACTGTATTCAGCACATTTGAACTAAGTATTTGGACAGCTGAACTCTCTGAAGAAAATGAAGAGCGGAATGTAACTAAAGCGAGAATGCATACCTAACATTGAGTTCCAATGACAGAAGAGAAGCACAAGTGGCAAAACTGTAAGTTGTTTATATTGAGCAGGCTGCAACACCGGCAATCCTCTCTCAATCATCCATCTTGGTCATGCACGCATAGCGCTGCAGCTTCTCGTTGAATAACACGATTGGGTCCTCCTCCTTGAGCACGCCATTGTCGTCATACGCGTCCCTGAGGAACACGGCCCAGTTCATCTCTGTGCCGGCAAGGTAGAACGCACGGTTCTGCTTCCGCAGCGACTCGTACATGTGCCGGGTGAGCCCCAGCTCCTCCTTGAACTCGAAGATGTGGTGGATCAGCGCACGCTTCTCCAGCGTCAGGCTCAGGAACTCGTGCACCACCCCGACGCGGTACTTCTCCACCTCGGGCGTCCATGGCTTGAGCAGCGCGCCATTGGTGTATGGCGAGACCAGAGGGAACGTGGTAACCGCGTCGAGGCGGTCCGCGTCCTCGGCGTCGAGCGGCATGGACCGGCGGTGCGGGACGGCGAAGCGGAACGTGCGCCGGACGCGTCGCTCGTCGACGACGAAGTCGCGCTCCAGCGCGCTGACGGCGAGCGCGGGGTCCCAGCGCGCGAGCTCAAGGACGTGGCGGCCGTCGGGGTCGACGGCGACGCGGAAGTCGTCGGGGAAGTCGCGGACGCGGTCGCGGAAGTCGTCGGGGAGGCCAAGCGGCACGCGACAGTGGTGGAGCTTCGCGAGAGGCACGCGGCGATGTGCGGTGAGCATGAGTAGCTTGCGGACGGTCCGCACCCGCGACGGGAGGAGCTCCTCGTGGTGGCGGCGCTCTTCCTCCAGGAGCGAGCACATGAACGGCGTGAGCGCGATGTGCGGGACGGAGTCCACGGCGGGTAGGTGGAACAGCAGTGGGTGGCGAGCGGCGGCGCGCGACACGCTGCGGCCGCGGGGGAAGCCGAGCTCGCGGTACAGCTTGCCGGCCTCGGATAGGGGGATCCGGTGCGGAGGCGGGAGGGAGGCCAGGAACGAGCGCGCGCGGGTGAGGAAGCGGAAGGCCGTATCTCGGTCGAGGACGGCGTCGAGGGCCGGAACGTGGCGGGCGGCCTCCGGTTCGATGGGCGCGACGCGCGGGCTGTTGAGCTTCTTCAGGAGCTTCTTGCGCCGCTTGCAGGGGAGTAGCGGCAGGAGCGAGGCCGCCGCTGCCGCAGCAGCGGTAGAGGAGGCGGGTGCGGGCACGGGAGCTGGGGCGGGAAGAAAGAGCGCTCTAGTGGCGCAGAAGAGGCGGCGCGCCATCGGGCGGCGGCGGCGGCGAGCTGTGGTCGCGTGGGTCTAGTTGGGTTACGCTCAGGTTTGATCAAAACGCGCACGAAAGTCAAAGATAAGGGAACCGTTGGATCCAGCCGCCCACTCCACCTCCCAGCTCCCACTCCCACCCCGACTTCTCCCGTCCCCATCGTCGTCCTCGCGTCGCATCCCGTTACGCTCTTCCTTCCTCTCGAGCCCCGTCCGCCGCAGGCCGCCGCCTGCCGGCATGGGGACGGAGGTGGCTCCCGTGGTGGACCTCCGTGCTCTGTCTCAGTCGGATCTCGTGGCGCTCGCGTCTGCGTCGCCTTACGCCGTCGACCCCCGCCTCGGCCGCCGGCGCGACGCCGACTTCCTACCGCCCCCCAAAATCGATCGCTCCGTCTTCAACGAGAGCGCTGGCTCCCGGAAGCAGACATTCTCCCGCCACCGTGCCGCCACCAACATCTCCCACAACCTGACCCCTGCCGCTGCCTCCTCATCCGCCACCGCATCTGCCCCCACGGAGGAGGACTCCGAGAACCGCCTCATCGTCTTCCACCTCCAAAGCCTCTTCGCCCGCGACGACCCCTCGTACCCACCTCCGCCCCCGATCCCACCCCGACCCCAAACCCTAACCACACCCGCGATAGCGGCACCTGCGCCCCCGGCACCGTCCCTGCTGCAGGCGGCTGACCCGGACAGTGAGGTGATAAATCCGAAGGGGCGGCGGTTGATCTGGCAAGGCTCGCGGAGCTCGTGGATCCGTACGGGGAGGAGCTACAGAAGCGGACGGCAGGATTGGGGTCGGAGCCCGAGCTGCTGGGATTCATGAACTCTCTGGAAGGGCAGTGGGAAAGCCGGAGACGCCGGAGGAAGTTCGTGGATGCGAGCATTTTTGGTGACCACCTGCCTCGTGGGTGGAAGCTGCTGCTTGGGCTCAAGCGGAAGGAGCGTGTCGCATGGATTAATTGCCGCCGTTATGTGAGGTTTGTTTTTCGACTCAAGCATACTTGTTTTGATTGTTTTAGGCATCTGTTTTTATATTTTGTCAATGCAGATGGTGATTAGTACTTTTGTGTTGCAAATAGATGCAAACATGCTTTGTGTTGCAAATAGATGCAAACATGTTTTGGTTTTGACAAGGATCATGTGGCCTTGCAATGCTTATATTGTACTCCTAGAAAGATTACCTTGGTACACTTTGTCAGTCAGGAACCATAACGAAGCATTAAACTGATATTAGGATCACAAGAATATGCTCCCAAGGATGTGTGTCCTGGCACAAGTGCACAAACCGATATCATGTTGTCACTGTGATCATATTCATTGAGATTTAACAAAATTATGCTAATACTCAGACATGTAAAATTTGCAAAATCATTCTATCGAGTTTCGTCCAACCTCCTTTTTTTTTTTATTTGCTTACTACTGTGCCCAGTAACAGTTTGTGTTATCATTGTAAGTGTGCCTACCTACTGGTATTTGTTCAATGTAAAGTAATGCAAAGCATTGCTCTGGTAGCTGTTCTATTTGTTCTAAGGTTTTCTCACCTTACTATGATTTGTGCTATGGAATCTTGTTAATTTTTTTTTTTTGAGGGCATATGGAATCTTGTTATTTTGTATGTTGTTTAATGAATAGCCTAACTGCGATAGTAACTGTTTGCTAGAAGATATGCCACTATAGCATTGTCTTTTTAGTGTTAAATCTCCTCGTCAGCTTGGTGTATGCACCTGTTGAGTGCTTGCCCTATCTCATTAAGTAGAAGATCGCACTTGTTTTGTTATTTTCCTACTGTTGTCGTTTTCCTTTGCTAACTGCTTAATATACTTTCCAGCCCCAAAGGACATCAGTTCGCTACTTGCAAAGAAGTGTCTTCCTATCTCATGTCTATTCTTGGATATCCAGAGGCAAATCAAACCTCTACTCTTAGCAACAGTGCATCGGTGCATGGCTTAAATTCTGTGAATGTAAGTTTTTTAAGTATGCACCTTATCCATGTACTTAAGGTTTCATTGTTTAACTCAATTGTATGTTTGATTAGTCTGTAGGTCTTCAACAGCAAGCCAATCCAACTGAGGAAAAACAAAATGCAATACCAGTTACTTGGGTTGCATTATTGAGTCACTCAGGTGATTCTCATCAGCAAAAGCTTCAGAAGGATGAAAGTCAGATGGGAGTGAGTGCAAAGGAGTGCCGGAAATGCAACTTGACCTTTGATGACCAGGGCACTTATATGCAACATCAGTTGTCCTTTCATCAAAGGAAGGCTAAAAGGCGCAGGGTTAGTACATCCGATGAACAGGGTGTTAGCATAGATGGGAGGCTTAAAACTCATGAATGTCAGAAGACCTCTGAAGAGGGACGTGGCAATTTCGTCCAGTCTGTTGCTGATGTAAGGTATCAAGGTCAGAGCGCAACAAACCTGTTTGATGGGTCTTTATCAGGTGAGTTGGGTGGTAAACAATCGACGATTGAGTTGGGTGGTAAACAATCGACGATTGCAGCACAATGTGTGCTTCAGCAGATGCCTGCGTTGCCTCAACAGGAAAAGGAACCTTCTGATCTGGAGCCTGTCCCTAGGAATCATAATGGCCCTCTTGCAGAGATGACTGACCTTCCTGTTCAGGATAAGGGATCTGCTGCTGGAGATTCCGTCTCTGGGCACAATAAGGAGCCTCCTAAGATGATGACTGGCTTTCGTGAACAGCAAAACAAACATGCGGCTGGAGATCCTGTTTTTGAGCATCACCAGGGCCCAGTTGTCAATTCTAGTGACTGCAAAATCAATGATGGACCATGTCACAACACTGGACCATCTCTTGCTGGTGATGACGAAAGCAGGTTTAGTACTTGCAATATCGCAACTATTCATGAGAGTTACAACCCAAACAATTTACGACATCCCAGCAAAGATTGTTCCCAGATTTTCAACAGGACTGATGAAACTTGTAGCATGCCTAAAGTGGTTTCTCCGACTTCAGATGGTCCTGATGAAAGCAAATGCACCGATAATTCAGTGGGGTGTAATGATACAACACAACCCAAACAAGTTGGCAGTTCTCCTAAAGAAAATAATTCTAATAACCGGCTGGAAAGTAAACCTCTTTCTATAAGCCTGGATGAGCGTGATCTTAATTCGGTTGATATGGAGGTACATGATGCTAGCAGAGTTTGCAAAGTGGTGATCCCCCAAGCATTGAAAACCCTGCTGTGGACAAAAGTGGTAGCAGAATAAGGGATGTAAACCTCAATTCATGTTTGGATACAATATCTTCTCCTGTTTCTGGTGGAAACTATGATACATCAAATACCACTGATGACGCCACTAGGTCGTCTATTATTGCCCAATGCTTTGGTACGAGTTCTAATGATGACAATGCTTGTAAGGATGGAAATTTAACCAACCAGAACAAATCTTCTATGGGTGAGAATTTTGTCAACCAGAAAAATGACATGGTGTATCAATCTAATTTGACCGTGGGCCCCATCCCTCCAGCTCAAATCAATGTGGATTGTTTCACTTCTGAACTCAAGAACTATGGCAACAGATGAAGATAATGCCAAAGAAGCACTGATCAACTCACGGAATATGGCGAATAATGAAACAGGTTTTGATGTTGAAGCTTATAACAATGATATCTTCAATGGTACTATCACAGAAAGTAGTCTTGCGCAGCTCAATAATGCCATTAATATGAAAAATGGTTTCGCAAGCTGCTACTCGTTATCTGATATAAACACACTGACTGGTGGTACCGCAACTGATGAAATTGATATGCATGGTATGAGGAATCTGTTTGTTGGCTCCACCAGTCGAGATGAACCAAATGGACATTGCACACTGGATTTTGATATCAAGGGTTCTATGCTGGAAGCACTGGAAAAATGGGACAGTGACTTGGATCAATATAGTGGTGCGGGTCCTAGCTGTGATTCACTCCCTACAGCTGGTCCAAGTGGGAATATCGATGACTTTTTGTCCATGCAAACTAATTTTGGTAGCTTTACCTCTTTGGTCCGTGCTGTTGAAGATGTTCCTCTGAGCAGGATTATTCAGGATCAGGTAATATTTACAGTATAGGCTGGCTTTCTAATGTTCCTGTTAATATTTGTTTGCAAATTTCGCCCTAGTCCTGCGGTTTTCAGTGTGTTGCCAATCCATCTTTAATAATCACTGTTAATCGTGTTGGCTTATACTCTCCATATGGCATCATTATGCTGTAAAATTTGGGCTCTGTTTAACATGTTTGCTGACTGACATAAACACGCCTGATATAATGCTGATAATTTCTGAAACAGTGCGATTTGCAACTCGGATTTGGAGGCCCAAAGCAGCCAATGTATCCTAGCTTTGAGCAGCAGCTAAGGATGGCCTCAGCTGGAGCTCCACCCTATGGGGGCATGAGCAGGCATGATTCTGTACCTGTACCTGAGCCGACGCTGATGTTGGGTTATGCACCACAGCTTGGTAGCTGCCCGCCATTTCAGTTAGGCTGGGGGGCACCATTATCGAAGATGGGTGCCGGGTGCGTGCTCCAGTCTGTATGTGTGTGGTGCAACAGTCATTTTCAGCATTTCGGCACTGTCGCTGAACAGCAGCAGGGTGATTCTCTTGGCTACATCTGCCCGGCGTGCAAGGGAAGTTCTCTGGTCATCTTGGCATCAATGGGCCATCAATGTGACCCCCGGTTTCACGCGCCGATCTATTGTTGTAGCCTGAAATGTTGGCATTAGTTACTTGTTAAAAGTAATCGAGTTACACTGGTTGTAGTATGTTACGTTGGTGCATGAACCCTTGAACGTCTCTGTGGCTTGTGCTAAGGAACGAACAGCCGTAATGAAAGATGCCCGAAAAGCGTCTTCTGAGTTACATGACCATTAGCTCACCTTGTATCCTGATTCAGAGATTTAACCAATGTGATGTGAATTGGGTTCGATAAGGTTGATTAACGATTCAATTTTCAGGTTAGCTAAAAGAAAAATACTCCCTCCGTTCAGAAATAGTGTACATTGAGTTTTGTCTTAAGTCAAACTTTTCTAACTTTGATCAATAATATTTAAAAATATATATTATTTCAAAGTAAGATAATTATATATTATGAAAGTAATCTACTAAAAGTATTTTCATGATAAGGGAGGAATAGAGTATAATGAAGCAGTGTTGGGTGGGTGAGAGAGAGAAGAGAGAGAGAGAGTTGTCAACGTGGTACGAACTGTAGCTATCCAGAGCACCTGATGTACGAAGTGCGACCTTTGGGAGTTTGGGCTGAAGCTTTGAGCTTTTCCCTTGTAAAGACGTGCACATAATGTATTTCATCAAGAAAAAAAAAAAGAGTTACACAAGATAGAACAAGAGACCCCGAAGGCCTACCAACAGGAAAACAAAGAGAAAAAAAGGGGGAAAAGAAGCTCTACGACCTAAGTCTGACTACCCTTTGGTTAAACCTGCTAATGATCTCACAATGGTGAGTCTAAAAAGCCCATTAACACGACTTGAGCACCACACGGACACGACCTGGAAGAACTGTTGCATGGAAGGCGCATGGCCAGCAACAAGCGGATTAGCACACCTTCCTTCCAAAGCGCAACCAAAATTGAAAAGAGGAGGGGGCTTCCAAAGCGCAACCAAAAATAAAAAGAGGAGGGGGCTTCCAAGTGACACAACACAATAGTATTGCATATCGTGAGGAATCCGATTGACTAGTTTGTAGTGAACTTTCGAGACCGGGATAAGATAGAAGAATGAAAGCGACAACATACTGAATTTTCTGAAGGTGGCGCGGATGGAATATATGCTAGTAGTACATGTACATGGTTCCTTTGTAAACTGGTCGTGGATCGAGGGACCAAGTAAGCGCGGTCTTATTCTCGAGCGTCTAAAGAAAAGTGCCGTCTTAGAGCAACTCCAACAGTTTTGTAAAAAAATTCACCCCTAAAGACTTATTTAGGGAGTTTCCAAATGGCTATTGGGAGTAAAAAAACATGCATATTCCAACCATTCCCAATTTTTTGTTTCCAAATAATTTTAAAAGTTGCCACATCATCACCAATATGTGGGACCAGCAGTTGGTTCGTTGGCTTACCTGGTCTATCGCGATTCTGGGCGGCGGCGGACCTAGGCTGCGTTCGGATGAGGCTATAAAAACTTTAGAGGGTGCTGTAGCAGTCACATCAAAGATGCCGGCACGATTTATGTGTACTAAACAAAGTCAAATCACAAAACTAAGTCCAGGACCCCCCTCTATTTCGCGAGACGAACGTAATGAGGGTAATTAAGCCGCGATTAGACGATGGTTACTGTAGCATCACTGTGTCAAAACATTGATTAATTAGGCTCGTTAGATTCGTCTCGAAAAATAACGCCCGTCTGCAGAAAGGTTTTGCAATTAAATTTTATTTAGTACCTCTAAATAGTAAGATTCTTTTTTACTTTAGAGGGTAGAAGTTTAGAGGGTGAAATAGAGGGGGATCCGAACGGCCCCCTAGTCTGGGCGATCGTGATCCTGATCGCGTTCTGGCTGGCGAGACGGCGGCGGCTGTACTAAGGCGTTCACGATCTCGTTTGCAAGAAGACGGCGTCGTTCTGTTGCTCGCAAGAAGACGACGGCGGCTGTACTCCACAACGCATATTTTAGCATACCACCAGAAACTGAACCGGGCATGGTCTGTCTCTTGTGTTCTGACTCTTGTAACGATGGACTAGCAAACAGAGGCTACTGAACCACCATCAAGATCAACCACTGCGATCAAGGATGGTGAATAAAATTCGCCATAGCACCAGCGGCTACTGGTCCTGATTATAAATGTAGTAATCACCTCGTACATAAAATTTGTAAATGAGTGCGAATCGAATGGCGAATGGAGTAGCAAATCGATCAATTCAGGTACAGGATTGAACTAACAAATCGAATGGTGAATGAACTACCAAATTTTACGGAACATGTACAGGATTGGAACTAGCAAATCGAATAGCGAATGGACTAGCCAATTCAGTTATTGAATATCGCACACGAATCTTTACTACACCTAACGCGAGTTGGTGGTTTGAGTTGGGCGGACGTCGTCCCATGTCCCCTGCAGATGGCGGCGCCGACAAGTGGGGCCCCCAAGGAACAAACGAATCCAGCCCGTGTCTTCGTCTCGCGCGACGATGTGCTATCAGTACTGGCTCCCCAGTCCCAGCTCCCTCGCTCAGCCAGGAAGAAAAATAAAATCCCCGCTCCTCACCTGATCAATCCCCCGGCTCGATTCGCGGCAGACCGTCCGGGCCTCCGTTCCTTTGCCTCGGTCTGCAGAAAATCTGGTGGATCCCCATGTGCTTCACTCCAGATCGGCTCCTTTACTCCGGCCATGTGGAAGACAACGACCATGGAGCCATGGGCTGGCGAATCGACGACGGCCGGGAAAGGGAATGAGGAAGACGGCGCAGCTACGTCGTCCCGTCCCTCTCGTTGCTCTCCCTGTCGCCACCTCGTGCGTTCTTCGCCGATCTCCCCTTCCTCCTCAATTTCTAAGGAAGCTGACGATGGAGAGACACTGCCACCGCTTCCCGTGCTCCCGCTCCTGACACCAATTTCAAACTGCCACGTGCGCTTAAAGCCTCTACTATGGTCAGGAACTCATAATCGCACACCCACGGCCTCACGTAACAGCACAATAAGCCATTCACAGCTGGGATAAGGTACGGGTTGGTTGATGACTGAACTTCAGTTTGAGGAATAATGCCTGCTTAGATTTATGAGTTTGTTAGCTGTTTAATTTCAGTTTTGAGTCGATCAATGTGCTACTACTGCATAGCTACACCATGTATCATGAGTCAGTTTATGCTCCAGTTGTCCAAGCTTGTGATTGCCAACACGAGCCGGGAATTGGCATATCTTTATGTGGTGTCTTTTGTTGGACAAATGCATTGTCATCATAATCTTAATCTATTATATATATAATTGACGAGAAAAAAGAGCCACCATATTCGCTTAAAATGCTAAAAATTCTCACATTAATTCGAGAAAATAAGAAGGGAAAATTACCCACCACTGCCATTATGAAAAATTAGTCATAAAACCCCTTATAAATATTTATAAAATAGCTAAATTTGGAATAATAAAAAATATCCAAAAATACCTCTCGAACCTTTTTCTAAATTACCACCATGCCATTATGATTAAAAAAAATAGCTAAATTCGACATAATAAAAAATAATAAAAATACACTTCACACCTATTTCTAAATTATCCATCATTCCATTATAAGTCCAAAAAATAATTAAATTTAGGTTATAAAAATAGCTAAAAAAATACTTAATTCTTATTTCTAATGTTCTCACCATACCATTATGAGTACAAAATAGTTAAATTATGATGTGATGAGTAGGCAAGCTGAAAAACAAGCTATGACAATGACAGAGTAAGGATGAGTGAGAGAACCGAAAAACAAGTTAGAAACGAGAACTGGAAGAGCCTTAAACGAGAGGGCGACGATCGAGCAGGCAATCTAAAGAACAACATGACCAGCATACCAGTACGAAAGCGAGGGGAGAAGGTGACACGTGAAGATAGTAGCCCTTACCGGAGTGGGCGACAAGTAGGCGGGATGGATAATGAGTTAACAGAAGTGTACTAGAGGAACAAGTGAGCTAGACAACAAGCCAAAGTGACAAATAGATGAGCATCATTACAAGCAGGCAAGGGATGCGACCGTAGGAGAGAGCATATAAAAGTTTATTACAAAATATCATAAAATACCTACATACAAGTTAATAAATTTTATACTATTATCGTTGTGAAAACAATCAACTCTAGCCGCGCAAATGCGCGGGCTAGTTGTTCATCTAGCAGTAGCAGTGGCTTTCGAAAAAAAATCTAGCAGTAGCAGTAGAGAATGGTTGTCTGAACTTTATGGTGGTTGAGAATTCATATATTAGTTTGGGAACAAAATGGCAAAACCAGTGCAGTTCGACTTCAAGTATCACTTTAATTTGCTATGAAAGAAATGAAACTGTACATGTTGCTCTATATATTCGTCATGTTGCTAATTTCCTTAACTGATTGTGCCTGTTGTGGGTACTAAGGGTAGCTTTGTTAGAGCTAAAGGCTTCTTCAGAGTTCAGACACCTTTGTTTAGTTTACTAGAGCAAATGCAATGGATCCGTAAGCAATGTGCCAACATGTGCACAAAGATTTTCCTGCTACTTTGTAGCTAATTAGCACCCAAGCGGATGCAAACATTACTTCTCTAACACGACCACGTCTTTCAAAAGATATATTTGGTTACCGCCAAAGCTGAAGCAAATTAGCTAATCAGAAAATTAGGTTGGAAAACAAATCCAACTTTATTTCTTTTTGAAACTAAACTCTGCATATTTGTATATGCTAGAACGATTAAGTGCTCTCTACTTCTCTAGCATTATTGCAATAATCCATTAAGGTGATAATCAGATGACAACGGCAGCTAGAAAAGGAACATGACAGTTTAATATCAAATTTGCCATGTGTATAGTGAAGGACCGAGCAAGACGATGCTGTGACAAATTAGCTCATCCGTCCTCTGCAGGTGTGTGTCAAACTGTCAATGCAGGACGTATCCACTTCTAAGGTCAATCTGGAGACTGACACACTTCTGGATTGATGGCTTGATGTTAAGGTGTTTTTGGTCTGTAGGAGGAACTGGCATGTTATCGGTTTGCTAAGTAGCACTTTGGATTGATTACGCGGTGTTAAGTACTCCTATAAGCTTATTAGCAAAAATGGATTGGCCATAGAAATTTGCAGACAATATGTGTACCGTGATTATTCAGTGTAGCTGCCAATAGACACATGTCAATGCTGAAGTGGCTTGATTCACAAATGCAATGAATGATTGCGTAATGCATGGAGGAACCAAAGTCGGAACAAAATCTTTGTAATCATGCACTGGGCCAATGACGGGCCACCGTTATTCATTATGTAATGGAAATCAGGTGGGGAGTTCTCCTCCCCCCGTTGACCGTCAAAAAAAAAGTTGGAACAAAAGTATTTTGTATGACACTATTGTCATGTTATTTGTGTTGGTAGGATTTTCTTTGTCCGTGGCAGCGCACGGGCATCCAACTAGTACAGGAAAAAATAGGAGCTGGCGGGGAAGCAAACCGTGAGGTCACGCTTGTGCGGAGTTGGCTGGAGGCCGGCTTCAAATTGCGAGGGGCCACGGCTTCACTTCGGCAGTGATGGGAGAGTCAGGCGGAGCGGCGGCACGTCACGGCGGAGGCCCCAGATGGGGAGCAGGACACGGCGATGGCCTGTGCGGAGGCAAGGACGGCGGCGCCCGATGACGTCGGCACCAGCGGACGAAGACGGCCCGATGTGGTTCGGGTCCTCAGCAGAAGGCGGCGGCGGCGGCGAAACCTACGCCATGGCTGCGCCAGCGCGAAGAAAAATATGTGGGCGGGAATGGAGTCTGGACGGCGCCAATTATTTCGTGCGAGGTCCAGTTCGTGGCGGGAAGAGCAAGAGGGAGGGGGTCGGGAGTGCCTATACGTTCGCCAGATGTGGCGATTGTTTAGGGAAAAATGGACCAAAGCTAAATTTTAAGGACCTGTTTTCAAAACGGTTGGAGGGGTGATTTTCCTAGTGCTTCCCTTAATTCATGTTTAGGGATTGGTTATACACAACTATTATTGCTCTTATTCTCTTTTTACCCTGTTTTTCTTGTTCTTTCATTTTTTTGGTTGGTTGGTTGTTGTCGTATTCTAAACAGATAATTTCCCTATCCATGCTCCAATCAGAAACCCAGCCTATTCATACAATACTACACATCAGTCCTAAGCTATCCTCTGCCATCAACAACTCAAAGACTTGCAACCATCTACAAGTACATGTTAGTGGTCTAAACATCAAGCAGTTCCGGGATGCTTTCCCATTATCTTAAAAATATAAACATCAAGCAGTTATCAAACCAGAACCACATAACAATAACGCCGAATCTGTTACCGCACATGCTCACATTTTGTTTTACTAGGATAAGACCATTTGGAAAATAAGAATGTGCAGCCATTTAAAATGTGCAAATAAAAAAAATCAGAAAATATATGTTGTAAGGGATAACGGAAGACATGGACAGTTTGGTGATGCGTTGACTTAAAAAAAGCAATAAAATGCCGAAGGGCAAAGGTAATGGTATTCTTCTAACACGAGATTAAGTTCTGACAAACCTGCCTTGAATGCATGGCTATTTTCACTATCAATTACAAGGAACAGGGGATATCTTGTAAATGGAATCAGATCTTCTGGATAAATATTGTTTGGACCTTTAAGATGATGATAACATCAGCATAACAAAATAGACAATGTAATCCTAAAAAAAACATCAGTCTAGTCAACCACCCAATATAACAAAGACAATTTTGATCATAACATTTTCCTAATATACGAGCTTCACCTCCACTTCCACGGGGACCAAGCCACAGATGATTATCTGAAGAAGGTGCCTTTGAATGTGATGAGGAGCTAGTGGCATACTTTTGAGAAGCAATATTCTGCTCAGCAAAACCTGCAAGGGTGATAAAGTTAGAAGAGTAAGAAGTGATCAAAACGAAAATTACAACACAAACTATAGTTCCAGGCCAAGAACATACCTGATGCAGATATATAGATGAGTAAAATGCTATCTTGAGAAAGCTCCTCACAGATTGTTGCAAGTACCTGTCATCATATATAATGATTAAGCGCTATGAAAACAAGGTTCTAGAGGACAAAAAGGAAACAATATTTATCTCAACAGGCATAATAAAATAATTATCTACAATAAGACGATTTTCAATGGCAGTATCATCAGTAGCAACCATGGACACAGTGAAGGCATAAGTATGACGACATCATGCGATTGCATAGGGAATTCGGACAACCTGACTACCACGTTGCAGCAGGGATGCAGGAAACCACCTCTTGCTGATTAAAATATGTTTAGAACAGTATAAAGTTGCCATCTTTTTGTTACAATCTTGTACTTCAAGATGCTATTAGTACTGTTTCAACATTTTGACCTGCTAACTGATGCATTCCTAAGGATGCATACAACATTGTCTTTGTAACAAGGAACAAGGAAACATCAACCACATCATTAGATTATAACACTCTAATTAAAAAAAATAGCTTCTAGATATCATCATCCATTGATCCATGTTCCTAACCCGAGGAAAGCATTTACGACAAGACGATATGCAATTCTACCAGAATTTTACAAGCCTCCAGATGTCATACAAAAGATAAACTTGCTGGGTAAGACACATACTGCTAAAAGATGGGAGACTGTAGGACGATATATGATTGCCTTCTGAGGATTCGAAGGAAGGCTTCCATCAGAAATTTCTGCAGACAGGTGGATATCAATCAGACCAGAGGGCCCACTCTGATCACTTACAGTGCCATTTTCTGTAAGTTCTTTAGCAGCAATCTGATACGACCCAGTGGGTTCCCATTCTAAACACTGTAGCATTCTGAATGTGTCCAAAGTTAGCTCTGTGAACTTGACCTGGATTGTAACAAAAAAAAGGAGTTTGTGAGTGATAATTTTAACAATTCAGCGTAGTATTGTCAAAGACAAGTGAAAACCAGATGAGCCCAAAAAAATAGTGACAGTGATATAATCGAATATTTAACCTCATTTCGGCGATAGCTTGTTAAACACAGCTTCCTTCAATTTCAGGACCCTTTTTGAATGGAATCGTGCAATAGATGCAAGGTTTGACGGATAAGAATCAAATAAATTGTCATATCTTAGTGATCTAGATGCTTTGTATGCTCCATCAGCTTTCAAAAATCTCTCAAGCTCTTGAAGAACTTGCTTCCATTCCTTGAAGTTGGTTTTCTGAGAAGTACAAAGTCAAACTGTTGGTACCACGAAAAGTGAGTGCAACCTCAACAGATTAAAAACATGCTAACATGCCATACTTTATTGAAATGAATGAACGGGAAAACCAATGAAGAAACACAGACAGAGTACAACATAATTAAGTTCCAAAACGTCAAGCTTTTCTTTGGAATAGAAAAATAACTAAACAACCATCTCGCATACACCTTGCCTCTCAATTAAGGACAAACATGATCATGTGTTGTTCGGTTTCTGACAAGTAAATGGCCCTTGTAAAATTGTAATAGTTCGTACTTTCTATGTATTAATCAAAACATTATCTGACCAACTGAAAAGGGCCAATCATTTGTCTGTAATTAAGCAGGCAAATGCAATCCATAACCAGCTTCCAAACTTCATAAGAAATAACATTTACACACTGGTAGCACTAGTCGCACTAGATCAGTCACTAGGCACAAATATCAAATGAAACAATAAACAGGGGTACTTTTCTCTTCTATAACTAGGTTTGTACAATGGAGCCTGGCAAAAAAAAAAAAAAAAAAAAAAAAAACTAGGGTTGCACAATCAGGAAGCAAACCAAGATGTTAAGTGCCACAACACAATTAAAAAACTCTGCACGCTAACATTGAACAAGTCAATTACGGAAACAGAAATAAGTCTTATTTAACAGCAATCCAATCCCCATTATGGATATTCCTTCCAGAACAAAGGGCAGTGGGGTTATTACTAGTGACGACTGACGAACACTAATTTGAAATTACAAAAATTACTCAATGCTAACTTGGAAATAGATAACCTCCCAGTTTCCACAAATGAAGAACCAAACACACCCGTGCACATAGATTTCACTCAGGTTTCCCAATTCGAAGTGAGAGAAGCAAACTTCTTACGGGGTATGCCGACTTCGTCTCCTCGATGAGCGCGCGGAGGCGGGTGGCGAGGTGTTCCACAGCCTGGGCCCGCCGCATCAGCATGGCCACGACGAGGAACCGGGCGATGAACCGCAGTTCCTTGTACCGGATCAGGAGGCCCTGGTGCCTGCCGTCCCCGGCGCCGCCGCCCGCCGCCGCGGCGAAGTACCCGCGGCTGTAGATGGCCTCGTAGAATACATAGGCGCCGACGAGCGACCGCGGCTCGGCCGTGCGGAGGTAGCGCGCGTAGTAGAGCTGGCCGATCCGGGAGGCCACCTCGCCGATCTCCCAGCGGCGGAGGCCCCCGGCGACGAGCTCCCGGCGCCGCTCCTGCTGCAGCAGCCACAGGCGCGTGTACGCCTTGAAGGCCTTGCGGCTGTGGTGGTCGCCGCCGCCGTAGAGCGAGCGGCAGGTCCCGAGCGCGCGCGAACTTGCGGTCCGCCGCCTCCACCAGCGCCTTGAACTCCCTGTACGCCCCGGAGGCCTCGCCGTCGGCCATCGCCGGCGACGAGGAGGGGGGAGCGGGCACGAGCTATGAATTAGTTTTCCCCTTTCGATTTGGGAATGGGAAGCGAGGGTGGTGGTGTGATGGAGAGGAGAGAGAGAAAGAGAGTAATAAAACGGACGTGTTCGCCCCGTCGCCCGGAAAGAGAAGAAGAGATAGGAGTAATTAAGCACAAAAGTAGTGACAGGGAGTACGGGGCGAGGTGTAGTAAAATGCTGAGATTTGGGTGCTTAATTGAGCTCTTATGAGTCAATCATTTGGACTTTGTTTAATGCCTTCCAAATTTCTTTTTTGTTTTTCGGTACCATCCCAGTCAATTCGTAACCTGCAAGCCCAAACTCATTCATCACATCAGTGTTTGCTGTGATCAATGTAAGCATACCCACTCAAAATTTCTTTCAACCATCAACTTCCATTTCTTTTTAAATTTCTCAATCGGAAAAGAGTTCTTGAAACGAAAGTGAAGAGGATATGTACCACAAGATACAGATACATGAAAGAACAAACAAGACAATTTGCCTTTATAGATTTCTAAAGAAAAACATTGCTAGTAATCCGCAAGTACTAGTAACACATCTCAGGGAGTCTGGCCTGTGGCTATCACTGGGCCTGCTTTACGTCGTTTTCATAATCGAGCACAGTGTGGTACGACGGAACGGGTCCCTGAGATCTCGTGGACGACCGTTGCGAACTATCGTTGCATCGCTCTCGCTGTCTCCCCTGACGTCGCCGGATCGACCGCAGCTCGCTCGCCGGTGGAATCGAGAGAAAACCTTTTGAAGTTGATTGTACAAACACCAGTACACCACTACTCCAATATTTATTTATTCTCTGCAGGTGGCCAGCCATTGTCGCGCCTCTACAACATCGTCCAACTAAACACAAATGGCTTGTTAGTATCAGCCGCTACAGAAAGTCATTTGTGTTAGAAATACACGTGGTCCCGAATCCCCGATCCCTCCCAGCAGCACGTGAGGTGTGAGAAGTTGTTGAAGATCGTCCCGTTCTCTTCCCTCAAACACACGCCATGAGAACAAGAGACACGTGGATGTATGGTGGAACCCAATTCTCATTAGTCAATTGTTGATGTACAAATGGTCCCAATATATAGTAGAGGCCTTCAGAGCATATTTGGTATGAGCCCAATTATTTCCATTCAATCCCCCTAATAGAGGGATTATATTCTTAACACTCCCCCTTGGGCGAATACCACGATCAACTCATGTCTCGTTAAAAACTCCGAAAAACCCTGTGGGAAAAATATGGAGAAAAGAGTACATGATTGTCGCTCGATGTATTGCTCTTGTTGCCTCGTTAAAAACCTTATGTGAGAAACTTCAAGAAAACTCACTAAGGGAAAAAGAGTACAACAATGTCTTCAGGACATACTATAATCTTCTGGATTATACATTTCGGGATCTTCATGATCTAAGAGCAAGGGTTCTCAAATGTTTCATGCCGATGCCTGGGATATATTTGTTGAATGTAGTTGCTGGAAGAGACTTAGTAAACATATCTGCTAGATTTTTACATGATCTTATTTGCACGATACTGATCTCACCTTGCTTCTGGAGTTCGTGAGGGTAGAAGAACTTAGGAGATATATGCTTAGTCAAGTTAGTTTTTACATAACCCATCTGCATTTGTGCAACACATTATCCTCGTATATAACTGTGGGGGTATCGACGGTATTGAAGCCACATGACTTCTGGATATGGTTAATCATCCGTCGTAGCCAAACACATACACGTGAGGCTTCATAGAGAGCAATTATCTCTTACTCCCTCTGTCCCAAAATAGGTGTCGTTTGACTTTTTTTTGACCGCTCGTCTTATTCAAATTTTTTGCGCAAATCTTATTTATTTTTTTACAGTTTATTTTATCATTGAATATATTTTAATCATGACATATTTGTTTTTATATTTAAATAATTTTTTTGAATAAGACGAAGGGTCAAACATGATGTCCAGTGACAACTATTTAGGGACGGAGGGAGTAGTGATTTGTAGAAGTTGCTACTAAGGTCTGTTTACATGACCTCCAAGATATGGCTGCACCACCACAAAGAAAAACAAACCCATTCTGAGATCTTGATTTATGGGGGTCCGACATGTATCCCGCATCTGCATAGCCCACCAAGGTCTGGTTTTGATTCTTCGGGAAAAATAGGCCGAGATCTTGAGTGCCTTTAAGGTATCTCAGTATTGTTTTAACACCCACCCAATGCTCTGGGAAAAGATAGCATGCGCTCGCGCTAGCCGGGGGTGGTCCGGCTCGGCTCTTCTGCCCGCCCCTGTGCAGCCTCCACGGTCGCCCTCAATTCCTGGACCGCGCGCCACGGCGTTTGCCATTTTCTTCTCTGTGGGGGCGACCGCCCGGCTACATACGGCCTGGCCAACCCGAACCAAAGGATGAGGAAGACGACCGGATTGTACTTTATCAAAAGCTGACGCGCCGTGCGTCCACTGCGAATTTAGAAAGCGAGAAATGGACAGTGAGCAAGTCAAATCGTTAGGAAAAGCGAAATGGGGACGCAAAGAAGATCCCAAAGTTGGTAGGGCCGGCCCTAACTTTATGTAAAAGGAGAGAGGGCTGGTTTTCTTTGCTGCTGATTTAGCACTTCGGAAGATAATTCAACGGAAGGTGGTGTCGTTCGATCTTTTACACTCTTACCCTTAATTCGCGCGGATCCAGAATCGTCTTCTGTCTGTGGACATTTTTTACGGGGCTTCAGATGGATGATCGACTTCGTCAACGTTGCTGGTCACATGCATGGCTCACACGGCCACTCATTACTCAAGTTGTCTAGATGTCAAGTTGTCGACTAATCTGGACGTCGGCTCCAGCTCTGAAAACCGCTACTAGTACTGTTTTTCCTATCTGCGTGGAACGAAGAATAGGTCACTACTCCGGACCATGATCAGAGTCACCAATCGGGATCATTCCCTTCTTCGGCCGCGAAAACCGAAAAGTACCGGAAAGTTAACCGCTCCGTTGACTTTGTGGCAGTGGTTGGATGTTTGCATTGGCCATGACACGATCCGCAAACGGAACGAATAACGATAGGCCGCGGTGTCTTTCCCGCTCCTTTGCAGTGGCTCGGCCCGCGCCGAGGGCTCCGTCGGCCTGCCTGACTGCATTTCGTTCTCTATGTATCGCAGACACTGGTGTTCGCACGATCAATCCGCGCCGTGTCCGCAACTCCGCTTGCCGTCCAGCAAAGCCTCGCCCATCCGCCGCGCCGGCGCGGCAATCCCCATCGTTGTCACCGCGCTCTCCACCGTTCGCGCGGTCTTTCTTCTTCTTCTTCTTTTGAGCACAGCAATGCAACACTTCTTTCTTGGGTTGCTTCCCAGCAACGCCAAAATTCCGGGGCCACTGCCTTTCACTCATTGATAAACACATTCGGTAGGGTATACAAATTTTTTTTGTCCATACGACTCCTATTTTGTTACCAAATGAGACCTAACAATATACAATTTTTTTTTTTATCAAACCGTTAGCATAGCTCACACGAAGGCTATGTATTTACACATAACTTTGGTATTCATGCACTCGTCTGACTCCCACTTTGTAAAAATAGTTTGGTCATGGTACTATGCGTTATGTCATTAGCACAATAATAATAAAATATTCATTATTTTTTACTCGAATGTGCAAAAGTGGAATGGGTTGTTCTACATATCCGTGGAAGGCTTATATAATCACCCACACATGTATAAGTCAATGAAAGTTTCAAATTTTGCCTTTATAAATTTGTTTTGGTCACCATACGCTCCTATAAATTTTGGTCCATACGGCTCCCATTTTGTTTGTTACCGAAATGAGACCTAACAATACACAAATTTCTTTTTTACCAACCTTTAGCATAGCTCACACAAAGGCTATGTACTTACACATAATTTTGGTATTCATGCACTCGTCCGACTCCCACTTTATAAAAAATAGTTTGGTCATGTTACTATGCATTATGTCATTAGCACAATATTCTCGAACGTGCAAATGTGGAATGGGTTGTTCTACATATCCGTGGAAGGCTTATATAATCACCCACACATGTATAAGTCAATGAAAGTTTCAAATTTTGCCTTTATAAATTTGTTTTGGTCACCATACGCTCCTATAAATTTTGGTCCATACGGCTCCCATTTTGTTTGTTACCGAAATGAGACCTAACAATACACAAATTTCTTTTTTACCAACCTTTAGCATAGCTCACACAAAGGCTATGTACTTACACATAATTTTGGTATTCATGCACTCGTCCGACTCCCACTTTATAAAAAATAGTTTGGTCATGTTACTATGCATTATGTCATTAGCACAATATTCTCGAACGTGCAAATGTGGAATGGGTTGTTCTACATATCCGTGGAAGGCTTATATAATCACCCACACATGTATAAGTCAATGAAAGTTTCAAATTTTGCCTTTGTAAATTTGTTTTGATCACCATACGCTCCTATAAATGTTTTTGGTGCGGCTCCCATTTTGTTACCAAATGAGACCTAACAATATACAAATTTCTTTTTTACCAAACCTTTAGCATAGCTCACACGATATTCATGCATTCGTCCGACTCCCACTTTATAAAAATTGTTTGCTCATGGTAATATGCGTTATGTCATTAGCACAATAATAATAATTTTACTCGGATGTGCAAAAGTGGAATGGGTTGTTCTACATATCCGATCACCCACACATGTATAAGTCAATGAAAGTTTCAAATATAATCACCCACACATGTATAAGTCAATGAAAGTTTCAAATTTTGCCTTTATAAATTTGTTTTGGTCACCATACGCTCCTATAAATTTTTTGGTAGGCTCCCATTTTGTTACCGAAATGAGACCTAACAATATACAAATTTCTTTTTTACCAAACCTTTAGCATAGCTCACATGAAGGCTATGTACTTACACATAATTTTCGTATTCATGCACTCGTCCGACTCCCACTTTATAAAAATAGTTTGGTCATGGTACTATGCGTTATGTCATTAGCACAATAATAATAAAATATTCATTACCGAATGTGTAAAAGTGAAATGGGTTATTCTACATATCCGTGGAAGGCTTATATAATCACCCACACATGTATAAGTCATTGAAAGTTTCAAATTTTTCCTTTATAAATTTGTTTTGGTCACCATACGCTCCTATAAATTTGTTTTGGTCCATACGGCTCCTATTCTAGAAATTTCTTTTTTACCAAACCTTTAGCATAGCTCGCACAAAGGATATGTACTTACACATAATTTTGGTATTCATGCACTCATCCGACTCCCACTTTATAAAAATAGTTTGGTCATAGTACTATGCGTTATGTCATTAGCACAATAATAATAAAATATTCATTACTTTTTACTCAAATGTGCAAAAGTGGAATGGGTTGTTCTACATATCCGTGGAAGGCTTATATAATCACCCACACATGTATAAGTCAATGAAAGTTTCAAATTTTGCCTTTGTAAATTTGTTTTGATCACCATACGCTCCTTTAAATGTTTTTGGTGCGGCTCCCATTTTGTTACCAAATGAGACCTAACAATATACAAATTTCTTTTTTACCAAACCTTTAGCATATCTCACACGATATTCATGCATTCGTCCGACTCCCACTTTATAAAAATTGTTTGCTCATGGTAATATGCGTTATGTCATTAGCACAATAATAATAATTTTACTCGGATGTGCAAAAGTGGAATGGGTTGTTCTACATATCCGATCACCTACACATGTATAAGTCAATGAAAGTTTCAAATTTTGCCTTTATAAATTTATTTTGGTCACCATACGCTCCAATAAATTTGTTTTGGTCCATACGGCTCGCTCTTTTTGGTCCATACGGCTCCTATTCTATTTTGTTACGGAAATTTCTTTTTTACCAAAACCTTTAGCATAGCTCACACGAAGGCTATGTACTTACACATAATTTTAGTATTCATGCACTCGTCCGACTCGCACTTTATAAAAATAGTTTGGTCATGCTACTATGCGTTATGTCATTAGCACAATAATAAAATATTCATTACTGTTTTACTCGAACAAAAGTGGAACGGGTTGTTCTAGAAGGCTTATATAATCACCCACACATGTATAAGTCAACGAAAGTTTCAAATTTTGCCTTTATAAATTTGTTTTCGTCACCATACGCTCCTATAAATTTTTTGGTAGGCTCCCATTTTGTTACCGAAATGAGACCTAACAATATACAAATTTCTTTTTTACCAAACCTTTAGCATAGCTCACATGAAGGCTATGTACTTACACATAATTTTGGTATTCATGCACTCGTCCGACTCCCACTTTATAAAAATAGTTTGGTCATGGTACTATGCGTTATGTCATTAGCACAATAATAATAAAATATTCATTACTTTTTACTCGAATGTGCAAAAGTGGAATGGGTTATTCTACATATCCGTGGAAGGCTTATATAATCACCTACACATGTATAAGTCATTGAAAGTTTCAAATTTTGCCTTTATAAATTTGTTTTGGTCACCATACGCTCCTATAAATTTGTTTTGGTCCATACGGCTCCTATTATAGAAATTTCTTTTTTACCAAACCTTTAGCATAGCTCACACAAAGGCTATGTACTTACACATAATTTTGGTATTCATGCACTTGTCCGACTCCCACTTTGTAAAAATAGTTTGGTCATAGTACTATGCGTTATGTCATTAGCACAATAATAATAAAATATTCATTACTTTTTACTCGAATGTGCAAAAGTGGAATGGGTTGTTTTACATATCCGTGGAAGGCTTATATAATCACCCACACATGTATAAGTCAATGAAAGTTTCGAATTTTGCCTTTATAAATTTGTTTTGGTCACCATACGCTCGTATAAAGTTTTTGTGCGGCTCCCATTTTGTTACCAAATGAAACCTAACAATATACAAATTTCTTTTTTACCAAACTTTTAGCATAGCTCACACGAAGGCTATGTACTTACACATAATTTTTGTATTCATGCACTCGTCCGACTCCCACTTTATAATAATAGTTCGGTCATGGTACTATGCGTTATGTCATTAGCACAATATTCTCGAACGTGCAAATGTGGAATGGGTTGTTCTACATATTCGTGGAAGGCTTATAAAATCACCCACACATGTATAAGTCAATGAAAGTTTCAAATTTTGCCTTTATGAATTTGTTTTGGTCACCATACGCTCCTATAAATGTTTTCGGTGCGGCTCCCATTTTGTTACCAAATGAGACCTAACAATATACAAATTTCTTTTTTACCAAACCTTTAGCATAGCTCACACGAAGGCTATGTACTTACACATAAATTTGGTATTCATGCACTCGTCCGACTCCCACTTTATAAAAATAGTTTGGTCATGGTACTATGCGTTATGTCATTAGCACAATAATAATAAAATATTCATTACCGAATGTGTAACAGTGAAATGGGTTATTCTACATATCCGTGGAAGGCTTATATAATCACCCACACATGTATAAGTCATTGAAAGTTTCAAATTTTTCCTTTATAAATTTGTTTTGGTCCATACGGCTCCTATTCTAGAAATTTCTTTTTTACCAAACCTTTAGCATAGCTCGCACAAAGGCTATGTACTTACACATAATTTTGGTATTCATGCACTCATCCGACTCCCACTTTATAAAAATAGTTTGGTCATAGTAGTATGCGTTATGTCATTAGCACAATAATAATAAAATATTCATTACTTTTTACTCGAATGTGCAAAAGTGGAATGGGTTGTTCTACATATCCGTGGAAGGCTTATATAATCACCCACACATGTATAAGTCAATGAAAGTTTCAAATTTTGCCTTTGTAAATTTGTTTTGATCACCATACGCTCCTTTAAATGTTTTTGGTGCGGCTCCCATTTTGTTACCAAATGAGACCTAACAATATACAAATTTCTTTTTTACCAAACCTTTAGCATATCTCACACGATATTCATGCATTCGTCCGACTCCCACTTTATAAAAATTGTTTGCTCATGGTAATATGCGTTATGTCATTAGCACAATAATAATAATTTTACTCGGATCTGCAAAAGTGGAATGGGTTGTTCTACATATTCGATCACCCACACATGTATAAGTCAATGAAAGTTTCAAATTTTGCCTTTATAAATTTGTTTTGGTCACCATACGCGCCAATAAATTTGTTTTGGTCCATACGGCTCGCTCTTTTTGGTCCATACGGCTCCTATTCTATTTTGTTACGGACATTTCTTTTTTACCAAAACCTTTAGCATAGCTCACACGAAGGCTATGTACTTACACATAATTTTAGTATTCATGCACTCGTCCGACTCGCACTTTATAAAAATAGTTTGGTCATGCTACTATGCGTTATGTCATTAGCACAATAATAAAATATTCATTACTGTTTTACTCGAACAAAAGTGGAACGGGTTGTTCTAGAAGGCTTATATAATCACCCACACATGTATAAGTCAACGAAAGTTTCAAATTTTGCCTTTATAAATTTATTTTGGTCACCATACGCTCCTATAAATTTTTTGGTAGGCTCCCATTTTGTTACCGAAATGAGACCTAACAATATACAAATTTCTTTTTTACCAAACCTTTAGCATAGCTCACATGAAGGCTATGTACTTACACATAATTTTGGTATTCATGCACTCGTCCGACTCCCACTTTATAAAAATAGTTTGGTCATGGTACTATGCGTTATGTCATTAGCACAATAATAATAAAATATTCATTACTTTTTACTCGAATGTGCAAAAGTGGAATGGGTTATTCTACATATCCGTGGAAGGCTTATATAATCACCTACACATGTATAAGTCATTGAAAGTTTCAAATTTTGCCTTTATAAATTTGTTTTGGTCACCATACGCTCCTATAAATTTGTTTTGGTCCATACGGCTCCTATTCTAGAAATTTCTTTTTTACCAAACCTTTAGCATAGCTCACACAAAGGCTATGTACTTACACATAATTTTGGTATTCATGCTCTTGTCCGACTCCCACTTTGTAAAAATAGTTTGGTCATAGTACTATGCGTTATGTCATTAGCACAATAATAATAAAATATTCATTACTTTTTACTCGAATGTGCAAAAGTGGAATGGGTTGTTTTACATATCCGTGGAAGGCTTATGTAATCACCCACACATGTATAAGTCAATGAAAGTTTCGAATTTTGCCTTTATAAATTTGTTTTGGTCACCATACGCTCGTATAAAGTTTTTGTGCGGCTCCCATTTTGTTACCAAATGAGACCTAACAATATACAAATTTCTTTTTTACCAAACTTTTAGCATAGCTCACACGAAGGCTATGTACTTACACATAATTTTTGTATTCATGCACTCGTCCGACTCCCACTTTATAATAATAGTTCGGTCATGGTACTATGCGTTATGCCATTAGCACAATATTCTCGAACGTGCAAATGTGGAATGGGTTGTTCTACATATTCGTGGAAGGCTTATAAAATCACCCACACATGTATAAGTCAATGAAAGTTTCAAATTTTGCCTTTATGAATTTGTTTTGGTCACCATACGCTCCTATAAATGTTTTCGGTGCGGCTCCCATTTTGTTACCAAATGAGACCTAACAATATACAAATTTCGTTTTTACCAAACCTTTAGCATAGCTCACACGAAGGCTATGTACTTACACATAAATTTGGTATTCATGCACTCGTCCGACTCCCACTTTATAAAAATAGTTTGGTCATGGTACTATGCGTTATGTCATTAGCACAATAATAATAAAATATTCATTACCGAATGTGTAAAAGTGAAATGGGTTATTCTACATATCCGTGGAAGGCTTATATAATCACCCACACATGTATAAGTCATTGAAAGTTTCAAATTTTTCCTTTATAAATTTGTTTTGGTCACCATACGCTCCTATAAATTTGTTTTGGTCCTTACGGCAATTTCTTTTTTACCAAACCTTTAGCATAGCTCACACAAAGGCTATGTACTTACACATAATTTTGGTATTCATGCACTCGTCCGACTCCCACTTTGTAAAAATAGTTTGGTCATAGTACTATGCGTTATGTCATTAGCACAATAATAATACAATATTCATTACTTTTTACTTGAATGTGCAAAAGTGGAATGGGTACATATCCGTGGAAGGCTTATATAATCACCCACAAATGTACAAGTAAATGAAAGTTTCAAATTTTGCCTTTATAAATTTGTTTTGGTCACCATACGCTCCTATAAATTTTGGTCCATACGGCTCCCATTTTGTTTGTTACCGAAATGAGACCTAACAATATACAAATTTCCCTTTTACCAAACCTTTAGCATAGCTCACACGATATTCATGCATTCGTCCGACTCCCACTTTATAAAAATTGTTTGCTCATGGTAATATGCGTTATGCCATTAGCACAATAATAATAAAATATTCATTACTTTTTACTCGGATGTGCAAAAGTGAAATGGGTTGTTCTACATATCCCATCACCCACACATGTATAAGTCAATGAAAGTTTCAAATTTTGCCTTTATAAATTTGTTTAGGTCACCATACGCTCCAATACATTTGTTTTGGTCCATACGGCTCGCTCTTTTTGGTCCATACGGCCCCTCTTCTATTTTGTTACGGAAATTTCTTTTTTACCAAAACCTTTAGCATAGCTCACACGAAGCCTATGTACTTACACATAATTTTGGTATTCATGCACTCGTCCGACTCCCACTTTATAAAAATAGTTTGGTCATGCTACTATGCGTTATGTCATTAGCATAATAATAATATGATATTCATTACTTTTTACTCGAATGTGCAAAAGTGGAATGGGTTGTTCTACATATCCGTGGAAGGCTTATATAATCACCCACACATGTATATGTCAATGAAAGTTTCAAATTTTGCCTTTATAAATTTGTTTTGGTCACCATACGCTCGTATAAATGTTTTTGGTACGGCTCCCATTTTGTTACCAAATGAGACCTAACAATATACAAATTTCATTATTACCAAACCTTTAGTATAGCTCACACGAAGGCTATGTACTTACACATAATTTTGGTATTCATGCACTCGTCCGACTCTCACTTTATATAAATAGTTTGGTCATGGTACTATGCGTTATGTCATTAGCACAATAATAATAAAATATTCATTACTTTTTACTCGAATGTGCAAAAGTGGAATGGGTTCGTGGAAGGCTTATATAATCACCCACACATGTATAAGTCAATGAAAGTTTTGAATTTTGCCTTTATAAATTTGTTTTGGTCACCATACGCTCGTATAAATGTTTTTGGTGCGGCTCCCATTTTGTTACCGAAATGAGACCAATATACAAATTTCTTTTTTACCAAACCTTTAGCATAGCTCACAGGAAGGCTATGTACTTACGCATAATTTTGGTATTCATGCACTCGTCCGACACCCACTTTATAAAAATAGTTTGGTCATGGTACTATACGTTATGTCATCAGCACAATAATAATAAGATATTCATTACTTTTTACTCGAATGTGCAAAAGTGGAATGGGTTGTTCTACATACTTACATAATCACCCACACATGTATAAGTCAATGAAAGTTTCAAATTTTGCCTTTATAAATTTGTTTTGGTCACCATACGCTCCTATAAATTTGTTTTGGTCCATACGGCTCAATTTCTTTTTTACCAAACCTTTAGCACAGCTCGCCCTACTCCCACTTTATAAAAATAGTCTGGTCATGGTACTGTGCGTTATGTCATTGGCACAATATTCTCGAATGTGCAAATGTGGAATGGGTTGTTCTACATATTGGTGGAAAGCTTATATAATCACCCACACGCGTATAAGTCAATAAAGTTTCAAATTTTGCCTTTATAAATTTGTTTTGGTCGCCATACGCTTTGGTCCTTACGGCAATTTCTTTTTTACCAAACCTTTAGCATAGCTCACACAAAGGCTATGTACTTACACATAATTTTGGTATTCATGCACTCGTCCGACTCCCACTTTATAAAAATAGTTTGGTCATAGTACTATGCGCTATGTCATTAGCACAATAATAATAAAATATTCATTACTTTTTACTCGAATGTGCAAAAGTGGAATGGGTTGTTCTACATACTTACATAATCACCCACACATGTATAAGTCAATGAAAGTTTCAAATTTTGCCTTTATAAATTTGTTTTGGTGCGGCTCCCATTTTGTTACCAAATGAGACATAACAATATACAAATTTCTTTTTTACCAAGCATTTAGCATAGCTCACACGAAGGCTATGTACTTACACATAATTTTGGTATTCATGCACTCGTCCGACTCCCACTTTATAAAAATAGTTTGGTCATGGTACTATGCGTTATGTCATTAGCACAATAATAATAAAATATTCATTACTTTTTACTCGAATGTGCAAAAGTGGAAGTTGTTCTACATATCCGTGGAAGGCTTATATAATCACCCACACATGTATAAGTCAAATAAGGTTTCAAATTTTGCCTTTATAAATTTGTTTTGGTCACCATACGCTCCTATAAATTTTTTGGTAGGCTCCTATTTTGCTACCGAAATGAGACCTAACAATATACAAATGTCTTTTTAACCAATCCTTTGAGCTATGAGACCTAACAATATACAAATTTCTTTTTAACCAATCCTTTAGCATAGCTCACACTAAGGCTATGTACTTACACATAATTTTGGTATTCATGCACTCGTGTGACTCCCACTTTATAAAAATAGTTTGGTCATGGTACTATGCGTTATGTCATTGGCACAATAACAATAAAATATTCATTACTTTTTACTCGAATGTGCAAAAGTGGAATGGGTTGTTCTACATATCCATGGAAGGCTTATATAATCACCCACACATGTATAAGTCAATGAAAGTTTCAAAATTTGCCTTTATAAGTTTGTTAGGTCACCATACGCTCGTATAAATGTTTTTGGTGCGGCTCCCACTTTGTTACCAAATGAGACCTAACAATATACAAATTTCTTTTTTACCAAACCTTTAGTATAGCTCACACGAAGGCTATGTACTTACACATAATTTTGGTATTCATGCACTCGTCCGACTCCCACTTTTTAAAAATAGTTTGGTCATGGTACTATGCGTTATGTCATTAGCACAATAATTATAAGATATTCATTACTTTTTACTCGAATGTGCAAAAGTGGAATGGGTTGTTCTGCATATTCGTGGAAGGCTTATCTAATCACGCACAGACGTATAAGTCAATGAAAGTTTCAAACTTTGCCTTTATGAATTTGTTTTGGTCACCATACGCTCGTATAAATGTTTTCGGTGCGGCTCCCATCTTGTGACCAAATGAGACCTAACAATATACAAATTTCTTTTTTACCAAACCTTTAGCAAAGCTCACACGAAGGCTATGTACTTACACATAATTTTAGTATTCATGCACTCGTCCGACTCTCACTTTATAAAAGTAGTTTGGTCACGATACTATGCATTATGTCATTAGCACAATAATAATAAAATATTCATTACTTTTTAGTCGAATGTGCAAAAGTGGAATGGGTTGTTCTACATATCCGTGGAAGGCTTATATAATCACCCACACATGTATAAGTCAATGAAAGTTTCAAATTTTGCCTTTATAAATTTGTTTTGGCCACCATACGCTCCTATAAATTTGTTTTGGTCCATACGGCTCAATTTCTTTTTTACCAAACCTTTAGCACAGCTCACACGAAGGCTATGTACTTACACATAATTTTGGTATTCATGCACTCGTCCGACTCCCACTTTATAAAAATAGTTTGGTCATGGTACTATGCGTTATGTCATTAGCACAATAATAATAAAATATTCATTACTTTTTACTTGAATGTGCAAAAGTGGAATGGGTTGTTCTACATATCCGTGGAAGGCTTATATAACCACCCACACATGTATAAGTCAATGAAAGTTTCAAATTTTGCCTTTATGAATTTGTTTTGGTCACCATACGCTCGTATAAATGTTTTCGGTGCGGCTCCCATTTTATTACCAAATGAGACCTAACAATATACAAATTTCCTTTTTACCAAACCTTTAGCATAGCTCACACGAAGGCTATGCACTTACACATAATTTTGGTATTCATGCACTCGTCCGACTCCCACTTTATAAAAATATGTCATTAGCATAATAATAATAAGATATTCATTACTTTTTACTCGAATGTGCAAAAGTGGAATGGGTTGTTCTACATATCCGTGGAAGGCTTATATAATCACCCAGACATGTATAAGTCAATGAAAGTTTCAAATTTTGCCTTTATGAATTTGTTTTGGTCACCATACGCTCGTATAAATGTCAAAATGAGACCTAACAATATACAAATTTCTTTTTTACCAAACCTTTAGCATAGCTCACACGAAGGCTATGTACTTACACATAATTTTAGTATTCATGTACTTGTCCGACTCTCACTTTATAAAAATAGTTTGGTCACGGTACTATGCATTATGTCATTAGCACAATAATAATAAAATATTCATTACTTTTTAGTTGAATGTGCAAAAGTGGAATGGGTTGTTCTACATATCCGTGGAAGGCTTATATAATCACCCACACATGTATAAGTCAATGAAAGTTTCAAATTTTGCCTTTATAAATTTGTTTTGGTCACCATACGCTCCTATAAATTTGTTTTGGTCCATACGGCTCAATTTCTTTTTACCAAACCTTTAGCACAGCTCACACGAAGGCTATGTACTTACACATAATTTTGGTATTCATGCACTCGTCCGACTCCCACTTTGTAAAAACAGTTTGGTCATGGTACTATGCGTTATGTCATTTGCACAATAATAATAAAATATTCATTACTTTTTATTCGAATGTGCAAAAGTGGAATGGGTTGTTCTACATATCCGTGGAAGGCTTATATAATCACCCACACATGTATAAGTCAATGAAAGTTTCAAATCTTGCCTTTATAAATTTGTTTTGGTCACCATACGCTCCTATAAATGTTCTTGGTGCGGCTCCCATTTTGTTACCAAATGAGACCTAACAATATACAAATTTCTTTTTTAACCAAAACTTTAGCATAGCTCACACGAAGGCTATGTACTTACACATAATTTTGGTATTCATGCACTCGTCCGACTCCCACTTTATAAAAATAGTTTGGTCATGGTACTATGCGTTAGGTCATTAGCACAATAATAATAAAATATTCATTACTTTTTACTCGAATATGCAAAAGTGGAATGGGTTGTTCTACATATCCGTGGAAGGCTTATATAATCACCCACACATGTATATGTCAATGAAAGTTTCAAATTTTGCCTTTATAAATTTGTTTTGGTCACCATACGCTCGTACAAATGTTTTTGGTGCGGCTCCCATTTTGTTACCAAATGAGACATAACAATATACCAATTTCATTTTTACCAAACCTTTAGTATAGCTCACACGAAGGCTATGTACTTACACATAATTTTGGTATTCATGCACTCGTCCGACTCCCACTTTCTATTGGTACTATGCGTTATGTCATTAGCACAATAATAATAAGATATTCATTACTTTTTACTCGAATGTGCAAAAGTGGAATGGGTTGTTCTGCATATCCGTGGAAGGCTTATATAATCAGCATGTATAAGTCAATGAAAGTTTCAAATTTTGCCTTTATAAGTTTGTTTGGTCACCATACGCTCGTATAAATGTTTTTGGTGCGGCTCCCATTTTGTTACCAAATGAGACATAACAATATACAAATTTCTTTTTTACCAAACCTTTAGCATAGCTCACTCGAAGGCTATGTACTTACACATAATTTTGGTATTCATGCACTCGTCCGACTCCCACTTTATAAAATAGTTTGGTCATGGTACTATGCGTTATGTCATTAGCACAATAATAATAAATTATTCATTACTTTTAACTCGAATGTGCAAAGGTGGAATGGGCTGTTCTATATCCGTGGAAGGCATATATAATCACCCATACATGTATAAGTCAATGAAAGTTTCAAATTTTGCCTTTATAAATTTGTTTTGGTCACCATACGCTCCTATAAATGTTTTTGAATGTTTTTGGTGCGGCTCCCATTTTGTTACCAAATGAGACCTAACAATATACAAATTTCTTTTTTACCAGAACTTTAGCATAGCTCACACGAAGGCCATGTACTTACACATAATTTTGGTATTCATGCACTCGTTCGACTCCCACTTTATAAAAATAGTTTGGTCATGGTACTATGCGTTATGTCATTAGCACAATAATAATAAAATATTCTTTACTTTTTACTCGAATGTGCAAAAGTGGAAAGTGTTCTTCTACATATCAGTGGAAGGCTTATATAATCACCCACACATGTATAAGTCAATGAAAGTTTCAAATTTTGCCTTTATAAATTTGTTTTGGTCACCATACGCTTGTATATGGTGCGGCTCCCATTTTGTTACCAAATGAGACCTAACAATATACAAATTTATTTTTTACCAAACCTTTAGCATAGCTGATACTTACATATAATTTATGTATTCGTGCACTCGTCCGACTCCCACATTATAAAAATCGTTTGGTCATGGTACTATGCATTATGTCATTAGCACAATAATAATAAAATATTAATTACTTTTTACTCGAATGTGCATGGAATGGGTTGTTCGACATATCCGTGGAAGGCTTATATAATCACCCGCACATGTATAAGTCAATGAAAGTTTCAAATTTTGCCTTTATAAATTTGTTTTGGTCACCATACGCTCCTATAAATTTGTTTTGGTCCATACGGCTCAATTTCTTTTTTACCAAACCTTTAGCACAGCTCACACGAAGGCTATGTACTTACGTATAATTTTGGTATTCATGCACTCATCCGACTCCCACTTAATAAAAATAGTTTGGTCATGGTACTATGCGTTATGTCATTAGCACAATAATAATAATAAAACATTCATTACTTTTTACTCGAATGTGCAAAAGTGGAATGGGTTGTTCTACATATCCGTGGAAGGCTTATATGATCACCCACACATGTATAAGTCAATGAATTCTTTATAAATGTGTTTTGGTCACCATACGCTCCTATAAATTTGTTTTGGTCCATACTCCTCAATTTCTTTTTTACCAAACCTTTAGCATAGCTCACACGAAGCCTATGTACTTACACATAATTTTGGTATTCATGCACTCGTCCGACACCCACTTTATAAAAATAGTTTGGTCATGGTACTATGCGTTATGTCATTAGCACAATAATAATAAAATATTCATTACTTTTTACTCGAATGTGCAAAAGTGGAATGTGTTCTTCTATATCTGTGCAAGGCTTATATAATCACCCACACATGTATAAGTCAATGAAAGTTTCAAATTTTGCCTTTATAAATTTGTTTTGGTCACCATACGCTCCTATAAATGTTTTTTGGTGCGGCTCCCATTTTGTTACCAAATGAGACATAACAATATACAAATTTCTTTTTTACCAAGCCTTTAGCATAGCTCACACGAAGGCTATGTACTTACACATAATTTTCGTATTCATGCACTCGTCCGACTCTCACTTTATAAAAATAGTTTGGTCATGGTACTATGCGTTATGTCATTAGCACAATAATAATAAAATATTCATTACTTTTTACTCGAATGTGCAAAAGTGGAATGGGTTGTTCTACATATCCTTCACCCACACATGTATAAGTCAATGAAAGTTTCGAATTTTGCCTTTATAAATTTGTTTTGGTCACCATACGCTCGTATAAATGTTTTTGGTGCGGCTCCCATTTTGTAGCCAAATGAGACCTAACAATATACAAATTTCTTTTTTACCAAACTTTTAGCATAGCTCACACGAAGGCTATGTATTTACACATAATTTTGGTATTCAAGCAATGTCCGACTCCCACTTTATAAAAATAGTTTGGTCATGGTACTATGCGTTATGTCATTAGCACAAGAATAATAAAATATTCATTACTTTTTACTGGAATGTGCAAAAGTGGAATAGGTTGTTCTACATATCCGTAAAAGGTATATATAATCACCCACACATGTATAAGTCAATGAAAGTTTCGAATTTTGCCTTTATAAATTTGTTTTGGTCACCATACGCTCCTATAAATGTTTTTGGTGCGGCTCCCATTTTGTTACCAAATGAGACCTAACAATATACAAATTTCTTTTTTACCAAACTTTTAGCATAGCTCACTCGAAGGCTATGTACTTACACATAATTTTGGTATTCATGCACTCGTCCGACTCCCACTTTCTATTGGTACTATGCGTTATGTCATTAGCACAATAATAATAAGATATTCATTACTTTTTACTCGAATGTGCAAAAGTGGAATGGGTTGTTCTGCATATCCGTGGAAGGCTTATATAATCAGCATGTATAAGTCAATGAAAGTTTCAAATTTTGCCTTTATAAGTTTGTTTGGTCACCATACGCTCGTATAAATGTTTTTGGTGCGGCTCCCATTTTGTTACCGAAATGAGACCTAACAATATACAAATTTCTTTTTTACCAAACCTTTAGCATAGCTCACACAAAGGCTATGTACTTACACATAATTTTGGTATTCATGCACTCGTCCGACTCCCACTTTATAAAATAGTTTGGTCATGGTACTATGCGTTATGTCATTAGCACAATAATAATAAATTATTCATTACTTTTAACTCGAATGTGCAAAGGTGGAATGGGCTGTTCTATATCCGTGGAAGGCTTATATAATCACCCATACATGTATAAGTCAATGAAAGTTTCAAATTTTGCCTTTATAAATTTGTTTTGGTCACCATACGCTCCTATAAATGTTTTTGAATGTTTTTGGTGCGGCTCCCATTTTGTTACCAAATGAGACCTAACAATATACAAATTTATTTTTTATCAAACCTTTAGCATAGCTGACACGAAGGCTATGTACTTACATATAATTTTGGTATTCGTGCACTCGTCCGACTCCCACTTTATAAAAATCGTTTGGTCATGGTACTATGCATTATGTCATTAGCACAATAATAATAAAATATTAATTACTTTTTACTCGAATGTGCAAAAGTGGAATGGGTTGTTCGACATATCCGTGGAAGGCTTATATAATCACCCGCACATGTATAAGTCAATGAAAGTTTCAAATTTTGCCTTTATAAATTTGTTTTGGTCACCATACGCTCCTATAAATTTGTTTTGGTCCATACGGCTCAATTTCTTTTTTACCAAACCTTTAGCACAGCTCACACGAAGGCTATGTACTTACGTATAATTTTGGTATTCATGCACTCATCCGACTCCCACTTAATAAAAATAGTTTGGTCATGGTACTATGCGTTATGTCATTAGCACAATAATAATAATAAAATATTTATTACTTTTTACTCGAATGTGCAAAAGTGGAATGGGTTGTTCTACATATCCGTGGAAGGCTTATATGATCACCCACACATGTATAAGTCAATGAATTCTTTATAAATTTGTTTTGGTCACCATACGCTCCTATAAATTTGTTTTGGTCCATACTCCTCAATTTCTTTTTTACCAAACCTTTAGCATAGCTCACACGAAGCCTATGTACTTACACATAATTTTGGTATTCATGCACTCGTCCGACTCCCACTTTATAAAATAGTTTGGTCATGGTACTATGCGTTATGTCATTAGCACAATAATAATAAATTATTCATTACTTTTACTCGAATGTGCAAAAGTGGAATGTGTTCTTCTACATATCTGTGGAAGGCTCATATAATCACCCACACATGTATAAGTCAATGAAAGTTTCAAATTTTGCCTTTATAAATTTGTTTTGGTGCGGCTCCCATTTTGTTACCAAATGAGACATAACAATATACAAATTTCTTTTTTACCAAGCCTTTAGCATAGCTCACACGAAGGCTATGTACTTACACATTATTTTGGTATTCATGCACTCGTCCGACTCTCACTTTATAAAAATAGTTTGGTCATGGTACTATGCGTTATGTCATTAGCACAATAATAATAAAATATTCATTACTTTTTACTCGAATGTGCAAAAGTGGAATGGGTTGTTCTACATATCCTTCACCCACACATGTATAAGTCAATGAAAGTTTCGAATTTTGCCTTTATAAATTTGTTTTGGTCACCATACGCTCGTATAAATGTTTTTGGTGCGGCTCCCATTTTGTTACCAAATGAGACCTAACAATATACAAATTTCTTTTTACCAAACTTTTAGCATAGCTCACACGAAGGCTATGTATTTACACATAATTTTGGTATTCAAGCAATGTCCGACTCCCACTTTATAAAAATAGTTTGGTCATGGTACTATGCGTTATGTCATTAGCACAATAATAATAAAATATTCATTACTTTTTACTGGAATGTGCAAAAGTGGAATAGGTTGTTCTACATATCCGTAAAAGGTTTATATAATCACCCACACATGTATAAGTCAATGAAAGTTTCGAATTTTGCCTTTATAAATTTGTTTTGGTCACCATACGCTCCTATAAATGTTTTTGGTGCGGCTCCCATTTTGTTACCAAATGAGACCTAACAATATACAAATTTCTTTTTTACCAAACTTTTAGCATAGCTCACTCGAAGGCTGTGTACTTACACGTAATTTTGGTATTCATGTACTCGTCCGACTCCCACTTTATAAAAATAGTTTGGTCATGGTACTATGCGTTATGTCATTAGCACAATAATAATAAAATATTCATTACTTTTTACTCGAATGTGCTAAAGTGGAATGGGTTGTTCTACATATCCGTGGAAGGCTCATATAATCACCCACACATGTGTAAGTCAATGAAAGTTTCAAACTTTGCCTTTATAAATTTGTTTTGGTCACCATACGCTCCTATAAATTTTTTTTAGGCTCCCATTTTGTTACCGAAATGGGACCTAACAATATAGAAATCTCTTTTTTACCAAACCTTTAGCATAGCTCACACGATGGCTATGTACTTACACATAATTTTGGTATTCATGCACTCGTCCGACTCCCACTTTATAAAAATAGTTTGGTCATGGTACTATGCGTTATGTCATTAGCACAATAATAATAAAATATTCATTACTTTTTACTCGAATGTGCAAAAGTGGAATGGGTTGTTCTATATATCCGTGGAAGGCTTATATAATCACCCACACATGTATAAGTCCATGAAAGTTTCAAATTTTGCCTTTATAAATTTGTTTTGGTCACCATACGCTCCTATAAATTTGTTTTGGTCCATACGGCTCAATTTCTTTTTACCAAACCTTTAGCACAGCTCACACGAAGGCTATGTACTTACGTATAATTTTGGTATTCATGCACTCATCCGACTCCCACTTAATAAAAATAGTTTGGTCATGGTACTATGCGTTATGTCATTAGCACAATAATAATAATAAAATATTCATTACTTTTTACTCGAATGTGCAAAAGTGGAATGGGTTGTTCTACATATCCGTGGAAGGCTTATATGATCACCCACACATGTATAAGTCAATGAATTCTTTATAAATTTGTTTTGGTCACCATACGCTCCTATAAATTTGTTTTGGTCCATACTCTCAATTTCTTTTTTACCAAACCTTTAGCATAGCTCACACGAAGCCTATGTACTTACACATAATTTTGGTATTCATGCACTCGTCCGACACCTACTTTATAAAAATAGTTTGGTCATGGTACTATGCGTTATGTCATTAGCACAATAATAATAAAATATTCATTACTTTTTACTGGAATGTGCAAAAGTGGAATGTGTTCTTCTATATCTGTGGAAGGCTTATATAATCACCCACACATGTATAAGTCAATGAAAGTTTCAAATTTTGCCTTTATAAATTTGTTTTGGTCACCATACGCTCCTATAAATGTTTTTTGGTGCGGCTCCCATTTTGTTACCAAATGAGACATAACAATATACAAATTTCTTTTTTACCAAGCCTTTGGCATAGCTCACACGAAGGCTATGTACTTACACATTATTTTGGTATTCATGCACTCGTCCGACTCTCACTTTATAAAAATAGTTTGGTCATGGTACTATGCGTTATGTCATTAGCACAATAATAATAAAATATTCATTACTTTTTACTCGAATGTGCAAAAGTGGAATGGGTTGTTCTACATATCCTTCACCCACACATGTATAAGTCAATGAAAGTTTCGAATTTTGCCTTTATAAATTTGTTTTGGTCACCATACGCTCGTATAAATGTTTTTGGTGCGGCTCCCATTTTGTTACCAAATGAGACCTAACAATATACAAATTCTTTTTTACCAAACTTTTAGCATAGCTCACACGAAGGCTATGTATTTACACATAATTTTGGTATTCAAGCAATGTCCGACTCCCACTTTATAAAAATAGTTTGGTCATGGTACTATGCGTTATGTCATTAGCACAATAATAATAAAATATTCTTTACTTTTTACTCGAATGTGCAAAAGTGGAAAGTGTTCTTCTACATATCAGTGGAAGGCTTATATAATCACCCACACATGTATAAGTCAATGAAAGTTTCAAATTTTGCCTTTATAAATTTGTTTTGGTCACCATACGCTTGTATATGGTGCGGCTCCCATTTTGTTACCAAATGAGACCTAACAATATACAAATTTATTTTTTATCAAACCTTTAGCATAGCTGACACGAAGGCTATGTACTTACATATAATTTTGGTATTCGTGCACTCGTCCGACTCCCACTTTATAAAAATCGTTTGGTCATGGTACTATGCATTATGTCATTAGCACAATATAATAAAATATTAATTACTTTTTACTCGAATGTGCAAAAGTGGAATGGGTTGTTCGACATATCCGTGGAAGGCTTATATAATCACCCGCACATGTATAAGTCAATGAAAGTTTCAAATTTTGCCTTTATAAATTTGTTTTGGTCACCATACGCTCCTATAAATTTGTTTTGGTCCATACGGCTCAATTTCTTTTTTACCAAACCTTTAGCACAGCTCACACGAAGGCTATGTACTTACGTATAATTTTGGTATTCATGCACTCATCCGACTCCCACTTAATAAAAATAGTTTGGTCATGTACTATGCGTTATGTCATTAGCACAATAATAATAATAAAATATTTATTACTTTTACTCGAATGTGCAAAAGTGGAATGGGTTGTTCTACATATCCGTGGAAGGCTTATATGATCACCCACACATGTATAAGTCAATGAATTCTTTATAAATTTGTTTTGGTCACCATACGCTCCTATAAATTTGTTTTGGTCCATACTCCTCAATTTCTTTTTTACCAAACCTTTAGCATAGCTCACACGAAGCCTATGTACTTACACATAATTTTGGGTATTCATGCACTCGTCCGACACCTACTTTATAAAAATAGTTTGGTCATGGTACTATGCGTTATGTCATTAGCACAATAATAATAAAATATTCATTACTTTTTACTCGAATGTGCAAAAGTGGAATGTGTTCTTCTATATCTGTGGAAGGCTTATATAATCACCCACACATGTATAAGTCAATGAAAGTTTCAAATTTTGCCTTTATAAATTTGTTTTGGTCACCATACGCTCCTATAAATGTTTTTGGTGCGGCTCCCATTTTGTTACCAAATGAGACATAACAATATACAAATTTTTTTTTACCAAGCCTTTAGCATAGCTCACACGAAGGCTATGTACTTACACATTATTTTGGTATTCATGCACTCGTCCGACTCTCACTTTATAAAAATAGTTTGGTCATGGTACTATGCGTTATGTCATTAGCACAATAATAATAAAATATTCATTACTTTTTACTCGAATGTGCAAAAGTGGAATGGGTTGTTCTACATATCCTTCACCCACACATGTATAAGTCAATGAAAGTTTCGAATTTTGCCTTTATAAATTTGTTTTGGTCACCATACGCTCGTATAAATGTTTTTGGTGCGGCTCCCATTTTGTTACCAAATGAGACCTAACAATATACAAATTTCTTTTTTACCAAACTTTTAGCATAGCTCACACGAAGGCTATGTATTTACACATAATTTTGGTATTCAAGCAATGTCCGACTCCCACTTTATAAAAATAGTTTGGTCATGGTACTATGCGTTATGTCATTAGCACAATAATAATAAAATATTCTTTACTTTTTACTCGAATGTGCAAAAGTGGAAAGTGTTCTTCTACATATCAGTGGAAGGCTTATATAATCACCCACACATGTATAAGTCAATGAAAGTTTCAAATTTTGCCTTTATAAATTTGTTTTGGTCACCATACGCTTGTATATGGTGCGGCTCCCATTTTGTTACCAAATGAGACCTAACAATATACAAATTTATTTTTTATCAAACCTTTAGCATAGCTGACACGAAGGCTATGTACTTACATATAATTTTGGTATTCGTGCACTCGTCCGACTCCCACTTTATAAAAATCGTTTGGTCATGGTACTATGCATTATGTCATTAGCACAATAATAATAAAATATTAATTACTTTTACTCGAATGTGCAAAAGTGGAATGGGTTGTTCGACATATCCGTGGAAGGCTTATATAATCACCCGCACATGTATAAGTCAATGAAAGTTTCAAATTTTGCCTTTATAAATTTGTTTTGGTCACCATACGCTCCTATAAATTTGTTTTGGTCCATACGACTCAATTTCTTTTTTACCAAACCTTTAGCACAGCTCACACGAAGGCTATGTACTTACGTATAATTTTGGTATTCATGCACTCATCCGACTCCCACTTAATAAAAATAGTTTGGTCATGGTACTATGCGTTATGTCATTAGCACAATAATAATAATAAAATATTTATTACTTTTTACTCGAATGTGCAAAAGTGGAATGGGTTGTTCTACATATCCGTGGAAGGCTTATATGATCACCCACACATGTATAAGTCAATGAATTCTTTATAAATTTGTTTTGGTCACCATACGCTCCTATAAATTTGTTTTGGTCCATACTCCTCAATTTCTTTTTTACCAAACCTTTAGCATAGCTCACACGAAGCCTATGTACTTACACATAATTTTGGTATTCATGCACTCGTCCGACACCTACTTTATAAAAATAGTTTGGTCATGGTACTATGCGTTATGTCATTAGCACAATAATAATAAAATATTCATTACTTTTTACTCGAATGTGCAAAAGTGGAATGTGTTCTTCTATATCTGTGGAAGGCTTATATAATCACCCACACATGTATAAGTCAATGAAAGTTTCAAATTTTGCCTTTATAAATTTGTTTTGGTCACCATACGCTCCTATAAATGTTTTTTGGTGCGGCTCCCATTTTGTTACCAAATGAGACATAACAATATACAAATTTCTTTTTTACCAAGCCTTTAGCATAGCTCACACGAAGGCTATGTACTTACACATTATTTTGGTATTCATGCACTCGTCCGACTCTCACTTTATAAAAATAGTTTGGTCATGGTACTATGCGTTATGTCATTAGCACAATAATAATAAAATATTCATTACTTTTTACTCGAATGTGCAAAAGTGGAATGGGTTGTTCTACATATCCTTCACCCACACATGTATAAGTCAATGAAAGTTTCGAATTTTGCCTTTATAAATTGTTTTGGTCACCATACGCTCGTATAAATGTTTTTGGTGCGGCTCCCATTTTGTTACCAAATGAGACCTAACAATATACAAATTTCTTTTTTACCAAACTTTTAGCATAGCTCACACGAAGGCTATGTATTTACACATAATTTTGGTATTCAAGCAATGTCCGACTCCCACTTTATAAAAATAGTTTGGTCATGGTACTATGCGTTATGTCATTAGCACAATAATAATAAAATATTCATTACTTTTTACTGGAATGTGCAAAAGTGGAATAGGTTGTTCTACATATCCGTAAAAGGTTTATATAATCACCCACACATGTATAAGTCAATGAAAGTTTCGAATTTTGCCTTTATAAATTTGTTTTGGTCACCATACGCTCCTATAAATGTTTTTGGTGCGGCTCCCATTTTGTTACCAAATGAGACCTAACAATATACAAATTTCTTTTTTACCAAACTTTTAGCATAGCTCACTCGAAGGCTGTGTACTTACACGTAATTTTGGTATTCATGTACTCGTCCGACTCCCACTTTATAAAAATAGTTTGGTCATGGTACTATGCGTTATGTCATTAGCACAATAATAATAAAATATTCATTACTTTTTACTCGAATGTGCTAAAGTGGAATGGGTTGTTCTACATATCCGTGGAAGGCTCATATAATCACCCACACATGTGTAAGTCAATGAAAGTTTCAAACTTTGCCTTTATAAATTTGTTTTGGTCACCATACGCTCCTATAAATTTTTTTAGGCTCCCATTTTGTTACCGAAATGGGACCTAACAATATAGAAATCTCTTTTTTACCAAACCTTTAGCATAGCTCACACGATGGCTATGTACTTACACATAATTTTGGTATTCATGCACTCGTCCGACTCCCACTTTATAAAAATAGTTTGGTCATGGTACTATGCGTTATGTCATTAGCACAATAATAATAAAATATTCATTACTTTTTACTCGAATGTGCAAAAGTGGAATGGGTTGTTCTATATATCCGTGGAAGGCTTATATAATCACCCACACATGTATAAGTCCATGAAAGTTTCAAATTTTGCCTTTATAAATTTGTTTTGGTCACCATACGCTCCTATAAATTTGTTTTGGTCCATACGGCTCAATTTCTTTTTTACCAAACCTTTAGCACAGCTCACACGAAGGCTATGTACTTACGTATAATTTTGGTATTCATGCACTCATCCGACTCCCACTTAATAAAAATAGTTTGGTCATGGTACTATGCGTTATGTCATTAGCACAATAATAATAATAAAATATTCATTACTTTTTACTCGAATGTGCAAAAGTGGAATGGGTTGTTCTACATATCCGTGGAAGGCTTATATGATCACCCACACATGTATAAGTCAATGAATTCTTTATAAATTTGTTTTGGTCACCATACGCTCCTATAAATTTGTTTTGGTCCATACTCCTCAATTTCTTTTTACCAAACCTTTAGCATAGCTCACACGAAGCCTATGTACTTACACATAATTTTGGTATTCATGCACTCGTCCGACACCTACTTTATAAAAATAGTTTGGTCATGGTACTATGCGTTATGTCATTAGCACAATAATAATAAAATATTCATTACTTTTTACTGGAATGTGCAAAAGTGGAATGTGTTCTATATCTGTGGAAGGCTTATATAATCACCCACACATGTATAAGTCAATGAAAGTTTCAAATTTTGCCTTTATAAATTTGTTTTGGTCACCATACGCTCCTATAAATGTTTTTTGGTGCGGCTCCCATTTTGTTACCAAATGAGACATAACAATATACAAATTTCTTTTTTACCAAGCCTTTAGCATAGCTCACACGAAGGCTATGTACTTACACATTATTTTGGTATTCATGCACTCGTCCGACTCTCGCTTTATAAAAATAGTTTGGTCATGGTACTTTGCGTTATGTCATTAGCACAATAATAATAAAATATTCATTACTTTTTACTCGAATGTGCAAAAGTGGAATGGGTTGTTCTACATATCCTTCACCCACACATGTATAAGTCAATGAAAGTTTCGAATTTTGCCTTTATAAATTTGTTTTGGTCACCATACGCTCGTATAAATGTTTTGGTGCGGCTCCCATTTTGTTACCAAATGAGACCTAACAATATACAAATTTCTTTTTTACCAAACTTTTAGCATAGCTCACACGAAGGCTATGTATTTACACATAATTTTGGTATTCAAGCAATGTCCGACTCCCACTTTATAAAAATAGTTTGGTCATGGTACTATGCGTTATGTCATTAGCACAATAATAATAAAATATTCTTTACTTTTTACTCGAATGTGCAAAAGTGGAATAGGTTGTTCTACATATCCGTAAAAGGTTTATATAATCACCCACACATGTATAAGTCAATGAAAGTTTCGAATTTTGCCTTTATAAATTTGTTTTGGTCACCATACGCTCCTATAAATGTTTTTGGTGCGGCTCCCATTTTGTTACCAAATGAGACCTAACAATATACAAATTTCTTTTTTACCAAACTTTTAGCATAGCTCACTCGAAGGCTATGTACTTACACGTAATTTTGGTATTCATGTACTCGTCCGACTCCCACTTTATAAAAATAGTTTGGTCATGGTACTATGCGTTATGTCATTAGCACAATAATAATAAAATATTCATTACTTTTTACTCGAATGTGCTAAAGTGGAATGGGTTGTTCTACATATCCGTGGAAGGCTCATATAATCACCCACACATGTGTAAGTCAATGAAAGTTTCAAACTTTGCCTTTATAAATTTGTTTTGGTCACCATACGCTCCTATAAATTTTTTTTAGGCTCCCATTTTGTTACCGAAATGGGACCTAACAATATAGAAATCTCTTTTTTACCAAACCTTTAGCATAGCTCACACGATGGCTATGTACTTACACATAATTTTGGTATTCATGCACTCGTCCGACTCCCACTTTATAAAAATAGTTTGGTCATGGTACTATGCGTTATGTCATTAGCACAATAATAATAAAATATTCATTACTTTTTACTCGAATGTGCAAAAGTGGAATGGGTTGTTCTACATATCCGTGGAAGGCTTATATAATCACCCACACATGTATAAGTCCATGAAAGTTTCAAATTTTGCCTTTATAAATTTGTTTTGGTCACCATACGCTCCTATAAATTTGTTTTGGTCCATACGACTCAATTTCTTTTTTACCAAACGTTTAGCATAGCTCACACGAAGGCTATGTACTTACATATAATTTTGGTATTCATGCACTCGTCTGACTCCCACTTTATAAAAATAGTTTGGTCATGGTACTATGCGTTATGTCATTAGCATAATAATAATAATAAAACATTCATTACTTTTTACTCGAATGTGCAAAAGTGGATTTGGTTGTTCTACATATCCGTGGAAGGTTTATATAATCACCCACACATGTATAAGTCAATGAAATTTCAAATTTTGCCTTTATAAATTTGTTTTGGTCACCATACGTGTCACACCCGGTTTTTATATACATAAATCGGATGCAATCTACATGTATGCCAGGATCTATTTTATCATACATGTAGTGACAATATAGTGATATACAGTTCTATAACAAAGAAAACAATTTTAAATAAAACAAACCAGAGTAAAAGCACAACAGCGGAAGAAACACCGGGCGCTCTAGCAGCAACGCGACCTTCCTTGCACCATCTTCAACATAGTCTTGGCTTCCTCACTGAGCAACAACAATATATGGAAAAGCAAGCGCATGAGTACATACCGTACACAGCAAGTGTGGGAAAGTATGACATGCAAGGCTAAATTCAAGAAAGGCTCAACTCAGGGTTTGCATCTATGCAATCCTAATATAGACACCTATATCAAAGCATCCTATTTACTAAGTGTGATGACTGCTCCCAACAACAAGACAAACCGCTCACGAGGTTCCCACCACCTGGCTACCAAGACTCACTAGGTTCCAACCACCTGGCTACCATCTCATCGGGTTCCCACCACCCGACTACCAACCAAACCATCCACTAATTATGAATAAGTCCAGGCTTGCTCGTGACCGTGAGCACGGCTGTCAAGACAGTTTTACACTCTGCAGAGGTTGCACCACTTTACCCACAAGTCAGTGATTTCATCACCCGTCGGTGACTAAAACCTCTGTTATGCCAAATGCACACTTCCTATAGTGTGCGGCCACGAGATCACTATGAGGCCTTTACAAAGCGCCTTCAAACCTGTGTGCACCCGCTAAGGTTCCACCGCTAACAGCATACTTGGAGTCCATTTTACAAAGTAAGAAGACATCTAATTAATTGGCCAAGCTGCTCCCATAGCAGTCTTGTGATGGCGCGGATATGCCGGGTTACATGCTCCATGAACCGGTCCTTAGAATCTAAAGCAGGTACAAGCACAAACCAAGGTCTCGTGCACGACGGCACCATACCAAACCAACCATCCTGCTCAGATTCCTATCACCATGTTGCTAACCATTACCATCCCACTTTAGTTGCATATGTTGTTAGTCAAAATTAAGGACACTTCCCAACCCAGACAGCAGGTCCAAGCATAAATCTACCCAAAACCTGGATACTACCCAACAGGCGAGAAGGAATAATAAGGAACAGGATAATGACGTATAGGATTCAAATTTAGACAAGCATGCATCCAAGGAATGTACTACAAACTACCCTAATAGGAGCAAGATGTTCAAGGACACTTGCCTGTTCATATAATGCTGCTCAGTGGTCTTCTCGCTCTTTTCCTCCTCGCTTCTTCACGTCATCATCGATTCGAATTTACTACCGATCAAAGAAAAAGAACACAAACAAATAAATACAATACATCAATCACCATAAACATGACATAAAAACACTATGGTTGGATAGGTTACGAAGAGACGGAGATTTAGGCGCAAGAATCACCTAAATCGGAGTAACCGATAAAATGATATGAGCAATTCGAGTAAGAACTTCTGAAAACTGTACAGTAACCGGGGCCTAAAGGAGAAACATGGTATACTTCACAAGATTGATGTCACGCTGAGGCAATCAAAAGAAACTAGAGTATTTTACTCTGGAAGCACAGCATACTGCGTGTTCTGATTTAGCAAACAAAGAGGTAAACAAAGGTCCGACCATAGCCATTCCGAGCATATCTAACAGATGAGATGAAACAGGTATACAAGAAGTATCATCGGAGACCAGCTATGACAGAATGATAATTCTGAGGCGGCAAAGCTCAAGGAAGACATGCTACCCTGTGTTGATCGAAGGCAGCACAAAGGACTAGAGTTCTCACCTACAGTGTCACGATGGCATGAAACGACAGTGGATGTGATCGCGAACCATGGTTGCCGATGTTCGTTGAGGGCGGCTCTTGACTGGAAAGCATGGAGCCAAAGCTTGGAGCGCCCGAGTGGCCAGAGGCTGTTGCCTCCGGGAGCCCTGCTTCCGTAAGGTCCCGGGTTCGAGCCAGCGGCGGCACAAGCACTGTAGTGAACAGTTCCCTCGCTTCTCCGTGGTTCCAAAGCACAGGTTAAGTACTCACGCCGATTCTCACCGGCCTGCTGAGTCCCTGTGTATGGAGCGGAGGAGGGTTCGGGGGTTTTCTCGATCTGTGTGAGACGATCGTTCTCCTTAAAAAATGCCCGGGGGCCGTCATACCCCCCGCAGGTCGAGTTTTTGACTGGAAAGCATGGACGATCAGTGGCGGGCAAGACTTTCGCGGGCTCGTGGTTCCACCGGACGCGACGGAGAGGTTGGGGAGGGATTGACGGCGTAAGTTGAGAAGCTCCTTCAGAGGTCACCAATGGCGAACGGCGGCGTCGGCGGGGAGGACGTCCCCGTGGCAGCGCGACGAAGGGAAGGGTTGGGATGCGCTCCTCGCATACCAGCACATCCGTGGAAGGTGTTAAGGAGGGGGAGTGCGCGCAGGTGGTTCAAATCGGCGCTGCAACGGTGGAGCATGGCCGGCGATGGGGGAGACGGCGGCGGCGTCATTGTGGCTCGAATTTGGATGTGGTGAACTGGTGATTGTTTGGGCAGCGAAAGAGGTGTGGTGAGGCGCTGTGCATCGCTATGTAGAGAGGAGGGACAGGGAAAGCCGAGCGCTTGGCTGCCGGAATTGATGGCCGCCGGAGCAATGGTGGTTAATGGCATGACGTCTTATGGAAGGCCAGGAGGTACACGCTGGAATTTTGGAAACTGCTCGTCTCCTTGCGAACAGAAGTGGAGGACCAGGACAGGTTTGCATCCAGGTTCAGAGTTGTATGGGCGTACGCACGTTAATTGCGGCAGTTTCTCCAGGAGCATTATGGCTACATCAAGGCTGGTTTCAGGTATGAGACTGTGGCGTGCTGGTGTTTGGCTGCATGGCTCCCTTTAGCTAGCAACTTGTTCTCGTGATGCAGATGTGCAGGCCAGAGGTCATCAAGGGAAAGTTACGGAGAGAGATGGAAAGAGAACAAAATATGAGAGAACAGCACGGTTGCCTGCAATTCGGTCATGCATGCATGTCGGCTTCTCCATGGCAAGTTAGGCTGGGAGTTTTGGGGATTTGAGAAATTAAGGGGAAATAGATGGAAGAAAATTTAAAATTAGAAAAAGAATTGGCATGGGGATCTCAAGGATACTGGAAAGAAATTATGACAAGGAATTATCCAACCTTACAAATCCTTAACCTATTCTATAATTTTATAAAATTATTTTTCATCACATAAAACAAATCATTTTATTTTAAAAAAGCTTTTAAAAAAAAGAAAAGGCTTCACATCCCAAAATAGGAATTTTGGGGTGTGACAATACGCTCCTATAAATGTTTTTGGTGCGGCTCCCATTTTGTTACCAAATGAGACCTAACAATATACAAATTTCTTTTTTACCAAACCTTGAGCATAGCTCACACGAAGGCTATGTACTTACATATAATTTTGGTGTTCATGCACTCATCCGACTCCCACTTCATAAAAATAGTTTGGTCATGGTACTATGCGTTATGTCATTAGCACAATATTAATAAAATATTCATTACTTTTTACTCGAATGTGCAAAAGTGGAATGTGTTCTTCTACATATCCGTGGAAGGCTTATATAATCACCCACACATGTATAAGTCAATGAAACTTTCAAATTTTGCCTAAAATTTGTTTTGGTCACCATACGCTCGTATAAATGTTTTTGGTGCGGCTCCCATTTTGTTACCAAATGAGACCTAACAATATACAAATTTCCTTTTTACCAAACCTTTAGCATAGCCTGGACCCGCGGGAGAAGTCTCCCGTCCCTGGTTCCTGTAGCTACTTCTTCTTCCCCGATCCAAATCCCTTCTGTAAATCCATCTTTCTCCATTAAAACTTCACCCATAGGCTAGATCCGGCCCCTCTCCCTCCTTCTCCGGCAGTTGCCGGCGTCGGTTGGGTGGGGGACCCGTTCTTTGTGTTTGTTCGTAGTTTTTAGTTGTAGTTCCGGCTGCTCCCATCGCCATCGTTGCAGCTTGGTTTAGTGTTCTCTGTTTTCCTTTGTGGATTTGCCGTGATGGCTTTTGTCCTCGCCAGCCTCCTCCCCGGCGGGTGTAGCTTCTCTCTTTTCTTTCTCCACTACTCTTCTGCAGGTTCCATGGTTTTGCTTCAGCTACCAGTGATTCTCTGCAGTGGTCTATCTCAACAGGCGCTACCTATCTCTAGTTTGGGTCGATCGCTTCTTGCTGATCCCCAGTTCCTCTTGGAGATGGGTCTTGCGGTTTGGCCCGGTGATGCATATTCTAGATCTACGGCTGGACCTTCGTCTACCTCGATTGATGATGCAAGTTTTGAGGCGACTTCTGGGTGGACCGCCAGAGAGTCAATCAGCTTGCATCAGGAGGCCCCTTCCCGTCCACGGCGCGGTTGCTCGCCGGCTTCATGCTGTGCGCTCCGCCTGGTCCCGTCTGTGGATGGAGGCGTCCTTGTTGTGTCGGCTACTTCTGAGCTCGCCGGCGGTGTCTATCTCCATGGATTGGAAGTTGCTGCAGCGGTGCTGAACCTGGTGGTCTTCGGCTTGTCGGCGGTAGCAATTTCTACTGAGGACTTAGTTGTAATTTTAAATTTCTTTTATGTCCTCATAGGCTTACATAAGGACCTATGCATAGTTTGTATCTTCTGTAAGGGTCTTTTTGTAAAAGCCTGTACCTGCTGAAGTAATGGAGACATCTAGCCCTTTCGGGCGTTCTGCCTTCAGAAAAAAAAAAAACCTTTAGCATAGCTGACACGAAGGCTATGTACTTACATATAATTTTGGTATTCGTGCACTCGTCCGACTCCCACTTTATAAAAATAGTTTGGTCATGGTACTATGCATTATGTCATTAGCACAATAATAATAAAATATTCATTACTTTTTGCTTGAATGTGCAAAAGTGGAATGGGTTATTCTACATATCCGTGGAAGGCTTATATGATCACCCACACATGTATACGTCAATGAAAGTTTCAAATTTTGCCTTTATAAATTTGTTTTGGTCACCATACGCTCCTATAAATTTGTTTTGGTCCATACTCCTCAATTTCTTTTTTACCAAACCTTTAGCATAGCTCACACGAAGCCTATGTACTTACACATAATTTTGGTATTCATGCACTCGTCCGACTCCCACTTTATAAAAATAGTTTGGTCATGGTACTATGGGTTATGTCATTAGCACAATAATAATAAAATATTCATTACTTTTTACTCGAATGTGCAAAAGTGGAATGTGTTCTTCTACATATCTGTGGAAGGCTCATATAATCACCCACACATGTATAAGTCAATGAAAGTTTCAAATTTTGCCTTTATAAATTTGTTTTGGTGCGGCTCCCATTTTGTTACCAAATGAGACATAACAATATACAAATTTCTTTTTTACCAAGCATTTAGCATAGCTCACACGAAGGCTATGTACTTACACATAATTTTGGTATTCATGCACTCGTCCGACTCCCACTTTATAAAAATAGTTTGGTCATGGTACTATGCGTTATGTCATTAGCACAATAATAATAAAATATTCATTACTTTTTAATGGAATGTGCAAAAGTGGAATGGGTTGTTCTACATATCCGTGGAAGGTTTATATAATCACCCACACATGTATAAGTCAATGAAAGTTTCGAATTTTGCCTTTATAAATTTGTTTTGCTCACCATACGCTCCTATAAAAATGTTTTTGGTGCGGCTCCCATTTTGTTACCAAATGAGACCTAACAATATACAAATTTCTTTTTTTACCAAACCTTTAGCATAGCTCACTCGAAGGCTATGTACTTACACGTAATTTTTGTATTCATGTACTCGTCCGACTCCCACTTTATAAAAATAGTTTGGTCATGGTACTATGCGTTATGTCATTAGCACAATAATAATAAAATATTCATTACTTTTTAGTCGAATGTGCAAAAGTGGAATGGGTTGTTGTACATATCCGTGGAAGGCTCATGTAATCACTCACACATGTGTAAGTCAATGAAAGTTCCAAACTTTGCCTTTATAAATTTGTTTTGGTCACCATACGCTCATATAAATTTTTTTTGGGCTCCCATTTTGTTACCGAAATGGGACCTAACAATATACAAATCTCTTTTTTACCAAACCTTTAGCATAGCTCACACGAAGGCTATGTACTTACACATAATTTTGGTATTCATGCACTCGTCCGACTCCCACTTTATAAAAATAGTTTGGTCATAGTACTATGCGCTATGTCATTAGCACAATAATAATAAAATATTCATTACTTTTTACTCGAATGTGCAAAAGTGGAATGGGTTCTTCTACATATCCTTGGATGGCTTATATAATCACCCACACATGTATAAGTCAATGAAAGTTTCGAATTTTGCCTTTATAAATTTGTTTTGGTCACCATACGCTCGTATAAATGTTTTTGGTGCCGCTCCCATTTTGTTACCAAATGAGACCTAACAATATACAAATTTCTTTTTTACCAAACTTTAGCGTAGCTCACACGAAGGCTATGTACTTACACATAATTTCGGTATTCATGCACTCGTCCGACTCCCACTTTATAAAAATAGTTTGGTCATGGTACTATGCGTTATGTCATTAGCACAATAATAATAAAATATTCATTACTTTTTACTCGAATGTGCAAAAGTGGAATGGGTTGTTCTACATATCCGTGGAAGGCTTATATAATCACCCACACATGTATAAGTCAATGAAAGTTTCAAATTTTGCCTTTATAAATTTGTTTTGGTCTCCATACGCTCGTATAAATGTTTTTGGTGCGGCTCCCATTTTGTTACCAAATGAGACCTAACAATATACAAATTTCTTTTTTACCAAACTTTTAGCATAGCTCACACGAAGGCTATGTACTTACACATAATTTTGGTATTCATGCACTCGTCCGACTCCCACTTTATAAAAATAGTTTGGTCATGGTACTATGCGTTAGCACAATAATAATAAAATATTTATTACTTTTTACTCAGATGTACAAAAGTGGAATGGGTTGTTCTACATATCCGTGGAAGGCTTATATAATCACCCACACAAGTATAAGTCAATGAAAGTTTCAAATTTTGCCTTTATAAATTTATTTTGGTCACCATGCGCTCGTATAAATGTTTTTGGTGCGGCTCCCATTTTGTTACCAAATGAGACCTAACAATATACAAATTTCTTTTTTACCAAACTTTTAGCATAGCTCACACGAAGGCTATGTACTTACACATAATTTTGGTATTCATGCACTCGTCCGACTCCCACTTTATAAAAATAGTTTGGTCATGGTACTATGCGTTAGCACAATAATAATAAAATATTTATTACTTTTTACTCAGATGTACAAAAGTGGAATGGGTTGTTCTACATATCCGTGGAAGGCTTATATAATCACCCACACATGTATAAGTCAATGAAAGTTTCAAAGTTTGCCTTTATAAATTTGTTTTGGTCACCATACGCTCCTATAAATTTGTTTTGGTCCATACGGCTCCTATTCTATTTTGTTACGAAAAATTCTTTTTTACCAAAAACCTTTAGCATAGCTCACACGAAGGCAATGTACTTACACATAATTTTTGTATTCATGCACTCGTCCGACTCCTACTTTATAAAAATAGTTTGGTCATTAGCACAATAATAATAAAATATTCATTACTTTTTACTCGATTGTGCTAAAGTGGAATGGGTTGTTCTACATATCCGTGGAAGGCTTATATAATCACCCACACATGTATAAGTCAATGAAAGTTTCAAATTTTGCCTTTATAAATTTGTTTCAGTCACCATACGCTCCTTGTTTTGGTCCATACGGCACCGATTCTATTTTGTTACGAAAATTTCTTTTTTACCAAACCTTTAGCATAGCTCACACGAAGCCTATGTACTTACACATAATTTTTGTATTCATGCACTCGTCCGACTCCCACTTTGTAAAAACAGTTTGGTCATGGTACTATGCGTTATGTCATTTGCACAATAATAATAAAATATTCTTTACTTTTTACTCGAATGTGCAAAAGTGGAATGGGTTGTTCTACATATCCGTGGAAGGCTTATATAATCACCCACACATGTATAAGTCAATGAAAGTTTCAAATTTTGCCTTTATAAATTTGTTTCAGTCACCATATGCTCCTTGTTTTGGTCCATACGGCACCGATTCTATTTTGTTACGAAAATTTCTTTTTTACCAAACTTTTAGCATAGCTCACACGAAGCCTATGTACTTACACATAATTTTTGTATTCATGCACTCGTCCGACTCCCACTTTATAAAAATAGTTTGGTCATGGTACTATGCGTTATGGGTTGTTCTACATATCGATGGAAGGCTTATATAATCACCCACACATGTATAAGTCAACGAAAGTTTCAAATTCTGCCTTTATAAATTTGTTTTGGTCACCATACGCTCCTATAAATTTGTTTTGGTCCTTACGACTCGTATTTTGTTACCAAATGAGACCTAACAATATACAAATTTCTTTTTTACCAAACCTTTTTCATAGCTCACACGAAAGCTATGTACTTGCACATAATTTTGGTATTCATGCACTCGTCCCACTCCACTTTATAAAAATAGTTTGGTCCCTATGCGTTATGGGTGGTTCTACATATCCTCCAGCAACTAGCAACTGGAAGTCCAACGGCTCCGGGGTCTCCTCTGGAACTACACGAGATGACAAGGTGATGCATGTTAGATGCAATGACATGATTGCGATTAAATTAATTTGCATGACAGTCATTTACACTGTAAGTGCTTAATTAAGTTAATTACTTTGGTCTTAAATATTTCCTTCATTGACTCTTGTTTAAGTTAATTACATTGAATTAACTTAAGTTGGTTAATTAAATTAATAAATTTTTCAAAAAATTAGTTTATGTTCAGTGGCATTTTTCTAAGGCGCAGCAGCCGTTCCGACGACGGAGGGCGACGAGGGAAGGGAAGGAGGGGCGCAGGAGGTTCACCTCGACGTGGCCGGGCTCGGCTGGCGACGGAGAAAAGACGGAAGAGGGGCTCGGCGCCGGGGCGGCGGGTCGGCGAGGGTGGCACGGCGGCGTTCCGGCCAGCGAAGGCGTCCGGCCGAAGTCGCGCGCACACCAGCTTCACCGCGTCCGGGCGGACCTTGGTGGCGATGACCTCGTCGACGGGGATGGCCGGAGGCTGGTGCTCGCTGGAGGGGTCGTCAGCGGCCAGCGAACGGCGGTGGGGAGAAATGGAGCGGCGTCGCGTGGGCTGCGGAATCTCAGCTACAAAGAGGTTAGGGAGGTGCGTGACTTCGCAAGGGAGCTTCCAGTGCAAGGAATCGGACAAAGACTCACCGGCAAGGGCGGAAACGGCGGCGAGGTGGGAGGAGCACGCGCGGTCGGACTCAACGAAGGCGACACGATTCTTCGCGTCTCAGCCCGGGGCGCCACCCAAGGTGGCCATGGTGAGCTTGAACGCGACGCGGAGCAGCCCTCTGCACAGCAGCTCGGCCGGAAAGGAGCTCCGACGCGGCGGCGCAGTGGCGAGGTGGAGCTTGGGCTCAGCAAGGAAAAATGGCGGCGCTAGGGTTTGGGAAAAGAGGATGGGAGCGAGAGAGTGAGGCCGGGAGAGGGAGAGCGAGGAGGGGAGCGCATTTTGACGCCGCAACGAGGTCGAGGAGCAGGCCAGGGGCGCTGCGGCACGGTCCGTACGCCGTCGGCCACGCGTCGGGACGATTCCGGCGCTCTGCAGTGAAAGGAGTGAGACCGACAGGTGGGCCCTCGGGCATTTTTCATTTTCCCGGATTTATTCAAAAACTGATTTCCCCCAATCTTATGTGCACGATTTGAGCTACCAAATGAGCTCCAAAAATCATGAAACCGGTCTCAAATGAAAGATTGAGAGATGGACTATGCCGTGATGTAACATGCACACGTGGATTCTGAACAGATTTGAAATGACAGCTGGTCAAAGTTGATCACTTTGGAGGATTTAGGGATTTTATTGAGCCTCGAAATGAATTTATAAAATCACCAGAAATTCATGAAAAATACTTCTCGGTGATGTGCATCCACTGGTATTTTTGGTTGTTCAAGTTGCCATGGAGAAATTTGAATGATTTCAAAAGTTGAGGTTTGGCAATGGTTTGAACAATTGTTTGAAGCTTAAAATGCAGCAAATTTGCTGAATTGTTCAGGAAACTGCAGAGCTCCAAAAATCACCAAAAATTCGGGGATGAAATATCAGAGATCAAGGTCCAACTTTGCTTTTGGGACCAGGTGGGTTTGAGCAACAGAATTTGAATCAAAATTCGAGGAACAGCAGGATTTACATGAACTTCTCTGAATTTTTAGAGACACTTCCAGAATTTGAAAAATCATGGAAAAATCTCCCAAAATTCTCATTTCAGAAGCTCTTGCTGTAAAAATTATTACTTGGGCAAGTTGTTATTGAAATTTTTAACTTGATTCACAAGCATTGGTTGGACCTTTATTTGAATTTTAAATTTCGAATTCAAACTTGATTTGCTTTTGGTTTTTTTGTTCAGCTTGTGAAGTTGCATTGGCTGGGCTTCAGTGACACGGGGTGTCACAGGGTCCCTCCCGGGCGAGGGCTTCGACGGTCTTTGCTAGTTTGCTAGTAAACTAGTCGTTCTTCGCCACGTAAGTGCGTTGGTTATCTCTTTGCTGGTTTGCTCGTATACCTAGCCGTCCATCACGACGTAATTGTGATATCCCCTTGAACCGATTCCAGCGAAACGCCTAAAATTGTTCTAATCTATTTGGGTGCTTCACCTCGGTTCGGTCTGTTCGCAACCCGCACGCTCTAGTGCTTTCGGTGTGCTGACCGGAATTTGCGTCAACACACTTTGTGGCGCCAATACATCATATACAGGGCCGGACGTACTTCGGCTAGTGAAGGACCTCCACTCACCAATACTACTTTAGTTAACAATTCGGCTGGCCAAAATTTATTTAGCCGAAATAATGATCAAACAACCAGTTCTGTACCACCACATCATGCGGTTGTATATACTGAACCTCACATACCATCCCAAAATACAGGAGTTCGATATGGTCCATTGCCTAATTCTAATCTTAGTAGTACGTTGCAGCATGTTCCTTATATATTGCCGAACCAAACGCAACAGCCAATGTATAGCACACCGCAGCCTAATAGGACGCCACATCTTGGATCGTCTTCTAATCGGTCTAGGACCGATAATAATGGAATGGGAGAATTGAATGCCGAGATGATCAATATGTTTAGGTCAACCTTTGGCATGGATCCAAAAGTCAAGAACCGGTTGTATCAAAAACCTTATCCTGAAAGTTATGAGCATGTTCAATTTCCGCAAGGTTTTAAAATTCCTGATTTTGTTAAGTTCACCGGTGATGATAGTAGGTCTACAGTAGAGCATATAGGCCAATTTATTATACAATGTGGAGAGGCAAGTTCAAATGATATCTATAAATTGAGGTTATTTCCTTTGTCTCTTTCGGGTGCTGCATTTACTTGGTTTATTTCATTGCCACCCAATTCTATTTATAATTGGCCTGAACTAGAGCAAAAAACCCATGATTATTTCTTTACTAGTGAGGCTGAATTGAAGTTGTCACATCTTACATCGTTTAAACAAAAAATGCATGAAACAGTTTCTGATTATATTAGAAGATTTAGAGATACTAGAAACCGATGCTATAGTTTGACAATTTCGGATAGGGATTTAGCTAATCTAGCTTATTCTGGTTTGCTTGATTTTCATAAAGAAAGCTAGAAGGTCATGAATTTCTAGATGTTAGTCAAGTATTGCAAAAGGCTCTGGCTAATGAAAACCGAGCTAAAGAATCTAGAAAGTCCAATGAAAAGGTTAATCGTTCTGTTTTTACACTAGATTATGAAAATGATAAATCAGACGATGAAGACAAAAGTATATATGTTCTGAATTTGTATGGTCTTCTAAAGATAAACCAAGCACTTGTGAGTCTCTCAAGCCGATTCGTAAAAATCGGCAAGAAGAGTTCAAATTTACCTTTGATGTAGCTAAGTGTGACAGAATTTTTGATGAGTTATCTCGATGTGGAAAAATTAAAATGTCACATGCTATACCGCCGCTTGATGAATTAAGGCGGCGAGCTTACTGTAAATGGCATAATTCTTATTCTCATGCCACTAATGATTGCAATGTTTTTAGGCGACAAATACAATCGGCTATCAATGAAGGACATTTATGTCTTAATGAAATGCAAGTTGACCAGCAGCCGTTTCCCATGCATAATATTGATTTGCAAAATGCAAAAGTGTTAGTTTCGGCCGGAGCAAGCTGAATCAACCAAAGGGGAAAATGTAATTATTGGTGAAGAAAGACCTAAAACTCTAGAAGAACAGAGTCTCAGTGGAGAAGACCCCATATGCTACAAAGACACCAAAACTCGGGGGGGGGGGGGGGGGGGGGGGGGGGGGGGGGGGGGGCAAAAGAAAAGCAAAGGTATGAGTTCTGCAAAAACCAGTACTTTATGTTTGTCTAGAAATTCTGAGAATAAAGACAAATCAAATAACAAAGTGAAGCCGAGTTTTGAAGAACTCTTGGCTAAGTATAAAAGGCTTCAAGGGCAGAACCGTCAGACAAGTGCAGCCAAGGATTCAGGATCATCGTCAAAATATAGTGAGCAACCGAGTTCTCATCAATCACAAGGTAATTGTGCTACTAAGTCATATTCACCTTTTGGACCGGTTGCATCATTGTATATATGCATCCTTATTACTACTTGCCTTGGTATGCTAATGTGTGGATGCAACCTAACATTGTGCAATATCCTGTTTCTTACTCACATTGGGGAGCATCACAGGAACCGATTGTTGCTGATAATAATCTGGTTGAAAGCGCATTTGCTAATAGTAAGAATGGTGAAAAAGGTAGCAAGCAAGATTCAAGATATTTTCAGCCGAGGTGGTGTCCCTCAGGCTTATCTCGCACACAAAAAAGGAGGTTGCAGCGGATGCGCAAGCAAGGAGTCATGGAGCAGCAAGTCGAGACAATACCAAAAAAGCCAACACGTTTCATCAAGAAAGAGTGGAGGCCGAAGCAGGTAAATTCAGTTTCACTTTGAGCTATATTGATATTATGGCCGATAGATCATTATCGCCCTTAGAATAAAGTATGGCTGATGTTACGACGCCTCGCTCCACGCCGCCAGGATGTTCAGCTCTGGCGGCGTGACGTCCGGCTGCATCGGAAATAGTCCCCAGAATGATCTCAGTTTTGAAACTTTGAGGCGTCATGTTCAGTTTGGTAATTAAGTAACGCACCTTGAGAACGTTGGGCTCGAGGACGTTGGGGCCACGCAACGAGAACTGCGTCATCACCAGCGACGGCCGGACGTCCACGACGGTCTTTGGAGCGGTCAAGGAGCGCCGTCGGACTCGAGCTGGAGTTGATGTATTTGAGGATGGTTATGGCATCAGCGGCTGAGACCGCGGTGCCCGGGAGGACGTGCGCGTCGACGGGGACCTCGCTGCCGGACGCCAGTGGGTTGCCGAGCAGAATGGCCGCACCTCCCGCGCGCTTCACCTCCAGTCGCTTCTCCACCCTCACTCCGGAGCCTCGCAAGCATACCACGATCTTCCCCGGCACCTTATCAGTCGACATAGAATTTGGCAGGCACTGGCTGCGTCCACGCACAAACACGTAACCGTGTCAGTACCATTCGTGGTTAGTACTCCATTCGTGGTTAGTACTCCCTCTGTCCTAAAATAATTGACGTTTTAGCTTTCGACACGAAGATTAAGGAAAGTTGGTAAAGATAGGTGCGCAGAAAACGAAGAGGAGAGAGACAGAGATAGAGGTGTATTGGAAAGAGAGAAAGATGCCTCGGAAGTGAGAATGCTAATTATTTTGAGAAAACTAGATGAGACTAGGATGCCAAGTAAACTGAGACGGAAGGAGTAGTCTAACCCCTTAAAGAACCAGTTATTGGAGAAATGATTTTCACCTGCCAGGTTATACCCACCTATATATCAACCGTTGATTTGGACTATTCACTTTCTAATGTACCGTCAAAACCTGCCAAAACCGACCCCACGCCACTGTCATGGGACAAAATCAGCGTTACATCGTCATTGCCCGTTCGTAAAACCTGACATCGAACAAACTTTTTTCACCCGGCGTTTTTTTCACCCGGACTCAAATCCCACCTCCCCGATTTCCTCTCACCCTTCAATTTCGTTCGTCGCCTTCCATTTCTCTTCCTCGATTCCTTCCTCCGCATCGTCGTCCCCTTCCTTTCTCAGGCGTCGGGAATGGCGGCGGCGAGTTGCGGCCCATCAGCACGGGCGAGCGCGAGCCGCCAAGGAGGATGGATCGAGGCGGAGATCGGCAACCGCCGTGGTGGCTGCAGCTGCTGGCGATCCTCGCGTCGTCCATCTCTGATCCATCGAAGGTGAAGAGGGGCGACGACGACGCGGCTGGATCGGTCGCCGGCGACGTGGGGCCTCCTCCTTTCCTCCTTGATGACGGGATTCTGCGGCGAGCCGGCGACACGACCACCAAGACGATGGCGACGCGACCACGCGGCGGGGGCGCGGGGCACAGCGCAACCACGACGACGCGATGAAAAATGCCTGCTCATGGTCTGTTCCTTTTCTTCGTCTTCTGCTCGCTCCTGAGTTCACATGCCTAGGGTTTAGAGTTTAGAAGTGATCGATCTGCGTGCCCAATCACCTGCCTCACCGCCGCCGCCTCAGTCCAAGATGGCCGTGCTAAGGTTTCCTTTGATCTGGTTCTTGATTTCTCCCCCCATTTTGTTTTAATTTTTGGTGTACTGGAATTCTTGAACTGAGGCGGTATGGTTTGGCTGGCTGGCGCAGATGTTCACAGCAGGGCACCTCACTGGCCTCGGTGACTCCGTGGCTCATAAGCTCTCTGGGTACCAGAAGAACGATTGTCGAGCACCGCCTCCTGTTCAAGATGGTGGGAAGTTGCTTTGTTCTTATTTTTCAACAGAAACAATCAACAGTGTTGAAGGACAATTCTTACGAGGATATGTGAATCCAGAAGAAATATGTGTTTCTTGCAGAGTTCAATTCCTTTCAGTTCGTCCAGTAAATTTCGGAAATTTATGATTGCCACATACTGGAGTAGCATATACATAACTTTTGTTGGATATTATATATTTTAATTACTTTTTGTTGTTGAGTGCAGACATGAATATCAACTTGACGAGACTAATCAGAAAGCTATCCATCTGAACTGACAATGTGTACAGGTTAGTTTTTTTTTTTTTTGGCCACTTGCCATGTTTGATTTTCCTCGCTTTTAGAGATGGCTCTCAGTAATTATGTTCAGTGATATAAAGCATATCGTCATGAACCAAATGGAATGATCTTGTAATAGTAGAATGGATTCAGCAAGAAAAAATGGTTGATACTTTTGATAGATTCTTAGAAGTATGCAGTGAATGGAATGATCTTGATATAGTAGAATGGAATGATCTTTTATTAGTTTATATTTTTTGAATTACGAAACTGCAGCTAGCTCGTATATGTGGTAATCACTAAAAATGTAGCTTGTTATATGCAAATCTTGTTGCATGCCTGCTTGAGTTGAGGGATGTTAGACATGTTGTAGCAGATAACTTCAGTGTGTGACTGAATGTGATTCCATACTCACCATGTGTTTGCATTTATATTGACTTTTGCAGGGTTAAAAATCTATCGCAGGTTTGGTGTCAATTAAAAGTACTGAATCACCTTGTTTGCTTAAAGAAATTCTTTTTGACGGAATGCCATGCCATCCAAAACCCGAGTGCTTGGATTAATTTCCAAATAGTTTTCAACCTGCAGAAAGCATTGGTTCTGAATAAGACTTGTGACATTATTTTTTTATACTTATGATGTTCTACGCTGTTGTTTTCAGCAAATAATTGAGAGGTGATATAAATGAATATTCTTGATTATTAATAAAGGCTCATATTCTCTTTTTGTTCAAATTTGGTTCATGTGATGTTATTAATGCCCATTATATTATGTTCATGCATTGTGATGTATTCCAACTTAGATATATTGCACCGAAGAGAATGTAGTCGAATACATTGTAATGCTCATGGTCCTGCCATAGTGATATCATTATTTAGACACGTGCGTGGCGCACGTGCATTTTTACTAGTATATATAAGAGATCAAGTTTAGCACGGTTGATTACTTACTTGGTAACGTTAGAAGGAGTCCCAGGAACAACGGCGTCTGCTGCATAAATCAAACGATACGGCTTGTCGCCGGGGAGCTGGTACGGTGTTATCGAATATCGATCGAGTCAACACAAAAAACAAGTCACATGTCACGTGCGCCTTGCATGTCAAAGTGTGGTTTTCAATACAAGTACTTCATCTGCTTACCATGATGACGATACCATTGCCGAGCTTTGACCGGCGAGTCGAACGCGCGGTCGATGCTGCTGGCGGCGACGGTGAGCAACCACGGCGCGAGGTTGGACACGGTGGCCCAAGTTGCCTCCGCTACACACGACCACCGCGCCGCGCCTGACGGCGTGCAGCGCGCCGCCGACGGCGATGCCGTCGTCCCCGAACCGGAGCGGGGCGCCCACGGAGCCGATGGAGACGCTCATGACGTCGACGCCGTCGCCGATCGCGTCGTCCATGGCGGCGAGCATGTCGGCCTCGAAGCAGGTGTCCTCGATGTTGGGGTTGGGCCCCGGGATGGGCCAGCACACCTTGTTGAAAGTAGTTTAGATATTGTGTTTAGAATCTAGTTGTTGTGATCAACCACCGATACAAATGTGTTCGGTTGAGTTGTTGATAGAGTTTATTTCTAACTCATGTAACTTGTACTCCAATGCTATTGGCCTATATAACACGCAGTCGTGCATGGACGAGATGCACGTTCAATTCCTTTTGACATGGTAATTAGAGTCTAAAACACATCTAGCCATGTCGAGTCCATCGTCTTCTTCGTCGAGCTCGAGTCTTGGCCAGCGCCCGTCTCGGAGAAGCTCACCCGAGACAATTTCATTCTCTGGAAGGCACAGGTGGTGCCGATCATTCGAGGTGCCCAGCTCTTTGGGTATCTTGATGGATCTGTTCAGGAGCCGTCGAGGATGATCGACGTGACCGTGGACAACAAGACCACGAAGGAGGCCAATCCAGCCCATGCGGCTTGGGTGGCTCAAGACCAGCAAGTCCTGGGGTTTATCAATGCATCTCTCTCACGGGAGGTGCTTGGTCAGGTGGCGACGCACACCACTGCTGCTGGCGTTTGGAGGGCACTCAACTGCATGTTTGCCTCCCAATCTCGTGCAAGGACGGTGCATCTGTGCACCCGTCTTGCCAGCACGCGCAAGGGAGAACTCTCTGCTGCTGCCTACTTCAACAAGATGAAGGGGTTTGCAGATGAGATGGCGGCGGCGGGCAAGCCGCTGGAAGATGAGGATCTGATCTCGTATCTTCTTGCGGGACTTGATCAGGATTACAATACGTTATTACAATGCGTTCATTGAGAACGTCAACGCCAGGACAGATCCAATCTCATTGGGTGACCTTTATGCCCAGTTCCTGGCGACAGTAGCAAGGATCGACATGCAAGCTGCTGCTGCCGCCGCCGCGTACCAGTCGTCGGCAAATGCGACTGCGCGTGGCGGCCAGGGTGGCAATGCTCGCGGCGGCTTTGCTGGTGGACGCCATGGACGTGGCGGTGGCGGTGGCCTTGCTGATGGAGGACGCGGTGATGCTGGTGGCCGCGGTGGCTTCGGCCGCGGCTTTGGTGGACGTGGCGAGCAGGGCTCTTCTTCGAGATCCAAACCGATCTGCCAGTTGTGTGGCAAGCCTGGCCACATGGTCAATCGAAGCGTTTTGACCGGAGCTTCATTGGTGATGAAAAGCTGGTGAACGCGGCTTCTGCAGGCTACAACGTCGACCCCGTGTGGTATGGTGACACTGGTGCGACGGATCACATCACGGGTGAGCTCGATAAGCTCACTACACGAGAGAAGTACAATGGCCAGGAGCAGGTCCATGCTGCAAATGGCACAGGTATGCAGATTACTCATATTGGTAGTTCTACACTTTATGCTCCTTCACGTTCTCTCCATCTAAGACAAGTTCTCCGTGTTCCTCACTCTCACAAAAATCTTATTTCAATTCATCGTTTCACTCGTGATAACAATGTTTATGTTGAAATCATCCTTATTTTTTCTTGGTTAAGGATCCGGTCACGAGGAGCACAATTCTGCGCGACAGATATGTAGAGGAGGCCTCTATCCCTTCCCTTCCTTGGAGCAGTCGTCGTCTAAGTGTGTTTTGAGCATGGTCAAGCCGTCCATCACACGGTGGCATGGCCGGTTGGGCCATCCTTCCCTTCCAATAGTGCAAAGAGTCCAAGGTGATAATAATATTGCTTTTTCTAGTGAGTCCAATAAAGAAGCTATATGTGATGCATGTCAATGTGCAAAGAGTCATCAGCTTCCTTTTCCTAGGTCATCTAGTGTGTCGAAAGCTCCTCTTGAGCTTGTTTTTCAGATGTATGGGGTCCGGCTCCAAGTTTAGTAGGGAAGAATAATTACTATGTAAGCTTTATTGATGATTATTCGAGGTGTTCCAAAAATTTCATATTTTTCAGCAACATGTTGAGAGGCTTTTAAATAGGAAGATTATTTCCATGCAAATGGATTGGGGGGGAGAGTATAAGAAATTGAACTCTTTCTTCACACGCTTGGCATTGCTCATCTTGTTTCCTGCCCACACTAGCACTCGGCATTCGGGTTATCGGAAAATTTCGGGTCGGGTAGTTCGGGTTTCCAAGAATTCGGGTTCTGAAAATTAACACCCGAGATTTACCCGCACAAAGCAAAACCCGAATTTTCGGGTACCCATAATTTCGGGTTCGGGTTCGGGTAACCCCGAATTACCCGAGATAACAGCAGGGAAAAAACAGAATTCGTAAGCAACAAGATTTTGACATCTCAGTACTTGAATCGCCGATGCAACAAACCATTCCAAGGAAACAACAGTGCGGATCTCTAATTCAAAACACATCAGTACGAATTGGAATAAAAAAAGAATCACCAACCCACACCACGACAACAAATAATGGCAAGCACAAAATCCACTGATGGGCTTGCAACAAGGGAAGCGAGCGTTGATGACTCAGCACAGCTATCTCTATTTGGCTTCTTGAAGGAACGATGGTGCTGTGAGCCTCTCAGCTTGTGAGCTGATGGACAATCGTCGTCGATGGGGACACCGGACACCAGGCGCAGCAATAGCGAGGGATTGGGGAGCTGTAGGACTATGGCCTTGTGGTGACGGGATGGGGGCGGCCTGGTTGGCCAGAGGTAGGGCCGCGCGGGCATCGGCAAGATTTGGTGCGCCGGGGTGCTGCTTGCGCCAGGTGCAGATGGGAGGGAGTGGCGGCTGGTGAGGGGATGCGGCTGATGGCTAGGTGCCTAGGTTATTGGGAAGGTGGCGTGCGGGATTATGTGGGCTGGGCTGAAAGCCTGTTAGGCTGCGGGGATGGCAAAATCGGGTTTTACGGGTTTTTCAGGGTTCAGGGTACTAAACCTGAATTATTTGGAATAAGTTCGGGTTTCCAGACTTGCTACCCGATAAAGCTTCGGGTTTGTTTAGTTTCGGGTTTTTCGGGTTCGAGGTCGGGTATTTCGGGTTCGGTCCTCGGGTTTCGGGTTTTATGCCCACCCCTAGCCCATACACACATCAACAGAACGGTTCTACTGAGCGCAAGCATAGACACATCGTAGAAGTTGGACTTTCTTTGCTTGCACACGCCTCAATGCCCCTCAAGTTTTGGGATGAAGCATATATCACTGCCACCTATCTCATCAATCGCATACGATCACGTGTTATCGAGTTTCAAACTCCATTTGAGCGGCTACTTGGTTCTAAACCTGACTATTCTATTCTTCGCACTTTTGGATGCGCCTGTTGGCCGAACTTACGACCATACAATACCCACAATCTCGCTTTTCGATCAAAACAGTGTGTGTTTCTGGGGTATAGTACTCTACATAAGGGATACAAATGCTTGGATGTATCTACAGGGCGTGTGTATATTTCTTGAGACGTCATATTTGATGAGACTGTCTATCCTTTTTCTCTCTTACATCCTAATGCTGGGTGCCCAATTAAAACATGACATCCTACTCCTTCATCCAACTTTGCGCAACCACCATGGGCGTATAGGCGTAGATTCTACTGCTTAATCATGCTAACCCTGTTGATGAGTCGTATGCAGAACATCTTGATGATTTAGTAGCAGATGAATCTGGAGGAAGTTTTGGTGTTGGACAGGAACATGGTGAGGCCAGAGAGGATCCAGCTTCTGATCCCGACTTTGATTCTCTGGCGCAACTGCCGACCTCGGATCAGGCACGGGTCGAATCCACCTCGGAGTTGGCAGTCGCTGACGCGCTTTCGCTCGAGGACGCGCCACCTGCCCCGACAACGGCTGCAACAACCTCAGATGATGGCGTCTGGCTCGCCACAGCCAATGGCGTCACGTCCTCCACGAGGGGGCGGATCGAATGTGGAGTACTCAGGATCTTCTACTCCGGCTAGATCTCCTGCTTATCTCACCTCAAGAGGGGAACCGGAAGATTTGAATTAAGCCTTGAAGAATGAAAAATGGCGCACGGCCATGAATGAAGAATATCAAGCCTTGATGAAGAATAGAACATTATTGACGGCTGTTAAAGCAAGAATTTACCGTCAATTATCAGCACTTTTGAACCCCAAATCCATCACCAAAGGTAGACTTAGGGTTTGAAACTAACGGATTCCACAAGTCTTGGTGAATTTGTGAGTGCAGGTGCATTTCGTATGAAACCGGGGAAAATGAAGCATAAAACATCAACTTTACAAACACCTAATTTTCCCCGGAATAAAGATATCTCCCCAAAGCCCAATATCAAGAAGATATGAAGAAAGATCCTTTCGTGGAAATCCTCAATAATGGAAAAGATATATGGATCTATCGAATCAATCCAAATCATATTAGGAATATTCCAGAGGATACTCCTCAGAATCATATCAAGAATATTCCAAAGATCCACACGAGAATCATATCAAGAATGTTCCAGAGGATATGCCACAGAAGAGGGGAGCCAGGAGGAGGCCCCGTGGGGTTGGCCGACCCATGGGTGTGGAGTTTCCACACCCACCGCCTCCTGGAGGTGACAGATGACGAGCAATTAATGTTCCAAAGCGGTGGAGGCCCCCAAACCGACCTGCTCAAGCCGACAAATAGAGGGGTACCTCCCCTCCTCTCAACACAACCCAAGACACACAAGAGAAGAGCCTCCACTCTCATTATAAGGCCAAGGGCCTCTTGTATAGTTGTAGAGTAGGGGAGAGGGCAGGGGAGAAGAGAGGGGTAGTCCTCCCTTTGTGAGGACTTAGCCCAAATCTTGTACCTTGGCGGATATTATCTTATTTATAGTTCATCATTCGTTCTTAGTTCGTTCGTCATTCGTTCATAGTTCGTTCGTCGTTCTTATTCATAAGTTAGTATTTGTGGTGATATTGATCTAGCGAGCATTGTTTACTAGTCGTTATTCTTGTTATACTTGTTTACGGATCATCGCTCCGCAATCAGTACTAGACCGGGATTAGAGTAGTAATCGACAGCATAGACGTGGTGTCTAGGCTAGAGGTTACCTTTATTTGCAGCGTGCCCCATGGTTTGTAGAGGTAGGCGGCAGGTGGTGACAGCCCTGTCCGTCCCTAGTAATCCTCCACGTTCGGGTTCGTCGTAGAGCTACAGGCTTGCGGAACTTGGCAGACCAGGTCTACACCAGTGCCCGAAGTAGACAAGTAGAGCTTGAGTGCGTCTATCCTAAGGGATAACTAGATCTTTATTCATCCTCTCAATCCTATACTACTATCGTTCTTGCTTGTCCTTGGGTAAAACTAACCTTGCTGCAGAATATCTCCGTTCCTTAGGGAAAACAAATACGATACTTTGGAATACTCTCGGGTGAAGTGCTACAACGGTATTCCGTGCACTTGCGGATTTATTTGCGACGTAAGAAATACCAACAAGCATTTCTGGTGCCGTTGCCGGGGAACGGTTGCTATCTCTGCTACGAACCAGGTTTGCCCTCGTATTGTATCCTTTTATTTATCCTTTATCCATCATAAAAAAAAATTTCACCAATTATCCTTTCTATCCTTTCCACATCTTTACCTCTCCACTTAAAAAAAATATACCAAAAACATTTATCATGGAGCCACAACCTACAATTCAATCATTCTCTGCTCCACGGGGAGAGCTCTTAGAGCCACCATCATCATCACAGCCTATTCAATCATCTAGCTATGAGCTTTGCCCCAGTTTTATTTCGTTGATCAAAGGTCTATCCTCCTCTGGTTTTAAAGATGAAAATTCCTTTCAACACTTGCGAGAGTTTGAGCATTTGTGTTCATGCCGATTAATCCATGGCATGACACTCAAAACATGAAGTGGAAGTTGTTTTCCTTCTCCCTCAATGGCAAGGCAAAGCATTGGTACGCTTATACTGCAGAGAGAGTGAACGGCGATTGGAAAGAACTGCGAGACAAATTTTGTCTAGCATTCTTCCCCGTATCCTGAATCACTTCTCTACGTGCGGAAATAATTAACTTTCGTCAAGAGGAGGAGATACTTAGTGCGGATTGGGTTCGGTTTTGTTCATTGACCGATTCCGGCCCAGAACTTTTGCTCCCTGTTGGCGGTTCTTATGCGATAAAATTAAATTCATTAATTCCGCAAGCACACGGATCACCATTGTAGCATTTCACCTTGGAGTATTCCAGGGTTATCGTATTTATATTTCCGCGGGGAAGTAGAGCAAAAGGGAGCTGAATATTGCAATGCAATGAATGATTTGGAGAAAGAAATAATGTATCAACTATACTTGAGACGGGGGTAAGATAGGCACGATATATATGGGTGGCACACACATCCTCAAATCCAAGGTAAATAAAAGAAATAAATCGTAGTATACATTTGGGAGAGCAACGAGATAGAGTTAAGTCTACCTGTATGTTTATCTATTATTTACTCTTTATAGCAATCTAGTCTACAAAGGTTATCTACTCTAGTTAAGCTCATACACATACAAGTCATGTCGTTTCGGGGCACACACGTGCTAGGTTAACCGATGATGCTAGTTCAAACCTAGGGAACCGTATGCTATAATTAAGACCCTGCTGAGTCCAACCCAGACGTGGTGGATTACGGAGACCGGTGCAGCTGTCACATACACTCGCGGCTACCATCCTCCGTGGGGCTGGGTGCCAAACGTGCATAGGCCAAGCTCTAAGCGCCATGCTTACAACCCGCTTAGAGGAACTATTGATCAACGGAGCAGTCCTATCTAAGAATAAACAAAGCACAGATTTCACACGACGTCATCTCCGACGAAGGCACTCTCTCGTACTTGCTATTCCAACAATCACGAATCCCACAACAAGACTTCTACGAGCACTTACTTAACGAATAAATAAACTAAATAGAAAAGAATTACTAAAAGAAATAAATAAAGATAAAACTAATTATATATTAAATAAAAATAATATCTCGAAAGAGTAAGATACAAAGAACTATACCGAACTCCGAGAAGACTCCGGAAGCCCGAGAGAGCTCTCACTCTACTCTACTCTACTCTAACTCCCAAAGCTACTACTAAACTAAACTAATGAACACTTGGATGAAGTGTGATGGTGCGAGTTGCTTCGAAGGCCGAGGGGTCCAATTTATAGCTTGTGAAGGCGGTGGGAGCACCTTGGCCGAAGCTGGAGAGGCGGTGGCGCCAAAGTCGGCCGGCCGGCTTAGGGGGGTGGCCCGACGGCCGTCCCTTCTGTCGGTTGGCCACCGTTTACCTGTTTCCAGCCCACTGGAGGAAGCATGGGGCCTGAGGTGGGGCCGGCCGGCCAGGGAATTTCCCTGGCTGGGCCCACTTTTCTCCATTATTCACTCCTGCATCCAAATATTCACCAAAACCTGTCGAGTAGCACTATTCCTAACTACTATGCACAAAATCTTGGTGTTATGCATTTATTTACCGGTAGGGTGGCGGTCAAATCATGGTTTAACGACCGCCAACAACCTCCCCATGCTTAAACTTTGCTCGTCCCTGGCAAACTCAACTCAGGGTACCGGCGGATCAGGAGTTACAAAGAAGCGCCCCATGGGTAATAAAGATGCAACAACATACTCCCTAAACAGTGGTAAGTTTACGAGAGCACAAAATATTCACGAGTGTTGCAAAAATCGTGGGGCTTATATGATACACCTTGTCATGCAGCATTGAAGACTAGAACGGTATTTTCGGACAAGTACACAATTCTAGCAGGTATGCATCCAGAGTTTTATGTGCTGCAAGGTAAGGTGTAAAAATTCTCCTTCGTTTTGGCAGGCACTTCTCTTACCTACCAATGTGAGTTTTATTCCTACAAGCTTCACTCATCCTACCTTCTACCAAATGAGGCTTTGTATGTAGAGCTTGGTAAGGAATGCACAAATGTCATGCATATGTTGTAAAGCTAAAGAATGAGTCTCAATCAACATAGCAACTCCATTTATTTTGGTCATAGGAAATAATGTGATGGAGGGGGAGAAAATGAACTCACACTTATGGAAGGGGATTTGAAAAATATTGGTCCTTTATTTTGCTCAAGATGTTTATGATAAGAACCATATAGCCTTTGACTTTTGTCATGCAACCATGGAGTTTTTTTTTTTGACTACTCCATGGTGCAAGGGGCTATAAGTTTTGCATGGTTCAAAGAAACATTTTGAAATATTCTTGAGCATTTTGGATGAACCAAAAGTTTTGCAAATTCTGAAAAATGTTTGGTTGATTTATCCAAACATTCCCCTTTTTATTTGGTGGAAAGAAATTTTCGAAAACACACGCGAAGGAATTATGACCAAAATTAGGAGTGCTTAGTTTCAAGAGTACATCAAACCTTAACAAAACTCAATACATAAACAAATGGCTATGAGTGGGGCTGTTTCGAATATTATGATATGGCTCTGGTAGGTAAATAAATCCTCACACTAAGAGAAGTGTGTCAAAACAGAAGGGTTTTAGGTACTTGTAGCAATTCAAGAAAAACATCTCTGGATGAAACCATACTAAGAAATTGCAACAAGTCCTAATCATACCATATCACAATCCACAATGCTCAGACTTGGTGTAACAAATGCAACCCACGGAAATAAGCAAGACTCATGATGTGATCATGCTCAAATAAAAATAACACGTATGTCAGGAGTAGAGGTTGCATCTATGCGACACGTGAGGAGCTAATTTGTAACTCGATCATCATTTCCCTTAAGTGTAGCATAACACCAAGATTCTAGCATTTATTCGAAACAGGGAGTTTATTTATTTATTAAGAAATTTAGGAATACTTACCTGGGGTCCTCCCCAAGCTTGAGTCTTTGCAAGACTCGAGCTAGTGTTGAACTCCTTCTTACCTGTCGGCCCTCCCCAAGCTTGAGTCTTTGCAAGACTTAAGCTTGATTCAGGCTCTTCCTCCTCCTTCTTGACCTGCAAAAAAGAGTGAGGATAATACAAGTGGCTAGCCCCTAATGAGCATTGCCGGGAATCCTATTATTTTTGTTGTTTTAATTTTTTTTTCATTTTTATTTTGTTTTTATAGTTTATGAAAAGAAAAACAAGTGGTAGGCCTAGCTAGGATAACGATTGGGATGGCCTCCCCAATCGGAGGGCTTTCATTTTTACGTCTTTGAGCTAGACGTTCTCCATGTCGCTTTAACTTGTATGGACCTCGCTCGCTGGAGAATTCGGCGGGGCTGAGGTTCCTTCTTTCTTCCGCCGCACTTTGGTTGTCTTCTTTGTGCTTGTGGCGGCGACCTTTTCTTTATTAGGCGCCTTTGTTGTGCTCTCATCGGTCGATACCGTAGCTGCCTTCTTCTTTCTTGAGCGCCTTGCTCTCCTCTTCTTAGGCGATTGTGACTCGCCTACTCCTTCTTGCGGGGGAGGAGCAAGAGGGGCTTGAGGTGTATTTGGCGGCTGAGGCATTCTCCTTTGAGTCCTCCAATAATTTGCTGGCCTTCTTGCATTCTCTCTTGCTAGATAGTTTCTCATCTATGCAATGAGCTTGTCTGGCTGCGGCATGGGTGGAGTAATCTCAATCTTCTCCACTTCCCTTGGGTCCTTTCCATATATGACCCTCACTTGCTTGCATTGTTCAACCTTAGGCTTGAAGCTGTCCATGTCAAGCACAACGAAATCGACAGGGACGAAGAGATTCCTGATCTGCACGGGAACTTCTTCGACAATCCCCAAGGGCAGGCGTAGTGACCCGTCTGCAAGCTGGAGCTTCATAGTCGTTGGGGACAACGGGTGGTTTAACCCATCATACATCGCCTTCGGCATGATGCTCACGCTCGCCCCTAAGTCACATAGTGCCCGAGCGAAACACCGGTCGTTGACCAAACATGGAATGGTTGGCCATCCGGGATCTTTTCTGATCACATCCTTGGGGAGGGCAGTGTCCAAGTCGCTCTCTTCACACCTGATGGTTATTGCATTCACACTCTCCTTGAGATTAACTTATGGTTGCCCAGGAAGTTTACCCGCACGAGGAGACTGCACAGCTGAAGCTATTTGCGCGATTTGCGTTTCTAGCATTTTGTTATGGCTTAGCTGATTTTGCAGAGCAGTGCTGAACAACTCTAGCTTGGCATCTATGCTCTCTAAAGCCTTGTCCGTAGTAAGAAACTTCTTCCTAATGCTATCATTAATCTTGACCTGGCCGAGAACTAGATCCTTGATAGAGGGCTCAAAACGGGAAAGATTACCACTGTTACCTCCCTGATTTTTGTTGAAGTAGAGGTCGGGCCTGGAGTTCCAGCCGTAGTTGTTCTGGGAGCGGTACCCATTGCCATTGTTGAGGAAATTGCATTCCTCTCTCGCATTCGGGCAATTGATGCCCATATGCCCTGTGTTGCCGCACTCTTCACACGTCATGCGGGAGTCCGCAACTTGCAGGTCCTGTGGAGACTCCACCTTGCGGAGTAGCTGATCGAGCTTGATGGCGAGCATGTCCATCGTCTCCACTTGGTGTACTCCACGGGTCTTGGTGCTCGCCGCTTGGCGTTCACCACGAGTCTGGTTGGCCGCCACCTTCTCTATCAACTTCTTAGCGTTCTTCACGCTAAGAGAGAAGAAGGAGCCGCCTGCTGCGGCGTCGAGATGCTCTCGAGCGGACGGCCTCAAACCGTGATAGAAACTCTGTATGAGGAGCCATTCCTCCATGCCATGGTGTGGGCACGAGGGAACGTACTCCTGCATCCTGTCCCAGGCTTCCGCGGTCGACTCGTCTGCGAGCTGTTGGAAGCCCGATATCTTGTTCCGCAGGGCAGTCGTCTTACCCGGCGGGAAGAACTTGGCGAGGAAGGCATTGGAGCATGCCGTCCACGTGTTGAGGGACTCTTGGTTCGCGTAGAACCACTGGCACTACAAGAAAATTACGCTGGCCCCACGGCTCAAAAGTGTTGCAATATGGGTATTTTTGATGCAATATTAAGCAATTGCAACTAAATATAGGCGTTGGGAGGTGTTGCAAGTGCGGCCGATGCAATAGGGTATCGCAACACCTTTTTGAGACATTGCCATAACTTTGGTGTGTTGCAACGACGTGTGGTGTGTGGCGATAGCTTGCACACGCAACGCCACAATCGTTGTTGCTATAGTGGTTATTGCAACAACGTATGGTAGAAATTTTGAATTGAAAAACACGTTTTAAAAATAGCAAAAATATTTTTTTTAATGGGGGGAGGGCCCATCAGCCAGCCCATCCGTTACCATCATTAAGTCGCAAGTGTGGCATTTTTCACACATTACGCGGTCGGCAAGATTCGAACCCACAACCTCCAGCTTGCACATGGAGCCCCTCTACCACTACACCACAGCATCACATGTGCCCATGTTCTGTTTTGAATCCAAATATATTAGATTAAACCAAGTGTCAAGTGCTTGTTTGAGGCCCTAAATGAATTCAAATAGAAAAGTTGTCAAATACAAAGTTTCATAACTTTTCGAGATCTACAACTTTCATTTTGGTCGTTTGTCCATCCGAGGTCGTTTGAAAGTTTTGAATTTCAAATTTGAACTCTTTCAAACTAAATTGCAACACTACACAATCAGTGGCAACGATTTTGGTTTTCGTTGCTATATCTAAGAGTTATTGCAACGATCCAGGTTTGCGATGCTATATCTAAGACTCTTTTTGCAACAATTCAGATTTATGTTGCCATAACATAAACTTTTGACAACACACAATATCACTAATAGCAACGTTCTATATTCGTTGCGACATTCTCAACTATTGCAACCATTAGAAAAAACATGGCAATAACTATGTCGTAAATGCAACACAAATTTATTCGTTGCGATATATAGTAGCTACTGCAACTATCAAAATTTAAATCGCAACACTACACAATCAGTGGCAACATGTCCCTCTATTGCAACTAAAATAGACAACTGTCGCAATAGGCTCTATGTATTGCAACCAATATCACATTGTTGCAAAAAAATTGGTGGCATTAGCCCTAAAACCTTGTAGTGTGGAGAGCCTTCCCTAACAGAGAGAATGGGAAGAGTTGCAGTCGGATGGCGTCTTGAGGTGCATCCTTCATGGCGAAGGTGTTGCACGTCATCAAGAACCTTTGGAGGTGAGCATTTGCATCCTCCGACGGCTTCCCACAGAAAGGACTAGCCAAGATCATGTTGATCAAGGCTGGCTTGAGCTCGTAGTCCTTGTTGGTGATGCGCGGGTCGGGTCCCACGCGGATGTTCTCCGTAGTTGGCGCGGAGAAGTCATTGATCGTCTTCTCAACAACGGGGTCGGCCATGTTGTTTGATGGGGAGGCCCTGACAACCGGTGGAGGAGACGATTCAAGAGCCAGAGCGTTCTTGCGGATCTGTTTTGGTGAGTTTCGCTCGAACTTTCCTCAAGAACTGCTCTGGATCTGAGTGGAAGTTTTCTGGTAGGTCGAAACCAGTCATGCACAGTCCAGTTTCAAATTTCCACAACAAAGAAAGACAGGACAAGGGTAAGCCCGCAAAAGTAAGTGATAATTATTTTTCTCACAAACTTCAATGCATTTATTCAGTTCCTAGCTGCAACTTCCCCGGCAACGGCGCCAGAAATGCTTGTTGGCGGTTCTTATGCGATAAAATTAAATTCATTAATTCCGCAAGCGCACGGATCACCATTGTAGCATTTCACCTTGGAGTATTCCAGGGTTATCGTATTTATATTTCCGAAGGGAAGTAGAGCAAAAGGGAGCTGAATATTGCAATGCAATGAATAATTTGGAGAAAGAAATAATGTATCAACTATACTTGAGACGGGGGTAAGATAGGCATGATATATATGGGTGGCACACACATCCTCAAATCCAAGGTAAATAAAAGAAATAAATCGTAGTATACATTTGGGAGAGCAACGAGATAGAGTTAAGGCTACCTGTATGTTTATCTATTATTTACTCTTTATAGCAGTGTAGTCTACAAAGGTTATCTACTCTAGTTAAGCTCATACACATACAAGTCATATCGTTTCGGGGCACACACGTGCTAGGTTAACCGATGATGCTAGTTCAAACCTAGGAAACCGTATGCTATAATTAAGACCCTGCTGAGTCCAACCCGGACGTGGTGGATTACAGAGACCGGTGCAGCTGTCACATACACTCGCGGCTACCATCCTCCGTGGGGCTGGGTGCCAAACGTGCATGGGCCAAGCTCTAAGCGCCATGCTTACAACCCGCCTAGAGGAACTACTCTTGATCAACGGAGCAGTCATATCTAAGAATAAACAAGCACAGATTTCACACGACGTCATCTCCGACGAAGGCACTCTCTCGTACTTGCTGTTCCAACAATCACGAATCCCACAACAAGACTTCTACGAGCACTTACTTAACGAATAAATAAACTAAATAGAAAAGAATTACTAAAAGAAATAAATAAAGATAAAACTAATTATATATTAAATAAAAATAATATCTCGAAAGAGTAAGATACAAAGAACTATACCGAACTCCGAGAAGACTCCGGAAGAGCTCTCACTCTACTCTACTCTAACTCCCAAAGCTACTACTAAACTAAACTAATGAACACTTGGATGAAGTGTGATGGTGCGAGTTGCTTCGGAGGCCGAGGGGTCCAATTTATAGCTTGTGAAGGCGGTGGGAGCACCCTGGCCGAAGCTGGAGAGGCGGTGGCGCCAAAGTCGGCCGGCCGGCCTAGGGGGGTGGCCGGCCGGCCGTCCCTTCTGTCGGTTGGCCACCGTTTTCTGCCTTGACGCTCCAGATCATCTCCTGATGGTGGTCCGAAGGTCGGCTCCTTGATGGGGTCGGAAGAATTGAAGTGAGGGCCAAGTAAAGGCCCAAATGGCCCACCTTCTAGAATGACGGTGGAATCTGCTGGGCTGGACCTTTAATTATGCGTGGTAGACCTGTTTACAGCCCACTGGAGGAAGCCAGGTGGGGCCGACCGGCCTAGGGTGGGGCCGGCCGGCCAGGGAATTTCCCTGGCTGGGCCCGCTTTTCTCCATTATTCACTCCTGCATCCAAATATTCACCAAAACCTGTGGAGTAGCATTATTCCTAACTACTATGCACAAAATCTTGGTGTTATGCATTTATTTACCGGTAGGGTGGCGGTCAAATCATGGTTTAACGACCGCCAACACTCCCTGAACCGGTTTTATTGCAACATTTCTATTCGGGGTTAGACAAAAACACCGCATTTTATCTCGACACTGCTACTGGCGGATCTTTTTCTCATAAAACCTTAGCCAAAGGAAAAGAGCTTTTGGAACGGATCGTAGAAAACGCTCCCTTTTCCTTCGCACTGCCAGAAGAACCCAAGTCGAGCTCTGTGGAGACTCCAACTGTCGAATGCAAACATTTGATTTCTTGATCATATCATTCGACCTTTGTGCCCTCACCCAAGCCACAAACGATGATAGAGGACGAAGAACCTCTAGAGTTCCCATCCAAGTATGGGGATGATTTCTTTGGAGGCTACGGAAACACCTTGAACTCTTCCTATCAAAAACCACCAGCCTCTGCATCACCACCCAAACCACAAATGATGAAGGAAGAAGAAGGCGAACTTCTAGAATACCCAATGTACAAGGAAATCATTTTTGAAGATTATGGGAATAACTCGAATTATACATGGGTAAAGAAACCACCTCCTTCTCCTCCCGATCCTCCTAAAGAACCTTTTCACATGGAGGATCCGAAAAGAAAACCCTTGGAAAACTTCTTTCGCCACCACTAACTCTCAAAATCCTTTGGCAAAACCCCATCTCGATCATACACCACTCGAGCAAGTAAAGTTTGTATCTCAATTCATATCACCCGATCTTGCTCTTCATGAGGATGCGAAGTTTTCCGGCCAAGAAGAGGACAAGAAGGAAGAAACATTTCAAATCCAACGATCCTCTTCTTTTGCCTCACTTGAGTCTTTTCCCTCTGGCCCTCCTTGCATCATTCTTGATGATGAACAAGAACTCCTAGAAGAAAATCCTTCGGCCATGGAATTTCTTGAGGCGTCGACTCTAGAATCCAAAGATGAATCTTTGAATAAGCATGAGAGCTTCTTCCTTGAACAACCTTTTGATACATGCTCACATCATGAGTCTCTAGAGTCAAGCACCGTTAATGCCAAAATCTCCTTTGATGCCTACAACCGCCCTAAAGCTTTCTATTGCTACCTGTTCTTTAAGATGGTTGTAGATGTTTTCATTTATCATAAAATATTGCAAATCTCGTGGTTGCATTGTGGTACTAACCATGCAGATCATTCTCTGATACTACATCATGAAGAATATGACGGAGAAAAGTTTTGCACGTCGGACTTAAAATGATGATGCCCTTGCCGACATGGTAATCGGTAGTTATCTCATATTTGCTTCTTGCATATTTGATTTCTCCTTCAACATGCATATTTTATTTTTCCCAATTTGCATCCATGCATATTTTGAATTTTCACCTGCATTGTTTTGCATATTTGCTTTTTCTAAAAGCTACATATTTGATTTTCACTTGCATTTTTGCACGTTTGAATTTTTCCAAATCATGTTTGGGAGTTTTCAAACCACTTTGCATTTTGCATGATAAAAAATTGTGTTTTTTTTATTTTGAGAGAATGGATTTGCGATAATGAATTTAAGACAATCTTTTGTTGGAAAATGTTTTGAGCAAAATTTTGGAGGAGTTTTGGCACAACTCCTATTGATTTTTTTTTTCATAGCCATTGGGGAGTTGTGGGCCAAATTGGACATCATTTTTCTTTACATTTGGAGCGAGGGTGCTTGGACTCTTTAATTTCATTTCTACTTTCACCCAAGCACCCTCACAACAAAATTCTTGCTCATTCATTTCTCCAAAATTTTCATTGGAAGGTGTCTTATGTTCAAGAAAAATATTTCCATCTTCTTTTGATTTTTTTAATTTGCATTTTGGAGGTTTCCAAAATAATTCTCCTGCATGTTGGACTTCCTCCAACTCTTTTTATTCTCTTTCAAAAATCATTCTTAAGAAGAAATAAATTTTGAGACAACCTTTTGGCATTTTGTCTCAAACCTAAGAAAAAGATTTCCCTTTTCTTCTTTGGTTTGTTTGAATGATTTAAGTTGCGATCAAAGAGCCCTGCAAGAGAAACCAACGGGTGACCCATATTGCTTACACTAACATAACCCGTTCTCGAGTTTGCTCTTGTGTTCTTGCTCTTATGTGCAACCATGAAAAGGGCCGACAAGTGGCTCATCGATGCGTTGAAGAAGGCGAAAAGCTCAAACCCAAGTCACTCTCGATGTGACAAGTATCCGTACACCTTCATCGAGCTCATACCTAGCTCAAGAAGGTGGGTATGAAGAGCTTCAAGAAGATCCTATGGAGGTGGACGACAATGAAAACAACATGTTGAGACTCCTCTTCGACACCAATCCATCTTGGTGTACGATGAGGAGACGCAAGCTTACAACACTTATGAACCCGTGTCCATGCTCACACATGAGCACGTGACCCAGAATTGCTGCACAAGACAGGTATGAATGTTAACTTTGCCAATGATGAGAGGACATAGGGTAATTTTGCTTGTGTTGTTAGAGAGGTTCTTTCCTACTTTCCATACAGTTTTATGCACCCTGCTAGTAGTAGACAATGGTTTTACTCTTTTGATTCTTGCAGAACGAGTATAACCTGTTTTCATGGAACAATCTTAGTCTACTACTAGGTCTCCATAAACATTGCTTGCTTGAGCTTTTCTACAACTCGTAATCTTCGCAAGCATGCTCTTTGGCAAAGTATCACATCCTACCTTGTTCTTGATGCATGAATGGCTTGCTATGACTTGTGTTCCCTAAGGCTATCTTCGACCTATCTATCAGGCTTATAAGACAAAAATCTCTCTTGTGCAATGCATGAACAATGGTTAGATCTTTTCAAGCAACCAGAACCTGTTGAGTGCACCTCGTTGATTGCTCTTTTTTTTCTTTTTTGCTTATAAAGTCTGGGCTTTAGAGAATGCTTAAGTCTCTTATATCAATGAGCCCTGATCTTTTATCAATGAGGATTATCACGTTTATGGTCACACTCATACATGGTCCGCATGCTTCGCTTGTACTTATCTTCCTCGGCTATACAAATGAGATCCGGTTAACTAACCCGGGACTTTATTTTTATATGCTATGAGAGCTAACCATCCCTCTCCAAGCTGGATGAGGATTGCTTACAGGAGTAGTGCTTTTGGCAGGGATACTTGAAAAAGGTCAAAGAATGCAGCCATGAAGGTGCCACCACCGCCGCCCCGGCTTATGAATACCTAGCAGAGTGGAAAATAACTAAGTATCCACTTGGTTGGGACCAACCCACACAATGGTATGAGGCTAGAGGTTCGTCGTGGCACATGATGGCGGCAAACAACTAAGGACCAATGTGCCAACATCAACGCCGCACTGCAACAAAGCCCGGTCAATCTCAAGACCCAATACCAACGCATGGGGTTCAACCCCAATCAAGGGCTATGAGCAAAGAACAAGTGTGGGAGAGGTTCCCTCCCCTAATAAGGTGACTTGTATCACAACTTGAATATTTTCGCTTTCACCTTACGTGATAAAATAAAAAGTTGAAAAAGAACCTAAAGTTAAATAAAGAAATAATTTAATAATAAAAATATATATGAATAAAATAGGCGCTTTTACTTTCTTTTTCAAAACACATAATTCGCCTTGAGCTAGTTTCCAAATTGAATAAATTTAGGCTCCCCGATCTTTAACCCCAGTAGAGTCCTTTTTATTTCCACAATCTTTTGTTTGTTTTGAATAAATAAGCTAGGTACAAGAACAAGTGTGGGGGAGATCTCTCAGTTCTTCACCACACACGCATTCGAGATCTCCCACCAACACAATGCACGACACCGCACCGATCAACACTCTAAGAAGAGGAGCATCGGGCACAAGAAGACAAAGTGTGGTTGAACCCTCTGGTTCGATCAAACATCCAAAGGTCCCACATGATCTCCACTTCATCCACGGCGATGGTTTGCGCATCCTATAACCTTCTCCCTAATTTTTGAGTTAAAATAATCTTTTGGGGACAATCTTTAAAATTTAATTCAATGATAAAACAAATCTTTTTATCCCCTCAACAAACATACTTCTATCTGGCCGGCCTGAATACTCTTTATTCCTCGCATCATACACTTGTTGCTTGTGAACACCAATCTCATAGGACCCCATGTTTATCTACGTTGTTGGCGAATGAGATATGGTTGGATGAGAGGAATCTTGCTTATTCTGCACAAAGTGTTTAGGAATTTTTCTTACAAAATTTAAAATCCATAGCTTTGCACTCCTCAACGATCTTATATTCCCACCAGAGCCAAATAATGATCCTATTGAAAAACCTCTACAATTGCTGCTTGTTATTACTTTGAGCTTTGTCAAATTGTTGTGACCCTTTAGAGATGCTTGTCCTACTTTCATGATCAAGATCACGTACACATACACCACCATCATAAAACATGCTAAACTTCTACACTGGAAGTTAGCCACATCATTTCATTCATCCATCCACCAAAATAAATACTCCTTCATTTGTTGTTGATGTCTCTCTTCAAATACTTGCAAAAAAAAGAGGCATGGTTATCAATGAAAAAAAAAGAAGAGAAGAAAAAAATGATGAGAGAGTGCTCATATGCATGAGCATGAAAAAGAAAGACCCGCTCAAACATGTTGAGCACGATCGAAAAAAAAGAAGAAAAAAGAAGAAAGAAAAGAAAAGAAGAGATAGCCATGCTCTCAAGTAAAAATCCTCAGAGAGAGTGTTGACGGCTCTTAGACCCATTATTTACCCGTCAACTAGCTGCGCTTTTTATAATGAAACAATCACCAAAGGTAGACTTAGGTCTTTAAACTAATGATTTCCACGAGTCTTGGTGAATTTGTGAGTGCAGCTGCAATTCATAGGAAAACGGGGAAAAGGAAGCATAAAAGGCCCAAGTTGGAAACACCAATTTTCCCCGGCATAAAGAATTCCTCTCTTGAAGCCCAAAATCCAAATATCCTGGCTTCAACTCCACCCACAGCAGGTGGATCAGAGGACAACACAGCCCAGAGAAGCAGCACGAGGAAGACCAGGCCCAGAGGGGCCCAACAGGGGTCGGCCGACCCCAAACCCTAGGTCGGCCGACCTCTGGTGGAGGCCCCCCTGGCCCATCTTGTAAGGTCGGTTCGCCACCGCCTTCCAGAGGTCGGTTCCACCTGCAATCAATGCCACCGACCTAAGGAACCGCCTCAAGTTGCCGACCTTCTTGGGCTATAAATAAAGGGGTACCCCCCTCCTCCAAAACACATCACAAGACACAAGTCATTCCACTCCCATCCAGGCCAAGGGCCTCTTGTACAGTAGTAGAATAGAGGAGAGGGCAAGGATCAAGGAGAGGGATAGCTTCCTTTGGTTATTTCCTTATCTTGTACCCTTGGCGGATATTTATCTTATTAATAGTTCATCGTTCGTTCTTCGTTCGTTCGTCGTTCGTTCATCGTTCTTCGTTCGTTCTTAGTTCGTTCGTCGTTCGTTCGTCGTTCGTCGTTCGTTCTTAGTTCGTTCATCGTTCGTCGTTCGTTCGTCGTTCGTTCATAGTACGAACCTTGTTCTTATTCGTAAGATTAGTATTCGTGGTGTTATTGATCTAGCGAGCTTTACATACTAGTCGTTATTCTTGTTATACTTGTTTACGGGATCATCGCTCCGCGAGGGGTGCTCTAGCCTTCCAGATTGGTACCAGGACCGGGGTTAGAGTAGTAATCGACGGCATAGGCGTGGTGCCTAGGCTAGAGGTTACCTTTGTTTGCAGCGTGCCCCACAGTTTGTAGAGGTAGGCGGCAGGTGGTGACAGCCCTGTCCGTCCCTTGTAATCCTCCACGTTCGGGTTCGTCGTAGAGCTACAGGCTGGCGTGACTTGGCAGACCAGGTCTATACCAGTGCCCGAAGTAAACGAGTAGAACTAGAGTGCGATCGTCCTGCGGGACAGCTAGATCTTTATTCATCCTCTCGATCCTATACTACTGCTATCCTTGTGTGTCCTTGGGTAAAACTAACCTTGCTGCAGATTATCACCGTTCCTTGGGGAAAACAAATACGATACCTTGGAATACTCCCGGGTGAAGTACTACAACGGTATTCCGTGCGCTTGCGGATTTATTCGTGGTGTAAGAAATACCAACAAGCATTTCTGGCGCCGTTGCCGGGGAACGGTTGCTAATTCTGTAGCGGACCAGGTTTGCCCTCGTAACCTATCTTTACATTTCCCGTTCAATTAAATTAAAAAAAAAATATATACACACATGGAGTCCTCACCCACAATCCAATCTTTTTCCACTCCACGGGGCGAGCTCTTAGAGCCACCATGTTCATCTCAACTTGTTGTTTCAACAAGCTATGAGCTCAGCCCCAGTTTTATTTCTTTGATCAAAGGACTTTCTTTCTCTGGTTTTAAACATGAAAATCCTTTTGAACACTTGCGAGAGTTTGAGCAATTGTGTGCATGCCGATTGATCAATGGCATGACACATGAAACTTTAAAGTGGAAATTGTTTTCCTTCTCTCTCAATGGGAAGGCGAAGCAATGGTACACTTACACCGCTAAGAGAGTGAACGGTGATTGGAAAGAACTGCGAGACAAATTTTGTCTAGCATTTTTTCCCGTATCTCGTATCACTGCTCTACGCGCGGAAATAATTAACTTTCGCCAAGAGGAGGAAGAAACCCTTAGTGCGGCATGGATACGGTTCTGTTCATTAACAGATTCCGGTCCAGAGTTATTGCTCCCAGAACCCGTTCTTTTGCAACATTTCTATTCAGGGTTGAGCAAAGACACCGCACTTTATCTTGACACGGCTGCCGGTGGTTCTTTTTCTCATAAGACCATAGCGGAAGCAAAAGATTTGCTAGAAAGAATTGTTGAAAATACACCTTTTTCCGCTGAAATACCCGAGGAGCCGGAGTCAAAAGATGAGGAACTCATTGTGGAAACACAACAAAAGGTGTCTACCTTGGTAGACCCAACATCCGAGTCCTCATCTGATTCCCGAACAATGACAGAGGATGATGAACCTCTAGAGTTCCCATTTGAGTTTGAGGAAGAAATTTTTGAAGATTTTGGAAACACCTCGAACTATTTGTTTCAAAAGAGACCGCCTGTTCCTTTGCCACCTCCCGAACCAATTGAAAAAGAATATCTTGTGGAGACTGTTCGGGAGCTTACTTCAATCATGAGCGATGAATGGTTGAGGGAGAATGAGCTATCCATAGATATCATTCGGCTCTGCCCTCCCTCAACCAACATATGCTGCTCCATCAAGGGAACCAAGGTGAATGCACTCTACAACCCTCTTGTTGGTGCCAATATCCTCTCCGATACATTTGCGTTGTCAATCTTTGGCAACCGACCATGGACATCAACAAACAAACTCCTCAAGCACCCATCAGGCCATATTCTTGAGAGTTTGGGGATTGTCAGAGATGTAACTCTCTATCATGAAGACCTTGAGGTTATCCTGGATTTCTACGTCTTCGAGGTCCCAGACTTCGACATAATGATAGGGCATCCCATAGAAAAATTCCTCATTGATGCCCCATCATTTGGAAACCTCAACTTCACCCTCGGAAAAGAGTCATTCTCCATTCCAATTACCACATCACGAAACACTCTTTCCGATGAACCACTTGAGGAATATCAAGTGGAGGAGGTCATGGCTATTTTTCCTCACATGGACCCCGAGTTAGCCCTGGAAGAAGATGCACAAGACTTTATCTTAGAAGAAGCCGACTCGGAGGATACCTTTGAGCTACCACAAACCACACCACCGCCACGACCTCCCATTGATCTCAAAGCGCTACCTCCCGGTTTGCGCTATGCTTTCTTGCACGGAGATCCGCAAGCTCCCGTCATCATAAGTGACAAGCTTTCGGAAGAAGAAACCACCAAACTCATAGCCGTGCTTGAAAAACATCGCTCCGTTCTTGGCTACTCACTTGAAGACCTAAAAGGGATCAGCCCCGCTCTCTGCACCCATCGCATTCCCACGGATCCTGAAAGTACACCTTCAAGGGAACCTCAAAGGAGGCTGAATAATGCGATGAGAGAAGTTGTGAAGAAAGAGGTCTTGAAGTTATTACACGCTGGGATCATCTATCCTGTTCCTCACAGTGATTGGGTGAGCCCCGTACAAGTGGTACCCAAGAAAGGAGGTATGACGGTTGTTCATAATGATAAAAATGAACTCATTCCTCAACGAACCGTCACGGGGTGGCGAATGTGCATTGATTACCGAAAACTTAACAAGGCTACAAAGAAAGATCATTTTCCGCTGCCCTTCATCGATGAGATGTTGGAACGGTTGGCAAATCATTCTTTCTTCTGTTTCCTTGATGGGTATTCGGGATATCATCAAATTCCCATCCACCCCGACGATCAAAGTAAGACAACTTTCACATGCCCGTATGGAACTTATGCTTATCGTCGCATGTCTTTTGGTTTGTGCAATGCACCTGCCTCGTTCCAACGTTGCATGATGTCTATTTTCTCTGATATGATCGAAGAAATTATGGAAGTTTTTATGGATGATTTCTCTGTTTATGGAAAAACCTTCGATCATTGCTTAGAAAATCTAGACAAGGTCTTACAGAGATGCCATGAGAAGGACCTGGTACTTAATTGGGAAAAGTGCCACTTCATGGTCCGAGAGGGCATAGTTCTTGGACACCTTGTGTCCGAGAGAGGCATAGAGGTGGACAAAGCAAAAATAGAAGTTATAGAAAAGCTTCCGCCTCCTGTGAATATCAAGGGTGTTCGTAGTTTTCTGGGTCATGCTGGTTTTTATCGTCGCTTCATAAAAGATTTCTCTCAAATTGCACGACCCCTTACGAACTTGCTTGCTAAAGATGCACCCTTTGATTTCAATGATGACTGCATGCATGCCTTTGCTACTCTTAAGAATGCACTCATCTCTGCTCCAATCATTCAACCCCCTGATTGGACGCTTCCTTTTGAAATAATGTGTGATGCTAGTGATTATGCTGTGGGGGCAGTTCTTGGTCAAATGAAAGACAAAAAGCATCATGCAATTTCTTATGCTAGCAAAACTTTGACTGGAGCTCAGTTGAATTATACTACCACTGAGAAAGAGCTCCTTGCCGTTGTTTTTGCTTTTGACAAGTTTAGATCTTACTTAGCTGGAGCAAAAGTTATCGTTTACACTGATCATGCTGCTTTGAGATATCTGCTTGCTAAGAAAGATGCTAAACCTCGTCTCATAAGATGGATCCTTCTGCTCCAAGAGTTTGATCTTGAAATTAAAGATAAGAAAGGAGTAGAAAATTCTGTAGCAGATCATTTGTCGCGTATGCAGTTCACTAACTTGCAGGAGTTACCCATAAATGACTTCCTACGCGACGACATGTGCTGAAAGTGACGGATTCGCACCCTTGGTACGCCGACATTGTGAACTTCATCGCCACAGGATACATACCACCAGGGGCGGATAAAAGAAGATTGCTTTATGAAAGTCGCCGTCACTTATGGAATGAACCATACCTCTATCGTGTCTGCGCCGATGGACTGCTTAGGCGATGTGTGCCCACTCCCGAGAGCACACAAATCATTGAAAAATGCCATGCAGCCCCATACGGTGGACACTATGGTGCCTTCCGTACCCAAGCAAAGATCTGGCAAAGTGGATTCTTCTGGCCAACCATGTATGAAGATACAAAAGAATTCATTAGAAGATGCCCACAATGCCAGAGATTTGGAGGCATCACAGCACGAGATGCAATGCCCCTCACATACAACCTTCAAGTCGAACTCTTCGACGTATGGGGCATTGACTTCATGGGACCATTCGTGAAGTCCCAAGATTGTGAGTACATATTGGTGGCAGTGGATTACGTATCCAAATGGGTAGAAGCTATGCCATGCCGAGCTGCCGACTCCAAACACGCTCGCCGGATGTTCCATGAGTTCATCTTTCCAAGGTTTGGAACTCCGAGAATGGTGATAAGCGATGGAGGGTCTCACTTCATTGATAAGACTTTCCGTAGCTTTCTAAGAGAGCTTGGAGCAAAGCACAACATTGCCACTCCATACCATCCTCAAACAAATGGGCAGGCCGAAACATCCAACAAACAAATCAAGCGGATCCTGCAGAAAACAGTGTTGGAAATGGGGAAGGGATGGAAGAACAAGCTACCCGATGCACTATGGGCATATAGAACAGCCTACAAGACACCCATAGGCATGTCACCATACCAACTCGTCTATGGAAAAACATGCCATTTGCCAGTCGAGTTGGAGCACAAGGCATATTGGGCCATGAGAACTTGGAACATGGATATGAAAGGAGCTGGGTGGAGAAGAAAAATGGAGATAGCTGAGTTGGAAGAATGGAGAGACAAAGCATACCACAACTCAGCCATCTACAAGGAGCGTACAAAGCGCTGGCATGACCGGCGAATAAAGATAAAAGAGTTCAAAGTTGGAGATAAGGTGTTGCTCTTCAATTCAAGGGTAAAGCTCTTCGGGCATGGAAAATTGAGAAGTAAATGGAACGGACCATACACCATCATCGACACGTCGACTCATGGGGCAATCACGCTCCAAGACGACGGAGGTAATGTATTCAAGGTAAATGGTCAGCGCCTTAAGATTTATCTTGAGCCCGAAGCAAATAAAGATTTCGATGTCATGCACTTAATTGATTTGAATATCTTTTCTTGACCTCTGCATCGAAATATCCTCCTATACCCTGTATATCCCGAAGATACCTTTCCCAGCAAAGCTCCACGAAAAACAGAAAGGCCAGAGCCTGCCAAGGCAGGTCGGCCGACCTGGCTACCAGGGTCGGCCGACCCCCTGTGGCCACCGCTGTCCTCCATCCTTTGCTCATTTTGCCACCCATCCTTTCCCTTCCTTGTTCACCTATGCTTTGGAAATAAATCCTTCGTTTCTTCGCCGGGAGAGGGAGAACCACTATAAATACAACCCATTGCACCCCCTCTCCATTCATCTCTTTCAAGCTCCACTCCTTGAACAAAACCTTCATCCTTGCCATCATGACTAAGATCCCAGGCGCCCCTCATCTCTACTACAGCCCGGGAGGCAGCTCTGCAAAGGAAGGCCACCCTCATAGCGCAATCAGCAAGGGGAATCCCTTTGTCGGCCTCAACAACATAGAACTCACAAGAGAGCTGGAGAAACTCCTCGACAAGGCCGATGCAATAGAGAAAACCTTAGCCCAATTAAGGAGAGATGAGGCTCAGATCGACCAAGACATGAAATACATCGATGAGATCATGGCTGGAAACGGGATAGTCCTCCCGAAATAAAAATCTATCACTAGGCGCTTTAAGTTTTCCAATCGTTTAGGTTTATTTTCTTTTGTAATGCGCCTGCGAGTTCAGTTCTAAATTCAATCAATGATAGTGCTCCCCGGGCTTGTATACCGGCAGAGCAATATTTGTGTTTCCATATTTTTGTCGTTTTTGAAGGAAACAGGCAAAAAGGCAAGTGTGGGGGGGAAACATCGCCATATCTGGAACAATCACACCCAAATCATCCAGAACCATATGAGGCAACTCAGGAACGGCCAACACACGAAAGATCAGAACTAGTGGGGTCCAGGCCAGGTCGGCCGACCCCACCAGGAGGGTCGGGCGACCCCTGGTGGTCCCCACCAGGCTCCAGCCTCCTCCTGCCTCCTGAGTTTGCACCACACTTCCACTTTTTGCCTGCTACACCGTCAAGTTCATTCTGATAATCTGAGAATTAAATAAAACTTGACGCACTAATCTTTTGGGAAAATCATAATTGATTTATCTTTTGCCCACAACTCTACCTCTCACATTCATGGACTTGCACACTTGTTATTTCTCGCTTCATCGCTGAATGCTTGTGAACACCTTATCTTTAGGAACCCATGTTTTTCCTAGATAATTGGCATGTGAGATATGGTTTGTCGAAATGATCTTTGCTTAACCTTCAAGTCCTTGGGAATTTACCTTTATGAAAATCAAAATTCCATAGTATGATGCTCCTCACTTGATTTATATTTTCCTACCAAGGCCAAGAACTCTACATGAATACTTTGATAGCCTATAAGCTGCTAGTTGTCGATTTGAGCTTTGTCAAATTCTTGGACCCTAGTGAGAAGCCTGTCATACTCTTTTGATCAAGATCACGTACACTCCACCTCACATGCTACACTTCTACACTGGAAGTTGAGCAACATTCCATCATCCATCCACCAAATAAATACTCCAAAAATCTTTGTTACCTTTCTCTCTCAAAAATATCATTGGAGACATGGCTATGCAAAAAGAAAAAGAATAATCCCTGCTCATACAAAAGTAGAGCATGATGAAAAAAAAAATGATGATGGGAAAAATAAAGAAAAAAGAAAGGAAAAGTATGATAGCCATGTCCTCATCGGAAAGTTCAAAAAAGAGAGAGAAGGTAACACCATAAAAAGGAGTACAAATTTATTTTTTCCACTTCACACCACCACACATGCACATCTTGATCAGATTGTATGACTTGATTTCTCCATTGGATCCAGTCTTTGACTTAGCAATAAAAGAGACACTAGTATGCTCCACTTTACCCTACCTTGAGCTCCACAAAAAGCCTGATCAAACACAAGTAGGGAAGAGGCTAAATCATGGCCCTTGAGAGGAAAATACATAAACACCATGAGCGACTTGAGAGAGTCATTTGAGGAGCATGAAACTATGTTTTTGTTTCTGAAAATTATGCAAAAATCCCAAGGTACTTGACAGGGAAGGCGAGGTGATTTGAGACATGACCGTTCCACTTATCAATCATCCAAGGAATACATGTTAGACACCTCAAAGTTCACAGGTATGAAGTGTGGCTTGCAATAACTTGTGTGCAGGCTCCCATTTATGAGGATGAGTATCTCCCGCCTTATGCTCGCAACTTTACTCGAGGACGAGCAAAGAGCTAAGTGTGGGGGAGTTGTTGACGGCTCTTAGACCCATTATTTACCCGTCAACTAGCTGCGCTTTTTATAATGAAACAATCACCAAAGGTAGACTTAGGTCTTTAAACTAATGATTTCCACGAGTCTTGGTGAATTTGTGAGTGCAGCTGCGATTCATAGGAAAACGGGGAAAAGGAAGCATAAAAGGCCCAAGTTGGAAACACCAATTTTCCCCGGCATAAAGAATTCCTCTCTTGAAGCCCAAAATCCAAATATCCTGGCTTCAACTCCACCCACAGCAGGTGGATCAGAGGACAACACAGCCCAGAGAAGCAGCACGAGGAAGACCAGGCCCAGAGGGCCCAACAGGGGTCGGCCGACCCCAAACCCTAGGTCGGCCGACCTCTGGTGGAGGCCCCCTGGCCCATCTTGTAAGGTCGGTTCGCCACCGCCTTCCAGAGGTCGGTTCCACCTGCAATCAATGCCACCGACCTAAGGAACCGTCTCAAGTTGCCGACCTTCTTGGGCTATAAATAAAGGGGTACCCCCCTCCTCCAAAACACATCACAAGACACAAGTCATTCCACTCCCATCCAGGCCAAGGCCTCTTGTACAGTAGTAGAATAGAGGAGAGGGCAAGGATCAAGGAGAGGGATAGCTTCCTTTGGTTATTTCCTTATCTTGTACCCTTGGCGGATATTTATCTTATTAATAGTTCATCGTTCGTTCTTCGTTCGTTCGTCGTTCGTTCATCGTTCTTCGTTCGTTCTTAGTTCGTTCGTCGTTCGTTCGTCGTTCGTCGTTCGTTCTTAGTTCGTTCATCGTTCGTCGTTCGTTCGTCGTTCGTTCATAGTACGAACCTTGTTCTTATTTGTAAGATTAGTATTCGTGGTGTTATTGATCTAGCGAGCTTTACATACTAGTCGTTATTCTTGTTATACTTGTTTACGGGATCATCGCTCCGCGAGGGGTGCTCTAGCCTTCCAGATTGGTACCAGGACCGGGGTTAGAGTAGTAATCGACGGCATAGGCGTGGTGCCTAGGCTAGAGGTTACCTTTGTTTGCAGCGTGCCCCACGGTTTGTAGAGGTAGGCGGCAGGTGGTGACAGCCCTGTCCGTCCCTTGTAATCCTCCACGTTCGGGTTCGTCGTAGAGCTACAGGCTGGCGTGACTTGGCAGACCAGGTCTATACCAGTGCCCGAAGTAAACGAGTAGAACTAGAGTGCGATCGTCCTGCGGGACAGCTAGATCTTTATTCATCCTCTCGATCCTATACTACTGCTATCCTTGTGTGTCCTTGGGTAAAACTAACCTTGCTGCAGATTATCACCGTTCCTTGGGGAAAACAAATACGATACCTTGGAATACTCCCGGGTGAAGTGCTACAACGGTATTCCGTGCGCTTGCGGATTTATTCGTGGTGTAAGAAATACCAACAGAGAGACATCATCACATCAAAGAGCATCCATCTCATTTCTTTCATCATACACAAATCCACACACGTGCACACTCTTGACCAGATTGTATGACTTGTTTTCTCCTTGGATCAGATTTTTGACTTAGCAACATAAGTAATGCAAGTATGCCCCTTTTCATTCCCTACCAAGCTCCACATAAAGCCTTACATAGAAGTAGGATGAGAGGCAAATCAAATGCCTTGGTGAGGAATCATACACATCGAGCGATCTGTCAGAAATGCTTGTTGGTATTTCTTACGTCGCAAATAAATCCGCAAGCACACGGAATACCATTGTAGCACTTCACCCGGGAGTATTCCAAGGTATCGTATTTGTTTTCCCAAGGAACGGAGATATTCTGCAGCAAGGTTAGTTTTACCCAAGGATAAGCAATAACGATAGTAGTATAGGTTTGAGAGGATGAATAAAGATCTAGTAATCCCTTAGGATAGACGCACTCAAGCTCTACTTGTCTACTTCGGGCACTGGTATAGGCCTGGTCTGCCATGTCCCGCCAGCCTGTAGCTCTACGATGAACCCGAACGTGGAGGATTACTAGGGACGGCACCTGCCGCCTACCTCTACAAAACCGTGGGGCACGCTGCAAACAAAGGTAACCTCTAGGCTAGACACCACGTCTATGCTGTCGATTACTACTCTAACCCCATGGTACTGATTCAGAAGGCTAGAGCACTCCTTGCGGAGCGATGATCCCGTAAACAAGTATAACAAGAATAACGACTAGTAAACAATGCTCGCTAGATCAATATCACCACGAATACTAACTTATGAATAAGAACGACGAACGAACTATGAACGAACGACGAACGAACTAAGAACGAACGATGAACTATAAATAAGATAATGTCCGCCAAGGTAAAAGGTTTGGGCTAAGTCCTCACAAAGGGAGGACTACCCCCCTCTTCTCCTCTGCCCTCTCCCCTACTCTACTACTATACAAGAGGCCCTTGGCCTTAGACTGAGAGTGGAGGCTCTTCTCTTGTGTGTCTTGTGTTGTGTTGAGAGGAGGAGGGTACCCCTCTATTTATAGGCTTGAGTAGGTCAGTTTGGGGGGCCTCTACCGCCTTAGAACGTTAATTGCTCGTCATTTGTCACCTCCAGGAGGCGGTGGGTGTGGAAATTCCACACCCATGCATGGGTCAGCCGACCTGTATGGTGGGGTCGACCGACCCCACAGGGCCTCCTCCTAGCTCCCCTCTTCTGTGGCATATCCTCTGGAATATCCTTGATACGATTCTTGTGTGTATCCTCTGGAATATTCTTGATATGATTCTGATATGGATCCTTGGAATATTCTTGATATGATTCTGAGGAGTATCCTCTGGAATATTCCTGATATGATTTGGATTGATTTGGTAGATCCATATATCTTTCCCATTATTGAGGATTTCCAGGAAAGGATCTTTCTTCATATCTTCTTGATATTGGGCTTTGGGGAGATATCTTTATTCCGGGGAAAATTAGGTGTTTGTAAAGTTGATGTTTTATTTTTCCTTTTCCCCAGTTTCATATGAAATGCACCTGCACTCACAAATTCACCAAGACTTGTGGAATCCGTTAGTTTCAAGCCCTAAGTCTACCTTTGGTGATGGATTTGGGGTTCAAAAGTGCATATAGTTGACGGTAAATTCTTGCTTTAACAGCCGTTAACAAACATGGCATTTGGTACCTCCACAGGAAGCTTGTAATCTCATTGATTGCAAATGGGTGTACAAGATTAATAAGAAACAAGATGGTTCAGTGGATAGGTACAAGGCACGCTTAGTAGCAAAGGGTTTCAAACAACGATATGGAATAGACTAAAGACACGTTTAGTCCAGTGGTGAAGGCTGCCACAATTCGTATTGTTCTCTCTTTGGCTATGTCTAATGGTTGGTGTCTCGTCAACTGGATGTTCAAAATGCATTCTTGCATAGAGTGCTTGAAGAGGAGGTGTACATGAAACAACCTCCTGGTTATGAAGATTCATCAAAGCCTACGTATGTGTGTAAATTGGACAAAGCGCTCTATGGATTAAAACAGGCTCCTAGGGCCTGGTATTCAAGACTTAGCACCAAATTGCAACAGCTTGGTTTTAGAGCATCTAGAGCAGATACATCACTTTTCATGTACAAGAAGAAAGGTATCACAATATTTCTTTTTAGCTATGTTTATGATATTATAGTTTCCAGTTCTTGTTCAGCAGCAGTTGATGCTCTTCTCAAGGATCTTCGTACTGACTTTGCTCTTAAGGATCTTGGCAACTTGCATTATTTTCTGGGAATCGAGGTGGCTAAGAAAGGTGATGGTATAATCTTGACACAAGAAAAGTATGCCTAGGATCTTATAGAAAAGTTGGGCATGAAGAACTGCAAGCCGGTTGTAACTCCTCTGTCTACTTCAGATAAATTATCTATTGAGGAAGGCACACCCCTTCAGGCTGAGGATTCAACAAACTATCGCAATATAGTTGGTGCATTGCAATACCTGACGTTAACATGGCCGGATCTCTCCTATTCTGTCAATAAGGTTTGCCAATTTCTTCATGCACCAACAACATTGCATTTGGCAGCTGCGAAGCGTATATTGAGATATTTGCGAGGAACAATGCAACTTGGAATTACATTTATGACAAATCTTGCTTGGTTAGTGCATTTCTGATGCTGATTGGGCAGGTTCTGTTGATGATCGGCGATCAACAGGAGGCTTTCTAATGTTTCTTGGAAAGAATTTGGTTTCATGGAGTGCTAGGAAAGGCAACGGTGTCGCGATCTAGCACTGAAGCTGAGTACAAATCGCTAGCAAATGCTACTGCAGAAGTTATTTGGATACAAATTCTTCTTAGAGAACTTGGAGTTCCTCAACCACGACCTGCATGTCTTTGGTGTGACAATTTAGGAGCTACATATTTGACAGCCAATCCTGTTTTTCATGCCAGGATGAAACATGTTGAGGTTGACTATCATTTTGTTCGTGAGCGCGTTGCCAGCAAGCTTGTGGAGATACGGTTCATTGCGTTAGAAGATCAAGTCGCAGATGGCTTTACAAAACCGTTGACGCTGAAGAAATTGCAATACTTTCGACACAATCTCAACTTGGACAAGTTGTGATTGAGGGGGGCTGTTGAAAGTAGTTTACATATTGTGTTTAGAATCTAGTAGTTGTTGTGATCAACCACCAACACAAATGTATTCGGTTGAGTTGTTGATAGAGTTTATCTCTAACTCATGTAACTTGTACTCCAAGGCTATTGGCCTATATAACACGCAATCGTGCATGGACGAGATGCACGTTCAATTCCTTTTCACACACCTTGTACGCGGCCAGGCGGGCCAGCGGCGTCCCGCCAGAGGCTGCGCCGGCGGCGAAACCGCCCAGCGCCGACGCGCCGGGCACGACGCGGCCCGCGACGGTGGACGCCGTGTGGGTGCCATGCCCTCCGTCGTGGTAGCGTGGCGACCGGTACGCGTACGTGGTGTTGAGGCCATGGTAGTACGCCTCGTACTCCTTGAGGTAGAATCGCGCCCCTACGATCTTCCTGCGTATTACATCGATGGGATTAGGAAAAAAAAAGATAAGCTTGAAAGTATCGTACGAATCATTTTACTAGCATAGAAAAAAAATCTGAGACTAAAAGCTAATCACACGATTCACAATCGATCGTTCCAACACCTGACAAGGATCTAGCTTGTTCGTTTTTTAAAAAAAAGGAAATAGTTTTCCGCCTCTATGTTTCCACACACAACATTTATACTTATTACAAAACTTTCAACTCCCTTGCTGATCTCAAAGGATCTAGCAAAGAAAGCATCACGAGATTCCCTAATCTGCGTCAGTAGATTCCTCCATCTTTGTACGTATAGAGAGGGTCACGTCGCGATGCTGGCATGACCGTCCTGGTTTGTCTCGTCGCCGGCTTGCATGCAGGCCGAGATTATAGAAAAGTGCAGTACAGTGACTCGATACAGAAGGCGCCAAGATGGTGACTCGCAGCTCCGATCCGTGGGTGGCCCGCGCACTCGAGGGTTTTTTGTTTCGGCGTCTAGCTAGACTATGGCCACGGTCCAGCGCGAGCCCAAATGACAGACGATGCCAATCTATCCCATGCTTCAGCTCAGCTGCACATATTCTCGTTTGGAATTCGTGCAGATGCCGGCCGGCCATGCCGTCACGACGATAGTTCGAGGCTCTGCGTTTGCTTAACCTTACTTTGTTAATTATGTTATCCACCAAGGTGAAGCCAAACGAGATGTCATGTCGACGAAAGGATGCCACTTTATTTTTAATGAAGAAAATGGACCCAGTATACTCTGTGTGATCGCTGACCTATTGCAGGACGAGGGGCTGAAGGAATCTCCTCCACACTCCCTTCCACTGCGCCGGCAGCGGACCCAGCCCTTCGTCGCTGAAGCTCCTCGACTCCGGGCCAAATCCCTGTCGAACAAACAAGCCATGGGTACCTGGAACAGAACAGACTAACAGACATGCAATGCATGGAGGGCGGAAATGCACTATCGCTAACCGGAGTCGAGGACGCCGACGATGAAGTCCCCGCCGGACTTGCCGAGGGAGAGCCGCATCCAGCCGCTGTCGCCGGGACCCCTCCGCCCCTCCTCGAAGCCCAGAAACTCCCAAGACCTCGTGGTGTGCGGGGCCCGCCTCGCCTCGCTCCGGAATGGAGACCACCTCGCGTCTCCCTGCATGTCCGTACGTGTCACAAGTAACCCATACATCAGCTAAACGCAAAGATACAGATCGCACACATTACAGAGACACTGTGCCTGTACACGTACCTGATAGTTCCCTGGCCTCTTCTTCGGAGAGGATAGCAGCGTAGCCATTCAGGGTGTGCTTGTACCTGTACAGTAGCGACGCCCTTGCCGCCTCCTCACTGGCGAACGATTGAGCATGCGAGACTGATTACTTACGCGAAGCAAGTTCTTCACAATCACAAATGAAGAGGGAGAAGTCGATCGATGGATGTACCTGCCCTTGACGGGGAGCAGGAGCGAGTGATGATCCTCCAGGACATCGTCCGTCACCTTTGCTCCGTCGTGCTCGCCCAGGTACACTATGTAGACCTGCTTACAATGGCGACACGCGTTTATTCATCCTGCATATCTTGTTTGGCAGCACAGCCGCCAAAACTTATGGTTGATGCATAAGTAGCAATAAACCTAACAGAGCTTTGTTAACAGTGTTGATCCATATTTGGAAGGGAAGTAAAACAAAACTGCAACGTCATGACTGACAACACTGTTCCATGCTTAATGAATTGAGGAGTTTTACGGTAGACCCAAATAGATGCATGACGTCCATTCCCTTCATCCGATGACCTACATCAGTCAAATGATACATATCCGTCCCACCGGTATCATGGTATCATCTAGAGGTATCATATGTATCATACGGGCATAATCGAAAAAAAAAATGTTGACATACTTTTTAAACTAATTACTAGCTAGCTAGGTTTACAGCAGCCACCGGCCAATCTTCAATACACCCGTGGTGAGGAGATGAACGCCGATCCAACAAAACGAATCGAAAATTTGGATTAAACAATACACGCCGGCAAGCATTCATCAAGGGAGGCACTAGCTAGATAACATGTATACGTTCTGCTCGCGGATTAGACAAATACACGGCGCCACGCCTGGGCCACGACGCGATTCTCCGCATCCACGATGAACATCAAAATGAGGGCACCGTAGGGGAATCTGGACTGATAAGTTCTGTGCAGTTGGCAATTGATGGCGTCGTCCGCATGCGCGATTATACAGCGGCGGCGGCCTCTATGATTCCTTGAGAACAACGAGTGCATGTAGATCGAAGAGATAGCCGTGAGTACTCATTCTAGGGTGCTTCGAAGGTTGCAAAGTGGTCACCGGCGGCGACTGCTGGACACAAACGCGCCAAACAATCGAAGCATCACCTAGCTAACTAGCCTAAGGGTACCACGCGGTTAATTTTAGTAATAATTAGCTAATTACAAAATTGCCACTCAAAATGGATGGTTAGATTAGAACCATGATACCTACAAAGTCCTTGAAGGAAAAGGAAAGTTTTATCGTGTCTTGGCGTTGTTGTTGAGTGTTGGTCTACTGTAAAAGTCCTCGAAGGAAAAGGAAAGTTTTATCGTGTCTTGGCGTTGTTGTTGAGTGTTTGTTATTTTAATTGGAAGAAGTCGCATTACCTCAATTAAATATCATAAGCAACTTTGTGGTAAAGATGGTTTCCTGGTTTAAAGTGGAGAAAAGTAAAAAAAAAAAGTTATATCCTTTGATTTAAGAAGATTGAAAAAAGTTATCTCATGAGATACCGTACAATAATTAAAAATTTATCGAAGTGTCATCAGGATATGACATAGTTCATTCACGCAAAAATATCCAAATAACACTACAATACTACATGCGTGGTTCACCTATTTCTAACCAACGAAAAAGAGAATGTAATATCATATGAACAAAATTTGACAATCTATAATTAAGCAAAACTTTTTTAGTATACGTGTATTTTGGGGGGGGGGGGGGGGGGGGGGGGGGGGGGCACAAGCCCCTATAGTGTGTTGATCTCTTTGCTCGAAAGTAAAATGTTGCCACTCCCTTTCAAGAACATGGGAGTTTTAAAGTGATGTAGAAGGCCGATGATCGTTTGATGAATGGGAAATGGACCAAGGAATGCCCGCGGGATGCTATAGAGATGACACAGATAACCATATCAGTTCATGAACATGATCCTGTCTATGTCAGTTATTGTGAGGACTGAGGAGGGGCGGATATTTCTGTTCTGCAAAGCCCTTGATTTATTTATTATTGCAAATCAGTGAAGTAAACAGAAAAAAGGTGTTGCCTCTTGGATAGTGAGTTATAACATCATGGCTTGTTTGATGCCGGTAAAATATTGTGTTCTAGTAGAGAAAAAATGACGCTTGAAATTGTTTGGATAGTTTTACTTCTAGAGAGAAAAATATAAGTTAACTTTGGCATGTTAAGCTTTGCGGTGCTAAAACATTTCGCCCGAAATTTCGGTTATATGGGTCACCCCCGGTATTTGGTGTTACCGGCCGGTTTTGAAAACTTAGGCCAAATTTCATTCAAATTTGCAAAAAATTCAGACCAAAACCAGCCGAAATTTATCAATTTTCGTTATATCGCCCATGACTGGTAATTTTTTTAAACCGAGATTTAAAACACTGATGAGACGGGGTTGTAGTCTTTAAAGTTCTTAAAGAAAAGAAAAATTTGTTGGAATACTTCAAATTCAATGATAACATTTTATCACACAGCGCAACCGGTGTCACTTCAGATCCACCCTTATCGCTATCTATATATATCAGGGATTTTCTACTAAATCAATTCGCAGCTTGTCTCCACACAACGAATTTGAAAACGAATTTTAGACGACTCATCATGCCGTGGGCTATTGGCTGCGGCCCGTCCAACACTGGCCGTATCAGCCCAAATAATGGGCCTATAGCCTCAGGAACACAAACCAAACGAAACCCCACCTCATCATTGGAATCCAGCGACACCCACACCGGTTTTTGTTAGGTAGCGGCGCAACCACCTACTCGTGCATCCGTCCACCACCGCTAGCTCGCACGTCTGTCGCCCTAGTCTCATCTCATCCCTCCGTCCACGGCGACCGCCTCCGCTTCCAGAAGCGTCTACAAGGAGGACGTGGTCGTCCATGGGCCGTCGCCATGGGCTGCGCCGGATCCATTCCCAAAACTGACGGTCCGTTCTGTCCTCTTTCTCGGCTTGCTCGTTGTTAACGTGCCGGTTACTCTGCTAACCGTGTCCACTACTGACCGGGTCCTTCGGCACCCACACTCACCTCATCCGCTGCATGCACCGCACATAGTGGATCATTATTGTAAATGAGTTGAGTTGTGCGCACGGCAATCCCCTGCGCTTGTAATGCCTATTTATATGCCTCATTGAGTTGAATATAGATCGAGCATTCCTCTCAATTACATTGCATTACTTACATGGTATCAGCCTAATCGATCCTATTTTCTCTCCTCCGTCATGAGCGACTCCTCAAGCAGCACAGCCGCCTCCATGGCGGCCCTCGGCTCTGCCTCCACTCCTGGTCTCGGCATGCCATCTTCACCGGCACTAGGCATGCCGACCGCTCCTGCTTTGGGCATGCCGGCCCTGGGCGCGACACCGTCGATATCTCTCGGATCGACTACTTCCTCTTCTGCGGCGCTTTTCTCCTCCACCGGCATCTCTGCTTCCGCTACATCAAGCCCTGTCGTGCCGCTCACCCAAGCGTCGTGCAAAGCGTCAACATCAAGTCCGTCGTCCCCTATGTCCTCAATCTCCAAGCGTACAACTACAGCAAGTGGAGGAACTGTTCATGGTCGCCCTTGGCAGATTCAATCTGCTCGACCATGTCATGCATGAGACTCCTCTCCATGAAGATCCGGACTGGACGCGCGAGAACCTAACAGCAGTGGATCTACGCCACCATCTCCGAAGAGCTCTTCGACATGCTAATATGGAGAAGCCCGATCCCACCGCCTACGACGTGTGGAACCACCTCTACACCATCTTCAAAGGCAACAAGCCTAGCGGTGCTATGCATCTCGAAGCCGAGTTCCACGGCTTCATCCAAGGTGATCTATCTGTGTCACAGCAACTCGCCAATGCCCTGGCCGACTGCGACCAGCCGGTTGGTGACCGCACCCTCGTTCATCAACTCATTCGAGGCCTCAACCCCAAGTACTCTATTCTGCGCACTCTTCTGCCGATGCTGCCGAAGTTCCCCACCTTCCTCGAGGCACGGGATCCACGTCCCACAGCGACATCCACGTCGTCCGAGTCCGCCCTCGTCGCCATCGGATCCAGCTCCGCCACTCCTCCGCGCCCCGACGCCGCCAACGACTCCCCCAACAAGTACCGCGGCGGGCGTGGGCACGGCCGCCCAAGGAATCGCGGCGGCGGCAATGGCGAGGGTCGTGGCAATGCCGGCGGCGGTGGCCGTCATCAGGGCAGCAGCCATGGCCCTACCACTACCCCGCGTGGCCTTTCCCCTGGCCCGGCTCCTATCCACGACCACTGTGGACTGGCGCTACCAGTCCGGGGGTCCTCGGCAGCCGTTCTCCTTCCTCCGGCGGCCATGCGTACTCTGCGCATCATCAAGCCTCCACGACATCCGCGCCTTCGTAGCAGCACTCTTGGGACACCAATGGGCTCATTCAGGCCTTGCAAGCGGCCTCTCTTCACCAACCCTCAAGCGGTGGCACTGATCAGTGGCTCATGGACTCTGGCGCAAGCTCCCACATGACCGGCGACTCTGGTAACTTGCCTACCTATTGTCCTTCATCATTGCCTTACTCTACTCGTATTACTGTTGGTAATGGGTCTACTATTCCTATTCTTGGCACTGGTTCTACAACACTTGCCGCACCACACACATCTTTTGGCTTATCTCGTGTTCTTCACACACCGCACATTGTTCAGAATTTAATCTCTTTTCGCAAGTTTATCAGAGATAACTTATGCACTGTGGAATTTGATGATTATGGTTTTTCTGTGAAGGATCTTCTCACGAGGAGAGAGATCATGAGGTCCAATAGCGTGGGGGATCTCTATCCGTTTTTTTGATCCAAGATCACATCAGATGTTGCTCTCACGGCGATCACACCTTCTTCAGAAGTGTGGCACCGTCGCCTAGGCCATCCAAGCAGCCAATCCTTGGCACATTTGATTTCCAAATTTTCAAATGTTCATGGTCGCCCTTGGCAGATTTAAACTGCAACTTATTAACTCGTGATTGCTTAATTTTCAGACGGTTTGCATAGGTAAGCAGGCAAATTACTAAGCATGTGTACAAATCATGGAATAATCACCAAAAATCGATTACTTGCATACAAATCAAGGATGCAATTCCAGGCCGATTAGTGGACAAATCAAGAACTGAACGGCGGAACAAGATCCACGAACCAACGGATCCATCTTGGGGCGGAGCAGATCGATAGGACTCATACTTGGTGAGCGTCAGGAGGCACGCGACGGCGTTAGCTCGCCCCGAGCCGACGTATTTGCGCCGCCACCTCGCCCTGATTGCCGGAGCCGATCTGCTCGCGCCGCCGCCTTCCCCTTCGATGAGAAGGGAAACAGAGAGGATAGGGACCACCGAGGTCGGAGGAGAAGGGCGTCGTGCCGATGTTGGAGAAGGGCGCCGTCTAAGCCGGAGAAGGGCGCCGTCGAGCCGAGGCCCCAAATTTTGCCCACTTTCTAGCGTATTTATTTTCTTTTTTATATATTCTTCTATATGAATGGGTAAGAAAATAAAATTTAAGTATTTTTAAGGCCTAAAATACATGAATTTTTCTCGCCTTGAGTTACACCTAATATATATTAAAGTTACACCCATTGTATACCAGATTTACAGTGATTATTTCGATGTAGTTCTTGAGTATAAATGGTGTAAATAAAATTCAGGCGCTAAGATCCTTTAAAATGCCTGAATTTTTTTCCTCTACCATGTGAGACTAAATCTCATCTACAAAAGCAAGATCTGATGGTTGAAAATTCAGGCATTATTATCTCCTAGAATACCTAGGCAATATATAGACAGGCCCTCAATTTTTTTTACTTAGTAAAGAAAAACTACAAAATTTTAATAATGGTAAATACTTAAAGCTATTTCTAAAACTAGGAAGGACGCTATGTGAGATAGCGTCCAGGTTTGGACTCTAACCGCGACAGCGTCCAGCGCTGGACGTCATTATGGACAGCGTCCAGGCCTTGGCCGGCCCACAATCCCTCAATCCCAACTAACAAAGCACATTCTCTCTGTGGTTCGTGCGATCACCATTCTCTCTGAACGGATCAAAGTTGGAGATATTGATTTTCTTCTGCTGAGACTTAAGCTGTCTTTTAGCAGTTTTTTTTTAACATTCTCAGTAGGGTACTAATCTCTTCATATTTTGCATCTTCTTTCTGTTTTATCAGTCGATCACTTACATATGGAATTAAACTGGTGTTTGTAAACTCGTTGAGCAGTACCGCATACAGATACACCATTTTGTCCCTCGCAAGCTATCAATGATATGTTCATGGATAAATAAATTATGCAGTTCATATCATTAGGTACATACTTGGTTACACCAGAATAATTCTTTTTTTTTTGTTGTTGTTGTCAAAGGTGCACAGCTTGCTGGAAAATGATTGTTCTTTGTATACTTGGATGGGGAAGTCCTGTATGGCGCCACATGAGCTGAAAACAATAAGGATTACTTTTCCGGCTTCTGAGGCTACAAACATACATACAGAGATGTGAAAAGTGACTTTTACATTCTGAGGATACAACATATATATACAAAGATGTAAAAAGTGACTTTTACATGGATTCATTAATAGAGAAAATGTCTCAACTACATAACCCACAAACTGGATCTAGTAATAGTACTGGCTACTAACTGACAGTATCTTGAGTAAATTTCCCTGCATCTTCAGCTATAGCAAATTCACTACCAGTTGCCCCAAGATATATTCTAAAACCTCTTCATGAATAGACCCAATCATCCATAAACTCGAAGCTGCTATCTCATGGAGCATGTTGTATCGTACATCATCTTCTAATGTCGATGTAGAAGAAAGCTACTTGGCTGCGTCGCTTCAGTACATATTAATCAAAACTGAACATGGTAGAGACTGAACAAAACATCAATTAAACAATAAGCTCTAACTTTCAGATATTTGCAATACTTGTGCTGACCGTGAGGCATCAATTTTCTAAACCTGCAACAATGGGTCCATATCATGAAGGTCTATGGTGATGCAAGGGTTGCTTTTTTCTTTCCTTCCTTTTATTGATTATCCTTCTCGATCTTGAAGCAATTTGTGTACAGAACAAATTGCACAATCCATATCATAGATAGGTGCACAAAAAAAAAGGCATGTGCTCTTATCGTTGCCAATTCCCCATAAGTAGACTAATGAGATTGATAAATCGGCTATTGCATTATATATTAGGTATTTGCAAATTCCGGTCAGCACACCGAAAGCACTAGAGCGTGCGGGTCGCGAACGGACCGAACGAGGTGAATCACCCAAATAGATTAGAACAATTTTAGGCGTTTCGCCGGAATCGGTTCAAGGGGATATCACAATTACGTCGTGATGGACGGCTAGGTTTACGAGCAAACCAGCAAAGAGATAACCAACACACTTACGTGGCGAAGAACGACAAGTTTACGAGCAAACTAGCAAAGACCGTCGAAGCCCTCGCCCGGGAGGGACCCCGTCAGGGCGTGGACGTCGCCGGCGTGCCCTAGGTTGACCAGCAAGCCTAGGACGCCAACTCTGGTCGTGGAGATCAGTAGATGAACAGCAAGAAGAGGTTGGAAAAGTAATGCAAAAGGAAAAACATGATAAAAAGTAAAGATAGATTGATTTGTTCAATTGATGTTTTTTCAATCGGCCTTGACCCTCTAATATATATATAGGGTGCCTGGTCTTTGGTTTAGGGAAGTGGCAAAGGAACTACTAGTTTACGAGCAAACTAGCAAAGGATACGGCCCAGGAAGGTTTAGGGAAAGAAAAGGTCTATTCTTTTCTGGGATTTAAACAGGAACTCAAATTTGAATGGGAATTCAAATTTGACTGAGAACAAATTCGAGCAAACACTCAAAAGAAAACAAGCAAGCCAAAAATGCATATGGTGAAATTTGTGCAAGTTTTAAATTCAAAGCTTTAAATTCAAGGTGAATTTCCTGAAGTTTAACATACAATTATTTTAGTTTGTTGTAAACTCAAAAGTTCAAACACTTGAGCACTAGTTTTAATATTTCAAAAATCTCACACTTAAACTAGGTTTGAATTATTTTAGTTAATTTTATTTTGAAAATTCGTGGCAAGGTAAGAGCGGGGCAAAAATTTAAATTTGGAGTGAGTTTTATTCCTTTTTCCTCTGCTTTGAAATTTGGGGTGTAAATCAAGGGCTTTGCAGAACAGAAATATCCGCCCCTCCTCAGTTCTCGCAATAACAGACATAGACAGGATCATGTTCATGAACTGATATGATTATCTGTGTCATCTCTATAGCATCCCGCGAGCATTCTGTGGTCCATTTCCCATTCATCAAACGATCATCAGCCTTCTACATCACTTTAAAACTCCCATGTTCTTGAAACAGAGTGGCAACATTTACTTTCGAGCAAAGAGATCAACACACTATAGGGGCTTGCGCCCCCCCCCCCCCCCCCCCCCCCCCCCCCCCAAGACACACGTATACTTAAAAGTTTTGCTTAATTATAGATTGTCAAATTTTGTTCATATGGTATTACATTCTCTTTTTCGTTGGTTAGAAATAGGTGAACCACGCAAGTGGTATTGTAGTACTATTTGGATATTTTTGCGTGAATGAACTATGTCATATCCTCATGACACTTCGATAAATTTTTAATTATTGTACGGTATATCATGAGATAACTTTTTTCAATATTCTTAAATCAAAGGATATAACTTCTTTTTTTTTTACTTTTCTCCACTTTAAACCAGGAAACCATCTTTACCACAAAGTTGGTTATGATATCTAATTGAGGTAATGCGACTTCTTCCAATTAAAATAACAAACACTCAACAACAACGCCAAGACACGATAAAACTTTCCTTTTCCTTCAAGGACTTTTATAGTAGATCATGGTACTAGTTGGTTGTAGGTATCATGGTTCTAATCTAACCATCCATTTTGAGTGGCAATTTTGTAATTAGCTAATTATTACTAAAATTAACCGCGTGGTACCCTTAGGCTAGTTAGCTAGGTGATGCTTTGATTGTTTGGCGCGTTCGTGTCCAGCAGTCACCGCCGGCGACCACTTTGCAACCTTCGAAGCACCCTAGAATATGAGTACTCACGGCTCATCTCTTCGATCTACATGCACTCGTTGTTGTCAAGGAATAATAGAGGCCGCCGCCGCTGTATAATCGCACATGCGGACGACGCCATCAATTGCCATCCGCACAGAACTTATCAGTCCAGATTCCCCTACGGTGCCCTCATTTTGATGTTCATCGTGGATGCGGAGAATCGCGTCGTGGCCCAGGTGCCATGTATTGTTTAATCCGCGAGCAGAACGTATACATGTTATCTAGCTAGTGCCTCCCTTGAATCCTTGCTGGCGTGTATTGTTTAATCCAAATTTTCGATTCGTTTTGTTGGATCGGTGTTCATCTCCTCACCACGGGTGTATTGAAGATCGGCCGGCGGCTGCAGTAAACCTAGCTAGTAATTTAGTTTAAACTAGGTCATTGCCCATGCATTGCTACGGAGCGAAAGAAAATGTAAGACAATATAAGCTATAACTTTCATGCTACGTAAAACATAAACAATATGATGTTTTCATGAAAACATGTTTGTTATACACTACACGATCTTGCATGTTTTGACCAAGCTAAAAGTTTTTTAGCTTGGGTGAAGCTAATACAAAGTAGTGATATAGCCTATCAGCAGCGACCACAACTTCATCTTGAGGCCCAAATCTCTTCTGAAACTATTATCATCTATCATGCTGTAACAATTCATCAATCTTCACGGCAGTTTTGTACCTGCCAATTTGCTAGGTTATTAAAATCCATCGCCAATCCACATTTCTGGAGCTCCCCTTGCAGCGTGTCACCTCTTGCTTTTCTACAGCCCAGGGCACATCCTAAAATCAAATGCAATTGGATCAGTACTTTAGTAGGCATATCATTAAAGAGACGTACAATAGTTGTAGCTTTTCCACGCCCAAACACCAAATCTAAGATGATTGATATGTTAAACAGTGAATAATGTCAAGACTAACCTCATTTCATCCTTGGCACGTTATGGCTCTTAGTCAGCAACTCAGCCAGCTCTCCACATGCATAAAAGGATTTCTTTCCAAAGAACAGAACTAAACTTCAGAACAAATTTATGACCAGATCACCATTCAGCTGGACAATTATTACTGTTAGCACCTACCAGATTTTCTTAGAGTATATCTTTTAATCAGCGTAGCAGAAGAAATGAAGTACAATGGCAAATGATCCTGAGACAATGCATAGTGACTAAGTCCACAGAAGGATCAAAACAGGATATTATTAATACAGCTGAGTGTTCTGATCTATGCTTATATGTACTGGCGAGTCAAAGAGTGTGGTTCTGTGGAACACTCTAAAGTTTTACCGCGATATATAGAACTGACTCGACGCTCCTAACATGATGAGGGATCTCCACATCTTTTCTTAACATACTATAAAACTTGATTTGATATTGTGTGATAAAAAATCTGTAAGATTGTGGGTGCGTCAAGTCATTTGGTTTCGCATTCTTGTCCGGACAAAATGAATCAGATCCTAAAACTAAGGAGGCATTGATTAAGGCTCGAAAATCAGGAACACAAATGAATCAATCAGCACCAGAGAACCTTGACTGGCAGTAACAATCAAATAATATATTACTTCTGATACAATCTACTTTGCAGGTCTGAAGTTGCAGACTTGTTGACCACACTACTTCTTAAGGCTTAACAATGGTTCTGTACTCGTATCAAAATAGAGATTAGATAGATCAGAAAACATCATGACAGTGACATCAACCACAATGTTACTTGTTTCAAAAAAGGTAACATTTCAAAAAAAAAAAAAAAAAACACAATGTTACTCTCAGAATGTGTTACTCTGTGAATATCCAGGATTATTGGCTTTCTTAGTTTCATTAAAAATCAGTAATTGATTTCATCAAGTTCTAGCTCGTTAAATGAATAAAGGATAGTATTCAGAGGCAAGAATGAATAGGTGAACGGTTGCACCTGTTCTGAAGTTTGAATGTCTGATGAAGACTTTCTCAGTTTCCCTGGCCTGTTTAGTTCTGCCATTGGTGCCCCTGAAGGTAAGAATTCGACTTAACCAAATGGAACATAGCACCATGCAGAAGCAAAAAATCAACCTGCACAAGTCTTGCACTCAATTATAAATGTGTCCGTGAAAAATGATTGCGCAACCTTTCCTTAAATATTCTAGACAAACAAATGCACAAAAGAACATCATGATACAAAAGATAATACAATGGTTCACAAATGATCAAAATCAATTGTTCTATCACCAGAGTGGTTCGACTATTTTAAATTTTAGCACGCAGTGACACTATATAAATTTAATGAACCGGTTACTCAAGAGAAACAAATTTTCTGTCAGATGTTCAAGCCTCTAGCACAAATCTTACAAGGAATAAATGATTGATGGAAACGTGTTAAAAGCTTAGGGTATTTTCCTCCCTCCTAAATACAAATCAACAAGCACACTATATAGTGGCAGCTATACACCAAGGCATCATAACAATGAAAGGCACATAATTTGGAGTTGCAAATGCTTTCATAATTTTAAATCATTAAATCACGCGCGCGCGCACACACACAAAAACAGTTGGTCACATGGGAATTTTCTCATGCACCTAGCCTGCAGCCAACTACTGAGGCTGCCATCGAGTCGTATAAGTCATAAAGAACCAGAAGTCCAGAACGATTGGGAAAAAACGTCAGCAGAGGCTAGAAAATCCCCATCACAAATAATTCCGTATTCCACTCGGGGAAACAATTCGATCCCCATTTACAAAATTTCTGAAGTGTGTGATCAGAAGTTAAAAGTCTAGTACTGCAAGTCAGTAACTGGATTCTATCTAACTGGTAGCAAGAGCAGTACCAATCTTCTTTAACTAAACAAGCCGGAAGCAAGAAAAAAAGGGAAGCGTACCTGATTATGCAACTCGGGATTGTTCTAAACAGCAGCCATCTTCACATGAAAGCTGAAAAATGCCCAGCTGCCATCCCTCTGCAATGTGGAAGTGGAGAAGATGTAAGAGGACGAAGTGGTCGCGGCGGTGTCGCTACTGTAATGGCCACCGGCTTTCTCCTCAAATCCCGGTCACTGTGGCTGCAAAGGAGCGGCTGGCACAGATCATACTGATGGACAGGAGAAAACAGAGAAGGAGCTCGACGGGGAGGTGCCGCTGATAGAATCTTTTTGTTTGGATTTGAGTGTACCTGGGATCGATGCAGACCGGCAACATCTAAGGAAGGATGCCATTGCCGCTCTGTCCTCTCCTCTTAAGGGGATGACGGCGATGGCGTTGGGCCAGCACCGCCATGCCCTCACTTGGATCAGACGATTCGCCGTCCATAACTCCAATTGCAGCGGGTGCGAGCTCTGGATCCAAGCACTACAGCATGGATCGGGGCTAGTTGCCGGCGACCCGAGGAGCAGCGGCGAGTGTAGAGGGAGTTGTGGGTGACGGATTATGGGAGACGCAAAAGAAACGCCGAAGCGGGAGAGCGCTGAGCGTCGACACATGTCAACGACTGCAATAGCCATCTTCTGCTCGCGACGACATTTTGCGGAGGTGGAGGAGGCAGAAGATTGATGACCTTGTTTGCGGCGGCGACCTGATTCTCGATGAGTAGGCGGAAGATCGATGACGCGGTGGAGCGGGGACGTTGTGCTTGTGCGGATTAAGCGCTCGGGAGTTGGCGGCGTGGTATGGGCGAGTCCACGGGTCAGAGGCTCGGAGCGCGGATTTCGGATCGCAGCCGCGCGCGAGCGTGTCGCCAGAGCCGGAATTTGGATCCTGGAGCGCGCGTGGGTCGTAAAGGAGCAGAAATTTCGGATCGCAGGGAGCGCATGGTTTTGACGGGGGCAGAATAAGCAGGGGGCAGACGACCTCTTCGGGTTTCATTAGTTGTATATGTATGTAGAGAAAGTATGTCAACATTTTTTTTTCCGATTATTCCCGTATGATACATATGATACCTCTACATGTTACCATGATACCCGTGGGACGGATATGTATCATTTGACTGTTGTAGGTCATCGAATGAAGGGAATGGACGTCATTGGGTCTACCGTAAAACTCCTCAATTCATTCAGCATCTAACAGTATTGTCAGTCATGACGTTGCAGTTTTGTTTTACTTCCCTTCCAAATATGGATCAACACTGTTAGCAAAGCTCTGTTAGGTTCATTGCTACTTATGCATCAGCCATAAGTTTTGGCGGCTGTGCTGCCAAACAAGATATGCAGGATGAATAAACGTGTCGCCATTGTAAGCAACTCTGTACGGACAGGCAGAATGATCTTCCAAGTACATGCTGAAAATTCAGCGGCTGCTAAGGTGTAATTTGGTTCTATCCACATAAAGTACTTGAAAATGACCGCACTGCATGCGTGATGCATGCAGGATAGCGTTTGATTTAGCGAAGATGCTAATTCAAACATCTGCAGATTGCTGACAGAAGTTTTTGCAAGTTCATGTAGCACATCAGCAACGATGCTACACGATCAATCGATCATTCAGCGGTTTCTGAAGAATAAGTTGACGAGTTAATTAGCAGCAACCTATGAACAGTTGCCATGGTTAGAACTCTGAAATCTTCAGCAGGCTAAATTAACAGAGAAAATTATGTCAGACAGCAATTTTCGATGGAGAATGCACATTTTTCTGGCCGGATATGGCCAAGCTGAAGCATAGTAGTAGCTTGTAATTTTGACTAGGACTGCAGGGCGCGCTTCGCCGCGCCGGTCAGCGCACCTCGATATTGGAGCCGTATTCCTGCACCTACTGATGTTGCAGCCATATCCTGGATGTAATCCTGCGTTGTTGTGTACATGTGCGTCGTTTGGGTCATTGTTTTAGCACTTATACATGCAGTCTACTGTGCCGGACTACACAATCTTCTGAAGCATGCGGACAGATGAAATAAGCACCAAACAGTAGTGAAGGACAGTTTGGTTGGCACATGACCGAAGCATCTGAACAAATACATGGACCAAACAGTAGTGCGAGAGACAGGAAGGTGCGAGGGCAGTAGAAAAGCGACGTCTCGATGTACTGATGCAGTAGACAAACGACGTGTCTATGCGGGTAAGCCCCTGCCTCACACACATGGAGATTAGTATATTTACTAGAAAGATAGTGCGGCCTTTGCCGCACCAGATTGCCCTCCCAAATTTCTTATTCCACAATACATGATGAAATTGGATTATATGTACATCTCCTCTGAACAGTATTTAAGTATATTTATTGTACTTGAGCTGGCAAGAGAGTGTTTTGAGAAATAGTGTTTAGCATTTGTGCATGCAAACATCAGCGAGACGTACATAGCTTCGTCAACAAATTTGTTAGCTTCTTGGAGAAAAAGACAAGGGAACAAGGCACCTACATTTGCATTATACAACAGAGGAACATTACAAATATTTGTTGTTGATAGCAGAATCTGGCACCAAGATAAATTTACTATGATCAATTTCAAATGGTTTAATAGGCAAATTGTTAGAATTGTTTGTCAGCTTAATTATGTGGCTAATTTAGAAGTACAGCCGAATGATATTAGATTGATGCACCATTGTAAATAGCATATGTGAAAAATACTTAGATAATAAGCTGGCAATGAAATAAATGCACTACTAAATCTCACGTGTTAAAGCTAGAACCAGCATCAAAATTCTGCCCATGATGTTCCCTTGGTGATGAAGCTGTGAAACAATGAAATCCTACCAGAGCTTCTCACTTGGTTCTCTATGCTTGAACTCACTGAGAACGCCATCAGCACCAAGTTTTGAAGAGGTATCAGAGTAAGCATTTTGGCTGATGAGATCACGTGGTAGAAGCGATACTGATGCCTAAACCGCTGGGAAACGTGACCTGACTACCTTTTTGCAATTTCGATCATGCTTGTCATAAAATATCTTTAAATATAAAAAACTCCATAAATGTCAGTAATTCGAACAAAAATTTAAAGTTTAAATGAGCAGTTGAGCATACAGTCACAAATCCAAAGTATAATTTCCTTAAGGAGTGTTTTACCTGGGCATACAACAGCTCATAAACACCTTATCAAGCTAAAAACAATTTTTTTTTCTTCTGCCAAGTTGGTGTTTGTATTTGAATCAGGAAGCTATGTTGTTTATGCAGACAGTACTTCAAATCTGGAAAATTATTTAGGCATTTATTCAGATGCATGTAGCAGTCATCTTTTGACATCGTATGACATCAATGAATATGTAGCGCTATCAAAAGAAAGTGGTAGCAATAATTCTGAATAAAGAAAACATCTATTGAACAGAGAACAATAATTCAGTACATGGAGTAGAGCAATGACTGAGTCATTAGGGCCAACTAGTACCAATGCACGTACGACACGTACGTGTTTTAAAGGCTTAAAACCATATTAAAGGTGTAGCTGATAACATATTCTATGTTGACAACAAAAACCATATTAAGCTAATAAAATTTATATGACAATGAGAGGTTTGTTAAAACAATAAGACGGAAGACAAACGTAATTCACTAATTGGCTAATTATATTTTGACAAAATGCAAGACAAATAATAAGACACAAAACAAAAAGGCATAAAGAGAATTTGAAAGACTGATAGTTGATTGATCACAATAAATGGCCACGGATTAAAAACTGCAGGTGAGCTGTTTGAATCACAGTGTAAATGGTACTGCTTACTACATGCTACTGCTACCACTTTCCAACTATAGTTTCATCATTCCACAATAATGGTACTGCTTACTACATGCTACTGCTACCACTTTCCATCTATAGTTTCATCATTCCACAATTATGATGAACGTCCTAGACCTAAAATTTGTCCCTCTGCTTGCCTGAAGTGCAGTAAAAAAACATCTACCCATCGGCCTCGTTCTCCACTGCCTCTTTCTCCCTTCTGCGCAACTCCAAATCAATGCCATGTCAGCACGCAGAAAAATCCCCACTATTGTAAGCATGCACCAATGAATTCAAAAACTTGAGCTAATATGGCATCTGGAGATTTTCAAAAAAAGGAAAATTTATTAAGGGTAGATGAAAACCAAAGGACACGAACTACTTTTGCTTGTAATATTGTCTTCCCAGTAAACTCACGCCTGCCAGCATTTTCCACAACTAAAATAGAAAAAACCTGACAAAGCAAATTCTATGTTGAATTTGCAGGAACACTTTCAACGGAATATCTGGAGCAAACCATTGCAAACAAACATGGCCCGACTGTTTTGTCCTGGCTCAGATGCATTCTTTCATACCAAACTAACTTCCGCCTCCTCACAAAGTGCTCCACTTCTCTGCACAATGAGAACCTAAAATTATTAGTTTTATTAACCTCGACAACTTCAGGCAGTTCCTTTCTTCGGTCAATATTAAAGTTGTTCCCTAATGCATCCACTCTGCATCATGTTCCAAACAGTTTGATAAATACTACAAAGAAAAATAAAGCTCAACATTGTACGTAAAACCATTAGCGTTTAATGCATCCACTCTGCATCATATTCCATTTTTTAATGTGGCATGATTTCAGCAAAACCATCTGGATCCACACTTTACAAAAGGAAAAAAGGTTGGGTCGCCATCAATCCTCATCCATCCTTGAAGCAAAGCCCAACCGCGACACAGAGAAATAAAGATGCCCGGTAGATGGATGAATCACTGAGAATGACCAACACATACAGGTAATATGATTCGTTTGGACTCACCTCAGTATGGATGCACCTTAAATCTTACCCCATGCCAAAATACCACACATACATCAGACCTAACATGGTGAGACGATAAAGAAAATGGCTTCAGAATGGATTGATGGCTAAACAAAATAAATATATCAACTATAAAATCAGAGTAACGAGCCGATACTGCACATTATGGAGAAGGGATGCAAGGTTCGGGAGCAAGAAACAAGCAACAGATCTTCCGTTGTCAGTAGAATAACGGTAGGACTTAAAAAAAAAATCCCATTGCATTGAAATTAATCCATCCGTAGCTGGCTAGCAATATTAAAAAATACACATACCAGGTCCATTCGTAGATGGCTAGAGAGTTTCACCGAAAATTCATTTCTTCCGATAAGATTGTACTGCTCGAGAAGTTTCTTAGATAATTTGTGGAAAGTACATGTACGTGGTAAGCTAAGCATCAGCATCCCTTCTATCAGGGTCAAATATCAAAGAAAAAATGTAACTACAAATGCCAGCAATAGAGCCGATGGATGATGAGGACAATATAACTGCAAATTGTTTCAAATTGTATGGGCATTCAACCAAACAAGCAACAGATCTTCCATTGTCAGTAGAATAACGGTAGGACTTAAAAAAAATTCCATTGCATTGAAATTAATCCATCCGTAGCTGGCTAGCAATATTAAAAAATACACATACCAGGTTAATCCATTTGTAGATGGCTAGCAAAGTTTCACCGAAAATTCATTTCTTCCGATAAGATTGTACTGCTGGAGAAGTTTCTTAGAGAATTTGTGGAAAGTACATGTACGTGGTAAGCATCCCAGTCTCTATGCATAGTCCTCACATCCCAGGCTTCATCACTCCCTTTCAGTTTTCACTGAACCAATGTACCACTCCACCTATGGAGGTAGAAACCGGAAATCGTCAGCATTCATCAGGTCCCTGCTCTACTTCATTAGCCCTGGTCCACTTGACAATATTCGCATAAGCTAATTCGGTTGCTCACAATCTGACCCCAAAAAACATGCAAATTAATAATAGAACATTCTGCTGTTGAAATATGTTGTATCACCTTCCCTTAAAAGTAACAATGCTACTCAGCCTCTCACTGTATAATCCTCCAAATATGATTTTACAGCATCATCCAGAGTACACCCTAATAAAAGACAGAACTGAACTCACCTGAATTCAAGAGCAAATTGATCCTCTTCGACCAGCCGTGACCCCAACATGAAACGAGTAAAAAAAAAGTCCATGTCTTTAACATTCAACTTAAACCTGCACAAATAAAAAAAAACACAGGTCACACACCTGAATCCACAGTGGGCCTACTTCGGGATAGAGCATAACCAGAGAATTCTAACAAGACTTAGTTTGCAATTTTCACATGAGCAATTGATTTACTATGAATTAAATGGTGTTTAACTTCCAAAAAGGATACAGATCAAAACATACAGAAACATTGATCATGATGCTAACCATTGGATAGATCTACTCAACAGGAATCCAACAAAATTTGGTTTGAAATTTTTCGACATCTAGAACTCCAGATTTCGATTTTTGAAGTTTATTCAAAGTTCAATTCTATTTACGAAATTGCCACTGATCGATTTTTAACTGGGCGTGCACAGCTCGCGCGCGGCGCGCATGGTGGCGAGACATGGCGCAGCTTGCCGGCAACGACGGCGGCGAATCGATGAAAATGGTTTGTATGGAGAGGTTCATTGAACCTTATTCTACACGACGGGAAAGGTCTCGAGGGAGAAGACTCACCGGAAAATGGTCTGCGGCGTGGAGGGCGGAGGGCGACGATGTCGAGCCGGCGGCGGACAGTGGCGAGGCGAGTGCGAGCTGGACGCTGCAACATCCGAGACACGGCTTGGTCAGGAGGTGCACAAGGTGAAGAGTAACAAGACACTGGGCGTAATCAGATGGAGGCTCACCGAGCAGATGAATTCCGGCGAGAGATTGAGGTAGGGTTGGCGGCCGGCTTCGTGGAAGATGATGAGATTCCGGTCGATGGAGTCGGCGATGTCGTGAAAGTGCTCCGGTAACTGGAAGAGGACGTCACGGCGAAGCTTTGGCGGGGTCGAGCCTCGAGCTGGGACGGACGGACGCGGCGGCGTGACGAGTTTCAATGGTCGTCGGCCATGGCGACTCGGCGAGGTTGACAGCGCCTCGTGGCGGTAGCAAGCGGCGGCGGCGGCTGTCGCCTCTCTCAGCTCCACCTCCGATCTATCCTCCTCGCGCTCGCGTTTATGCGTGGAATTCTAGATCGGGGAATAGTTCAAACGAAAGGAAATATTGGAGCGATTCGCGACCGATAATCACGCGAGTGTGTGTTGCGGGCGGGTAAAGAAAATCGCAGGTGATGAAAAACTGATGCGGGATAACCGGGCGTAAACAATTTCAGTGTAAGGAGGCCGTCACGCGTGACGCCTGTAACGTAACGCTAGCAGGTTTTCGAGGATCTACGGTCTAGATGGTTTAGAGGTTGCGGGTCCAATAAGATCAAAGGTGGGTTTATAAGAGGGTACCTAAATATTTAGGTGAGCAAACTGGACACAGGTAACTCGTGCTTTATTAGTTTAGAAACAACGAAGCTGCAAAATTTTATTTCAATTTGTAGCCCAAGAATTCATACCCACAGTGATGGCACCGTTGGTACCCAATTCAATCAAGCATCACTCCTCTCAGCTCCTCGTGAGCAGTTTCATCAAGAGACCTTGCCACAGAATATACGATAGGGGGAAAATCAACTTTATTAGGTTAGAATGATTGTATAAATGAAGGATAAATAACATTAACAGGAAAAGGGGAACGCATTAAAGTGTCATCTTTTGTGGGAGGCATGGTCCTTCATTTCAGTTTTTCATGATGGCAAAAAGAATTATAAACATTTTAGCATTTTCAGCCTTTTCTAAAGTAAGACAGAAAGTAGTAGAGAAAATCTGGCAATGTAGTATGGGGACATGTTTATCTGGCGACTATTATGTACTATGGGGACAAATTAAGGTCAAGCAAGTGCGAGCTAGCTGTTTTGCAACAGAAATGCAGATTTATTTGTTTTTGAAGAAAACATTTCAATGAATAATCAGTGAGGTTCTGAAATAATGTAGTATGAGATCATGTCAATCTTCCATATCAAATTAGATGCTTGGTTTATCTGGCATGAAGTGCTACTAACATTGTTGTATTTCAATGTCATTATATCCAGGCTTGCTTAAGATGATACCCAAAAATATTCAGATATTTGATATCTTCAGATATTCAAAATTTTCTCATGTGAAATTGTAATATCCATGGAAATCATACCAAAGTATATAGAAAAGAATGATAAATAGAGACGAACATGTGATGTCCTATGTGAATCTGATGCAATATTTGTTTCTCAATGATCTACCCTCATGTGGTTGATCAGGTTTAACAGATTAGGATGCGCAAGACATGACAAAGAATGTAGATAGAATCAGCACATGGACTTAACTAATTAAATGGTAATGCAATACTGAATGTCTGAAGAGACTTTTGTCACACATTTCTTAGTGAAAATTGCAGTTTCAGCTAGTTTCACAAATACCCAACAAAGCTATTATTGTAGAAAGTACCGAGTGCTTAGAATGGTAAACAACAGGAGATTAGAATAATAATGCAGGATGCTCTTGACATCTGATACAACTGATAGCTTCAACCAAAACTTAATGCACCATAAACCAACGTGATGACTTATAGAATTTGTAAATTCTGCTAGTCATGATGACACAGACTAAATTGCAATTAGTTGGCACAGTATTGGTACTGGTCATGGTAGAGACAATAGGTCGAATACCAGATGGGCGTGCACAATCTTTGGCACCTACCTGACCTGAAGCAGCGTCCTGTTTTCTTCCGTCTGTCGTGGTCGCTCTTTCTCTGCTAGTCCCTGCGTGTGACTGCCCTGCCTCACCACGGAAGCGCCTGCGATGTATTTTTGACATGTTCTGCTTGATTGAACAGAGCACCTAGCCATTTTGCTAGGCTGGCCCTCTCGGTGGCACATTCGCTCCCCGCCGCCACCTTAACCGCTCGGGTGCTCGCCATCCCACCTTCTCTTCTTCCTCTGTCTGTGCTGGTGACCTCGGGGTCGACGTCCTCATGTGCGAGGCAGAGCTAGCGCATGGGGACGGCACGCGAGGGTCCTCAATTTCGTGTGCTGTTGCCGGGGCGACGAGGCCAAGAGGCGGGCGAGCTGGGGAGCATTGGGAGATACATGCATCTGTCCCCAAAAAATAATATTTGACTTTTAAATAGCACATTTAATATTTAAAAAATATATTAATACATCATGATTAAAGTGTCTTTATCTAAAAAAAAGTTTGTTTCTTTTTGGACGGAGGTAGTACATATCATACATAAATATTAAAATTGATAATTGCAAAATAAGTGAATTGTTATAGAGAAATTTACAAATTTAAGCGCATCTTTCTGTTCGTTTTCTGCCCACTAAACTTTAGACATATCACATAAAAGAGAATCTTACTATTTAAGAGTATTAAATAAAGTCTAATTATAAAATCTTTTTGACAGATGCGTGCTAATTTACGAGATGAATCTAATGAGCCTAATTAATCTATGTTTTGGTACAGTGATGCTACAATAACCATTTGCTAATCACAACCTAATTACTCTCATTAGATTCGTCTCGTGAATTAGCACAGGAGTCTGTAATTAGATTATAATTAGACTTTATTTAATATTTGTAATAGCAAGATTTTCTTTGACGTGACAGCTACAAATTTTAGACCCAGAAACACCCCATAGCTTTGCAATATATACGGTTCTGCGCAACAAAACTACATCCAATCAGAACCTATGGAGTACATATTTATCAGGGCCACGTCGGGGTCACTTTCAAACTAACTGTGATTATTTATTTATTTTTTAATTCCCACGCGTACGACAGAGCAAGTATGCAGCCTGTGAGAAGCTTACGACAGAGCAAGATTCGACAGGTCGATGGAGCGTGAAAATAAAGCAGTGGGGCCCACCAGCGAAGCACCCAGGCCTTGTCGCCCAGTGGTGGAGCGACTGGTCCTTGCGGCCCGCCAGGGCGACTGAGGTCTTGTCGCCCAGTCAGGGCGACTGGACCTGCCACTCGGCAGATGACGCCACATAAGCATCCTATCGCTCACTAAACAGGCGATTAACCCTTTGTCGCCCTGTAATCGGGCGACTAGTAGACTACTTTTGAAATTTTCTGAATCCGTGGGTTAGTAATAAAAATTAAATGCGTCTCACTCTCTCGCTCGCGTTCCCCTCCCCTGCTACAGTCCAGAGAAGGCGAACGCGAGGCGAGCCTCCTCCGGCGGCGGTTCCGCTCGATTTCCCCCTCCTCCGGCGGCCTCTCGGGGCTTCGGAGGGCCGGGAAATCGGCGGGGCTGCCGTCCGGCCACCGTCTAGCTACTATAGTATAGGTAGTAGTCTAGTTTTACCCACCCTAGGGTTAGGGTTGACGGTGTCGTCGTCCTCCATGGCGTCGGCGCGCGTCTTTTGCTTCTCCCTCGACGGATCCGGTGGAGTAGTCGTCGTCGGCGGCGGCTTCCTCTCAGGTGAGGTCCCGTGGAGCTCCTTTGCCTTCCTTCCTCTTTTTGGAGGGATGGGCCTTTTGTTCCCCTCGTCGGCGTTGCTGGCGACGGTGGATGGTGGTGCCGGGTGGTTGCTGTCATGCGTTGGCGGCGAAGCCTCGGATCTTTTGCTCTTTGTTGCTGGGTTCTGCTGGTTGGTGGTGGTTCGGGCATCTCCTTTCGATCCGGTGATGGTGCGGTGGCCGGTGTGGCGCCATCTTCGTGTTTATCTAATCGGCGATTCCAATGTTTGGAGCCCGCAATCATGGATGGAGGAGGGATCCTGCTGCTGCCGCCGGTGGAGATCGGCGATGAGGAGCGTTGTCGGGAAGGTCCTGGAAGAAGAGGGACTTGGTTGTAATTTCCTTTTCTTTAGGGACTTTTCTGTAATAGTTTCTCAGGGTGTTTCCCGTAAAAGGGTGGGTTGTACTGTTCCTGATTAATATAATCCCATATCCTTTCGCAAAAAAAAAAAAAAAGTAATAAAAATTAAATAAAAAATGAGATTAAAAATTAAAAAAATTCCTCCACGGTTTGCCAACGGGCTTCGAAATCAGGCCCAACGTCCATCAAAAGTGGAGCAGGGCCGGTAGACAGAGGCAGGCCGGCTGTGGCAAACAGCAAGGGCCAAAACAGAAACGCGTGTGCGAGAGACAGGAAGGTGCGAGGGCAGTAGAAAAGCGACGTCTCGATGTACTGATGCAGTAGAAAAACGACGTGTCTATGCAGAGCGAGGCCACGCTGGCCAAAATGCTGTGGTAAGCCCCTGCCTCCCACACATGGAGATTAGTAGACATTGACGTGTTTCTTTCCCTTTGCTGAGTATTACCAGCTGATATACGTAAAGTTCGTTACACGCAGCCGCATGTCAAGCGCTCCGGGACAACCGTTCTTGTCGTAATCTGTATGTGTCAGAGAGTTGCGTGTTTGGTATCCTACGCGTACTAGTCTAGCCGTGCATGCAACCCTGACGGGGCTTACCGCATACTTGGTTGGTCAGCGTTAACTACGCGATTAACAATCTGAACGAAGTTTATCCTGATCCAGTTTGTTTTATTTTTTTCAATTTCTTGGAGAAGAATTATGAATTTCCTTGCCTCCATTAATGCTTCTCCCAAGTAAACAACAGCAAACTTCCCATGTCACTCAAACTAATCAGAGATGACGCATGTGCAATGAGGTTAGCAACACCATTTCAACAATATACTCCGTCTGCCTTAGTGGTCTGCCAAGTTCAATGAACCTGGTCACAACACATCATATTCATCATTTCCATTTTGATGATAACCACCAGTATAGTACGTAAATACTTTATTTCCGCACCCCCCCCCCCCCCCCCCCAAACGGTTTGTGAACCTTCTCTTTTTTTTGCGAGGAAAGGCTTGTGAACTTCTTTTCGTTTGACACATACCGTAGCCACATATATGAAAGATTCAAATAAATTAGGGGAGCGTCTTCAAGTGCTTGAAATCTAAGGTTATGCATGGAAGCCTCCAGTTGATTTGTGTACAATTTGTCTGTCTCATTTAACGGGTCACAAAATTCTGACCCGTCAACAAAATTCAAATCGGTTACAGGCACGCCAAAAATGCAAATCAGGCCCCAATAAAAAGAGAACGTCATTTTTTGTGACAGAAACACTGAAATTGTGAAGTTTGTATCTGTTACTTTGTGTTAAACAAACAGACTCTGTTATATGCTTTTGTCTGATTTGTTTATGTTGAAATTACTGCAACCAAAGCTCTGTATCTTTGTTGATTTCAAACATAAATGTGATGAAATAAACAAGTAAACTAAGTTCTTGAATCTGTGTGAATTGAAGCAGTTTGATCACAAAGGAAAATGTACTTACACTACATCAGAATCTTCTATGCAAATAGAGAAGATTTGGATGCTAATTGGATATCACATACGAAACAATTTATTCATCGGCACAAGAACACAGATGTGAACATACATTTATAAAGCACATTCATACTTATAGTTTACAGAACATCAAACCTAGCATTATACAAGCTGGAAAAATAATTCATAATACATAAGACAGGTTGTTCATAATAAAGAAACACAGTAGTTCATCCTATAAACAAACTGACAAAATTACTACATAAGCCCGATCAAACTGAAACACAAACTGAACAGACTGGCTAGCTTTACTCAGGAAATATTAACTTCTAGTGTAGACATCAGCAGGGCAATCAAGTTCACTTCTCTCAAATAACTTATAAGTAGCTTCCTCAGGCTTGAGAACATCATTTACCTGGGCGTTCACTGTATCTGATGCTTCATAACAAACAAAACCACCAAATGCACTGAACACCTGACCATCTAGCTTTGTCGCATCGTGTCCTAATGTACCTAATGTAATACAAGAATTTCACCGTCAATTGTCCAAAGTACGACCCTGATGTTTGACGTGACTATCCAAAGTACGACACGTCAACTCATTGTCATAAATTTCACCGTCATCATCAGCCATGGTGTGTATCTAACGCAACACAAAAATAAATTATTTAGTTTAGAGTTTAGACATACCCAAAACTATACAAATACAAAATATCAATTAATCATGCACCCAAAAAATACAACTTCACATTTTCAAAAAATATAATTACTAGTATAAATATATATGTAAGTGTACAGCTTTATGATTAGGCCTATGAAAAGCAAATAAATTTACTGAATTCATATGTGGTCATGTTGACCATGCTAAATGTGGTACATTTAAATGAAACATTCTGATTTATAACTAGCATTCAAGCTTTTTATAAATCTGAATGAATGACCAGAAATTACAAACGTTGAACAATTCAACTCAGATTACTTATCCAGGTGTTGTATCACAATGTATTAATATATGATTCCAAAAATGGTTCTTACAAATCATACACAACATCTCTGATCCTTAGTGTCTCTGCAATAGCACATTTACCCCCAACATTCCATATGCATAAGCCCTCATCTCTAGATACACCAATTGTAAGTGGATACTCAAGTGAAGAAATCAACATTGAGTTTAACATATTAGAGCAACAAAGAGAGCAGACTTATTGACTAAAACCATAGAAAAAGGACACAATTAACGCGGAAGGTAAAACCAATTGATTTTGAGCATAGTGATAATGAGTCAAATAAGTTGTTTTATAACAGTTGCCTAACCTGCCAGTTGCACAACCAATTAAGGCCTAGCAACATCAGAGTTTATTGCAGCTCCATAAATCAATTACATGCATTCCAGTGCAAATCAGGGTGATTTAGAATTTCAATACTAATGCCTGCAATAACTAGCGATGACACACCTCATTTGAACTCCTGCATGTCACAGCAAACGATAGATAAACAACTAGTAGGGGAAAAAGAATTAATTAAGCTAGTAATTGGATGCAATAGGCAAGTAAAAGTTAGGCAAGCATAAACCTGAAAGTGATAGCATGCAAATTCCCTGGATTTTCCATCACAAACAACAAATCAAGTTTCCATCACAAACAACAAATCAAGTTTCCATCACAAACAACAAATCAAGGCCACAGGAGGCAGGGGATTGTGGTAATATCCAACACAAATGAAAGAACACTATCAACAGTGGAACAGGTCTCACGGGCATCCTCATCATTGCTCTTGTCATCAATATCAATAAATGCAAAAGCCGGGTGGTATCCTAGCAACCCAAACACTGCTTCTACAAAATAGAAAAAGGTAAACCATATCAGATCATAAGCATGAAGCAGCATTCACAGACCCAAGGTAAAAACATGCACTCAAAGATGATTTGTTTATGACACCAGAAAGTTATAATCCTCAACGCACAATAGTAGAAAACAAAAGGACGATACCAAGGCAATACAAATGAAGATGTGCAAGACAATCTGCAACCAGTTTGCTACTCAAATGCAAGTTTCTAAGACGCAGGACTACTACACATATGTATCTAAAAAATTGGTAAGGGCACACATCCACATGGCAGGAAAAAATATCAAATGTAATCTGAGACTGGAAACGAAAGCACTGACCTTTGATGAACCCCAAAAAGGAAGAGCTAGTCCTCGAGCTCCTGAGCCGTCACCTTGGGTCCAGGTTCGCCACGTATCTCAATCTACAGAAACAAAGAAAGGGTAAGGAGAGAACAAATGGGATAACAAACTGCACACTCACAAATAAATACAACTAAACTTTTTTCTATAATCAATATAAATACAATTTTTTATATGTACTAAAAATCACAAGATTGCATAACACATATTCTAAAAATTGCATAAATCAAGTTATGCAATTACTTGGTTGGACAAATGTGGTTTTCAATGTTGAACATGATTATAAATTCAAAAAATGGGTACTCCCAGAAGGGACAAAGTTACAGAAGCATATTCTTGTCACAAGCATGACTTGAGAAATGTGTGCCTCTATATTTCAGCATAGTAAACTGAATTTTTTTGACTTACAAATCATATACACACTAATTGCAGTATTTACCAGTTGCATTTTACATTACTAGGGGAGTGCCCTTGCGTTGCACGGGCATAAACAACCACAATTTTGTTTAGAGTATTAGCATAGAGCATTCATGTGGTGTAGTCAATCAAAGTATTTTAATACAGAATAACAATGCTCTGATGTTGAAAGGTTTAATACGTTTGAAACATTTAATCATAACGCCCGTGCATTGCTACGGGCATAGCTTACAATATACATTATACAAAAAAATATAAATAGACTCGTCTGAAATGCCTGTGTCTAAGCAATGGTTCCCATATAAATATATATAGATACAGTGATATGATGTCTCCTACTTAGAAATGTTTTCAATAAATATTATGCCTGAAATAGGCATGAGGATCAATTGGTCTGCTATACAGTAAAATCATAAACATTTTCATATAGCAATGAACAACAGCATCACATTTTCCTGCACAAACATCATTACAAATTACCCAAAAAAAAAAAGATCTCCAGACAAACTATAAACTCTATGCGATGGTCATCACCAGTGAAGGCAACCGGGTCCTCCCTCCCCCTCCGTCGTGCTTAAATCCAGCCATGCACTGGCATCACTCGACACATACACTTCCTCAGAATCCACCTGTTGCTGAGCTCTCGGATTGCCGTAGAGTTGTCTGTCAGATTGTTTGGTTCAGAATTCTCTTTGGTCTTCCCGCTCTCAGCCCGATCAAGCTGATACTTCGGCTAGCTCGTATCTTGCTTCCCAAGTGGCACGAGACTTGAGAGGTCTAAGTGAGGGGCGCTATGAGAACATCAGCTTTGAAAAAAACATTTTCTTATATGTCAGAGCATGTGATTATCACACTATATGAATTGAAAAGATAATCATGAACTGAGTGTTAACAAAGTACCCATTCCACATGCACACACTGGATTAAGTCTGGACTATGCGGAAAATAATTTGAAAGCTTGTATAGCTTTGAGTTGAGACAAAATTGCAAATTACCTGGACAATCTGAAGAACGAACTGTTAGGTGCTGGACATCAGCTAGCAAACTGAGGCACTTCTTTACATTGCACACTAGGTGCTATTTATAGTACATAGGGAGCTGGCTGGCTGCTACCACTACAAGCTTCCAGAACATGCCAGCAACTACAATAAGGCGGTGCTACAGTAACGGTGCTACAGTAGAACTTCCACAAGTTTCGGGAACATAATATACTAGACTCGGGAAACACTCTACCAGCTTCTTCTACAATATGCCTGTTAGCACACAGCCACTACTGCTGTTTGCTAATCACTAACTAAGCACACATTCTGTGCTTCACGAACTGATCAGTTTGCCTCACTCGCAAAACTGATCAATATTGGGGCACTACACTCCTCCCCCTTCTCCCTTGCTTCACTAATCACTTCCTACATGCAAGGCACAACCCTATTTGCATGCACATCACCACTAACATGCACACACGCCACTGACACGACTCAAACAAACAGCCAACAAGGATTACACTAACACGAACTGATGTTGGAGAGCATCTGGTACTACAAATTCAACCGCCAGTGTTTGAAAAATAAAAATCAACAATATACTGATGATGCTTATTTTGAAAAATAAAAATCAACAATATACTGATGATGCTTATAAGAGAGTAAGTCACCATACACACACACACACACCCCTCAAGATTTATGTGCCCAAGAATATATAGGCATTAATGGAACTAAAAAACGGTCTCAAAATATTGACCCAGTACTGGTATGGCATAGCATGCGCCCCCTATGCATTGCGATCACACACAAGACCAGAAAAATAAATAGACCTGTGTGAATTTTCATGTGTCAACATTGCAGAGAGAAATCCTTTCATCTTCCTACAACATCAGTCTATCTCCAGTCACCTAATCAATCCATTTTGACATTTCACTTATTATGAAAATTGTAGACAGGCGCAACGACAAATGTTTACCTTTGTGCCGGAATACTTAGACAGAATAGCATGACATATACCTTGAAGGCCCAATGTTACCATGCAACTTATTATTTGTGTGAGCGCACTGGTGAATACATTATACGGCACTGCGAAAAGCGAAAAGAGACAGTATATTAGGAATATCAATTAAGTCAACAAAATACATTGTGAAAAATGCAGCAAAAAGAATTATCATCAAGTATTAATGTGCGCTTGTCTACAAAAGGACTTAGGCGGTGTGTTTTTCCAGTTTTCAATATAATAAAACGTCAGCATGCAACAATAGAAAAACAATTTCAGATGTTTTTCAGAAAAATGAAAGTTTTCCTGATACACAATAGGATACAATATTGTAATCTACTCACGGATGTTTAAGATCTAATCATCCACTCTAACATCTTATCATTACCAATATTGGGCCATTGTTCACATGGATAGCACTGTGTACAAATATATCCTGAAAAAGGCTCACATACTCCTTTGAACGGGACTGTGGGCTTCTCTGACAACCAAAGACCTAAAATAGTCAGTGCCGTACATTGTTTCCTACCAATGTAGATTTGTAGTTGAAAGGGGACATTTACTGAACAACATACATGAGGCATGTTTTGCCGTGTATGGGGACTACATGAGCAGGAAAATCGGCATATGTTTAAAAATGAGGCATGTTTCGCCATGGACAGTATTTCTGTTAGGGGACTGCTTGAGCAGAAACTACAATAACTATGTTTAATATTATTGCGAGAATTTCTTAAATGATAAGGAAAATCAGTATTATCTCAAGGTAATTTGCTGCATATGGGAAAGGACATATATGTATGTGAGGGATCACAGGGAAAGTGAGAAGTAAGATATTGCAGAACTAAAATGATTATACATTAAAAGAGATGCAAGCCTGTTTAACCTTTCAAAGAATAAACAAGCTCACCTAATTAAATTGTCAAATAATAGCAATTTCATGGCAGCTCATCCAAGTGAATGCTCAATAGTGGTAAATTATCATCTGGAAGGAAAGGAAACACTGAGTACCATTTAGAATAAAAATCGTGGGGAAAAACATATAATTGGAAATCCATAGTTGCATAGTCAGTTGTTAGACTCAGTAAACATTGAATTGGTTTATTCATACCTATAGGTGCTCCAGATGCTCATCAATCATCATTGGGCTTTCACTGAAGTCAAGGTCAATAAGAAAATATGTCATTTAGAACACAAATTTCAGTTTACTGCAAGATAATTGACCAGCTAAAACTCCTTTATCTCGACGCACCAGACGACATTCTATTTCTTTTTTTTCATAAAGCCTGGCCACATCCTGTTGAAATGGTCATCCCGCAAGTGCTTTTAACTGGCAACCAACCCTCCTTGGACATACTTTTGCCAGTACATAAGTAGGACATTGTTCACTGCCTCTGCATAACAAGAAGAAATATCATGGACTGATATCGTAATTACCTATATTATTTGGACTGACATCATAATATATATGCATATGATCCTGCAACAAATTGTTGCTAGGAAACCATTTTAACATTAGGACTCTAGTGAGATCCTGCTGTTATGGATCAACGAAATCAGAAATTCCTTGCATCTATCTCACCTCAATGAGCCATTCTTGTTTTATTTTACACATACGATTGGTGAAAGCACTATTGGAAAACCTGGGAGATCCCTGTGGATGTGGAGCACATTTGAACAGACCAATCATATCAATGACTATGAGTTCGAGAATTTGAGTGGAAAGAAGTAACTGGGTTCTCCAAGGTAATGATCTACGGTTACAAGCTTTCAGAAAGAATTCAGCAATGGCTAGAAACAAAGTATCACTTGCCTAATTAATTCTCAAATGCATCCGAACTCACCCATGTTCTTGCACTTGCCCATGCCGGCGAGGACCCGGGCGGAGAGGAGTTGGTATGCCCAGCCAACAAGCCGCATGTCATTGGCATCGACATTCCAGTCCCATCCCGGCGGCACGGGACCGCGACCTGCATCGCCGCAGCACCCGACGGGGGCTTCACCAACTAAGGACGCCGCGGACGGCAGCGCGGGCGGCGCGGATCCAGCGGAGGATCTTGTCCTCGAGGCGCTGCATGTCGCCAATGATGAGGTGCTCTACGCCGAGGCAGCGGAGGGAGGCGTCGACGGCCGGCTTGCGGACGAAGGGCTACACCTGCGGGCACTCAGTTTCGGATGCGGGAGGTGATCTCGCAGATGCTCCGCCGCCTGCAGCTCCGCGGCCGAAGTGTCCATGGATGGGTTGGCTCCTCGCATCCTCTTCCTCCTGGATCCGAACCTGACCTCGCCGTACGTGTGGGTGCTCGCGTGGAAGGCGACGGGGCGGAGGCGGCATGTGAGGAGGCTTGGCGGTGGCATCGAAGGGTTGCTCCTCGGTGCGGGATGGGGTTGGGTGTGGGGCGGTCCCACCTGTCGGCGCGGGGTCATGGCGACGGATTAAGGGAGGAAAACACGATTAGAGCGTAGACGACCTCAAGCGGATTAATAGATTGGTATAGAAAGGATTAAGCAATTCGGGTTGTAGTATTGAGAGTTTGAGACAAGTAAATGGCCATTTTTTAAATCAAGGGAAATAATCAAGCATACAATCAGAATATAATATCAAAGTAGGAAGTAGTATTGTTCTTCAGCAACAAATTTTCGTACTCTAACAGCAAAAAATGTGAATGTACTATACATTGCAAGGCCTAGCGCCAAGCTGATAGTTTTTTTTTTTTTTTTTGCGAAAGGATATGGGATTATATTAATCAGGAACAGTACAACCCACCCTTTTACGGGAAACACCCTGAGAAACTATTACAGAAAAGTCCCTAAAGAAAAGGAAATTACAACCAAGTCCCTCTTCTTCCAGGACCTTCCCGACAACGCTCCTCATCGCCGATCTCCACCGGCGGCAGCAGCAGGATCCCTCCTCCATCCATGATTGCGGGCTCCAAACATTGGAATCGCCGATTAGATAAACACGAAGATGGCGCCACACCGGCCACCGCACCATCACCGGATCGAAAGGAGATGCCCGAACCACCACCAACCAGCAGAACCCAGCAACAAAGAGCAAAAGATCCGAGGCTTCGCCGCCAACGCATGACAGCAACCACCCGGCACCACCATCCACCGTCGCCAGCAACGCCGACGAGGGGAACAAAAGGCCCATCCCTCCAAAAAGAGGAAGGAAGGCAAAGAAGCTCCACGGGACCTCACCTGAGAGGAAGCCGCCGCCGACGACGACTACTCCACCGGATCCGTCGAGGGAGAAGCAAAAGACGCGCGCCGACGCCATGGAGGACGACGACACCGTCAACCCTAACCCTAGGGTGGGTAAAACTAGACTACTACCTATACTATAGTAGCTAGACGGTGGCCGGACGGCAGCCCCGCCGATTTCCCGGCCCTCCGAAGCCCCGAGGGGCCGCCGGAGGAGGGGGGAATCGAGCGGAACCGCCGCCGGAGGAGGCTCGCCTCGCGTTCGCCTTCTCTGGACTGTAGCAGGGGAGGGGGACACGAGCGAGAGAGAGTGATACCCCAAATAGCGCCAAGCTGATAGTTGTTCCTTGATTTTAAGTTTGGCACATTGCTCGTACTAATTATCAGATTATTTTATAAACACAACAGATAGAAGTAGGTCTTCAGTCTCAATAAAGTAAATTTGGGATTAAGATGGAAGCTGAGACATGCCTTCAAGTACGGAAACTGAATTTTTTGTTTTTTGAAACGGAAGCTTTCATTAACAACCAGCTCCAGCCTCCAGGCTCAGTATTACAGTTTTAAGTGGGAACTAGGCACTAAATCGGACACAAATCATTGCAGGACATTATGACTATTGGAACTTGAGTTATGGAAACATTTGTTTTAAAAATGGAAATACATAACAAGTATTGAAACAGATATCTGAATAATTTTGTAAAAACGGTACTTCTCTTGCCATAACATTTTCAATTAGCTTAAAAGTTTGACAAATAGTAGGCTAAGTTAATATGCCAAGAGTTTAGCAAGTACTTGGCATGCTGGAGAGAGATGGAACTTGAGTGTAGTCAATCCAAAAGTTTAGCAAACTGTAGCAGGCTAAGCTGGTTTGAAGAGATAAATTATAGCTCCAGAATTGCATAAAAAATATACAGTAATTCCGGTTATTTGAACTATGAATTTGTATTATATGTACAGTGCAACTATAAATTAGTTGCAAATTATTACACAGGTACCCAAGATAAGTTCAGAGACATGTACTGAGCAATTCAGAAACCATTGTCATAGTGAACCATATAATGAGATGAATGTAAGATAGGAAGCTCGAAATTATAGACATGTAAAATTTAATTTTGGAAAAGTGCAAATTATATTATCACAAGGAGCAAAAGCTATATTGCTCCTATCAAACAAAACATATCTTGTATGCATGTGAATTCATAGCTCCTGTTGAACAAATTACTTCTACAATAAATTGCATGCTGACATTTCAGTGAGTGTGCAGAAACACTACAACAAACTGATTTCTCACAACACTAATTAAATAAAAAAAATCGCATGGAGGAAGAGGGTCGTGTAGCTGTGGACAACACATGGCACTAACCTTCGGCAAAAATGCTCGAACATTTGCATATGCAGCCATCAGCCAATACAATAGTGCACAAGTAGTAACCTTTGTGAAAAACCGAGAACAGGAGAAAGAAGGAGATAGCCATGAATTAGCGGAGATGGCAACTTCAAACTAGAAAGTAATATAATGCATATGCAACCTAGATCAGTTGTATCATTCCATTCATCTAACAAAGTAAATTATGCCGCATTTCAGAGGGAAGCTGAATGAATCTCAAGAAATATAGTGTAAGACAAATAAAAACCATTATGTTAACAAATGCAGTAGTAATTTCGGCAATGCACTACTTGGGTGCATGAAAAACATATATAAGTATAGGCATGAACTATTTCAATGCAAGACATATAAAAGTACATATATGAATCACTCATAGACCACCTCTAGGGAGTAAAAAAGAAGACAACAAGAAATGGTTATACACTTGAACATTGTATAAGAAGTTAGATGCCCAGCTCACATAAGAAACATTACTACCATTTACAAAACACTTATATGCACAGCAGTGAGCTGCACATTTTGAGTCCCACTGCATGTGAATCCAAATTCTAATTCCTTCATGCCTGACTGAAGCAAATGTCAGAAATTCACCTTTACTAGACCTCCACAAGTTAACCAGAGTAACATTATTATCCGTTTCCATTAACACCTTTTGACACCTATTTCAGGCCAACTAGAGGCCACACCTAATTGCAATTGCTCTATTACTACTCCCAGGGAAATGGGGAACAGAAGAAAGCTATAACCACTCCTATTCAGCTAAACCCTAGACAGTTGTTTGAAAAAATGAAAACAGGATTAAGAAGAAAAAATAATACACATACAGATTATTACATTTTGCAGCATGGAAATATATGTGTAAACTGAGAAAAAAATGTAACTCCCAATACGAATTCTTACTTCATTAGGAAGATAGCCAAATCTTAAAGAAAGAGATTGTTTGAATGACTCATATTGATCTTCTGCAGATGAAGGTGCATAGCAAGTTTCTTCAATTGATTTAACCTGAAAATATGTAGTAACAATCAAAATAAATTGTATTGAAAAATATTTGAATACAATTCAGACACATACAAAACAGAAGCATGCTACACAGTTTATCATTTCTCAAAAAAAATGTAACATCATTATAATGTATCCATATGACAAACAAAAAATTAACTTACTGGTCGTTTGCCATAAACATTCGCAGAAATCTTATCATACGAACTGTAAATCTTGATCATTTGTCCTTTCTAAACATTAATTCTTGGGATGTTCCTGGGAATTGCAGCAACATGAGACCCAAAGCACAGAAAATCCAAGTAATACACCTGAAAAAAATATATAGATTGAAAAGGTCTGAGTTGATATGATATTAACAACAAAAATATCGAACATAGCAAACAACAAAATCAGTATACAAAAAACTTACTGCAAGAAAATAAATACAACCGCCCAACGTATGCCTTTTCTTTAATTTGTATTTGGATATAGCAGTGTTTTCAGAGCGTCTGACTAAGCGTGATTAAGCGTCGATTAGTCGACAAATCGCTCTGGCAGCTTCGATCAGGACCACCGAGGCGATCTGCCCGCTCAGAAACCTGAGCGTCCGCTCAGGGGACGAGTAAACGCGATTAGTCGTGCGTTTTGAACGTGGACGACCAGTTTGGGGGTCGATGGGCCTGCCCAATTTCGGCCCATTAGGTTAGCTGAGCCTGGGTGCTGCGGCTGCTGCCTCATCTTTGTTCGCCCTCCTCTTTCCTCTTTCCTGGCCGCCACCCTCTTATCCCGCCGCCCGCAACGATGCAGCGCGCCGCTTCTGATCTCGCCGCCGGCTCTGCTGCATCTCGCCGCCGGCAGATGGTACCGCTGCAGCTCGCCGTTGGCACCGCTCAAATCCTCCGCCTACACCGACATCGACACCTCTGCTCCTCGTCGCCGACACCTCTGCAGCACGCCGTTAGCACCGCTGCAGCCAGCCACCGGCTTCTCTAGTTCTCTCCAGTGCAGCTCGCTTCCCCCTCCTCCTCCACCTACTTATTTGCAAATTGTGGTCTTCGACCTTGATTTTGTGATGCGATGTTCTTGCTGTGCTGAACTCCTCCATCCACTAGATGCTCAGAGTCCCGGACGACTAGGTTTCTAGTCGACCGCCTAGAAACCGCCTAATCGACCCTGGGCGTCCGTTCAGAACGCCTAGGCGGCTGAACGGTGGTCTAGCGATCGTTCAGGTCGGAGCGCTTTGAAAACACTGGGATATAGAGTCTAGCAATTTATCACACACAAGCTTCGACCAGTCCCCCTCAGTCACTGTAGTAAGATCAATCGAAGGACTGAAGCACTTGGGGCTTGCAACGGTGCTCAAATTAGGTGCCAGAAATTTAGAAAGAGCAACCACCATAAAGTACCCGAACAACTCTTCATCTGACATTGGTTGCTTAGAAATAATCTTGGCACCTAAGGATTTAACTTTCGGGAGAGTTGGAGAATTGATTAACCTTAGAAACTCTGCCTTCCCAGACTCATCAGTCTCTATAACACGGCCACCTAGAGGCAAACCAGTAACCTTGTGAACAGCCAGCGGATTGAGTGGAATGGACTTTCCAGATAGAACAATATCACCACAATTAACATCCACTTGATCAGCAATCCATTGCACAAACATCCTTGGAACAGGGGATCCATCAAACTCGAGAAGCGACGAGAATCCATACTGACCAATGACATTTTTCCTCTGGTCATCAAGCGAGTCGACAACTTCTTTCAAATACCTCAAATTACACCTGCTGGTGACCTTACTTGCAACTGCAGTTCTATTGCGATTTGAAGGACCAACTGAGGCATTGTGTGCACCCCTATTATGTAGATGCTCATCAATAGTATTTGTCATCTAAAAAAAAAGGTTCAGCAGCAGAACAAATTTAAATAAAGTACATAAAGACAGAATGAATAGACAAAATTCAACTAACAAAAAAAAAGTATAAGCTATATATAAATTAAACATGTCCATTGTAGATGACTGCACGTGTAATAAATTCATCCGTCACAATTGTACTGTAGAAAATTATATTATATAATTACACATAGTATAGAATACATATTATGTGTTCATGCACATGCAGTACGATACAAATACTACATAGATGCAATAAAGATCATGAGATCACTAAAAAATACTTACTGAATAAGGTTGCATCATCAATCACTTCTTCATGATGAGAGGCACCCTGCATACAACAAAGTCAAAAAAAAAACATTTGACATGATGAAATAATAAAGCACAATAGTTATTTTTGAAAAAATATTAAATCTTACATTGCCATTGCCTTGCATCTCATCATCATCGGAATTAACCTGATATTCACTATCCTCTTCACCAATAACAGATTCACTTGAGGAAAGATTATCTTCCTCGTCAGACATGGCTGTATGCAATAGAAGAAAAGCAAACTAGTCAAGAAATAATATAGACAAACATGGCATCACAGTATGTACTTCACCTTACTTAACACAAACAACAAATTAAACAAACACTTTCCCGATCTATAGAAAATACATACTGCTAGAAAACTGAACCAATGAATACACCAATAAGAAACACATCGATTGCGTGTTAACAATACACATTGCAAATAGGTCACATAAGCAAAAAATGTAGTGCTTGCGACTCGAACACACAGCACAACATATACAGAGTTGGATAAAACCAATCTAACAGACTACATGACACACCCTAGTAAACAAAAAAGAAAACTGCAGCTAGGTAGCTAGCTATCATCAAGCCCACAACAATGTCACCAACCAATACATAAATAAATTTGAGGCATCAGCTAATGCCAAAATAGTAAATGGATATAAGTTGCTAATCATTTCAATGGGAATTATGATTAAACATTTCTGCAATTATCATATTATGCACATGCAATTTAAAAATCAGCCTTCTAATATCTAGATTGTTCATAGATTATTTATAATAATCTAATGCATCAATATGAGATACATCTGGCATGTATGGACCTGATTACTCATCTGCATTTTGATATCTCCAATGGCAACATAAAACTGATATAACTACTAATGTTCATAATTAAATGGTTTGACTGAATCAACGTATATGGACCTGATTACAAAAAAACATTTCATCCACAGCATCAAAATGTATCAGAAACGTAACTACAACCATCAGAAATCGAACAAATGTTCAGCTTAGCACCTAACCCTAAGATTAGCTACCTCTTACAACGAATACACAGCAAGCAACATTCAGCATATCGAAAAAATCATTCCACTCCGCATATAACCCTAACCCTAGCTACCAGATATAACAAAGCAAAAGGGACGAACTGAAGATAAAATGAACGAACTGATGAATCCCAGCAAAAGGAACTTATCTGCGAATGGACAAATCGACAATAGAGCCTCGGCGAAACCTCAGCACCACCCGAATCGCACCGCGAAAACCTCGGCGACGACGAATCGACGCCGCCAAACGACGGCGTCAACAAATCGCCACCGCGGTTACCCGGCGGGATGGAGGAACAGCACGGCGGAGACCAATCGCGGCCGGATCGCCGCCGGAGACGAATCTCTCTCGCTTTCTGCCCGTGTCTTTTTTTTTTTGGGATAAAACGTACTGTATTACTGGATAAGGAAAACGTACAGATACACGTACAAATACAGATACGTACGCAAAAGATACGGGGACAGCTGTCCGAACCAAACTACAGAGGAACCCCCTAAAAAAGCAGAAATTACAACCAGGTCCTCAGTCCCCTTCCTACCAAAACCCGCCACCGTCGCTCGCCGTGACGCCGCCGGACGCCGCCGTCGACGAAGCCACTGGCCTTCCCCCAGATCTGGAGAGACCCTTCGCTTGAAAGCTTCAACGAGCCGAAGTAGACATTCGTCCCACCGGACGGGATAAGGAACTCGCCGGTCGCACATCGGCCGGGGCAGCGCCCCGATCCCTCTAAATCCCGGATCTGAGCTCGCCGATGACGTCGGAAGCCGTTGCGGGAAGACCGAGCTCGATCCGCTCTCCCTCCAACCACAAGACCCCCAGCCGCCACCGAATCCTTGAGCAAAAGCACCGCCGGCATCGACACCTCACCGAGGCGAGACGACGCTGAGCAGCCGCGCGGACTCCTGTACAAGGGCCAGCCGACCCCACCTCCACGCGCTCGTCGACGGAGCCGGAGTGCCGCACCGCTGAGGCGAGGAAGAACGCGAGAGGACCTTATTCCACTTTGACGCCGCCGCCGCCATCGCCTCGACGACGCCGCCGGGAAACAAACCCTAACCCTAACAAGGAAGGGACCTAACCTACCAGCCGGCCGGAACCCACGAACCGAACGAAATGAAGTCGAGGGGACGGGGGAATTTTGGATAACCAAAATTTGGGGCTCAAAAGGGTTCGAGTTTGATCCGATTACAAATGCGGGCCGTTAACAAAAAACCGGGTGCGTTGCTGCCGATTTTTTTATTTTTAATAAATAATAATTCCAAAATCTTAACAATAGTAATTAAATGTGGATATTTTAAAAATAGTAAGGACCCTATTGTTAACAGCGTCCCATCTCGGACGCTGTCCTTATTAGCGTCCAACTCTGGACGCTTCTCAATGGCGTCCCGTGCGTGGTTCCCTCATCACATGGTGAACTTTGAAGATTTTTTTTCGGAAAAAAAAATCTTTGAAGATTTTTAGTTTAATCTACACATTAGTTTTTCTTAGTGATTCCAATCAAAACTGATTCTCTGTTCTTCGATTCCACAATCTCCTGCAGCAGGGACTCAACGGGGAGAGTCTCCCTGATCGTTTCCTCCGACGGAACTAGGGATGGCAACAGGTCGGGTTCGGATCGGGTGAAGCCAAAACCCGCCCGCGACGAGAAATGCTTCGGGTGCAAGAATAGCACACTCACCCGCGCCCGCGGGTGAAATTTCGCACCCGCGCCCGCACCCGTCGGGTTCGGACGGGTGTCGGGTGCCCGTCGGGTGTCAGCAAAACATGTTCAGTACTGCACATGTTACATGTCAAAAGAAACTGCAAAATGATTTCTGTACAAAAAAATTAACACATGATCTCAATTGAGCATAAAATGTCCAAACTCCATGCTAGCCTATAATTCTAACTGCTATACTGTATTCAGATTGCACAAATGGCACAAACGGTCAACCCATAAAATTAGTTACGGTACACATCTTAAAACTTCACTGTACAACACACGTCGAAAAAAATCAGGACAAGGAGGAATGACAAAGACAAAGCAAGCCCCGGGAAAATCTAGAATAAAGCCTTGGACTTTGGATTGCATGGCAGTACGCTCTATGATGGTGTTGAGCTGGAGCCTCGCGTCTTCCGAGTAGAGCAGGGGCACTAGCAGTGGCACGGCCCCGGCCTTGCCGACGAAAGCCTGACTTGGAGAGCGGCAGGTGAGGTTGGAAGGCGGAGGAGACCGCGGATGCGGCGAGATTTGGGAGGCAGAGGCGGGGAGACGGAGAGGGTTGGGGTGGCGGCGGCTGGTGAGTGAGATGGGGAAAGGAGTGCAGGACAGCTAGGGTTGGCTTAGCGGGGCGTGGGAGTTGGTTGGTGGGCTGGGCTGTGGAGTGTGGACAGTGGATTGTATATGTGCCTGGTGGGCTGGGCTTAGTTTGATTTCTCGGGCCCCATCGGGCCACCCGCGGGTGGGACAAGCGACCCGCCCCCGCGCCCGAGTCACTACGGGTCGGGCGCGGGCATCACCTGTGGGCGAAAAACATCACCCGCATCCGCACCCGACGGGTGCGGGACCCGCGGGTGACCCGCACCCGCGGGTGAAATTGCCATCCCTAGACGGAACAACGCAGTGGGAGGGCGGGGCTGTGGGCCTGTGGCTGCCTCCCAACGGCAAGCGGCAACTGCGGCGCTCGATGAGCCCGCAAACATGGAAAAGCAGAGAGGAAGCGGCATCTCCAACAGCGCAGAGCTCGGCAGCCGCGTTTCCATGTGCGTGCACGCCGCTGCTAGCGAGATAGGAGATCAGAGAACTGAGAGGAGGTTCAGGTCCTTTTGCTTCAAAAATTCATCCTTTGTTGCCTCTTTCAAAAATCTAAAAGGTGATCTTAACGAGATCCAAAAATCCCTCCTAGCGCACGTCGACTTGGACCAGTCTGCGTTTTGGGACATCCATGCCTACAGCGTCCTGAACCGGACGTTACTTAACTCAGCGTCCGCAGTTGCACGCTGTTGACAAGAGCGTCCATACTGTTTTTCAAATTTTTGTTTAGAATTATCATTATTAAAATTTCAGATTTATTAATAATAATAAATAAAAAAATTGGGCGTTGATGGGTTCATCTAGCCCAGGAATATTGAGGAAGATCGGACGTATGACGTGTCGCTTGAAACGAAACGAAGTTTCAAGCACTTGTATAACAAAGTAAAATCGCGAGTTTAATGGGTTCATACTAAATGTTGACAACCAAAATTGGCATTGTAGCTTATTCTGGCTTAATTAGATGCTTAAGTGTTGATTAGGTGAGCTAGATAATGTTTGGCCGGATGTTAATATTTTCCCCTGTTATTAGTACGTTTACCATGTTTTGCAAAGCAAGCGTGCGGCAGGTCCAAGTGTTCAGAGTTACTGGAAAGCACAGACAAAATTCGGTTTTGTTTGCCCCTTCCAGATAATCAAGTCGCGGAGTCTGATGGTTCTCGGTTTTGTCTGCCGTGTACAGCAAATTGGGATTTCGGCCAACATCACAAGTTTGTTTTAATTTGATCAGGTTGGCCCTACCAGGACTCTAGTATACGTGCAAATAAAGGATTACCATACAAGCATGCATGGCTTATATAGCGTGGAATCAGCGCAAGGAGATCAAATCGATCTGGCCGGATAAAGAATATTTTATTCAGTTTAGGAAATAACAGATTTGAATCAGGATAGATTACCATTGTATTGTATACGTGATTACTTTTGCTATTCCGATTCAACAGGACCAAAGACCAGGCACCCTATATATATATTAGAGGGTCAAGGCCGATTGAAAAAACATCAATTGAACAAATCAATCTATCTTTACTTTTTATCATGTTTTTCCTTTTGCATTACTTTTCCAACCTCTTCTTGCTGTTCATCTACTGATCTCCACGACCAGAGTTGGCGTCCTAGGCTTGCTGGTCAACCTAGGGCACGCCGGCGACGTCCACGCCCTGACGGGGTCCCTCCCGGGCGAGGGCTTCGACGGTCTTTGCTAGTTTGCTCGTAAACTAGTCGTTCTTCGCCACGTAAGTGTGTTGGTTATCTCTTTGCTGGTTTGCTCGTAAACCTAGCCGTCCATCACGACGTAATTGTGATATCCCCTTGAACCGATTCCGGCGAAACGCCTAAAATTGTTCTAATCTATTTGGGTGATTCACCTCGTTCGGTCCGTTCGCGACCCGCACGCTCTAGTGCTTTCGGTGTGCTGACCGGAATTTGCAAATACCTAATATATAATGCAATAGCCGATTTATCAATCTCATTAGTCTACTTATGGGGAATTGGTAACGATAAGAGCACATGCCTTTTTTTTTTGTGCACCTATCTATGATATGGATTGTGCAATTTGTTCTGTACACAAATTGCTTCAAGATCGAGAAGGATAATCAATAAAAGGAAGGAAAGAAAAAAGCAACCCTTGCATCACCATAGACCTTCATGATATGGACCCATTGTTGCAGGTTTAGAAAATTGATGCCTCACGGTCAGCACAAGTATTGCAAATATCTGAAAGTTAGAGCTTATTGTTTAATTGATGTTTTGTTCAGTCTCTACCATGTTCAGTTTTGATTAATATGTACTGAAGCGACGCAGCCAAGTAGCTTTCTTCTACATCGACATTAGAAGATGATGTACGATACAACATGCTCCATGAGATAGCAGCTTCGAGTTTATGGATGATTGGGTCTATTCATGAAGAGGTTTTAGAATATATCTTGGGGCAACTGGTAGTGAATTTGCTATAGCTGAAGATGCAGGGAAATTTACTCAAGATACTGTCAGTTAGTAGCCAGTACTATTACTAGATCCAGTTTGTGGGTTATGTAGTTGAGACATTTTCTGTATTAATGAATCCATGTAAAAGTCACTTTTTACATCTTTGTATATATGTTGTATCCTCAGAATGTAAAAGTCACTTTTCACATCTCTGTATGTATGTTTGTGGCCTCAGAAGCCGGAAAAGTAATCCTTATTGTTTTCAGCTCATGTGGCGCCATACAGGACTTCCCCATCCAAGTATACAAAGAACAATCATTTTCCAGCAAGCTGTGCACCTTTGACAACAACAACAAAAAAAAAAAGAATTATTCTGGTGTAACCAAGTATGTACCTAATGATATGAACTGCATAATTTATTTATCCATGAACATATCATTGATAGCTTGCGAGGGACAAAATGGTGTAGCCTGTATCTGTATGCGGTACTGCTCAACGAGTTTACAAACACCAGTTTAATTCCATATGTAAGTGATCGACTGATAAAACAGAAAGAAGATGCAAAATATGAAGAGATTAGTACCCTACTGAGAATGTTAAAAAAAAACTGCTAAAAGACAGCACTGAGAATGTTAAAAAAAAACTGCTAAAAGACAGCTTAAGTCTCAGCAGAAGAAAATCAATATCTCCAACTTTGATCCGTTCAGAGAGAATGGTGATCGCACGAACCACAGAGAGAATGTGCTTTGTTAGTTGGGATTGAGGGATTGTGGGCCGGCCAAGGCCTCGACGCTGTCCATAATGACGTCCAGCGCTGGACGCTGTCGCGGTTAGAATCCAAACCTGGACGCTATCTCACATAGCGTCCTTCCTAGTTTTAGAAATAGCTTTAAGTATTTACCATTATTAAAATTTTGTAGTTTTTCTTTACTAAGTAAAAAAAATTGAGGGCCTGTCTATATATTGCCTAGGTATTCTAGGAGATAATAATGCCTGAATTTTCAACCATCAGATCTTGCTTTTGTAGATGAGATTTAGTCTCACATGGTAGAGGAAAAAAATTCAGGCATTTTAAAGGATCTTAGCGCCTGAATTTTATTTACACCATTTATACTCAAGAACTACATCGAAATAATCACTGTAAATCTGGTATACAATGGGTGTAACTTTAATATATATTAGGTGTAACTCAAGGCGAGAAAAATTCATGTATTTTAGGCCTTAAAAATACTTAAATTTTATTTTCTTACCCATTCATATAGAAGAATATATAAAAAAGAAAATAAATACGCTAGAAAGTGGGCAAAATTTGGGGCCTCGGCTCGACGGCGCCCTTCTCCGGCTTAGACGGCGCCCTTCTCCAACATCGGCACGACGCCCTTCTCCTCCGACCTCGGTGGTCCCTATCCTCTCTGTTTCCCTTCTCATCGAAGGGGAAGGCGGCGGCGCGAGCAGATCGGCTCCGGCAATCAGGGCGAGGTGGCGGCGCAAATACGTCGGCTCGGGGCGAGCTAACGCCGTCGCGTGCCTCCTGACGCTCACCAAGTATGAGTCCTATCGATCTGCTCCGCCCCAAGATGGATCCGTTGGTTCGTGGATCTTGTTCCGCCGTTCAGTTCTTGATTTGTCCACTAATCGGCCTGGAATTGCATCCTTGATTTGTATGCAAGTAATCGATTTTTGGTGATTATTCCATGATTTGTACACATGCTTAGTAATTTGCCTGCTTACCTATGCAAACCGTCTGAAAATTAAGCAATCACGAGTTAATAAGTTGCAGTTTAAATCTGCCAAGGGCGACCATGAACATTTGAAAATTTGGAAATCAAATGTGCCAAGGATTGGCTGCTTGGATGGCCTAGGCGACGGTGCCACACTTCTGAAGAAGGTGTGATCGCCGTGAGAGCAACATCTGATGTGATCTTGGATCAAAAAAACGGATAGAGATCCCCCACGCTATTGGTGTAACAGCCCGGGTCCCAATACGGCTCTGGACCAGCTCGCACGTCGAGCGGCCCCACCTACTTAGTAACTCGCTTACGCTTTCGTCCTCGCTTCGCGTAAAAAGATTAATCCGGAGTTATTAAGCATCGGAAACCCGGCTATTTAAATCGACTCAACTCAACCACAATCACCAGTATGGTACTAAATCCCACGCAGCTACAGTAGCTCGTAGCTACAGTAACCGGCGGCTACAGTCTCCCCCCCTTAAGGGCTCGACGTCGTCGTCGAGCGATCACCCTTTCGAGACAAGCACCTACCAGGACCGCCCTTTCTTGGCCACGTCCGTACGTCCAGAGCTGGCACACATGCCCGTATGTCCTCACTAGGCCCACACGTGCCCTGGCACGCACGCGCCCGTGAAACCGCGAAGGTCGGCTCTGATACCACCTGTAACAGCCCGGGTCCCAATACGGCTCTGGACCAGCTCGCACGTCGAGCGGCCCCACCTACTTAGTAACCCGCTTACGCTTTCGTCATCGCTTCGCGTAAAAGGATTAATCCGGAGTTACTAAGCATCGGAAACCCGGCTATTTAAATCGACTCAACTCAACCACAATATGGTACTAAATCCCGCGCAGCTACAGTAGCTCATAGCTACAGTAACCGGCGGCTACAGTACTGGGCTGGGCTTTCACAATTGGACCTCATGATCTCTCTCGTCGTGAGAAGATCCTTCACAGAAAAACCATAATCATCAAATTCCACAGTGCATAAGTTATCTCTGATAAACTTGCGAAAAGAGATTAAATTCTGAACAATGTGCGGTGTGTGAAGAACACGAGATAAGCCAAAAGATGTGTGTGGTGCGGCAAGTGTTGTAGAACCAGTGCCAAGAATAGGAATAGTAGACCCATTACCAACAGTAATACGAGTAGAGTAAGGCAATGATGAAGGACAACAGGTAGGCAAGTTACCAGAGTCGCCGGTCATGTGGGAGCTTGCGCCAGAGTCCATGAGCCACTGATCAGTGCCACCGCTTGAGGGTTGGTGAAGAGAGGCCGCTTGCAAGGCCTGAATGAGCCCATTGGTGTCCCAAGAGTGCTGCTACGAAGGCGCGGATGTCGTGGAGGCTTGATGATGCGCAGAGTACGCATGGCCGCCGGAGGAAGGAGGACGGCTGCCGAGGACCCCCGGACCGGTAGCGCCAGTCCACAGTGGTCGTGGATAGGAGCCGGGCCAGGGGAAAGGCCACGCGGGGTAGTGGTATGGCCATGGCTGCTGCCCTGATGACGGCCACCGCCGCCGGCATTGCCACGACCCTCGCCATTGTCGCCGCCGCGATTCCTTGGGCGGCCGTGCCCACGCCCGCCGCGGTACTTGTTGGAGGAGTCGTTGGCGGCGTCGGGGCGCGGAGGAGTGGCGGAGCTGGATCCGATGGCGACGAGGGCGGACTCGGACGACGTGGATGTCGCTGTGGGACGTGGATCCCGTGCCTCGAGGAAGGTGGGGAACTTCGGCAGCATCGGCAGAAGAGTGCGCAGAATAGAGTACTTGGGGTTGAGGCCTCGAATGAGTTGATGAACGAGGGTGCGGTCACCAACCGGCTGGTCGCAGTCGGCCAGGGCATTGGCGAGTTGCTGTGACACAGATAGATCACCTTGGATGAAGCCGTGGAACTCGGCTTCGAGATGCATAGCACCGCTAGGCTTGTTGCCTTTGAAGATGGTGTAGAGGTGGTTCCACACGTCGTAGGCGGTGGGATCGGGCTTCTCCATATTAGCATGTCGAAGAGCTCTTCGGAGATGGTGGCGTAGATCCACTGCTGTTAGGTTCTCGCGCGTCCAGTCCGGATGTTCATGGAGAGGAGTCTCATGCATGACATGGTCGAGCAGATTGAATCTGCCAAGGGCGACCATGAACAGTTCCTCCACTTGCTGTAGTTGTACGCTTGGAGATTGAGGACATAGGGGACGACGGACTTGATGTTGACGCTTTGCACGACGCTTGGGTGAGCGGCACGACAGGGCTTGATGTAGCGGAAGCAGAGATGCCGGTGGAGGAGAAAAGCGCCGCAGAAGAGGAAGTAGTCGATCCGAGAGATATCGACGGTGTCGCGCCCAGGGCCGGCATGCCCAAAGCAGGAGCGGTCGGCATGCCTAGTGCCGGTGAAGATGGCATGCCGAGACCAGGAGTGGAGGCAGAGCCGAGGGCCGCCATGGAGGCGGCTGTGCTGCTTGAGGAGTCGCTCATGACGGAGGAGAGAAAATAGGATCGATTAGGCTGATACCATGTAAGTAATGCAATGTAATTGAGAGGAATGCTCGATCTATATTCAACTCAATGAGGCATATAAATAGGCATTACAAGCGCAGGGGATTGCCGTGCGCACAACTCAACTCATTTACAATAATGATCCACTATGTGCGGTGCATGCAGCGGATGAGGTGAGTGTGGGTGCCGAAGGACCCGGTCAGTAGTGGACACGGTTAGCAGAGTAACCGGCACGTTAACAACGAGCAAGCCGAGAAAGAGGACAGAACGGACCGTCAGTTTTGGGAATGGATCCGGCGCAGCCCATGGCGACGGCCCATGGACGACCACGTCCTCCTTGTAGACGCTTCTGGAAGCGGAGGCGGTCGCCGTGGACGGAGGGATGAGATGAGACTAGGGCGACAGACGTGCGAGCTAGCGGTGGTGGACGGATGCACGAGTAGGTGGTTGCGCCGCTACCTAACAAAAACCGGTGTGGGTGTCGCTGGATTCCGATGATGAGGTGGGGTTTCGTTTGGTTTGTGTTCCTGAGGCTATAGGCCCATTATTTGGGCTGATACGGCCAGTGTTGGACGGGCCGCAGCCAATAGCCCACGGCATGATGAGTCGTCTAAAATTCGTTTTCAAATTCGTTGTGTGGAGACAAGCTGCGAATTGATTTAGTAGAAAATCCCTGATATATATAGATAGCGATAAGGGTGGATCTGAAGTGACACCGGTTGCGCTGTGTGATAAAATGTTATCATTGAATTTGAAGTATTCCAACAAATTTTTCTTTTCTTTAAGAACTTTAAAGACTACAACCCCGTCTCATCAGTGTTTTAAATCTCGGTTTAAAAAAATTACCAGTCATGGGCGATATAACGAAAATTGATAAATTTCGGCTGGTTTTGGTCTGAATTTTTGCAAATTTGAATGAAATTTGGCCTAAGTTTTCAAAACCGGCCGGTAACACCAAATACCGGGGGTGACCCATATAACCGAAATTTCGGGCGAAATGTTTTAGCACCGCAAAGCTTAACATGCCAAAGTTAACTTATATTTTTCTCTCTAGAAGTAAAACTATCCAAACAATTTCAAGCGTCATTTTTTCTCTACTAGAACACAATATTTTACCGGCATCAAACAAGCCATGATGTTATAACTCACTATCCAAGAGGCAACACCTTTTTTCTGTTTACTTCACTGATTTGCAATAATAAATAAATCAAGGGCTTTGCAGAACAGAAATATCCGCCCCTCCTCAGTCCTCACAATAACTGACATAGACAGGATCATGTTCATGAACTGATATGGTTATCTGTGTCATCTCTATAGCATCCCGCGAGCATTCCTTGGTCCATTTCCCATTCATCAAACGATCATCGGCCTTCTACATCACTTTAAAACTCCCATGTTCTTGAAAGGGAGTGGCAACATTTTACTTTCGAGCAAAGAGATCAACACACTATAGGGGCTTGTGCCCCCCCCCCCCCCCCCCCAAAATACACACGTATACTAAAAAAGTTTTGCTTAATTATAGATTGTCAAATTTTGTTCATATGATATTACATTCTCTTTTTCGTTGGTTAGAAATAGGTGAACCACGCAAGTAGTATTGTAGTGTTATTTGGATATTTTTGCGTGAATGAACTATGTCATATCCTGATGACACTTCGATAAATTTTTAATTATTGTACGGTATCTCATGAGATAACTTTTTTCAATCTTCTTAAATCAAAGGATATAACTTTTTTTTTTTACTTTTCTCCACTTTAAACCAGGAAACCATCTTTACCACAAAGTTGCTTATGATATTTAATTGAGGTAATGCGACTTCTTCCAATTAAAATAACAAACACTCAACAACAACGCCAAGACACGATAAAACTTTCCTTTTCCTTCGAGGACTTTTACAGTAGACCAACACTCAACAACAACGCCAAGACACGATAAAACTTTCCTTTTCCTTCAAGGACTTTGTAGGTATCATGGTTCTAATCTAACCATCCATTTTGAGTGGCAATTTTGTAATTAGCTAATTATTACTAAAATTAACCGCGTGGTACCCTTAGGCTAGTTAGCTAGGTGATGCTTCGATTGTTTGGCGCGTTTGTGTCCAGCAGTCGCCGCCGGTGACCACTTTGCAACCTTCGAAGCACCCTAGAATGAGTACTCACGGCTATCTCTTCGATCTACATGCACTCGTTGTTCTCAAGGAATCATAGAGGCCGCCGCCGCTGTATAATCGCGCATGCGGACGACGCCATCAATTGCCAACTGCACAGAACTTATCAGTCCAGATTCCCCTACGGTGCCCTCATTTTGATGTTCATCGTGGATGCGGAGAATCGCGTCGTGGCCCAGGCGTGGCGCCGTGTATTTGTCTAATCCGCGAGCAGAACGTATACATGTTATCTAGCTAGTGCCTCCCTTGATGAATGCTTGCCGGCGTGTATTGTTTAATCCAAATTTTCGATTCGTTTTGTTGGATCGGCGTTCATCTCCTCACCACGGGTGTATTGAAGATTGGCCGGTGGCTGCTGTAAACCTAGCTAGCTAGTAATTAGTTTAAAAAGTATGTCAACATTTTTTTTTTCGATTATGCCCGTATGATACATATGATACCTCTAGATGATACCATGATACCGGTGGGACGGATATGTATCATTTGACTGATGTAGGTCATCGGATGAAGGGAATGGACGTCATGCATCTATTTGGGTCTACCGTAAAACTCCTCAATTCATTAAGCATGGAACAGTGTTGTCAGTCATGACGTTGCAGTTTTGTTTTACTTCCCTTCCAAATATGGATCAACACTGTTAACAAAGCTCTGTTAGGTTTATTGCTACTTATGCATCAACCATAAGTTTTGGCGGCTGTGCTGCCAAACAAGATATGCAGGATGAATAAACGCGTGTCGCCATTGTAAGCAGGTCTACATAGTGTACCTGGGCGAGCACGACGGAGCAAAGGTGACGGACGATGTCCTGGAGGATCATCACTCGCTCCTGCTCCCCGTCAAGGGCAGGTACATCCATCGATCGACTTCTCCCTCTTCATTTGTGATTGTGAAGAACTTGCTTCGCGTAAGTAATCAGTCTCGCATGCTCAATCGTTCGCCAGTGAGGAGGCGGCAAGGGCGTCGCTACTGTACAGGTACAAGCACACCCTGAATGGCTACGCTGCTATCCTCTCCGAAGAAGAGGCCAGGGAACTATCAGGTACGTGTACAGGCACAGTGTCTCTGTAATGTGTGCGATCTGTATCTTTGCGTTTAGCTGATGTATGGGTTACTTGTGACACGTACGGACATGCAGGGAGACGCGAGGTGGTCTCCATTCCGGAGCGAGGCGAGGCGGGCCCCGCACACCACGAGGTCTTGGGAGTTTCTGGGCTTCGAGGAGGGGCGGAGGGGTCCCGGCGACAGCGGCTGGATGCGGCTCTCCCTCGGCAAGTCCGGCGGGGACTTCATCGTCGGCGTCCTCGACTCCGGTTAGCGATAGTGCATTTCCGCCCTCCATGCATTGCATGTCTGTTAGTCTGTTCTGTTCCAGGTACCCATGGCTTGTTTGTTCGACAGGGATTTGGCCCGGAGTCGAGGAGCTTCAGCGACGAAGGGCTGGGTCCGCTGCCGGCGCAGTGGAAGGGAGTGTGGAGGAGATTCCTTCAGCCCCTCGTCCTGCAATAGGTCAGCGATCACACAGAGTATACTGGGTCCATTTTCTTCATTAAAAATAAAGTGGCATCCTTTCGTCGACATGACATCTCGTTTGGCTTCACCTTGGTGGATAACATAATTAACAAAGTAAGGTTAAGCAAACGCAGAGCCTCGAACTATCGTCGTGACGGCATGGCCGGCCGGCATCTGCACGAATTCCAAACGAGAATATGTGCAGCTGAGCTGAAGCATGGGATAGATTGGCATCGTCTGTCATTTGGGCTCGCGCTGGACCGTGGCCATAGTCTAGCTAGACGCCGAAACAAAAAACCCTCGAGTGCGCGGGCCACCCACGGATCGGAGCTGCGAGTCACCATCTTGGCGCCTTCTGTATCGAGTCACTGTACTGCACTTTTCTATAATCTCGGCCTGCATGCAAGCCGGCGACGAGACAAACCAGGACGGTCATGCCAGCATCGCGACGTGACCCTCTCTATACGTACAAAGATGGAGGAATCTACTGACGCAGATTAGGGAATCTCGTGATGCTTTCTTTGCTAGATCCTTTGAGATCAGCAAGGGAGTTGAAAGTTTTGTAATAAGTATAAATGTTGTGTGTGGAAACATAGAGGCGGAAAACTATTTCCTTTTTTTTAAAAAACGAACAAGCTAGATCCTTGTCAGGTGTTGGAACGATCGATTGTGAATCGTGTGATTAGCTTTTAGTCTCAGATTTTTTTTCTATGCTAGTAAAATGATTCGTACGATACTTTCAAGCTTATCTTTTTTTTTCCTAATCCCATCGATGTAATACGCAGGAAGATCGTAGGGGCGCGATTCTACCTCAAGGAGTACGAGGCGTACTACCATGGCCTCAACACCACGTACGCGTACCGGTCGCCACGCTACCACGACGGAGGGCATGGCACCCACACGGCGTCCACCGTCGCGGGCCGCGTCGTGCCCGGCGCGTCGGCGCTGGGCGGTTTCGCCGCCGGCGCAGCCTCTGGCGGGACGCCGCTGGCCCGCCTGGCCGCGTACAAGGTGTGTGAAAAGGAATTGAACGTGCATCTCGTCCATGCACGATTGCGTGTTATATAGGCCAATAGCCTTGGAGTACAAGTTACATGAGTTAGAGATAAACTCTATCAACAACTCAACCGAATACATTTGTGTTGGTGGTTGATCACAACAACTACTAGATTCTAAACACAATATGTAAACTACTTTCAACAGCCCCCCTCAATCACAACTTGTCCAAGTTGAGATTGTGTCGAAAGTATTGCAATTTCTTCAGCGTCAACGGTTTTGTAAAGCCATCTGCGACTTGATCTTCTAACGCAATGAACCGTATCTCCACAAGCTTGCTGGCAACGCGCTCACGAACAAAATGATAGTCAACCTCAACATGTTTCATCCTGGCATGAAAAACAGGATTGGCTGTCAAATATGTAGCTCCTAAATTGTCACACCAAAGACATGCAGGTCGTGGTTGAGGAACTCCAAGTTCTCTAAGAAGAATTTGTATCCAAATAACTTCTGCAGTAGCATTTGCTAGCGATTTGTACTCAGCTTCAGTGCTAGATCGCGACACCGTTGCCTTTCCTAGCACTCCATGAAACCAAATTCTTTCCAAGAAACATTAGAAAGCCTCCTGTTGATCGCCGATCATCAACAGAACCTGCCCAATCAGCATCAGAAATGCACTAACCAAGCAAGATTTGTCATAAATGTAATTCCAAGTTGCATTGTTCCTCGCAAATATCTCAATATACGCTTCGCAGCTGCCAAATGCAATGTTGTTGGTGCATGAAGAAATTGGCAAACCTTATTGACAGAATAGGAGAGATCCGGCCATGTTAACGTCAGGTATTGCAATGCACCAACTATATTGCGATAGTTTGTTGAATCCTCAGCCTGAAGGGGTGTGCCTTCCTCAATAGATAATTTATCTGAAGTAGACAGAGGAGTTACAACCGGCTTGCAGTTCTTCATGCCCAACTTTTCTATAAGATCCTAGGCATACTTTTCTTGTGTCAAGATTATACCATCACCTTTCTTAGCCACCTCGATTCCCAGAAAATAATGCAAGTTGCCAAGATCCTTAAGAGCAAAGTCAGTACGAAGATCCTTGAGAAGAGCATCAACTGCTGCTGAACAAGAACTGGAAACTATAATATCATAAACATAGCTAAAAAGAAATATTGTGATACCTTTCTTCTTGTACATGAAAAGTGATGTATCTGCTCTAGATGCTCTAAAACCAAGCTGTTGCAATTTGGTGCTAAGTCTTGAATACCAGGCCCTAGGAGCCTGTTTTAATCCATAGAGCGCTTTGTCCAATTTACACACATACGTAGGCTTTGATGAATCTTCATAACCAGGAGGTTGTTTCATGTACACCTCCTCTTCAAGCACTCTATGCAAGAATGCATTTTGAACATCCAGTTGACGGAGACACCAACCATTAGACATAGCCAAAGAGAGAACAATACGAATTGTGGCAGCCTTCACCACTGGACTAAACGTGTCTTTATAGTCTATTCCATATCGTTGTTGAAACCCTTTGCTACTAAGCGTGCCTTGTACCTATCCACTGAACCATCTTGTTTCTTCTTAATCTTGTACACCCATTTGCAATCAATGAGATTACAAGCTTCCTGTGGAGGTACCAAATGCCATGTTTGTTAACGGCTGTTAAAGCAAGAATTTACCGTCAACTATATGCACTTTTGAACCCCAAATCCATCACCAAAGGTAGACTTAGGGCTTGAAACTAACGAATTCCACAAGTCTTGGTGAATTTATGAGTGCAGGTGCATTTCATTTGAAACTGGGGAAAAGGAAACATAAAACATCAACTTTACAAACATCTAATTTTCCTCGGAATAAAGATGTCTCCCCAAAGCCCAATATCAAGAAGATATGAAGAAAGATCCTTTCCTGGAAATCCTCAATAATCGGAAGATATATGGATCTACCAAATCAATCCAAATCATATCAGGAATATTCCAGAGGATACTCCTCAGAATCATATCAAGAATATTCCAAGGATCCATATCAGAATCATATAAAGAATATTCCAGAGGATACACACAAGAATCATATCAAGGATATTCCAGAGGATATGCCACAGAAGAGGGGAGCTAGGAGGAGGCCCTGTGGGGTCGGCCGACCCCACCATACAGGTCGGCTGACCCATCCATGGGTGTGGAATTTCCACACCCACCGCCTCTTGGAGGTGACAAATGACGAGCAATTAATGTTCTAAGGCGGTAGAGGCCCCCAAACTGATCTACTCAAGCCTATAAATAGAGGGGTACCCTCCTCCTCTCAACACAACACAAGACACACAAGAGAAGAGCCTCCACTCTCAGTCTAAGGCCAAGGGCCTCTTGTATAGTAGTAGAGTAGGGGAGAGGGCAGAGGAGAAGAGGGGGTAGTCCTCCCTTTGTGAGGACTTAGCCCAAACCTTTTACCTTGGCGGACATTATCTTATTTATAGTTCATCGTTCGTTCTTAGTTCGTTCGTCGTTCGTTCATAGTTCGTTCGTCGTTCTTATTCATAAGTTAGTATTCGTGGTGATATTGATCTAGCGAGCATTGTTTACTAGTCGTTATTCTTGTTATACTTGTTTACGGGATCATCGCTCCGCAAGGAGTGCTCTAGCCTTCTGAATCAGTACCATGGGGTTAGAGTAGTAATCGACAGCATAGACGTGGTGTCTAGCCTAGAGGTTACCTTTGTTTGCAGTGTGCCCCACGGTTTGTAGAGGTAGGCGGCAGGTGGTGACAGCCCTGTCCGTCCCTAGTAATCCTCCACGTTCGGGTTCATCGTAGAGCTACAGGCTGGCGGGACTTGGCAGACCAGGTCTATACCAGTGCCCGAAGTGGACAAGTAGAGCTTGAGTGCGTCTATCCTAAGGGCTTACTAGATCTTTATTCATCCTCTCAAACCTATACTACTATCGTTATTGCTTGTCCTTAGGTAAAACTGACCTTGCTGCAGAATATCTCCGTTCCTTGGGGAAAACAAATACGATACCTTGGAATACTCCCGGGTGAAGTGCTATTCCGTGCGCTTGCGGATTTATTTGCGACGTAAGAAATACCAACAAGCATTTCTGACAGATCGCTCAATGTGTATGATTCTATACCAAGGCATTTGATTTGCCTCTCATCCTACTTCTATGTAAGGCTTTATGTGGAGCTTGGTAAGGAATGAAAAGGGGCATACTTGCATTACTTATGTTGCTAAGTCAAAAATCGGATCAAAGGAGAAAACAAGTCATACAATCTGATCAAGAGTGTGCACGTGTGTGGATTTGTGTATGATGAAAGAAATGAGATGGATACTCTTTGATGTGATGATGTCTCTCTCTTGAGGATTTTTACTTGAGAGCATGGCTATCTCTTCTTTTCTTTTCTTTCTTCTTTTTTCTTCTTTTTTTCGATCGTGCTCAACATGTTTGAGCGGGTCTTTCTTTTTATTCATGCTCATGCATATGAGCACTCTCTCATCATTTTTTCTTCTCTTCTTTTTTTTTTCATTGATAACCATGCCTCTTTTTTTTTTGCAAGTATTTGAAGAGAGACATCAACAACAAATGAAGGAGTATTTATTTTGGTGGATGGATGAATGAAATGATGTGGCTAACTTCCAGTGTAGAAGTTTAGCATGTTTTATGGTGGTGGAGTATGTGTACGTGATCTTGATCATGAAAGTAGGACAAGCATCTCTCAAGGGTCACAACAATTTGACAAAGCTCAAAGTAATAACAAGCAGCATTTGTAGAGGTTTTTCAATAGGATCATTATTTGGCTCTGGTGGGAATATAAGATCATTGAGGAGTGCAAAGCTATGGATTTTAAATTTTGTAAGAAAAATTCCCAAACACTTTATGCAGAATAAGCAAGATTCCTCTCATCCAACTATATCTCATTCGCCAACAACGTAGATAAACATGGGGTCCTATGAGATTGGTGTTCACAAGCAACAGGTGTATGATGCGAGGAATAAAGAGTATTCAGGCCGGCCAGATAGAAGTATGTTTGTTGAGGGGATAAAAAGATTTGTTTTATCATTGAATTAAATTTTAAAGATTGTCCCCAAAAGATTATTTTAACTCAAAAATTAGGAAGAAGGTTATAGGATGCGCAAACCATCGCCGTGGATGAAGTGGAGATCATGTGGGACCTTTGGATGTTTGATCGAACCAGAGGGTTCAACCACACTTTGTCTTCTTGTGCCCGATGCTCCTCTTCTTAGAGTGTTGATCGGTGCGGTGTTGTGCATTGTGTTGGTGGGAGATCTCGAATGCGTGTGTGGTGAAGAACTGAGAGATCTCCCCCACACTTGTTCTTGTACCTAGCTTATTTATTCAAAACAAACAAAAGATTGTGGAAATAAAAAGGACTCTACCGGGGTTAAAGACCGGGGAGCCTAAATTTTTCAATTTGGAAACTAGCTCAAGGCGAATTATGTGTTTTGAAAAAGGAAGTAAAAGCGCCTATTTTATTCATATATATTTTTATTATTAAATTATTTCTTTATTTAACTTTAGGTTCTTTTTCAACTTTTTATTTTATCATGTAAGGTGAAAGCGAAAAGATTCAAGTTGTGATACAAGTCACCTTATTAGGGGAGAGAACCTCTCCCACACTTGTTCTTTGCTCATAGCCCTTGATTGGGGTTGAACCCCATGCGTTGGTATTGGGTCTTGAGATTGACCGGGCTTTGTTGCAGGCGTTGATGTTGGCACATTGGTCCTTAGTTGTTTGCCGCCATCATGTGCCACGACGAACCTCTAGCCTCATACCATTGTGTGGGTTGGTCCCAACCAAGTGGATACTTAGTTGTTTTCCACTCTGCTAGGTATTCATAAGCCGGGGCGGCGGTGATGGCACCTTCATGGCTGCATTCTTTGACCTTTTTCAAGTATCCCTGCCAAAAGCACTACTCCTGTAAGCAATCCTCATCCAGCTTGGAGAGGGATGGTTAGCTCTCACAGCATATAAAAATAAAGTCCCGGGTTAGTTAACCCGATCTCATTTGTATAGCCGAGGAAGATAAGTACAAGCGAAGCATGCGGACCATGTATGAGTGTGACCATAAACGTGATAATCCTTATTGATAAAAGATCAGGGCTCATTGATATAAGAGACTTAAGCATTGTCTAAAGCCCAGACTTTATAAGCAAAAAAGCAAAAAAAAGAGCAATCAACGAGGTGCACTCAACAGGTTCTGGTTGCTTGAAAAGATCTAACCACATGCATTGCACAAGAGAGATTTTTGTCTTATAAGCCATATTTATGGGATTCTAATATGCTCATTCCTGATAGATAGGTCGAAGATAGCCTTAGGGAACACAAGTCATAGCAAGCCATTCATGCATCAAGAACAAGGTAGGATGTGATACTTTGCCAAAGAGCATGCTTGCGAAGATTACGAGTTGTAGAAAAGCTCAAGCAAGCAATGTTTATGGAGACCTAGTAGTAGACTAAGATTGTTCCATGAAAACAGGTTATACTCGTTCTGCAAGAATCAAAAGAGTAAAACCATTGTCTACTACTAGCAGGGTGCATAAAACTGTATGGAAAGTAGGAAAGAACCTCTCTGACAACACAAGCAAAATCTTCTCACCCTATGTCTTCTCATCATTGGCAAAGTTAACATTCATACCTGTCTTGTGCAGCAATTCTGGGTCACGTGCTCATGTGTGAGCATGGACACGGGTCCATAAGTGTTGTAAGCTTGCGTTCCTCATTGTACATCAAGATGGATTGGTGTCGAAGAGGAGTCTCAACATGTTGTTTTCATTGTCGTCCACCTCCATAGGATCTTCTTGAAGCTCTTCATACCCACCTTCTTGAGCTAGGTATGAGCTCGATGAAGGGGTACGGATACTTGTCACATCGAGAGTGACTTGGGTTTGAGCTTTTCGCCTTCTTCAACGCATCGATGAGCCACTTGTCGGCCCTTTTCATGGTTGCACATAAGAGCAACAACACAAGAGCAAACTCGAGAACGGGTTATGTTAGTGTAAGCAATATGGGTCACCCGTTGGTTTCTCTTGCAGGGCTTTTTGATCGCAACTTAAATCATTCAAACAAACCAAAGAAGAAAAGGGAAATCTTTTTCTTAGGTTTGAGACACAATTTATTTCTTCTTGAGAATGATTTTTGAAAGAGAATAAAAAGAGTTGGAGGAAGTCCAACATGCAGGAGAATTATTTTGGAAACCTCCAAAATGCAAATTAAAAAAATCAAAAGAAGATGGAAATATTTTTCTTGAACATAAGACACCTTCCAATGAAAATTTTGGAGAAATGAATGAGCAAGAATTTTGTTGTGAGGGTGCTTGGGTGAAAGTAGAAATGAAATTGAAGAGTCCAAGCACCCTCGCTCCAAATGTAAAGAAAAATGATGTCCAATTTGGCCCACAACTCCCCAATGGCTATGAAAAAAAATCAATAGGAGTTGTGCCAAAACTCCTCCAAAATTTTGCTCAAAACATTTTCCAACAAAAGATTGTCTTAAATTCATTATCGCAAATTCATTCTCTCAAAATAAATAAAACACAATTTTTTATCATGCAAAATGCAAAGTGGTTTGAAAACTCCCAAACATGATTTGGAAAAATTCAAACTTGCAAAAATGCAAGTGAAAATCACATATGTAGTTTTTTTAGAAAAAGCAAATATGCAAAACAATGCAGGTGAAAATTCAAATATGCAAGAAGCAAATATGAGATAACTACCGATTATCATGTCGGCAAGGGCATCGTCATTTTAAGTCCGACGTGCAAAACTTTTCTCCGTCATATTCTTCATGATGTAGTCTCAGAGAATGATCTGCATGGTTAGTACCACATTGCAACCACGAGATTTGCAATATTTTATGATAAATGAAAACATCTACAACCATCTTAAAGAACAGGTAGCAATAGAAAGCTTTAGGGCGGTTGTAGGCATCAAAGGAGACTTTGGCATTAACGGTGCTTGACTCTAGACTCATGATGTGAGCATGTATCAAAAGGTTGTTCAAGGAAGAAGCTCTCATGCTTATTCAAAGATTCATCTTTGGATTCTAGAGTCGATGCCTCAAGAAATTCCATGGCCGAAGGATTTTCTTCTAGGAGTTCTTGTTCATCATAAAGAATGATGCAAAGAGGGCCAGAGGGAAAAGACTCAAGTGAGGCAAAAGAAGAGGATCGTTGGATTTGAAATGTTTCTTCCTTCTTGTCCTCTTCTTGGCTGGAAAACTTCGCATCCTCATGAAGAGCAAGATCGGGTGATATGAATTGAGATACAAACTTTACTTGCTCGAGTGGTGTATGATCGAGATTGTGACGCCCCGAATTTCCACCTTAGTAGAAACTCGGTGCGCTAGTACATCTATGATAGTCCCAGGGGCTACCAAGTACTTACATACACAAGTGAATACCATATAACCATAAAAAGAGAAGAAGAATGATAGATACAACATCAGAGTACACAAGACTTGGCTCGCAGGCCAAAGAAACTAACACGAGTATATACTAATCGTACTATCTAAACATAGCGATACAGCAGAAGACTCCGTGATACCAACTCCAATTCCACAGGCAACTTGAGTGTAGGAGACGAAACCCTCTACTTGACTCCATCTTCATCTTCTTCTTAGTCTTCATCGTCGTCCTCGAAGTCATGACTCGGCTATAAAAACTGAAGTAGCAAACGGTGAGTACATGAGTACTCAGCAAGCGCCTCAGGCTACTCCAGGTGAATGCATATGCAATTGAGGGTAGGTGGACAAGGTCGTAGAAAAAGGCTTATTGCGTAAAAGCGGGTTTTCAAACAAGGATGTGCAACAATTATGAGTTTCTTTTAATGAAAGTGAGACCGAAGTCTCGAAAATAAGCATATTATTATGTGGACCCGAGAAACATCTCCTTCTCGGGGGGTAAATTTTACACCGGACAACTCCTGCCCTGTCACTGCCTCGGGACAGGTATAAAATCACCCGAAACTCCGTATTTTCCGTACTTGCCCCAGGATCAATGACAAGTACACACGGAAATCACAGTGGAACCATAACCATATCAAAATTTAACTATCAAGTTGAATTGAAATTTACAAAATATTGGCTCAACGGCCGACGAAATACCTTAAGAAATAAACACAGCGGTAACATAAAGGAATTCAAATATCCAGCGTGTGCCCCGTGTTCATCCACAGGCAATTGACTGAAAGTTGAACTCCTAGAAAGAACGGCGTCGTTCCTCACCACGATCGATGTCATATCTGAAACCAAGTTATCGGAGGCAAGCAATGCGGGTGAATAATAGCAAAACTATAATTATATGCAAGGCCAAATAAAGGAAGGTATAATATGGGTAAATTTGCATAAATGAGCAATTGGCAATCTAAACTTGATTAATGAAATAATTACTAAATTAAATTGCTTGAATATAATTTGCATAAAGGTAAGTACAAGTAATTATCATATAAATAAAGTGACATACTTGACTTCCATGTCAAGTTCCTGTAAAATCATTATCTATACCAATTCATATATCAATAACCATTATGATCAATTTTAATCCCAACCATTCTCTAAACAAAGACCTATCATTAAGGAGCTTGAGACCGCAAGCACGGCCATTCGAATGGATTAATTACTCTGCAGAGTTTGTACGCTGTACCCATGGACAGTGAGTGACCGTCTGTGGTGTTGCAAGCACCGTGCACTCACGAAGTGTGCACATCGGTATCACGCATGACGTTTTCATTAGCCGTTTGCTAACCTTGCCTTCCCTAAATTGTAAAAATCCCTTCGGACCTACTAACTAACATCTCAGAGGTACAATTTTCCCCTCCTTCAAACATGGATAGTTAGGCAGGAATTAAAAGGGTACAATTCATTGTGTCAGCAAACTTTGATCCCACACGTTATAGTAATGGGAACGCCTTCGAATAACCCCATCAGAAGGGAATTATCCGCACATTCTCTACTTCTAGAAGGCAAGGTAACATTCAACTAATTACTTAGCCATGGCCGTCCCATACCAGCATCCATGGTCGCACGATGTTTCCCTAAATCAAGATACAGATGTACCGGTCCTTATGTGATGTGACGGGTCTCCAAAATCATCATTATCAATCAATCATTAATCCAATTTAACATTATCACATCAAAACCCATCAACATCTAAATTATCATCATATATCATCAACAATAATTTCCCATCAACATAATTCGTAAATTTAATGATTATACATGTACTTACATTTATACAAAATATAGCCTTTCATTTTAGCAAGCTTAATTAGTAATTAACTATATCATGAAGCTTAGAGCATATAACCATTATGATAACCCAACCTATGATTAGAAGGGGATATGATATAGTTCAACAAAGGGGATATAATCAAATAGGTAGTATCTACCATTTCCCAAATGAGCATTTTTAGTTATATAAATTATGCACAAATTAATCCTACATTTTAAGCACTTAAATGCATTTGCAAACATAGGATCAAAATGATCAAGGGGTGTGCTTGCCTCGCACCTTTATATTTATACTTCATATATCGATCTTCAAATGTTGATCTTCACGTGATGTAGTCCTCCGACGATTCACTCACGTTTATGATAAACACCGAGAGATCCAAATAAAGTCATCGATTGAAGATCCAATAAAATCTACAATAATTAATAGAAATATTTCGAATAAAAACCAAAGAGCATGATTATGGAATGCACTACATGAAAAATAAATATGTACTCGGAGTTTGTACGAACGGACCACGCGTATCGAATTCTACCGATAAATAAATAGAAGAAGAGATACTAGGGTTCTCGCGATTCCATTTATTCTACGGTGATAATTTGCTAAGAGATATATTCATGGCCTTTTATAGGCCATATTCACCTAGACAAATTATTTATTCTTTATTTTCTCTTGAATAAAAACATGCATGGATGTTATTTAGTTTAATTAATGCATGGCTAATATGATGGTATGCATAGATATCCATTTCCTAAATCTTTATGGTGAAGATGGCGAAATGCATATGCTTCATTGACAGTGATTGCGTGCATATCTATTATATGAAATTCATAATTATTCCTATTGATGAACATGGTGTTGTTCAAAGAGACATGAGCAAATAAATTAGATATTTATAACAAATATCCTTAGGATGATGTATATGTAAAATAAAGCTATATGTTCCCAATGCATATAGAAACATCCTTATGGGTTAAAATATTCATTTACCATAGGTATGCATATGAGTGCAATATAACAATTATATATATTCATGAGCATGAGATATATCCATTTAAGATAAGCTTCATTGAGCTAACTAAATTATCTAGACATAGTATAGTTTAAGGTGACATGCGCAATTAAACAAGATTTACATAGTAAATAACTTTAGCGTAAATTATAGGTAAAATGAGGCTACATACATGTGGAAACATTCCTATGGATTAAGATACTTATTCTTCCATAATCATTTTGGGTACATCTATGTATGTATATGCAATCTACATATTTAGAGGAGATGCAAAGATATGTTATCGAGTTCTAATTTGAATATGAATATTGTATAAATATTTCTTACATGCTCATATAAAATCAGGAAAATGTTCCTATCATATTTTTCATCTACAATTATATTCTTAAATGCTAGATACTAACATAAGCTATTAGTTATAACTAACATATTTATATTTTGCTAACAAGAAGTTCTATTTAACTTAGTATATATTTAGTTTCTTAATCATGGTATAACCTAGAGATGTGGCCCTATGGTTTATTTTATTTATCATAGCCAGAAAATAAGTTCATACAGTGTAAAGAAAGCTATATGTTCATGCATAGATGAGATGTTCATTTAATTAGGTTAATGAATCTATCATACAAAGTAAAACTTACATGAAACTACCATTTTAGTTCATCATGTGACAACTAGGATAACAATCTATATATTTTAATTATAGAGATGGTATGCAAATCTATTGTGCAAATAACAATTAAATTCTCACAAAGAAACATGATGTTTCTTAAGAAATAAAACAAGCCTATATATTTATTTTTCTAATAATTTTTCTTATGATCAATTATGTGTCTACAGTGGAGATAGATTCTGAAAAGTTCAAAAGTAAATTAATATTATTTGTTTTCTATATATATAAATTCCCTAATCAATTATTTCTTAAACAAAGCATAAGGTTAACCTATTTGTTACTAGGAATTTTTCCTAAACACTTATATCATTTTATGGTGGGAAAAACAAAGTAAATACTTTAGAAAATATTATAGCATTTTTCCTAATTTTTCTGAAATTTATTCGAGTGCAAAAGGCCTAATTGAAATTGGACCAATCAGGAAGCTACACGTGGAGGCTTAACATTCTAATCGTTTAAATTCAACTGCGCACAGTAAACGCGGCAGTTGAACGGCTCATCGACGGCGATTCCGCGGACGAACCTCGACGAGGTCTAGCTCAGTCGATGCGCACGGTCAAGACCTACTCGCTGGTGGTGATCTCGTCGCCGATGGTTGACTGTAGCGGTGGCGCGACGATGACCTAATCTGCGCGGCGGCAGAGCAATGGTGAAGGGCGAGATAGAATGGAACGGCACGAGTTCATGCTAGCTTGCGAGTAACTACGGACCGCTAGGAAGCTCACCAAGCATGTGGTAGAAACTGTCGTGGCCGGAGATGGCGGTTCGACGACCAACGGCGGCGGAACAGGGGAGGCAACGACGACAAGAGGTCTCCGCCCAAAATCTTGGAACAAGAGCAAGGGGAAGAGGATCAGTATCGCCTAAGGGTGCTAAAAGAATAAGAAGTTGATGAAATCCTCACCGGAGAAGCTTCAATTGCCAGCAACGGCGGCGGCGGCCGAATTGGGGAAAAATAGAAATTCGTCGTATTGTCGCAACGATTGCGAACATGGTTAAGCTCCAGAGGAACAGGGTGGCAATAGGAAGCCATTTTAGGGGTTGGTTGAGGGTTTTATAGGACGAAGAGGCGGTTTCTCGCCGATTTTTGTTGGGCGGCGGTCACGGCTGTCAGAGAGGGAGAGAGGAGGAAAATGAGAGGGGACTCTGGAAGGCGCGAGGTGGTGCAAGTGAAGCCAAGGAGTGACGAGCGTGCCGCGTAGCCTGGGCGCACAGGGCGAGGGAGTGCGTGGCGAGGCCGTGGTGGTCGGACGACGGCGGCGACTTGACTTCGGCATCAGAGGAGGAAGACGACGCGTGACGGTGGCGGTTCCGTGAGTTGGGCCGGCTGGGCTGGAGTGGGCCGAGATGGGCCGGGCGAGGTAAGCTTCTTTTCTTTTCTATTTTATTTTTTTGGAATTTGGTAATGGGCCGAGCCTGAAGGAAGCCCATAAAGCACACTGTTGTTTTGATTATTTTTGAAGAATAGAGAACATCTACGAATTTTTATACCTATCCCAACGTGCTCCAAAAATTATGAAAAATTCACAGAAATTAAGTTTCCGTGATTACGACCTATGGTGAATTTTGGGGAATTTTTGTCTAAGCCCATTTACCTAGAAAATTCAGACAGTTTATGTGCACATATGAATGTCATGCATGTATGAGTTTGAAAATTCCAGAAATTACTCGAATATAAAATTCAAACATGAAAACCAACTTCCAATATTTCAAACCTCTAATAAGAACATCCCAAATCAAAACCATATGAAATTTATTTATGTAAACCAACATGAGTCAAGTTATTGTTTTATTTAGGAAAATTCCATCTAATTTATTTTATAAATTCATAGCTTAGGTTAAGGAACAATTGGTTTCCTTAAAACCGGGATGTTACAGTGATGGCCGTAACCGGGGCCACGGCTATGCGCATAGATCATACTCTGCAGAGTTTGTACTCCTGTACCCACAAGCAGGGCATGCTGACGGTAGCTAGTCGCCAACACACCCACAAGCTTTCCACACAGGCAACGACTGGCACTTTCTCGCTTCTCCAGGATGGGGCTCCATTGTCTTCCTCCGCGCGGTCGACGTCGGTCCTGAAGCTGTGACGGGCCTACCACTGGCCAGGTGGGGTATCCCTATCGGGGAGTGATAGGTCCACACTCCCCTAACACGATCTCTGCTGCCTACGAGCTAAATGCCAGCCGTTTACCATAGTGCAAATCCAGCCCCGCCCATAACAGGGACTTGTGGTAAGTACGGAGAACCCGGACACTCATACGACGCATTAGAACCGGTCCTTATGCTGCCGGGGCGGGCATCTACCAACTCCTCCGTCGGGGTCGTACCACACAGGCACTCCCGACCACGTCTCAACAAATCACTAGAGGCGGCATGATCCCTCGCCAACTAGTCCCAACAAACGAATCTTCCCCCAAGAAGCTCCCTCCTCCTCGTCACCATAACAGTGACCACCTCGCCCGCCCCCACAAAATCAAGTAGCTTATAAATCACACACTCATGTTTGAAGGTTTGCAATATTTTATTTTACACAAAAAGGCATTGTGTGATATAGTGTCCCATTTGAAAACATGCAATCTAGCAGGCTAAGCAGTGATAATGCATATATAAAAGCATCCTAGGGCTGATCATATAGTGCAAAGACATGGAACAGGCATAGGTCAATTCTAGCAATTTGAAATATGATGTATGCATAACAGGGAATGCAATCAAACAATGCATATATAAAATCATGGGATCAATAGTAGTCAAGGTGGGTGTAGGCGCTTGCCTGATTAGCCGAGATCGACTCCGGTAAAGATCTTCTAGAAAATCATCTTCATATTGTTCGCCTGGAATCCGTAGCGTGATAACATCAGGTAAGATACGGTGAAACGATATCGAATACGAAAAGTAAGAGAAGACTAGCGGCGAAAGGATCACTAGGTGTTCTAGAACTAAAGTACTCGTCGACGCGAAACTAACGAGACGGGAAAAGCATTAAACGGAGATTGGATGATTATTCTATGGAATTCTAAAGGAAGAAGGGATTAACAAGGATTTTCAGAACAGAACAAGACCAACTAGCGAATCCTTGTTTAGGAGAAATACGAGCTAAGGTCCACACTTAACAGAACTAGCAAGACATGACGCAATGCTTCAGATGTCTACAAGAAATAGGGGTGCGCTGAATCTCTGAACCAAACTGTACACAAGCCAACACATGCGGCAAAGACATGGCCAAAACTGGTCTATAAGCTGGTGTCCAAGCTGCTGCGGTAGCAGTCGTGAAACCGAAAACAAGTGACTGCAGGTGCTGTACTAACTCTAGCCTTATAGATAATTATTCCAAAACTCCACAAGTTCTTGCTATAAACCAAAGTTGCAGTACTTCCTGGTAATCTCTAACCATCAGCCTTAATTCAGATAACATAGCGGCTATGTTACACGGATACTTCCGAACGATCACGTATCGGATACCGATACTCCTCTGATACGTATCGGACACCGATACTCCACCGATACATGTCGGACGCGTATCGCAGATATTTATGATTGTTAAATAATTTAAATAATTCCGATACTTGGTTGACACATTGCTGACTCTTTCAAGATACCTCTAGCCCTGACTTACCCCTCATTTCACTCATAAAAGCACCCTTTCCAGGAATAAAACGAGCCATGATCCCATCCTCCCTATTATCCTTAGGTAAATACGTCGTCGCCTGTTGCTGCAAACCCAGAAACACTATATGCCAGCCATCGTCCTCCTCCTTCTTCCTAAGGAATTGCATATGGATGCATTATACTCAACTTTTTTGTTAATTGCATTTAGTTTTAAGTAAAAAAATGAAATATTCTATATATACATAGAAAAAAATATATATATACAGGCGTATCGCCGTATCGGTGTTTTTGAGAAAATGCCGTATCGCGGTATCGCCGTATCGCGTACCGGTACCGGTATCGCCGTATCGGTGTAACATAGCATAGCGGGCAGACCAAAACAACAAGGGGAAATTCGCTCATGGTGAAACCCAAGGTGAAGGCAAAGCTGCAGATTCTGGTATACGCCAAACCATCGAGCAAGAAGTGAACCTAGCGCTGCACTGGAGGGACCTGAACCAAAACTTCACGTTATCCAACCAGTACTAAACTTGATCGTCACCCAGCACTTACTTCATGCCTGCACTCATCTCTTGATCTCAATTTCCAACAAAACACGACAGCCTGTCCAGGATATCTATATGGTGCTACGCAACCAGCAAAAGGCCTAGGACAGCGCCACAAACAGGGAGATAAAGGGTCATAACGAACGGCGAACTAGAACAGTGCAAGCACTCACTGCAGCAAAACGTCGAACACTTGGCGGGCGCAGCCTATCAGAGAGAGAGAGAGAGAGAGAGAGCACAGGAAGGGAATGGTGATCTCACCACACCGCAGAACGGTGGCCAGGGCATGACGTCGTTGAAGAAGATGAAGGAGACGTGTTCTAGCTGGTCCTCGGCGTCGCGTGCGGTGTCATCCGGCTACCGCAGACCAAGCAGGTTTGTCCTCGGCAAGCCGGCAATTCATTGAACAGATGGAGGGCGTCAGGAGATAATCCTATACAGGAAGCAGTGGAACGGCGGGGAGGACAAGAAGCTCACCGCGTGGAAGGGAGGACGGCCAGAGACGCGACGTTGACGAAGGAGGCGAGGAAGACATGGTCGAGTAGCTCCGCGGCGTTTCGCACGATCATCCAGCCCACGCACCATCTCGCGTCCAGAGTTTGTCCTCGGTAGTGACCATGCGCTGGGCTTCGTCCTCGTTCTCCTGGGTCGACGATGCGGCTGCCGGATCGAGTCGATCTTGATGGAGAGGAGGGAGACGACGCAGGCGTGGTCGAAAAGCTGCTCACGCACGACGTCCGGCTTCGGCGACGGTGACGTTGACGGGATCGTTGTTCCAGGCGAGTGGAGACGAGCAGATGGCGGCGAACAGAGACGCTTCACGACGTCGCACGGCCCTCGGACGGCAGCTTCATGCTTCGGCGATCAGAGACACCGAGATGGGGAAGATACACGGTGGCGGCGGCGGCGGTGAGTGGCGTGAGGCCAGGAGGCGACAGATGAGTGGGAACGAACCGAGAAGAGATGGCGGCGTGTGGGTTTAAGTAGGCGCGTAGGGTTCCGCAAGACGCTGGGGCTTGTTCATCTTGGGCGTCCGTGCACGGAAAGAGGGCGGATGGCTGCCACGTCGCGCGAGGCGTGCGCGTGGACTCGCAGGCGCAGCTCGGCGCGCGGCGTGCGAGTGCGAGGAGGCTGGGATTGTCGCGGCGTGGTGCGGGCTCGGCTTGGGTTGGTGGCCGGGGAAAACTTGGCGCGGGGGAAAGAAACGCTTGGTGGGGAGCGGGCCATGTAGCTCGCCTCTAGAAACTTCCGGGTCGCACGCGCGGGAGAGGGCAGGTCGGTGCTCGCTGGGCGCGCACGCGGTGGTGCAAGCAGAGAAACGGAGCGGCTGTACGGATAGGGGAGGAAGAAAGAGGAACAGGGCCTGCCTGGGCCTTGCTGTGCTGCTGCTGGGTCGAAGTGGACTGGCAGTGGGCTGTCTCTTGCAGGCTGGTTTGGTCCCAAGAGAAGAAAAAGGGAGTGGGGCGTTTGGGCTGGTCCAGATCGAAAGAGGAAATAGAGCCCAAGTGCTAAGGCGCCCAGGAAATTCCTTTGCCATTAAATCTTGGCATTATAAATTCAGATTTGACTGAATTCCCACTGGACAATAAATCTATGTAGCACTGCTCTCGATTGGAATTTGATTTGAGATTTGAGTTCAAGAATCTTGGCGTAGAATTAGAGACAAAGAAAGGTAACATTCCAGAAATTGGAGTTTTGGTACCCGAAATTTCGGAACATGAACTTGATTAACTCCAAAATTTTTGAAAATTCCAATGGTCGATTTCTGGGATGTTACAGAGATGGGGTTTTGCCAAAGGATTTTGAGAGTTAGTGGTGGCGAAAGAAGTTTTCCAAGGGTTTTCTTTTCGGATCCTCCATGTGAAAAGGTTCTTTAGGAGGATCGGGAGGAGAAGGAGGTGGTTTCTTTACCCATGTATAATTCGAGTTATTCCCATAATCTTCAAAAATGATTTCCTTGTACATTGGATATTCTAGAAGTTCTTCTTCTTCTTCCTCCATCATTTGTGGTTTGGATGGTGATGCAGAGGCTGGTGGTTTTTGATAGGAAGAGTTCAAGGTGTTTCCGTAGCCTCCAAAGAAATCATCCCCATACTTGGATGGGAACTCTAGAGGTTCTTCGTCCTCTATCATTGTTTGTGGCTTGGGTGAGGGCTCAAAGTTCGAATGATATGATCAAGAAGTCAAAGGTTTGCATTCGACAGTTGGAGTCTCCTCAGAGCTCGACTTGGGTTCTTCTGGCAGTGCGAAGGAAAAGGGAGTGTTTTCTACGATCCGTTCCAAAAGCTCTTTTCCTTTGGCTAAGGTTTTATGAGAAAAAGATCCGCCAGTAGCAGTGTCGAGATAAAATGCGGTGTTTTTGTCTAACCCCGAATAGAAATGTTGCAATAAAACCGATTCAGGGAGCAAAAGTTCTAGGCCGGAATAGGTCAATGAACAAAACCGAACCCAATCCGCACTAAGTGCCTCCTCCTCTTGTTGACGAAAGTTAATTATTTTCGCACGTAGAGAAGTGATTCGGGATACGGGGAAGAATGCTAGACAAAATTTGTCTCGCAGTTCTTCCCAATCGCCGTTCACTCTCTCTGCGGTATAAGCGTACCATTGCTTTGCCTTCCCATTGAGGAAGAAGGAAAACAACTTCCACTTCATGTTTCGAGTGTCATGCCATGGATTAATCGGCATGAACACAATTGCTCAAACTCTCGCAAGTGTTGAAAGGGATTTTCATCTTTAAAACGAGAGGAGGATAGACCTTTGATCAACAAAATAAAACTGGGGCAAAGCTCATAGCTAGACGATTGAATAGGCTGTGATGATGATGGTGGCTCTAAGAGCTCTCCCCGTGGAGCAGAGAATGATTGAATTGTAAGTTGTGGCTCCATGATAAATGTTTTTGGTATATTTTTTTAAGTGGAGAGGTAAAGATGTGGAAAGGATAGAAAGGATAGTTGGTGAAATTTTTTTTTATGATGGATAAAGGATAAATAAAAGGATACATAAATAAAAGGATACAATACGAGGGCAAACCTGGTTCGTAGCAGAGATAGCAACCGTTCCCCGGCAACGGCACCAGAAATGCTTGTTGGTATTTCTTACGTCGCAAATAAATCCGCAAGTGCACGGAATACCATTGTAGCACTTCACCCGGGAGTATTCCAAGGTATCGTATTTGTTTTCCCCAAGGAACGGAGATATTCTGCAGCAAAGTTAGTTTTACCCAAGGACAAGCAAGAACGATAGTAGTATAGGATTGAGAGGATGAATAAAGATCTAGTTATCCCTTAGGATAGATGCACTCAAGCTCTACTTGTCTACTTCGGGCACTGGTGTAGACCTGGTCTGCCAAATTCCGCCAGCCTGTAGCTCTACGACGAACCCGAACGTGGAGGATTACTAGGGACGGACAGGGCTGTCACCACCTGCCGCCTACCTCTACAAACCATGGGGCATGCTGCAAACAAAGGTAACCTCTAGCCTAGACACCAAGTCTATGCTGTCGATTACTATTCTAACCCCGGTCCTAGTACTGATTCAGAAGGCTAGAGCACTCCTTGCGGAGCGATGATCCGTAAACAAGTATAACAAGAATAACGACTAGTAAACAATGCTCGCTAGATCAATATCACCACAAATACTAACTTATGAATAAGAACGACGAACGAACTATGAACGAATGACGAACGAACTAAAAACGAACGATGAACTATAAATAAGATAATATCCGCCAAGGTACAAGATTTGGGCTAAGTCCTCACAAAGGGAGGACTACCCCTCTCTTCTCCCCTGCCCTCTCCCCTACTCTACAACTATACAAGAGGCCCTTGGCCTTATAATGAGAGTGGAGGCTCTTCTCTTGTGTGTCTTGGGTTGTGTTGAGAGGAGGGGAGGTACCCTCTATTTATCGGTTTGAGCAGGTCGGTTTGGGGGCCTCCACCGCTTTGAAACATTAATTGCTCGTCATTTGTCACCTCCAGGAGGCGGTGGGTGTGGAAACTCCACACCCATGGGTCGGCCAACCCCACGGGGCCTCCTCCTGGCTCCCCTCTTCTGTGGCATATCCTCTGGAATATTCTTGATATGATTCTCGTGTGGATCTTTGGAATATTCTTGATATGATTCTAAGGAGTATCCTCTGGAATATTTCTGATATGATTTGGATTGATTCGATAGATCCATATATCTTTTCCATTATTGAGGATTTCCAGGAAAGGATCTTTCTTCATATCTTCTTGATATTGGGCTTTGGGGAGATATCTTTATTCCGAGGAAAATTAGGTGTTTGTAAAGTTGATGTTTCATGCTTCATTTTCCCCGGTTTCATACGAAATGCACCTACACTCACAAATTCACCAAGACTTGTGGAATCCGTTAGTTTCAAGCCCTAAGTCTACCTTTGGTGATGGATTTGGGGTTCAAAAGTGCAGATAATTGACGGTAAATTCTTGCTTTAACAGCCGTCAATAATGTTCTATTCTTCATCAAGGCTTGATATTCTTCATTCATGGCCGTGCGCCATTTTTCATTCTTCAAGGCTTAATTCAAATCTTCCGGTTCCCCTCTTGAGGTGAGATAAGCATATCTGATAGTACCATCTGTAAATTGCTTAGGCTTGCGAATATCATTTTGCAATCGAGTCCGTGGACGAGCATCAGGTGCAGGTGCATCAGGTGCAGCAGCAGTGCGCTGAACATCGGTAGAGCCGCAGGAGATCTAGCCGGAGTAGAAGATCCTGAGTACTCCACATTCGATCCACCCCCTCGTGGAGGACGTGACGCCATTGGCTGTGGCGAGCCAGACGCTACAGACAATCCCGCTCCGGCATCATCCGAGGTTGTTGCAGCCGTTGTCGGGGCAGGTGGCGCGTCCTCGAGCGAAAGCGCGTCAGCGACTGCCAACTCCGAGGTGGATTCGATCCGTGCCTGATCCGAGGTCGGCAGTTGCGCCAGAGAATCAAAGTCGGGATCAGAAGCTGGATCCTCTCTGGCCTCACCATGTTCCTGTCCAACACCAAAACTTCCTCCAGATTCATCTGCTACTAAATCATCAAGATGTTCTGCATACGACTCATCAACAGGGTTAGCATGATTAAGCAGTAGAATCTACGCCTATACGCCCATGGTGGTTGCGCAAAGTTGGATGAAGGAGTAGGATGTCATTTTTTAATTGGGCACCCAGCATTAGGATGTAAGAGAGAAAAAGGATAGACAGTCTCATCAAATATGACGTCTCAAGAAATATACACACGCCCTGTAGATACATCCAAGCATTTCTATCCCTTATGTAGAGTACTATACCCCAGAAACTAGGGATGGCAATTCGGGGCCGGGTACCGGGTACCCGGCGGGTACCCGCCCTGTCGGGGCCGGGCATGGGGCGCGCTTTTTACCCATGGGTGGCACCCGTACCCGCCCCGGCATGAACCGGGTACGGGGCGGGGATTGAAACCCACCCTTGGGTAACCCGGCGGGGACCCGAAATTTTAAATATAGATGTATTTCAGCCCAACCCAATTTCTTCGGCCCAACCCAGCACCAAACCCTAACCCCAGTGCATCTGCATCCCTATCCTTCAGCCGGCCCAATTTTGAATGTGAACTGCGTTTACATTGTTCCACCCGCCGGGTACCCGGTACCCGCCCCGATACCCGACGGGCACGGGGCCGGGTGGGGATTTTCGCCCACGGGGCCGGGGCCGGGGCCGGGTGGGGATTTTTACCCGACACACATGGCGGGGCGGGCATGGGTATGCTCTACTCGGCCCGGCCCCGCCCCGTTGCCATCCCTACCAGAAACACACACTGTTTTGATCGAAAAGCGAGTTTGTGGGTATTGTATGGTCGTAAGTTCAGCCAACAGGCGCATCCAAAAGTGCGAAGAATAGAATAGTCAGGTTTAGAACCAAGTAGCCGCTCAATTGGAGTTTGAAACTCGATAACACGCGATGGTATGCGATTGATGAGATAGGTGGCAGTGATATATGCTTCATCCCAAAACTTGAGGGGCATTGAGGCGTGTGCAAGCAAAGAAAGTCCAACTTCTACGATGTGTCTATGCTTGCACTCAGTCGAACCGTTCTGTTGATGTGTGTATGGGCTAGGGGTGGGCATAAAACCCGAAACCCGAGGACCGAACCCGAAATTCCCGACCTCGAACTCGAAAAACCCGAAACTAAACAGACCCGAAGCTTTATCGGGTAGCAAGTCTGGAAACCCGAACTTATTCCAAATAATTCAGGTTTAGTACCCTGAACCCTGAAAAACCCGTAAAACCCGATTTTGCCATCCCCGCAGCCTAACAGGCTTTCAGCCCAGCCCACATAATCCCGCACGACACCTTCCCAATAACCTAGGCACCTAGCCATCAGCCGCATCCCCCACTCCCTTTCTCCCATCTGCACCTGGCGCAAGCAGCGCCCCGGCGCACCAAATCTTGCCGATGCCCGCGCGGCCCTACCTCCGGCCAACCAGGCCACCCCCATCCCGTCACCACAAGGCCATAGTCCCTACAGCTCCCCAATCCCTCGCTATTGCTACGCCTGGTGTCCGGTGTCCTCATCGACGACGATTGTCCATCAGCTCACAAGCTGAGAGGCTCACAGCACCATCGTTCCTTCAAGAAGCCAAATAGAGATAGCTGTGCTGAGTCATCAATGCTCGCTTCCCTTGTTGCAAGCCCATCAGTGGATTTTGTGCTTCCCATTATTTGTTGTCGTGGTGTGGATTGGTGATTCTTTTTTTATTCCAATTCATACTGATGTGTTTTGAATTAGAGATCCGCACTGTTGTTTCCTTGGAATGGTTTGTTGTATCGGCGATTCAAGTACTGAGATGTCAAAATCTTGTTGCTTACGAATTCTGTTTTTTCCCTGCTGTTATCTCGGGTAATTCGGGGTTACCCGAACCTGAACCCGAAATTATGGGTACCCGAAAATTCGGGTTTTGCTTTGTGCGGGTGAATCTCGGGTGTTAATTTTCAGAACCCGAATTCTTGGAAACCCGAACTACCCGACCCGAAATTTTCCGGTAACCCACTGCTAGTGTGGGCAGGAAACAAGATGAGCAATGCCAAGCGTGTGAAGAAAGAGTTCAATTTCTTATACTCTCCCCCCCAATCCATTTGCATGGAAATAATCTTCCTATTTAAAAGCCTCTCAACATGTTGCTGAAAAATATGAAATTTTTGGAACACCTCGAATAATCATCAATAAAGCTTACATAGTAATTATTCTTCCCTACTAAACTTGGAGCCGGACCCCATACATCTGAAAAACAAGCTCAAGAGGAGCTTTCGACACACTAGATGACCTAGGAAAAGGAAGCTGATGACTCTTTGCACATTGACATGCATCACATATAGCTTCTTTATTGGACTCACTAGAAAAAGCAATATTATTATCACCTTGGACTCTTTGCACTATTGGAAGGGAAGGATGGCCCAACCGGCCATGCCACCGTGTGATGGACGGCTTGACCATGCTCAAAACACACTTAGACGACGACTGCTCCAAGGAAGGGAAGGGATCAGTGGCGGACGCAGCATGAAAGTTTAGGGGGGGCTGAGATTTCATGTCTTCTTCTTCCTCCCTCCTCCTCCCCTATTTTTCTTCTTCAACCTTTGCAAACTCCATTGTTTTGAGCTCTTTTTGTTCAGAAAATGAAGAGGGGGCTTGGGAGGGCTCTAAGGAGCTGCCGGCAAGTAGGGGGGGCTGGAGCTAGGGATGGCAACGGGTAGAAATCCATCGGGTTTCCCCTCCTCAGACCCTTACCCTTTAAAAAAAATCTTCACCCGCTGGATAACCCAAGTAATGTCATGGGTAGAGTTTTCCACCCATACCCATACCCGGCGGGTAAAATATACCCATCGGGTACCCATACCCGCCAACCATCTCGAAATTTCAACAGCATAACAGCAAATATGTATATCCAAGATTAATTCTAAAAGTGACATAACAGAAAAACAGCACAAACATATTTAGCAACTCAGTAGCATCATCATTCATCACTTAACATCAAGTACTACCACCAGTCTAGTACATGATCAGAAGTTTAAACTAAATCATCAAGTCATGGACCGGATATCCACGGGTGGCGGGTTCGGGTTCTGCTGAACCGCATCCTTACCCGGTCTACCCGATGGGTAAGCCTTTTCACCCATTAGTATACCCACGGATACGATTTTTCAACCAAATCCTCCCCCTAATAGGAGAAAAATCCGTCGGATCGCGGGTAATGGGTACCCATTGCCATCCCTAGCTGGAGCCCCCCGAGCCCCCCCGCTGGATCCGCCCCTGGAAGGGATAGAGGCCTCCTCTACATATCTATCGCGCAGAATTGTGCTCCTCGTGACCGGATCCTTAACCAAGAAAAAATAAGGATGATTTCAACATAAACATTGTTATCACGAGTGAAACGATGAATTGAAATAAGATTTTTGTGAGAGTGAGGAACACGGAGAACTTGTCTTAGATGGAGAGAACGTGAAGGAGCATAAAGTGTAGAACTACCAATATGAGTAATCTGCATACCTGTGCCATTTGCAGCATGGACCTGCTCCTGGCCATTGTACTTCTCTCGTGTGGTGAGCTTATCCAGCTCACCCGTGATGTGATCCGTCGCACCAGTGTCACCATACCACACGGGGTCGACGTTGTAGCCTGCAGAAGCCGCGTTCACCAGCTTTTCATCACCAGTGAAGCTCCGGTCAAAACGCTTCGATTGACCATGTGGCCAGGCTTGCCACACAACTGGCAGATCGGTTTGGATCTCGAAGAAGAGCCCTGCTCGCCACGTCCACCAAAGCCGCGGCCGAAGCCACCGCGTCCTCCATCAGCAAGGCCACCGCCACCGCCACGTCCATGGCGTCCACCAGCAAAGCCGCCGCGAGCATTGCCACCCTGGCCGCCACGCGCAGTCGCATTTGCCGACGACTGGTACGCGGCGGCGGCAGCAGCAGCTTGCATGTCGATCCTTGCTACTGTCGCCAGGAACTGGGCATAAAGGTCACCCAATGAGATTGGATCTGTCCTGGCGTTGACGTTCTCAATGAACGCATTGTAATAACGTATTGTAATCCTGATCAAGTCCCGCAAGAAGATACGAGATCAGATCCTCATCTTCCAGCGGCTTGCCCGCCGCCGCCATCTCATCTGCAAACCCCTTCATCTTGTTGAAGTAGGCAGCAGCAGAGAGTTCTCCCTTGCGCGTGCTGGCAAGACGGGTGCACAGATGCACCGTCCTTGCACGAGATTGGGAGGCAAACATGCAGTTGAGTGCCCTCCAAACGCCAGCAGCAGTGGTGTGCGTCGCCACCTGACCAAGCACCTCCCGTGAGAGAGATGCATTGATAAACCCCAGGACTTGCTGGTCTTGAGCCACCCAAGCCGCATGGGCTGGATTGGCCTCCTTCGTGGTCTTGTTGTCCACGGTCACGTCGATCATCCTCGACGGCTCCTGAACAGATCCATCAAGATACCCAAAGAGCTGGGCACCTCGAATGATCGGCACCACCTGTGCCTTCCAGAGAATGAAATTGTCTCGGGTGAGCTTCTCCGAGACGGGCGCTGGCCAAGACTCGAGCTCGACGAAGAAGACGATGGACTCGACATGGCTAGATGTGTTTTAGACTCTAATTACCATGTCAAAAGGAATTGAACGTGCATCTCGTCCATGCACGACTGCGTGTTAGAAATAAACTCTATCAACAACTCAACCGAACACATTTGTATCGGTGGTTGATCACAACAACTAGATTCTAAACACAATATCTAAACTACTTTCAACAAGGTGTGCTGGCCCATCCCGGGGCCCAACCCCAACATCGAGGACACCTGCTTCGAGGCCGACATGCTCGCCGCCATGGACGACGCGATCGGCGACGGCGTCGACGTCATGAGCGTCTCCATCGGCTCCGTGGGCGCCCCGCTCCGGTTCGGGGACGACGGCATCGCCGTCGGCGGCGCGCTGCACGCCGTCAGGCGCGGCGCGGTGGTCGTGTGCAGCGGAGGCAACTTGGGCCACCGTGTCCAACCTCGCGCCGTGGTTGCTCACCGTCGCCGCCAGCAGCATCGACCGCGCGTTCGACTCGCCGGTCAAAGCTCGGCAATGGTATCGTCATCATGGTAAGCAGATGAAGTACTTGTATTGAAAACCACACTTTGACATGCAAGGCGCACGTGACATGTGACTTGTTTTTTGTGTTGACTCGATCGATATTCGATAACACCGTACCAGCTCCCCGGCGACAAGCCGTATCGTTTGATTTATGCAGCAGACGCCGTTGTTCCTGGGACTCCTTCTAACGTTACCAAGTAAGTAATCAACCGTGCTAAACTTGATCTCTTATATATACTAGTAAAAATGCACGTGCGCCACGCACGTGTCTAAATAATGATATCACTATGGCAGGACCATGAGCATTACAATGTATTCGACTACATTCTCTTCGGTGCAATATATCTAAGTTGGAATACATCACAATGCATGAACATAATATAATGGGCATTAATAACATCACATGAACCAAATTTGAACAAAAAAGAGAATATGAGCCTTTATTAATAATCAAGAATATTCATTTATATCACCTCTCAATTATTTGCTGAAAACAACAGCGTAGAACATCATAAGTATAAAAAAATAATGTCACAAGTCTTACATAAGTTAAAAAAAATAATGTAAGCTTGGTAAGGCAGTTATTTCCAAACCATGTGTCAGATTGTAGAGTTGGAGTACTTAGAGGGCCTAGGCAGCAGTCATTTCTTTTCCAGTCCTTGTTCATGTTACAGAAACCCAAAACATGAGATCGAGCTAAATAAGTACATCTCACATCATCACTCAAAGCTAGAGTTGCAAGTTACCTAGACCAAGAACATAACTCAGTAAATTCCTGAGAGTTGAACGTAGGTAGTTTCACAAATTATATACTAAAACGAATTCCATAACTAATTATCTCTACTGGACCTACATTCCAACATGGCGCATCTATTTCCTTCTGTTTTTGTTCCTTTGTTGTTTTTGTACTTTGACACCTCCTCCATAACATTCAGACTAATGCTTTGATTTTAAAAGTGCCAAAAGTTTCATTCTCTGACCCTGCAATTTTAAAACAGGTCTTGCTCTCATTGAACAGGGAAACAAAAGAGAGAGACATGTTTGCTATGTATATTTCAAGAATCTTCCACAAAACGTATCATGCCGAGGGGTATTTGCTATGTATATTTCAAGAATCTAGTACCAATGCACGTACGCCACGTACGTGTTTTAAAAGACCCAAAGTGATGTTTATGATGGGGCTGATATCATATTCTATGTGGATTAAAAATATGATATTTAAGCTACTACTATTAACATATCTATGTGGATAACAAAAACACCTTAATTGTAAGCCAACAAAATTCAAGCAATTCTAGCCAAAAATACAGATGGGGAAAATACATCAAATTTTACATGCTAGCAATTGGATATCACAAGACATAATGGTTTAGTGTAATAAATAAAATATGAACCCTAGATAAAACAGGAGCTTTTAATAAGATGATGGAAACTTGATTGACTTGTCCAATCAATTTCACGAACTCACAGTAGAACTCGTCTTTGAAATATAAGACAATCGATATAGATAGGCCTGTTTAAATTTTTCCATGTTTCATTCATTTCTCTAGAAGAAAACTTCATTTCTTTTGTCACAGTAATTGCACATGCAAAGAAAAATTTTCCATATCCCTTTGTAATAAATTTTTTTATTGCCCCCCAAGAGTATTAGCATGCAAAGAAAAATTTCTTCAAAAAAAAAGAAAAATTAAACCTACAAAGGACGTAACCAAACTACCAACCCAGTTAAATTATGCAAGGATCTAACTCAAGGATGTCCACAGGCTCCATTCATGTCCAACTGAAAACCACATATCCTTTTAAAAGAACACCTGACAGGCACCTGCTGAATGACTTTAAACAATTCTTTGAGCATATTTCTTCTCTGTTCACAACGAATCCAGTAGCTAGACATCTCAAAATATGGTGTGCATTTGTCTGAATAATATTCGAATACCTGGAGAAAGGAAAAATTAAATGAATATGAGTTGAATTTTTTTGTTGAACTAAAGTTTATCAATGAAAAATCACTTTCATTTTTGTTTGATGTGCAACTGATAGAAAAGACTATGTAATCCCAAAGGTTTATTTAAAAAAATAAAACATCTCATTGGCTTATAACATTTCTAATCATCCATATATACCACCCGATGCATATGAGAATATAAGCAGGCTCTCTTGTATGAAAAGTAGCATAAACCACTTGTATTTTTCAGTTTGAGGAACTGCTAGCCTTCCATTCTTAAACACAAAACGTGGAACAAATCAGTTTCATAATCATACTCTGTTGATGCTCCGAGAATATTATCATTGTAAGTAAGAGAAAAATACAAGTAGATGAAGAACATATCATTGATCCCATTTCTGCCATTTTCTTGGTTAAAGTAGATGAAGAGACGTCAGTGCATCAGCCATACCCTGTTCCAGAGTTGACTAAAAGGTGATAATAGTTCTGAAAAATAAAAAAAATAGAAGACCATGAACAAAAAACTGCCTAACAAAAACTGCAAGTACTTCTTGAGGATCTGTTGTCTATAAGTAGAAGACCATGAACAAAAATGATACAACCCTTCGCTCCACACCAAAATAACTCAATCCATCCAGTTTGCAGGACCAGGTGATTCTAGTGCCTAAGCAATAAACAAGTAAGCAATATTTAATCTTGTCAGCTAGCTTGAAACAACTAATAAACGAGTAAGCAATATTTAGTCTGATTGCATCTAGTCCATAATCTGCATAAACCCACCATACATCTAGGATATGTTGTAGATTTCAGAGGAGCATGCACAGGTTCTGTGGAAGTAAAAGAGTTTTAGGTTGAGAATATTATAGAGTGGCAGCTTTACTTCATTTCAATATACTCATATAGAAAATGAATTAATGCAGGCAGTACTTCATTTCAGCCAAGGACCTGCCACCTGTCACTGTTCATGAACCAATCTGCAGCAGGCAGTTGCATGAATCTCAAGAGTGATGCATTCCGACCTGATTGCAGGAAAAATAAATGTAAGTGAAATACAAGAAATTCTTAAGCTGTTACAGTCGAAAAATGGAAATAATATTGATACAGTGGAAAATGGAAATAAAGATAAAAAATACCTTAAGTTGTTACAGTGGAAAAATGGAAATAATGATAAATGGAAATATTTATACAGTTGAAAAATGTAGATAAAGATAAAAAATACCTTATGTTGTTACAGATTCTAAGGAATGCCCTCCTGTCCTTTGTCCTACAAAATATAATTCCTTTGAAGTGGCTATCAATTCATATATAATACTGTATGATAACAATATAAAAAGCTACACAGCATGTGAAGATGTCATGTACTCTCTTCACTGATGCCAATAATCATGTTGACACCCATCACCCATGAAAAACCACCCTACAGAAAAAAAAAATTCTCTTAACCATTTGTAAAACGCCCCAAATCACAGAATGCTACAAATTTATCACAGCTACCAGTCTCAGTTAAATATATTAGAGTTCTCATCACCATGACTGCCGCATATATACAAAGCCTTGGGCCCTTGACATTTGCACATACAAGCCTTGCTCATAGAAAAAAAATGAGGTAGGCAGATTAACTATGTGCAATTTCAAAATGAGAATCTGGTATGGCATGACAGACATAACCTTCTAAAAATATCAGAGCCACGAGATAGAAATGGTGGATATCAATCCCTGTACCTTTTACATCCAAATGTCTTAAATATGCATGAAAAAGAAGGAAATAATCTTCGACCTGTTATCCAGCCTTAATTGTAAGATAGTAGTTGTATGGCCGTGCTAAGCTTTTTCTACATGTGGAAATGGTGGATATCAATCCAAGCGCTAAGAAATGGCATGTGAATATTTCAATTAAGAAGGTTTCCTTTAAACAACATAGTGTTATAGTTTTATTCAGAACCAATGCTTTCTGCAGGTTGAAAACTATTTGGAAATTAATCCAAGCACTCGGGTTTTGGATGGCATGGCATTCCATCAAAAAGAATTTCTTTAAGCAAACAAGGTGATTCAGTACTTTTAATTGACACCAAACCTGCGATAGATTTTTATCCCTGCAAAAGTCAATATAAATGCAAACACATGGTGAGTATGGAATCACATTCAGTCACACACTGAAGTTATCTGCTACAACATGTCTAACATCCCTCAACTCAAGCAGGCATGCAACAAGATTTGCATATAACAAGCTACATTTTTAGTGATTACCACATATACGAGCTAGCTGCAGTTTCGTAATTCAAAAAATATAAAACTAATAAAAGATCATTCCATTCTACTATATCAAGATCATTCCATTCACTGCATACTTCTAAGAATCTATCAAAAGTATCAACCATTTTTTCTTGCTGAATCCATTCTACTATTACAAGATCATTCCATTTGGTTCATGACGATATGCTTTATATCACTGAACATAATTACTGAGAGCCATCTCTAAAAGCGAGGAAAATCAAACATGGCAAGTGGCCAAAAAAAAAAAAAACTAACCTGTACACATTGTCAGTTCAGATGGATAGCTTTCTGATTAGTCTCGTCAAGTTGATATTCATGTCTGCACTCAACAACAAAAAGTAATTAAAATATATAATATCCAACAAAAGTTATGTATATGCTACTCCAGTATGTGGCAATCATAAATTTCCGAAATTTACTGGACGAACTGAAAGGAATTGAACTCTGCAAGAAACACATATTTCTTCTGGATTCACATATCCTCGTAAGAATTGTCCTTCAACACTGTTGATTGTTTCTGTTGAAAAATAAGAACAAAGCAACTTCCCACCATCTTGAACAGGAGGCGGTGCTCGACAATCGTTCTTCTGTACCCAGAGAGCTTATGAGCCACGGAGTCACCGAGGCCAGTGAGGTGCCCTGCTGTGAACATCTGCGCCAGCCAGCCAAACCATACCGCCTCAGTTCAAGAATTCCAGTACACCAAAAATTAAAACAAAATGGGGGGAGAAATCAAGAACCAGATCAAAGGAAACCTTAGCACGGCCATCTTGGACTGAGGCGGCGGCGGTGAGGCAGGTGATTGGGCACGCAGATCGATCACTTCTAAACTCTAAACCCTAGGCATGTGAACTCAGGAGCGAGCAGAAGACGAAGAAAGGAACAGACCATGAGCAGGCATTTTTCATCGCGTCGTCGTGGTTGCGCTGTGCCCCGCGCCCCCGCCGCGTGGTCGCCTCGCCATCGTCTTGGTGGTCGTGTCGCCGGCTCGCCGCAGAATCCCGTCATCAAGGAGGAAAGGAGGAGGCCCCACGTCGCCGGCGACCGATCCAGCCGCGTCGTCGTCGCCCCTCTTCACCTTCGATGGATCAGAGATGGACGACGCGAGGATCGCCAGCAGCTGCAGCCACCACGGCGGTTGCCGATCTCCGCCTCGATCCATCCTCCTTGGCGGCTCGCGCTCGCCCGTGCTGATGGGCCGCAACTCGCCGCCGCCATTCCCGACGCCTGAGAAAGGAAGGGGACGACGATGCGGAGGAAGGAATCGAGGAAGAGAAATGGAAGGCGACGAACGAAATTGAAGGGTGAGAGGAAATCGGGGAGGTGGGATTTGAGTCCGGGTGAAAAAAACGCCGGGTGAAAAAAGTTTGTTCGATGTCAGGTTTTACGAACGGGCAATGACGATGTAACGCTGATTTTGTCCCATGACAGTGGCGTGGGGTCGGTTTTGGCAGGTTTTGACGGTACATTAGAAAGTGAATAGTCCAAATCAACGGTTGATATATAGGTGGGTATAACCTGGCAGGTGAAAATCATTTCTCCAATAACTGGTTCTTTAAGGGGTTAGACTACTCCTTCCGTCTCAGTTTACTTGGCATCCTAGTCTCATCTAGTTTTCTCAAAATAATTAGCATTCTCACTTCCGAGGCATCTTTCTCTCTTTCCAATACACCTCTATCTCTGTCTCTCTCCTCTTCGTTTTCTGCGCACCTATCTTTACCAACTTTCCTTAATCTTCGTGTCGAAAGCTAAAACGTCAATTATTTTAGGACAGAGGGAGTACTAACCACGAATGGAGTACTAACCACGAATGGTACTGACACGGTTACGTGTTTGTGCGTGGACGCAGCCAGTGCCTGCCAAATTCTATGTCGACTGATAAGGTGCCGGGGAAGATCGTGGTATGCTTGCGAGGCTCCGGAGTGAGGGTGGAGAAGCGACTGGAGGTGAAGCGCGCGGGAGGTGCGGCCATTCTGCTCGGCAACCCACTGGCGTCCGGCAGCGAGGTCCCCGTCGACGCGCACGTCCTCCCGGGCACCGCGGTCTCAGCCGCTGATGCCATAACCATCCTCAAATACATCAACTCCAGCTCGAGTCCGACGGCGCTCCTTGACCGCTCCAAAGACCGTCGTGGACGTCCGGCCGTCGCTGGTGATGACGCAGTTCTCGTTGCGTGGCCCCAACGTCCTCGAGCCCAACGTTCTCAAGGTGCGTTACTTAATTACCAAACTGAACATGACGCCTCAAAGTTTCAAAACTGAGATCATTCTGGGGACTATTTCCGATGCAGCCGGACGTCACGCCGCCAGAGCTGAACATCCTGGCGGCGTGGAGCGAGGCGTCGTAACATCAGCCATACTTTATTCTAAGGGCGATAATGATCTATCGGCCATAATATCAATATAGCTCAAAGTGAAACTGAATTTACCTGCTTCGGCCTCCACTCTTTCTTGATGAAACGTGTTGGCTTTTTTGGTATTGTCTCGACTTGCTGCTCCATGACTCCTTGCTTGCGCATCCGCTGCAACCTCCTTTTTTGTGTGCGAGATAAGCCTGAGGGACACCACCTCGGCTGAAAATATCTTGAATCTTGCTTGCTACCTTTTTCACCATTCTTACTATTAGCAAATGCGCTTTCAACCAGATTATTATCAGCAACAATCGGTTCCTGTGATGCTCCCCAATGTGAGTAAGAAACAGGATATTGCACAATGTTAGGTTGCATCCACACATTAGCATACCAAGGCAAGTAGTAATAAGGATGCATATATACAATGATGCAACCGGTCCAAAAGGTGAATATGACTTAGTAGCACAATTACCTTGTGATTGATGAGAACTCGGTTGCTCACTATATTTTGACGATGATCCTGAATCCTTGGCTGCACTTGTCTGACGGTTCTGCCCTTGAAGCCTTTTATACTTAGCCAAGAGTTCTTCAAAACTCGGCTTCACTTTGTTATTTGATTTGTCTTTATTCTCAGAATTTCTAGACAAACATAAAGTACTGGTTTTTGCAGAACTCATACCTTTGCTTTTCTTTTGCCCCCCCCCCCCCCCCCCCCCCCCCCCCCCCCCCCCCCGAGTTTTGGTGTCTTTGTAGCATATGGGGTCTTCTCCACTGAGACTCTGTTCTTCTAGAGTTTTAGGTCTTTCTTCACCAATAATTACATTTTCCCCTTTGGTTGATTCAGCTTGCTCCGGCCGAAACTAACACTTTTGCATTTTGCAGATCAATATTATGCATGGGAAACGGCTGCTGGTCAACTTGCATTTCATTAAGACATAAATGTCCTTCATTGATAGCCGATTGTATTTGTCGCCTAAAAACATTGCAATCATTAGTGGCATGAGAATAAGAATTATGCCATTTACAATAAGCTCGCCGCCTTAATTCATCAAGCGGCGGTATAGCATGTGACATTTTAATTTTTCCACATCGAGATAACTCATCAAAAATTCTGTCACACTTAGCTACATCAAAGGTAAATTTGAACTCTTCTTGCCGATTTTTACGAATCGGCTTGAGAGACTCACAAGTGCTTGGTTTATCTTTAGAAGACCATACAAATTCAGAACATATATACTTTTGTCTTCATCGTCTGATTTATCATTTTCATAATCTAGTGTAAAAACAGAACGATTAACCTTTTCATTGGACTTTCTAGATTCTTTAGCTCGGTTTTCATTAGCCAGAGCCTTTTGCAATACTTGACTAACATCTAGAAATTCATGACCTTCTAGCTTTCTTTATGAAAATCAAGCAAACCAGAATAAGCTAGATTAGCTAAATCCCTATCCGAAATTGTCAAACTATAGCATCGGTTTCTAGTATCTCTAAATCTTCTAATATAATCAGAAACTGTTTCATGCATTTTTTGTTTAAACGATGTAAGATGTGACAACTTCAATTCAGCCTCACTAGTAAAGAAATAATCATGGGTTTTTTGCTCTAGTTCAGGCCAATTATAAATAGAATTGGGTGGCAATGAAATAAACCAAGTAAATGCAGCACCCGAAAGAGACAAAGGAAATAACCTCAATTTATAGATATCATTTGAACTTGCCTCTCCACATTGTATAATAAATTGGCCTATATGCTCTACTGTAGACCTACTATCATCACCGGTGAACTTAACAGAATCAGGAATTTTAAAACCTTGCGGAAATTGAACATGCTCATAACTTTCAGGATAAGGTTTTTGATACAACCGGTTCTTGACTTTTGGATCCATGCCAAAGGTTGACCTAAACATATTGATCATCTCGGCTTTCAATTCTCCCATTCCATTATTATCGGTCCTAGACCGATTAGAAGACGATCCAAGATGTGGCGTCCTATTAGGCTGCGGTGTGCTATACATTGGCTGTTGCGTTTGGTTCGGCAATATATAAGGAACATGCTGCAACGTACTACTAAGATTAGAATTAGGCAATGGACCAAATCGAACTCCTGTATTTTGGGATGGTATGTGAGGTTCAGTATATACAACCGCATGATGTGGTGGTACAGAACTGGTTGTTTGATCATTATTTCGGCTAAATAAATTTTGGCCAGCCGAATTGTTAACTAAAGTAGTATTGGTGAGTGGAGGTCCTTCACTAGCCGAAGTACCAACAATGGTCCGGCCCTGTATATGATGTATTGGCGCCACAAAGTGTGTTGACGCAAATTCCGGTCAGCACACCGAAAGCACTAGAGCGTGCGGGTTGCGAACAGACCGAACCGAGGTGAAGCACCCAAATAGATTAGAACAATTTTAGGCGTTTCGCCGGAATCGGATCAAGGGGATATCACAATTACGTCGTGATGGACGGCTAGGTATACGAGCAAACCAGCAAAGAGATAACCAACGCACTTACGTGGCGAAGAACGACTAGTTTACGAGCAAACTAGCAAAGACCGTCGAAGCCCTCGCCCGGGAGGGACCCCGTCAGGGCGTGGACGTCGCCGGCGTGCCCTAGGTTGACCAGCAAGCCTAGGACGCCAACTCTGGTCGTGGAGATCAGTAGACGAACAGCAAGAAGAGGTTGGAAAAGTAATGCAAAAGGAAAAACATGATAAAAAGTAAAGATAGATTGATTTGTTCGATTGATGTTTTTTCAATCGGCCTTGACCCTCTAATCATAATAGATTCTTAGTTTTTCCCGGCGGGCCCCACCAGATACTGTTTTACTGTTACCCTGTAGCAGTTATTGAAGGTCGTAGGATCTGAATCAGACGTCTCTAATCCTTGCGACGGCCGCCTCGCCCGAGTGCCTTCCCGAAGGATCGATCGCCCCGGCTTCCCGTCCTCCCGTCCCTCTGCCACCGTGGATCCCGATAGATCCCCTCACCCGGCCCACTGCCTCCAGCCGCCTCACCGCCGTCACCTCGCCTCCCGCTGCCCCATCGCCGCATCGATGACCACCACGGCAGCGACGCAGCATGGGTCGAGAGCTCTTCACCGTGATTCTCTTCCTTATCCTTTCTCCCCGGTTCCTCTGCTCTTCCGAACCGACGCCCAAGGCCAGTAAAATTGATCCGCTGTTGCTTCCTCCTCCATCTGCAGCACCTAGGTGAGGAGAGTGAGAAGGGCCCTTGACGCCGCGCCGCCGCCAAACCGGCCTCCCGAACCCTGGCCCTGCTACTACAGCCCCAATGTCCCCTGGCAACGGTGCTCGATCCTGCTATCCGCTCCTTCGCGTCGAGCTCCGCAGTGGCCCAATCGAGAGCTGTAGAGTCAAGAATAAAGATGTATGCAGCCCTTCAGACCTACGGAGACACTGTACTTTCGAGGAGCAACTGAGCAAGAGTATTCCCTGTTTGGTGAGATGCAGTTTGACAGTCTCATTTTTCTCTGCCTTCATTTAGTCGACAGTAATGAGCAATAGATCTATATAGTGATGCTCTTTTCAAACTGACTGTATAGGTAGGTTTTGTGATCTCGTGTTTGTCATATAAAGATGTTTTGAAGCTCTTAACCGACAGCATTATTGTTTGGAACAAATCGAGATAACATACTGAAACATTATTGTTCGGTAACATGATTGCTCTTCTATTAATTGTTGTGAGTATGGGTTCACATATATTTCTTCCTTACTTTATTTTTTTTTTACAAATTCAGTTAACATATTAATGTAACCAATGCAAAGTGATTGAAATGGGTAATTTTTCTTTCTTATGTACTAGCAGGAACTTTTAGTATTGTCATGAGCTGATAATTCTTTGGACAGAAATTGAAAAGCTTCTTTCACTGATGAATTGTAACCGCTGTTTTGGTTCTATCACATTAACCTTAAGGTATAAGCTTGCACGGTAAACATTGCATCGTCATGCTTCTATGTCATTCAGACCCACCGATTGGACTTGCTGTGGTAGTGTGGACTTTTGGATATTGAATTATTTCTTGATTGTTTCATCACACTGCAGCTCCACGTTATATCGTGATTCTTTATTCAATTAAATGATCTTCTGTAATATATGCAGGAGTTATGTCCGACTAGGAATTGATAATTCGCCTACAGCATGTCTGATAAAATTACTCACCCAACAACTGCAAAATGGTAAGATCTAAGCTATTTTTTTTGTTGAAAAATCTATATATGAACACTTTCTAAGCTCCATGTAAGATAGTTTTCTCTGTTGGAAAGTTTACTGAACCTGATATCTTCAATGGAACATAATAATGAATTAGCTGTACCATATAAGTTATGAGTTTGGTTCTCTGCTTATATCAATAGCCTCTTCCAATTGTTAATATTTTTTGCTTTACAGTATCTTTTCCCCAGATGGAAACATCTCATCGTGATAATATACTCATATATGTTCCCAGGAGATGTTTGAAAAGCAATGTTTGCCTTTTATGCATTTGAATATTGCAATATCGTAAGGCTTAAAATTATTGGCTTGGCTGTTAAACAAAGATTGTGAATGAGAGAGGAAACTGCTTAGCCAATGGTACTATTTTTCTATTCATTATCACTACTTCCATGTAGTGACAGAGTGTATACATAAGAGTTTATTAGTTTACGGAAAACAAACTACACAAATGCTACGTGAGTGGTTTTATGGCCTATGTATCAACTCAGCTGACATGAATTTGATAATTTCGGTGTGCTCTTGGAAATTATCGGTACTAATGAATATGTCATTACTGATTTAAGACTTTATTACGTCAGTGTTCTCCTATTGTTACTTACTAAAACAACCGTTCTCTTTTTATTCAAGGACGGGAAATGCAAATTGTCAGATAAAATTGAAGCGTTATAATTCTATAGGTAATATAGCTTTTAATTTAGTTAAAAGTTTCGTGCTGCCAGTGCAACATCCATTCTTTCTCTCTGAACATTGTGTCCTCCACAATTAGGTATAGAGGCACTGAAGAGCGTCATGGCATTTGAAGCTTTTCTCTTTCAAGCTTTTTCTTACTCATGTCTGTGATGCATACTTAATGAATTTTTAGATATAGAGAATCAAAACACTATAGTTGGAAGTAGCAGTTCAAGTATACATGGCATGCCTACATCTGAATGTCTCTTTAAGTCTCAGTTTGGTTTGGTATAGACACGATTATTTCTAATGATCTAATATGCAGTGTGTACACTCCGTGAGTGCATGGCTTCATATCCATCTCTGGCTATTGCTACCCTACTCAAGCTGTTGTTGTCTGCCAGCATACCAGTGGTTCAATAAGGTGAGTTCTTCCCCACTTCTTCCCTTAAATCAGTTTCTTTAAATTCAGACCCATTAAGCATATGTCAGAACTGTGTCTAAACTTACAAATTTGCAATGTGCAAAGATTTTTTTAACCTACTTTGATCTTTGGTGCTTTATATTGGAACATTGAGGAAGGGAGCAAAAATTATTCCCTGAGCATTTTATTTGCATGAGAATTAAGTTTCAACATTTATTCTACCATGCTTGATTTTATATGGATGATTATCAATTTTACCTTCCACGGTGGTATGGAATTTTACCTTTGTTCTTACTATATTCTTAGTATAGAATTTTGTCCAAGCATTCATGTTTAATATATTGAATTGGAGGAAATTCCTTGCACATATTGCTGTTTTAACTTTGTGTCCCACATCGTTGCAAATATTTTCTTGGCTGATGGTATGGATACTGACACGTCGTCATCACGTCATGGTCTGTTATGTGCAGCACGTAAAGCGGGTCACGTTCTGTTGGTATTGAGATGCATTTAGATCTTCACGTCAAGAAGCAACCATTATATTTATGTTTCTTATATCTGCCACTCAATTGGAGTGAGCAGTGAGTAACTTATTTCCTCTCTTTCCATTGATGTGTCAAAAGTATTGGTTTACTGATTATCTACATTCAGTTCAATCATATAATACTCAGTGTTGTCTCAAAAGTAGAACAATATTCTGCTCCGATGAATTTATGTGCCTGATGAAAAATTTGAGTAGCGCAAGCTGACGGCAGTGATGATAATGCACCTTCACATAGCAAACTGGAGGTTCTATGGCAACAATCTTGATTTCTCAACATGTCTGTCCCTTGAAAAGACAATGTATTTTTGAAAGTAGTGTGGTCACGAGTGTGTGTTTGATCATACAATGAGCTATTATCACATGGTATCCGACTTGATGCTTATGTGTTTTGAAACTTCGTGCTAATATTTGTCACCTTATATGTCAGACTCATAAAAACTGTAGTATGCTATTCTCTTTCAAGCTTTTTCTTACTCATGTCTGTGATGCATGCTTAATGAATTTTTAGCTACCTTACCATATATTGTATCGGTTTCTCAACCCTCAATTACTAAGCTAACTATATTTGGCCCCGCGGCAATTGCCGCGGGGTCGCGTTCTAGTATATATATAGGGTGCCTGGTCTTTGGTCCTGTTGAATCGGAATAGCAAAAGTAATCACGTATACAATACAATGGTAATCTATCCTGATTCAAATCTGTTATTTCCTAAACTGAATAAAATATTCTTTATCCGGCCAGATCGATTTGATCTCCTTGCGCTGATTCCACGCTATATAAGCCATGCATGCTTGTATGGTAATCCTTTATTTGCACGTATACTAGAGTCCTGTAGGGCCAACCTGATCAAAGTAAAACAAACTTGTGATGTTGGCCGAAATCCCAATTTGCTGTACACGGCAGACGAAACCGAGAACCATCAGACTCCGCGACTTGATTATCTGGAAGGGGCAAACAAAACCGAATTTTGTCTGTGCTTTCCAGTAACTCTGAACACTTGGACCTGTCGCACGCTTGCTTTGCAAAACATGGTAAACGTACTAATAACAGGGGAAAATATTAACATCCGGCCAAACATTATCTAGCTCACCTAATCAACCACTTAAGCATCTAATTAAGCCAGAATAAGCTACAATGCCAATTTTGGTTGTCAACATTTAGTATGAACCCATTAAACTCGTGATTTTACTTTGTTATACAAGTGCTTGAAACTTCGTTTCGTTTCAAGCGACGCGTCATACGTCCGATCTTCCTCAATATTCGTGCGCTAGACGAACCCAGCAACGCCCAATTTTTTAGTTTTTATTATTAATAAATCTGAAATTTTAATAATGGTAATTCTAAACAAAAATTTGAAAAACAGTATGGACGCTCTTGTCAACAGCGTGCAACTGCGGACGCTGAGTTAAATAACGTCCGGTTCAGGACGCTGTTGGCATGGATGTCCCAAAACGCAGACTGGTCCAAGTCGACGTGCGCTAGGAGGGATTTTTGGATCTCGTTAAGATCACCTTTTAGATTTTTGAAAGAGGCAAGAAAGGATGAATTTTTGAAGCAAAAGGACCTGAACCTCCTCTCAGTTCTCTGATCTCCTATCTCGCTAGCAGCTGCGTGCACGCGCATGGAAACGCGGCTGCCGAGCTCTGTGCTGTTGGAGATGCCGCTTCCTCTCTGCTTTTCCATGTTTGCGGGCTCATCGAGCGGCGTTGCCGTCGGGAGACATCCACAGGCCCACAGCCCCGCCCTCCCCCTGCGTTGTTCCGTCGGAGGAAACGATCAGGGAGACTCCCCGTCGAGTCCCTGCTGCAGGAGATTGTGGAATCGAATAACAGAGAATCTGTTTTGATTGGAATCACTAAGAAAAACTAATGTTTAGATTAAACTAAAAATCTTCAAAGATTTTTTTTTCGAAAAAAAATCTTCAAAGTTCACCATGTGATGAGGGAACCACGCACGGGACGCCATTGAGAATAGCGTCCAGAGTTGGATGCTAATAAGAACAGCGTCCGAGATGGGACGCTGTTAACAATAGCGTCCTTACTATTTTTAAAATATCCACATTTAGGCCTCGTTTGGGAACTCGATTCCCCGGGGGGATCCCGGCCCAATCCCGGAGGAAGGCCGCCTGCAGGGAAGTCAGCCCGGGGAAGCCCACCGCAGCCTTTGGGAATCCATCAACGCGGGAAGGCCTGCCCCGGGTTTGCCCGTTTTCCCCGGGCCAGAAAAAATCGTCTCGTGACAGAGGGAACGAAATCCTCGACGGCTCGGGAGCGACTCACGCCGCCGCCGCCTCGCCTCGCTTCGCCGCAGCCGCCGCCGCCTCGCCTCGCCTCTCCTCACCGCTGCCTTGCCTCTCCTCGCCGCCGCAGCCACTCCTCTCCCTCGCCTGCCCCGCACGCGACTCTCCTCTCTCCCCACTCGTGACGTCGCCGCCTCCCAATCGAGGTGCCGTTACCTCCACCTTGCAAGAGCCAAGAGAGCTCGTCTGTGGCGTCTCCTGCCGGATCCGTGGTTTGTGCAGCTGTACGAGGTGAAGGACCCCAACTGCATCATCGTCTTCAAGTTCCGCGTCCACTTCAGAGGCGGCAAGTCCACGGCTTCACCCAACCTCGAGGCCACCAAGAAGTTCGAGCCCAAGTACTGCCTCATCAAGGTATCTCGCGATTTAATACTCTTTTTCTGTCAGTCGCCGTTTTAGTGCTTATTTTGTTGGAAAGGCTACTACCACACGAGTTTCAGAACACGAGAGACAGAGGATTTTGGTGCTGCAGGGAAATAGCTAGCTAACAAAAGTGGAATTCTATCTAGATCAATCTGCTGTCATTGACGTATCTAAACTGCTAACTGAAACTTAACTGAAGATACATATGCGCTAGGAGTAGCTATCATATTTGAGGCTGAGTGGTACATTATTATGGGTACTGTCATTTTCAAAACTAATCTGTAGCTATGGACATGTTACTAGTTTGTGTGTTCCTACCTGAATATTTATCTTGAGTAAATCCTGCTGTGTTATGCAATTGCGCTGCCGCCAAGAAATCATCTGACCACTTTTCAGTATAATTCTTTGTAAGACTGAAAAATAGCTCCAACATAATAGAGTGTTCAGTCTTGAAAAGCAAATGCATTGCTATTATGCGCAAGTCATGCTTCTAAGAAATGTAGTAAAGTGTTTGCCTAGTTAGCTTCACCGGACAGGATCAAAACTAGATAACTGTTGGCTAGGCAAGGGATCACAGACAATGCACACTATCACACATGGATGTGCCTCTGCGCAAACAGTTTGATACTTTATTTTTTGAATGTTCCTTTGCCGCCAATTTATATGTTCATCTTACTGCTCTACTCTAGATGAGAAATGTATCTCTAGAGTAATGTATCTTTGAAAATACTAGTGTAAATATGAAAGTTCCTAGCTCTTTTCTATTAGCTGATGTTATGATGTATATATCTACTATTTCTTTATAAGTGCAACCAACTAAAGGTCATTCATTGCTATTTCTCTGCAACCACAACGAGCCACGTCACCCTTTTTATTTAGACCATCCGATCTCATCATCCTTCTCATCCTGTCCGCTCTTTCTCTTCGTCTCCTTCCTCTCGCAGCCTCCTTCTGTAGCCACCGTTCAACTCCCTGCCACGGCCTGCTCATCGCCCTCTTCCTTCTCTACATCCACCTTCATTGCTTCAGCAATTGAAACGGACACACCATTACTCCCTGCTAGCAATCAATTGTTGTTTGCCTCCTCCGTTGCCTTCCTCCTCCTCTGCCCGCCCTCTTTCTTCAATACTCCAGTGAATACTGTAATTGACTGTCCATCTTAATTGCGGTAATGGCATCAATCTGGCCCTGAAGATCCAAGCCAGGTATACCCCCATTCGTCTTCTCTCACTCTCACTTTCGTTTCAGCTCAGGCCAGTACGCACGACCTCAACAACGTCCGAGGCACGACGACGTCGTCACCAGCTCCGCGGCAACACTGATGGTGGCTCCGTGAGTTACGACACCTGGTAACGATGGACGGCGACTCCGCGCCGAGCAACGGCAATGCCTGGCGGAAACACCAAGCAGCGCCACGATGATTCATCATGCCCCTGCTATTGATGTTCTACCTCTCAATCCTACCGTATGCTACTGCCATAGACCTTCAGCTGGCCATTGCCTGTCAGATACAACTTTTGATTTCACTCCCCATTCACTCAGGTTTGTCGTTTTTCACAATTCTTCTTCTTCTTCTTTTTTTTTTTTTTTTTTGCCTCCGCGCTGAATCTGACTTGGCTGTTGTTTTATGCACCCAAGTTGTTCGATGAATTGCCCCTTATAACATCCTGCCTAAACCATCTATGTTTGTGTTCATATTCATGCAAATGGACCCCTGTTGATATAGTCGCACCTTAGGCCTGTTGATATATTCAGAAATCAAGGTTCTTCTGCTCCTAACTTTTCATTCTTTTATGCACTAACCCTGTTTCGTTTCTTGCCTTTTTTTTTTTTGTGCACTCAACCTGTCTTATGTGGTCATATTCATGTATATGGACGTCTGCTGATATAGCCAGGCCTTCTCCAGTTCGACATTCATTCAGGTAACAAAAAAGCACCAAAACTCTTTCCTTTATTCATTTGTTATCTATTACTCTTCAAATATTCAGTTACCCTCACCCTGTTCCAGCAATCAAGTGTCGTGCAGTCTTTTATTTTAAGCATCATTTATCACCAAGAAATTATCTCTTTATGTCCAGAGGATGTCCTTATTTTTTTTTATACTTTCAGTTTTGTCTGATCCTCTTCTTATTTTACGTGTCCTTGCAACCCCAATTTTTCTTACCTAATTATATTTTATTTGTAATTTAATTAAGAATGAGAGGAATGGATGCGAGGGAGAGTTCTTCACGTTTTCCACGTCGCCATGGACGACTGCGTATATCCATCACATGTTTCTATTCCTCATCTTGATCACAGTACCGTTCACGAGAATGACATGGACTCCCTGATATATTTTCCTATCTTTAACTCTCCCAATGCGGTCGCATTCTCCAACTTTGAGATGGTCCACGTCAGTTTAAAAAATTTCCACCGTCGGATTAAACGTGAGTGGTAAACTTCAAGCAAGCATACGTCCGGCGAAAGAATCTGTTTCTACGAGTAGATTCTAGACCCTTCGTCGCCTCCTGCCACACGCCACATTGCTTGGTCCATCTGCGTTGCGCCCCCCAGCTACCTCCCGAGAGACGCGCGCTCATCCCGGCTCGGGCCGCTGGGAGGCTCCAGTAGGCATCAGTGGCGTCGACTTTGCGCCGCCGATCACCTCCGCCTGCACTGCACCTGCTTCGCTGTCAACGTGCGATCGCCACGAGGAGAACGACAAAGATACAGATATCGGCGACACTGATGCTCCCCATGTACTGCACGAATGTTCCGATGGCAAAATCATCCATTCACAGGTCAGAAAGAAAGCAGACGGCGGGCCGCGGGCCTGATTTCATCCATGACCACCGAAGTCTTCGGATTAGCTGGCGCTGTTGCTGTTGTATTCAACGATGGCACTTCCACCTACAACGTGTCCACCAATTGTTCAACGATATGTCTGAGTAGCGACGTCAACTACGCCGATCTCAGAACCGTACCTAGCAAGGCATCATCACCACCGTCATGCTCAGGTGCAGGCATGCCTCGCATTTGAAACCATCACAGCCATTTCTATGCGAGAGAATTTTTTAGAACATGCCTGAGCACATATTTGGGATCGTAGTCTTGGTACCTGTGAAGCTTAGAGTTCTCTAAAGTGTAGAATTAAATTACCATTAGCTTTATTCGCCCATACCTGTTCTGTATGGATCATCAGCTCTGTGGTTCAGCATTATTATGACTTCTCAGCTTGCTAGGAACGAAGTAACAATAGATGATAGGATTTTGCATCGTTTTCCTCAGGCTCCGCTGGACCTTTGCTTCTTCTTCCACATTCACGGGCTGCTTCTCTTATCCTACTCATTTCATTTCAGGTCCAATGTCGGGTTTTTCTGTCATTGCATAGGGAATTTTAGTTGCATGTCTAATTCAGTCTAAAATCTGTCTTTACCAAATTATATTACGAAATCATGGAAACATCACGCTTGAGTTTTACTGTAACTCCGCAAGATTTATTCAACCTTCAAATGTGTTATTGCTTCAGCCTGATACAATCATACAATGGTGATTGTGATCCATGTTCGTCACAACAGGTAGAACTGAAGCTGTGCAGCGCTGGAACAGGTTGAACTAGCAAAGATCCAAAATTGTAGCTTGTTGGAATTTTTGTATGACTCTGCATTGTTGCAATTTGATACATGACAGTTTATTATGGTTTAATATGCGATACCTCAACTCATACTTCAAACTTCACACAATGATCTGACCTTGCACTATTGTGTTTCATATCTATTTTTTTTCTTGCGAGGAAGTGCTTCATATCTATTAAGCAAGCAAGTCACACTAATTGCTAGGCGGACCTTTCAAGAATGTATGAGCAAGTGAAATTCTATGCTTCACAATGTTGTAGAAATTGTTTTGCCTTGGAGCTGATAGAACATGAACTTCAGTCAGGCCACTTGAAATGATTATCATGACTGCATATCCTAACTAATTATCATGACTGCATATCCTATACTACTTGATTGGGAATTGCCCTGTTTTTTGAAAAACAGTTTAAGATACCTTTCATGTTTTCTCTTACCAATTTTATCATCTCATTCCTAGGTGAACAAATCAAGTAGACCGGTACGTACAAAATCATGTCTGTGGAACCAATGTGTGCACAAAAACTATACAACGCATGGCCATAAGACGCGCTAACTGCGCGCCAATTTTCTAGTCAATCATCTATTCCTCCAGCTTTATTTCAATTGCATGCCATCACTTCTTCAGACACTGGCAATACAATCAGATCAACCATCAGTCTCTGCACAACCAATGCCTACTGATGCCCAGCCCGGTAAAGATTTCTTTCTGCTTCCTCCTATTTATTAGTTCTCAAGGCAGCAGCGCCCCCAAGATGATACCAATTACCATTCGGTGCATATCTATCATGTTTATTAGTGATTAGGATTATTTGTTTCTCAGCGTACCACACCTACAGTATTTGTTTTCTTTTGTACCTTTTCTATTTCACAGCTTGGCATGTTTTGCTAACAAGGCAACTTTTACACGAAGCTTTCCTCACTAGCAAATCTGCATTCCGACTATAGGACGTTTCAACTACAATAAAAAAAATGAGGTACAATAATGTGGATCCACATTTTTTTCCTACTTAGATGGATTATCCTACTAGATTTTCTGATGCATATATTTTCTTTCTTTTTTTGGTCACTTTTTAACTAGACATGAAATTCAGAGACCTCAAGTGTAAAGACTGGTCAAGGTAAGATGATTATTCTCACTTTTATCTCCAACTGCAGGTGTAACTTTTTAACTAGACATGAAATTCAGAGACCTCGAGTGTAAAGACTGGTCAAGGTAAGATGATTATTCTCACTTTTATCTCCAACTGTAGGTGTATAATTAAAGTTTAGAGCCAAATGTTAGAAATGTCTGACAAGACGATCAATCTGGCCAGCCAGAGCCAACCGGCAGTTGGCAGAAACCTTTTTTTTTTTGTGCATTGTATGATAAAGTATATCATATTATTTTCTTTGTATGATAAAGTATATCATATTATACGTCCACGGTATATCATATTATTTTCTTTGTATGATAAAGTATATCATATTATACGTCCACGGTATATCATATTATTTTCTTTGTATGATAAAGTCCTGCCAAGTAAGTTTATTGGGGCGGACACGTGCGTGGCGCACGTGCATTTTCACTAGTCCTCTCCTGTTTCTTTGTTTTTATTTCCATTGCCTCTTTATTCTTCTGTTGTTACTAAGCTGATTTTAGCATAGCTTGCAGGATTGTAATATAATCAATAGGCATTCATCCAAAGGCATTCGGTACTAGCTCTTTTCTTGGATGTGTGAAACCATGAATAGGTGGCTCCATGTCTGCAAGCCTTTTATGTGAAGAAATTTATGTGGATCGTAAATATGCACTCTACTGGTGAAGTGTGTCCATTCAGTCAATATAATAATGTTTCATGCTCTATATCCTTCATTTATTTTGTCCACTTAGTCAATCGTAATTTGCCCTGCTAACTTTCTCTGGTCAGTAATTTCAGTCGGTTATATTCTCATTTCATACATATTCGTTGTTCATGAACTATGACGTGCTCATTTCAAAAAAAAAAAAAGGTCTGCTACCCTTTCTTCTTTTACTCAATGGCCATCTAAAATTGTCCTTAAAATCCCGCGGCAACGCGCGGGGAATCCATCTAGTTAGCATAAATATGAGTTCCTGGGAGGAAGAAGCTGAACAATTTCTGTTAGAAGAGGAACAAAAGGATGATGAAATTTTCTTTGTCCTCGTGCGTGCTGTACTCTCAGCCATGCAAGAGGAGAAAAGGCTTGTCCACACTTCTACCCTTCAGGAAATCTTTGAAGGGCATGAAAGTTGGTGCAAAGTTGAGTTTCGGATGGATCCAGAGATATTAGAGCCATAGCAGACTTACAGAAGAGAGAATTTTACTACGTCGAAGATCATATGCACATTCGATGTTTCTAATAAGTACATTACATTATTCCTGGAAGTTATTGTTGTGTGCTAGGAAATTATGCATGTAGAAAAATACGTTGTATAGTCACATGTGATACTTAAAACTCTGTTTTTATAATTCGTGCTATGAATATCAACTTTGATAACCAGAAACATATAGTTAGCATGCCATCTTCCTCACCTCTGTGAGGTTGAGACTTAAGCGCAGACAGAACATTTTTTAATTGTGTGGCAACCATTTTGTCCCGTAAAACCATTTTGTTTCATCACTTCAATTATGTTTCTTTGTTTCTTGCACGAGGCTTGCAGATACTTGAGAGATGGAAATCTTGCAGATACATCATTGTTGGAAGAACAGGGAGACAAGTCTTGTTTGTGCTGGCAGCATGTTGAGATTTGGATTGTTCATTGAGCAATCTCCTATAACTTAAGAACTAGTTGTTCCGCGAGATTATGTGATGACCTGTAAACTTGTGATTGTGCTGTCAGTCACCTTGTATGCATCTATGAGCTTTGGATTGTTTATTTACTTGTGAAAATAATGCATGCACTGGTCGATTGTTTATTTTCTTGTCAAAATGAAGCACGTAATGGTAGAAACTAGTATATTTTTTTTGACAAAATTACGCATGTACGCACACAGATTGCAGAAACAGCTAGCGCCTGGTGCCTGATTCATCGGCATGTACAACGGCAAAATGTCGAGAACCACGGCCTGCAGGGACAACGGCGCCTGATGCATCGGCATGCACCCATGGCCTGCAGGGATAAGCAATCCCTGTGTTCCCAAAACCATGCGGGGATTTCCTAGCCAGCGGGGTGGAAGTGCACAGGGAATTCCCCTCGGGGATGTGCATGTCCGGGGCGCCCTCCCCTGTGCTCCCAAACTAAGCCTTAATTACTATTATTAAGATTTTGGAATTATTATTTATTAAAAATAAAAAAATGGGGCAATGCTTGGACCCTCGGCATAGCTAGATGGGGCCGTGGGCTACAAGGTGCTAGTGTTTCTCCATTCTTGATCCAGAGTTTATTGTTGTTGTTGATTGTCCTCGAGATTCAGTTAAGCCAAACGAATATGTTCCATTTGGGATCAGAGGAAGGGCCCTAGTTTCTGGAGTACCTTTTTTTTTAGATAATGGGAAGATTGCATTCATCCCGGCCTTGGCTTTCAAGAAGCTACAGCCTCACTGGCTTTGACTTCTAAAAAAGTTACAGCCTAATACAATCATCGATAAAATCGATCCACATCAGAAGTACATCACGCACACTGATGAATAAAAAAGCTAAGAAAAGAAGAAAAAAACTCCATCTTGCAGCCTTAATGTCTTCTTAGAGGGTCCATGTGAGTACGGTCGGCTCCATCACGTGACTTCTCCCACCAAAGGTAATGGAACATCACCGGAGCATCTGCCAATCCAAAGATGAACTGCGCCTAAGGATTAAAGCGAAGACCACTCGAATCACCTCAACGAAGAAAGCATCGATCGCTGTTAGAGACGGCAAAATCTAGTGCACAGTGAAGCAACATAGAACAACTCCCAAGCCATAGAAGAACTCCAAGATGACGCCTTCATGAAGGTTACGACGTCAACTACGCCGCCGTCATCCGTCCCAAAGCTGGAACTAGTTTTACACCTGGAGAAAATCTTCTGTAACCAAAGAGAATCAGGCTCCACGACGAGGCCTTCAGGAAGGAATATGGCGCTCCAGGCGTCACCATCGTCGAATCTTTCGACCGGAACCATCGTTGAACCACTGCCACCAGATCTGCACCAGGGATAGCATTGAAGGGCCATACGGCATCACAGGCAGAACACCACCATGAAGCCTGACTTTCAGGATAAGCCGCCGGGACGTCTCCAGGCTGTTCGCCCAGGAGGAGATCCGCCGCCCACATGACGAAGCAGGCCATCACCGCCGCCGGACCGCCATACGGATCCACGCGTAGGAAGAATCGCCACCATAGGCAGACCCGCTCCAAATCAGGAGGCCCCAAGATCCGCCACGACTGAATACTGCCGACTCCTGTCCCACACTATGGTGATGGGCCTAGCTATGACGCTGTTGTGTCCTTGGTCGTACGGCAGTCGAACGACGTGGTCGATCGGATGTATAGCAGCGTTCGAGCAGCATCACTGGTCACTTGGAGTTGCCAATGGACGTCGGCTAAACCTCCGCTGTTTGATCAGAAACCGAAATACTCTGCTGGGGCGTGTCAGTCAGACCAAACATCTTTTCGTGCTTAATATTGGGGGCGTCAGTGTGTTCTCGAGTCTTGTTTGCTGTTATCTTCTTTTCGTGCTTATATGATCTAGGAAGGAGATGCACCCGTACGGCGCAAGGTTGCAAGGCCAGCAACAATCATGTGTTTGCACGTGTTAGGGATTTAAGAGCAGCCATGATAAACATCCTACTATCCTAGCGTGGAGGCGAATGTTACTCCGCCCTTGGAACCGAAATGCAGGAATTTCATTCAATTTTTTAGCGATATAAGAGAACAAATTAAATTAAGAGTTAAATGCACTAGAGGTCCACAAACTTGTTAAGGTGTGTCAAATAGGTCCACGAACTCTCAAACTGAACTTTTGGGCACAGGGTGATTTATCGCGAGTCATAGCTATTTGTTTTGCGCACTTTTTTTTCGAACAATGAGCAAGAGCACTGCCTTTTCATTTAAGAGGAACTGGAAGTATAGGTTCAGTGCTTTGATTCTCATTACATAAATATGCGATAGCAACTATAACTCAAATCAGCCTTATCATCTATGCGCTTTGAAAACTAAAAGTTTCTGTACCCATTGGTTTGGTCAGAAGCCTTTCAACAAAAGTGCAAACAATACAGGCCAAGTAATATTGGAGCAATAGATATAGATATATGCGTCCAAGTTGTAAACTATTTTAACCACCACTGCAGTCAAGGTAGACTATTTAATCGGATATGTTGTATTTCACTTAAAAGTCAAAGCTAAGCAGAAAAAGGATACAAAAGTGAAACTTGCTAAAATATTGAGAACAACATAACCAGTTTTTCAATAACAAAAACCTCTCCGAACTCTGCATTGGCAGAACACTGAACTCAGATTCTTCATATGTAACCTGAGTATGATCACATATGTCAGCAACTGAATTTAATTAGCTAGTATCTTGGAATTTATAAAATTTCTGACTGCAAGAGATCCCCGACAAGTGCGCCGGGCACGGACTTCACATCCACCCAGTGCCTCCTCCTGTCTTCATTGTCTGACTCCAACAATAGAAGCCATTTTTGTGATGCAAATTGAGAATTGCCTAGCTTCAACGGTGCTTTGCATTGCCTTCTCTGAACACCAGCTCCAACAGGCCATTGCATTTGAAGCTTCCACCGCCGCACAACGCCCTGCTCGCGCGCCCCGCCGCGCCGCGCGCGCCCGCCATGACCAGCTCACGCGCCGTCGCAGGCCACGCTGGCCGAGCTCGACCTCCCCGTCGCCCCCGTCCCCGCCGCCATCGCGAGCCATGCCGGCTGGAGCTCCATCTCGTAGACGAACTTGAGGGCCGCGGAGGCCACCGCGCCCTGGGCGCTCTCGACGGCGCCCGACGGGCCGCCGAGCGCGGCCGCGACGAGGGCGTTCTGGAACATGATGTGCTTGCGCACGGGGTACTCCGTAGTGATGCCGGCGAGTCAGGACCCCCTCTTTCTCCTCCCGGACTCCTCCCCCCTCCCCTCCCACGAGCAGCTTGAGATCGACGACGTTTTCATCCATGGCAGCCGGTTGAACAAGGTCGACGCCGACGCCGATTCATCCATCCACGGTGAGCCGGGGTTATATTCCGCTCGGTGTAAGGTGCCCAACTCGACGGCGCACATCCCTGACCCCTTCTCTTTGTGAATCCGCAACCGACCTCGCCAGGAACCGTCATCCTCCCCGCCGCCATACGCCATGTCCGCCACCTCGACGATGATCTCCATCTTCCGAGCTTCGTCCACGTCGACATCATCGACGATGAGGCTCTTCTCGACGTCGCGAACCTCGTGCTCTTGCTAGTTCGCTCTCCCTCCCACTCCTTCGGCCAGAACACCGCCACCACCGCCATCCCGCGCCGTCGGCGTCCTTCTCGCCACATCACTCCCGGCTCCGCCACATCGCGCCGGCGTCCTGCAGCCGGCTCCGCCACATCGCACCAGCAAAGTCGCCAAGGCGGCACTCCCGCGGGGCCGAGCTCGCTGCGGCGTCCATGGCGACCCGCTCCCTCCCGCGGCCCCGTGGCCTCGTCGCGTCATCCGCGCTCCTCCGCGATGCCGCGCCCGCCTCCGCCTCCCCGCCGGGCCCACCTCCGCGTCCACCTCCGTTTGCCTTTCGAGGAGAGAGGGATTGCATCTTTGCATCGCCTCTCTCCTCGAAGGCAGTTTGCATGCTCGCAATGCCTCATCTGTTGGAGAGAACTGGATCGACTACAGTGCCACTTCGTGTTGCATATATGCATTTGCAGCACATTGTTAGACTGACTCCAACAGCCAGTGCAAACGCATATATCGTCGCGGCGGGGCACTGTGCATGGCGGAAACCTCCTCCAACAGCAAGCGCAAAAGGAGCGTGCAGTTTGCGTTCGAGGAGAGAGAAGGCGCAAAGATAGATATCCTCTCTCCTCCGATGCATTTGTGGGGCGGCACGCGAGCGGAGCGGCAGCGGCGGCACGTGGGCGGAGCGGCGACCCCACCACCATCCCGCATGGCAGCTCCACCGCAACCCCTGCGCCGCTCGGGTGATTGGAGACGGCGATGGAGGCGGGTTCGCGCGGAGCTCGCTGCTGGCATGGAGGTAAGCTCGTGCGGCGGTGGCGGGCGCAGAGGTGGCATGGCGGGCTCGCGCGGTGGTTGACGCTGGAGGACCAGCGCTGGGCGAGGCGGGAGCCGCCGCCGGCGGTTGTCCTGTTGCTGTGGTCGGCTTGGAGTTTGTCGACGTCCCACTACGGCGAGGACGGGGAGCGGGCGAAGGAGGGCCTGGGCGGGGCAGCTCAGGGCTGGACGATAGCGCCTCAATCTGCGGCAATTGCTCGGCGAACAGGGTGCGGCGCGGGGCGCAGAGTTGAGCGCACGGCGCGGAGACGACGAGGGGCGCGCGGCGGAGCGGCGGCGAGCAGGCGCGACGCGGGGCGGCTCGGCGCACGGGGACGGCGAGGGGCGCAGGGGCGAGCGCCGCGGCGGGGCGCGGGGCGCCGCGGCGAGCATGTTCAGCATCCCGGAGCCGCGCCTCCACCTTTGCATCCTCGCCGTGGGGAAGGACTCCACCTCCGCTGGATTTCCCGTTCGTGCAGCACCTCACCGCCGAGCTCGAGGCGTCGCGGCACGGCTTGTTCCCGGACAGAGGAACGGACGACCGGACATGGACTCTCCCACCGCGTGCGGCCGCAGCTCTGTCTGCCACAGCATCCCGACGACCGGCGCGCGTACGCGCTGCTCCCCGCGGCCAACTCGGCGCCAACCCCGCGTGCACCGGGCGTGGACCGCCCGCCATGGCAGCCGAACACGCCTTCAATTTCTTTCTCCCATTCTCTGGATTTCAGAAATTCCGTGCGGCTTCGACAGGGCTTCGATTTCATTCGATGGATTTCAGATTTCTGTCATTCAATTGCTGTCCTAGGACAGTTATTTGGGAGCAATTAGGAGATTAAGCACATGGAGAAACGAGCGGAGGTACAACCACAAGCTGGTGATGGCAGTTCGGCTCGGCTGTGTAGATCAATTCTTTGTTTCTGGAAGGGCCTGGCTATGCTAAACCCGGGTGTTTTAGAGGCTACCAACACCCGGGTGTTGGGAAGCACCAAAACACCCGATTCCTGTTGGATAAAAAAATCGGGTGTTACTAAGAGCTATAACACCCGAAATTCAGACCCTTGAATTAAGATCCAGAGGCTCAAATAAAAATAGGACCTAGAACATGTTTTTGTCAGGTTCATTGTTTGATTTTTTTTCCCTGGTTCTCTGATTTGCTCGAGCACATGTGTTCTATGCAGAAAACAAGAGTTAGACAAGACAGAATTCAAAGTGTTTCAAGGCTCTGGCCACTCAAATATGACATATTCATAGACAAATCTAACAGGTAAGAAAAAAATTAACACCCAAACCACATTTGATTACTTTTCTGCTTCCATCTTTCATATTTGAACATGTTGAATATGAAATACACAATAGACTCTTAGACAATAAGAAAACCATATGCCTAAGTCATATGACAAAGTTACAGCCCAAAGGAGAAGAAATTACAGTTGATGACAACTGTAACTTTAGTATCCAATAGGAGTAACATGGTAGCGAAAAATAAAAACATTAGTGTTTTGGAATAGCAGCACATAACAACATACAAGTGTGCATTGACCAGCACCCGATACAACGACCCATCAAGAACACCCTGAGATTAATCAGGAAATAGATATGTTAGTAGTTGGCCACTGGCCAGTAGGTAATCCAAAAGGCATTAATTCAGATGAGAACCAAAACAAGGAACTAGCACGATGATTATTGACTAGTTGCTGCTAACCAAAATAAACAATGATTATGAAAATTAGCTAGCTGAATTAGGCAAAAGGTTCATTAAACAGTACAATACTACATCACCGCCATGCAAGCTACTCAGAGTTCGGCATCGATCTACAAGAGCAGTTAAGTCAAAAGGGACTAATTTTTCTCTTACCATGCGAGGAACAAATAAGGAAAAAAACCCACGAATTCCTAAGAAAGAATGAGGAATAGGTTCTTACTACGGTAGGCTCACCCAATCAACAAACCTAGTCCATATTGCATTGCAAAACTAGACCTGTTCTGTAGCTGAAACTGAAAGCGAAAAATGCCAATGTGAGACGAGCAGATGCAACAAATAAAAAAAATGTCTATCATTTGTTAGGAACCAGTATTCAAATAATGGAGTAATATGGACAACTAGATCAGAACATCACAAACATCACTCACCTAGAACTGTGCTTCATTTCTACACACCTAGACCTTCACTTGATCAAACTTCTTATTGTGCTTCACATCTGCACTGTGAAAATGAGACTGTCCTAGAGCTTAAATCAATAGACACTAATTGAGATGAACTACAGCTGCTGCATCATAGAGAGAAAGCTCAACAGAAATAAAGATGATTTACTTGGAAGTTGCAAGTGAGACATCAAACCAATACAGTTGTGAGAAAAACAAGATTACAAAGCATGATGTACCAGTCAGAGCAACAACTCAATTGAAATATAAGGTATTGATTGGAACAACTGACGAAATCCACTATAGTCAAGCTAATAGACTAGCTGCTCAAAAAGTTTAACAAGTTTTGTCTAAGTAATGAGTAAAGATCACTTGCATTGCTGATTCTCTGTAGCAAAGAGAACTAGGCAAACTATTGAACAATGACTGAAGCTTTTACAGAAATATGCTCAAAGCAAGCTATAGAAAAACTAGGCATACAACAGAACTCAAAGGATAAAGCACTATCCAAGACAAGATAATGCAAGGTCGATTAGTCACATTAGACAATGGAGCAAATATTATCACCAAAGGTTAGAACAAAGGAACTATGTTTGGAAGCATGTTTCAGCTAAAAACAATTAAACAGCATGAGCAACTGATAGTCATTGCAAACATCAATACAGATCATACAAGGTACCCAGATTGTTCTTTCAGATGTAGGCACAGATTAAACAAAAAGCAATTCACTAGCATATGATAGTCTAACAGAGGTGAAACGACATGCTAAACAACTTCCTCAACAACTTATGGTGGAATTACTGTACTACTAAAGGCAGTGTAGAGAAGTCAACCTGAATTTCTTAGTTTTGTTGGAGCCGCAAGCCAAGCCTCATCAAGCGTCTCTTCAGACTGAACCTGTTTGCTAGAAAGTCAGCGAGCTTGCCGAGCACTCTGCAGACCTGCAATACAAGAATGACATCTCAAAGGTCCAAAGCAAAAGACAAGCTCCACATCTCAAATAAAAAGAACAACACCCCCCCCCCCCCCCCCCCCCCCCCCCCAAAAACAAATAAACCAAACAAACACGCTACTTTGATAGTTAACTGTGACAAGAAAAATAACAGTGCATTGATGTTGCTACAGGAACTAAATTCAAACTCTATAGTAGTTTCAAAAGCCAAAAACAATCATAAATGCCTAAAGTAAGGAGTACTCAAGCACGACAAAATTCAAATTATAAATTACAGTATAGTTGAACCCTAATTACACCTCATGAGTATGGAAGTTACATACACCAATGTACTGTAAGAAAGGTAATGCTACCATGTAACTAAGCATTTGGTATATGATTTTCATGACTGGTCTGGTTCATTCACACACCTAGTGGGAAAGTAGAGTAGATATACGACAGCAAAGCCAACCAATTTACAAAAAGCTATATGTGAATGAGGTAACGATACTTAGGCACCATGAAGTTACAAATGATTTTGTAAAATTCAGTTGACCATACAGAAGGAAGATACAGTTGAAACATGACACCGTTGACTAATTGACCATTGCCAATAATAATACCTCAATCAAATAAGTACAAAAATAACAAGAAATGGTTGACTGAAATAAATCCAAATTAGATGTAATGATGCAATACCTTATGAAATAAATACAAATACCAATATGAACTACCTTTAAGGGAGCTATTGTTGTCTTACACATGCAAATGATATATACATGATTTTAGCACTGTAATTCTGTGCATGATACATGACTTTCCAGGTCCATAAACAGACCTGGTGCTTGGGAACCACAGTCCATATATAAAAGAGGTCAAACAAGACAACTAACCTTTAGAAGGAAGAATGACAAAATCTACCATAAAAGTTATGCAAAGCTCAAAGGCAGCTATAGCAGGTCAAATCTGTAATTTCAAACTTTAGGATAGTTAAACACCCGAAAAGCAAACTTACAAAAGTATACAAAATGTTATGTAAATTACAAATGTACATATTTTTGGGGGACTAGTTTATCCCCCAATACAAAATTAATCCTTCACCTTAGCAACTAAACCGACCTGTACAAACTACAAGACTAATTAACCGCTCATGCAATGGTGAGATAACAAAAGTTACAGGGAAATCTTACTGTCAATTTAGTTGTGTTATATTGTACTTTGAGTACGATTAAATGGGCACAACTTTGACTATGAAAAAGACACAAGGAATATCTAGTACCTAAGTTAACGTATTCAAAATCAAATTGTAGGGTGCACAAGGATCTTACACACCAATAGTCGACCAATGCTAACAAGACATCAGAGGTAAACTAAATGTTATATATGCATGTGTGAGAAGGTGCATAAAAATTATCAGATAATTGGCAAGCGAAGTAGATGGCCAATAAGAAATGGAAAATATAGAAAGAAGGCACAATGTACAATCTGAAACATACATTAGAAATAAAGAGTTTACATATCGTACTGGACATGCATGTTGAAATAGACAATATTTGGATGCACTGAAGAGGAAAACTGCAGTCAAAGGCTGACTTTGCGGTATAGGGGAAAAATGTAACCATGTTCTAGCTACTTCAAAGCAAATGAGGTATTGTACAGAGCTTTAATACTATAAGTAATAACCAATAAACAACCCATGAAACTAGAGATTAGAAAACAAATGGCTACTGACAGTCCATCTGAATGATAAGTTACAGTAAATTGTCACTGTAACTTTCACTATTATGTACTGAAATTATAGACCAACATAGTTGTCACAGGTGAACAAGCATAGGCCTAATTGCAACTACAAGGGGGAAATGGACACGAAGGTCCAATACATGCTCAGAAGTCATTCTATGAGTGAAATGGACAAGAAAGCAAAATATTATGCTCGGAACATTTCACCCGGAAAAGTTATCATCATCTTCATTAGAACATAAGTTAGGACATATCCTTGTTTATCATAATCGATAGCTGCTCTTGCTGAAGCCTCGATTGACAGAGCTACGCAAGAATACTCGATCGAGAGGAGTGCCTAGCCTGAAGATTTGACAACAACAGGACACACAAGAACAAATCGAAGCAGAAGGGTGAGCTGGTCAGAAGAGCTGGTGCACATCACAGTAGCGCGAACTGAATAGATGACAGGAGGACGAACAGCAGCATGACGATTCAATGAAATTTCCAAAACCCAATCAAAACAGAACTAAAAGTCACAAAACTTGAACCGCAGCCTCACCCAAACATGTGTGATCTATTGCAAACAAAAGCCCCCAAAGGCAATCCAGATTTACTACCAATTTCAGAATTTCGTGAAACCCTAGGAAAATGGGAATCCTTGAGAAAACCAAAATTTAAAGGTGATCATGAGAGAATTCAATCAAATGATGATAAAGAAGACTTCTGACATGTCCTAGCACCAAAATCACCAATGATTCCCACACAACTAAGGGACAAATCCAATAAAAATGAATACGTGCAAATAAACTACGAAATCAGAACCAGCTTATTCAGAAATCGACTAGAATCGGCACGAATCAACCAAACCTACAACTCCAGGAGCCAAATCCAAACGCAGGGAAAGCTACGAGCACGAAATGAGCAGGCGGAAATGAACAGAGGCTCAATCTACAGCACGAAATCGAAACAAACAAATGCTAAAAGAGTTGCAACAGGAAACAAACCAAATCATGAGCCAGAGGAAGGTGGAACTAAGAGATTTCCATGACTAATCGGAAGTTCGCCGGCAAATCGTCTCCGCCCAGGCAGAGCCAAACCCTAGCGCAGGGGAAGCGACGAGCTCGAAATGAGAAGCGATGGGCACGAACAGGAACAGGAGCACCGACAAAGGTGGGTCTACAGGTCAGACAGAAACTAAATCAAACGGCCCACGAAGCAGCACCAGAACGCATCGTGTGGAGGTGGTGTTTGGCAAATGGGAAATGAGAGGTGGGTTTGGGATTGGGAAATGATCCTTGAGAGAATGAAGGGTTGAGATTTAATATAAGAGATAAATGAAGAGTTGAGATTTTCCATCATATTTCCCTTTCCCAATCCCAATCTTCATTTCCTAATACCCAAACACCACCGGACAGAAATTCGGGTGCCACGAAGCAACAAAACACCCGGGTGAACTTTAGCTTTTCCGTTCTGGAACTTTTTGGCAATCTGGATGTGCTTCGGACGGGAGCAAACGGCTTTGCGGCGTGGCGGACAGGAGCAGGGGCGGCGCGGCATCGGACGGGAGTGGGCAGTGCTGCAGCGCGGAGGCGGCTGGTACGGTGGAGCGCGAGGCGCATCGGGGCGCGAGGCGACACTGCCGCTGCGCTTGACGAGGGAGGCGAAGCTCGACCTCGGAGCGGAGCGAGGCGGCGCAAGGCGAGGCGGAGCTCGACCTCCTCGATGGTTCAGGGCTTCTCCATGCGCGCGGTGTGGCGGATGATCTCGACGCTGCTGCTGTTGCGCGTGTGCAGGCTGGACGCCTCCGTCGCCGTCGATGCAGTCCCGAAATGCCTACGCTGTTGGAGACGGCGCCTTTCGTTGTGAAGGTAAAACGCTGTACACCGAATGCAAACACCAATTTGCCTTCCAAAAATGCAGTCTATTGTTGGAGTCAGTCTTAGAGTCAGTGTGCTTAACCTGCAGACCACAGATACCGCCTTGGGTAAGAACCGTGAGCACGCTGGGGTCCACCATACAGTGATGTGAGGACAAAGGCCAGAAGCCCGGGCCAATAAAATTGCTACATAGATGTAGCCCGTCCAGGCATCAACTGTGATGACCCAATCACCAAAAAGATTATAGCATCTATATGATGCGATTGGTAGAAATAATCATACAGAAAACATTGACGTGTGATTTTGATCAGGTTGATTATTTTCATTTACATATTTTTTATTTTTATTTTTGAAGGGAACTACAGTAGGGGAAGCCCCTATTGTGGTAGTTATATATTAAATCAACGAAAAACCATTACAGGGTTAGAAGCCTACTTACCAGCTGTACAAAGGGTGCAAGGATGCAAACCCAACAAGAGAGAAAAGAAAAGCTATGGATATCCAACCTTATGTGCAGTTATGGATGGAGGTTGGGGCTGAGAAGTAATAACTACATATCACTGAACAATCTTACAGAATTGTTCTATACTCCTCTAGTTCTTATTTTCATTTACATATCACAAACTGTTACAGAATTATGAGCTTTATTGAGGCAAACTCTGAACAATCTTATAATTTGAAGTGATCAATTAGAGCCTTGCTTGCAAGGTCTCGTTTAAAAAAAGTCCCGAAAAATTCGGACATGGTAAAAGTCCTGTACTTTGGTGGGTTTTCAGAAGAAACTAGCTCTGGCAATGGTCCATAAAAAACTGAGTCCCCTCTCTTTCCCGGATTGAAAAAGATTGCGATTGAAACTCTGGCTTCTTCACGTGTGTTCATTATCGCCCGATGCTTAACACTTGTGTACTTGTCATTAGACAATATCTGATATACAGAAGCAAAGTTAGATCCAATGGGGCATAGAAAAGCTGCTCAATAAGGGCTGTTGAAACCATATTTTCACAATTAATCAGACGATAACTATTATGTATGCGGGTCCTCGCAAAAAAAAAACTATTATGTATGTGGGGTGTGTTGTACCAGGGTTCTTTACCCTAAACTCTTCTTCTTCATACAAAGACACCTAGGAGTTGCGTGTTCAAGAGAGAAAAAAAAGGATAACTATTGTGTGTAGGCTCACTGGTAAAACATCTGAGCAGAACGACCATGTTATGGAATACGTCGCATTTAGTTGCCTATGCATGGTTTCTAGGGAAAAAAACCCGCTAAAGCTCTCCTTCTGTACTCCCACAATTTAAAGATAAGCATGTTGTTAAAATATGTATGCCTTGAAAGCTAAGAAGCATTTCAGTATAACTGCTTTGATCAGAAGCCCAAAACTTTCTACCAAAGAAAGTACAACTGATAGATATATTCAAACGGCCTAGCTAATTACATTGGAGGTAGATCCGTTGGAGAAGTATATTCCAACAGCCCACATAGTAACAACTATCTTACTTTCATGATCAAGACATATTCTCGATAGCATAAAGTGTACTTTTGCCATTTAAAGGCTTTCTCAAAGTATCTAAGTGAGGTGAAGTGAACTTTAACTCGTTTTTTGTTGGAACAAGTGAGCTCTAAACTTGGTAAGTACTTAGAACATATGACGGGTTTCTCAATGTTAAAATTGTCTGAAACCTGAATTGGCACAACATTGATCGCATCTGTTGGTTGCCATTGAATTTAATTGAGTACTTCAAATAACAAACAATACGACTATACCTGCAAGAGGTCTCCGACATTGATCACAAGCGCGCCGGGGACGGGATTCACATCCACCCAGTGGCTCCACCCTTCTCCATCAGTGTGCTTAACCTGCAGACCACCGATACTGTCCTGGGAAAGGACAGTGAGCACGCCGGGGTCCGTGTGCGGGACCACGCCCATGGTGCGCTCGGGCTCTGGGCACACCGGGTAGTAGTGGCAGACCATCACCTTCCCCTCGAGGCAGGAGATCTCCTCTAGCGCCGCCGGGGCGAGCCCGAGCCCCTCGGAGAGGAGCCCCAGCACGGCGCGCCCCACGGCGGTGGCGTGCGCGTCCCACTCGAGGACCTCGTCGCGGCAGACGGCCGGGATGCGAGCTGGGTCGGCCCGCTGGGGCCCGAACCCAATCTGGATGGTGTCGCGCCAGCTCGCGGCCGGGGAGCGGAACAGGTCAACGTTGGAGGAGTAGGAGACCCCGCCGGCCATGGCGCGGCCATAGTGGGCGGAGCGGTCGGCCGCCGGGAGCTCGTTGAAGGCGCGCACGGCGTCGAGCGCCCGCGCGGGGTAGTCGTCGGGGACGGGTAGGACCTGGTGGTAGTTGACGAGGTGGAAGAAGCCCCAGTCGCGGGCGGCCTCGGCCGCGGCGACGGCGGCGAGCGGAGAGGGTAGGGAGAGGTCGACGACGGGGATGGATACGCCGGGAGGAGCAAGCGGCGCGGAGGCGTAGGGGTCCGGTTGAACGAAGAGGTCGGGGACGGAGGAGACGCCCGACTCGACGAGGCCGCGCACGCCGGAACGGGACTCGTCGAAGGCCTTGAGGAGCGCGGCGCGGTCAGGCTGGGAAGCCGGCGGAGATGGGGAAGCAATTGCCGCCGCCGTCGGGTCGTTGGAGACCGCTGGAGACTGGAGTTGCGTGGAGCGAAGAAGCTGAAGCCCGGACTCCAGCTTCTTTCGCTGCAATGAACAATACCAGCTGTGAGTCGACTTACCAGTGGGCCCAGGACTTGTGAGCCGTGGATTTTCCTCGTTCTCGTACGATTAGAAGATAAGAAATTTTGAGCCCCAGATGAGGATGGACCATACGAAATGGTCTTATTTTCAATTTTATACGTGTTTTACACAAAGATGTTTTTTTTTTCTCTCGAATACGCAAGAGAGCTGCGTATCTTTGTATTATAGGGAAGAAAAGATGGTCCGTACAAGGACCCCTCAAGCTGAGACCAAGGCGAGAGGGGTCTAATCCATTTTACACAAAGATGTTAACATCTGGTGAGAAATTTTAAGCCCCAGATGAGGATGGACCACACGAAATGGTTTCATTTTAAATTTTATAGGGGTTTTACACAAAGCTGTTAACATCTAGCGACGCTAACCGGATGACAAAGTTTAATCCTGACCATTAACTATCTTTTACAAAGGAATGTTGTAAATGGAAGCATCACAGTACGTATCTATACATTGGAAGATTTATTTGACCTTTAATTACTAGTTTTACAATGGCCAAAACTCGGTCAACCATAAAGGATGAGAGAACAATTTCGCGTGGTCCATACTCTACAGATACAATTCGTTTTTCTCAATGTTTAGGAGACAAAACCACGACTGAACGCCTATAGATAAAAAAATCCCTTTCTATTTTGGCTGAAGGAAGGATGCGTGGATCTATACTTTCTGGGATGTGCCCCTTTGTATTTTGCTTTTTTTTTTCTTGCAATCTATTTTTCTGTTTTGGAAACCTATATTGCATCGATGCATACTGTAGCACACTAGCTGCTCGTGTTGTGCTAGTGGGCTGGTTTGTATTGATACGATTTTTTTCTTTTTTGCTAAGCATACATAGACGGTTAAATTCTAACCCGGCCGCTAAAGCATTTCTACTTTATCCCTAAGATACAAGAGTTGTCACAAGATTTAGAGGGAGTAAAATGGACTTCATCTTAAAATTTGGGTCAGAAATTAGTAAGTTTACCATAATTTTGTTAATTATTTAAGAAAAATATTATTTAAAAGTTAAACTAGAATAATTATAAATTGTTTAAGGTAAAGAGGCCTGAAAGAATTTGTCTAGGGCTGGTTTTTGGCCTATTTGGTTCGGCCTAGATTATTCTTTTCTATATAAAAAGGTTCTGTTGGGCCAATTTGAGGTTGACATCCGTCTGGTAGAGCTGTCTATATAATCAGGGTGATAACCCTAACCTCTATCTCTCCCTCACTTCTCTCTCTCCTCAAGTGGCGGCGGCAGCAACAGCTCTTGCGGGCGAGCGGTGGCGGCAACGGCCGATAGGCGTGGGCGTGCACAGAAGGGTGTTGCAGCTTGGTGGTGGGCCTAGGCGAACATGACGGCCTCACGGTGGCCGATAGCCGACGCTTGATGACGGCGGCCTGAGTGCGAGCGCACCACGATGGATTTGGGCAGGTGCGTGGCTAGTGGCGGCTACAACATCCTCTCTTTTTTTAGCCGTCCGTTCTTTACTTCGATGGTTATTATTTTTCTTTCTGATGTGCACCAATGAGCTTTGAGAAAACGATGGTTATTATTTTTCTTTCCGATGTGCACCAATGTGCTTTGAGAAAGTGCAGAGTTCTAATCTATATTTTATTTGAGCATCGTTCTAATTCAGTTGGCTAACGGGGCAGGCTGGAGGCCGGGGGAGTGACTACCAGCCCCGGCCCTGCCCCGATAACCAATTCGGGGGAAAATCAGCCTTGCGCGTCGCGGCCTCCTCGCCGTAGCTACCCTGTGCGGTGCTGCTCCCTTCCCCGCACCGCCCTTCACTATGGAGCAAGTGCGACAGGCGGTGAGACTAGGTCGTTAGGGATGGTCGGATTTGACGATTTGAGTGGAAAGTGAGGAGGAATTGCAGGATGAGGGAGGGAAGGTTTGGGAGCAGGGGCGGCGGCTGATTTCAAACAAAGGAATGAAGTTGGGTCGGCGAGCTGTTTTTTTTTTTTTTGAGAGAAAGGCACGAGCTGTCCTCGTGGAGGCTCAGTTCGGGGTCCGCCGCCCTGGCTGTCCCCGCGGGGGCAAATTTGGCCCCGTCCCGGCCCCGTTCGGAGTTGATATATATATGTAACGAGAAAATGGGCCCAATAATGCATTGCCCTGACAATCCATTTTCGAGCCCAGTATTATGAACAGACTTACTGGCGAAAAGAAGCGGAGCAAGCCCAATTTATTAAAAAAATCTCGGCCTGTGAAAACCCATTCCAGCCCATTTTTGTTTACCAAGATACTTGTGGCTTCTGCTATAAGCCGAAGACTACACGGAGCAAAAAGAAAAAAAAAGTAAAAAGGAGGAAAAGAGCAATACTGCAAAGGGTCAGTGTGAAACTGGAAATGGCGGAGGCGACGAGCTCGAGCTCGGGGACCTAGCTCACGCGTTGCTCCTGCCACAACCGGCGTGCTCGCCGGCGACCCCTTTCCGCCGCCGCCGCCGCTGCAGGAGACAGACAACTCTCCCGCGCGGCGGCTCCGCGGCTCCGGCCCTCTCCCCCCACTCCCGCTAGGGTTTTTTGCGATCCCCAATCACTGTAAGTCGACGCTACTTGTCCGGGTGTTTCCTTCTACCTAGAGCTCAGCTAAGGATTTGGTTCCGTCTTCCTGTGCGTGGATTTGTCAGTCGTGCTCGCGATCAACGCAGTTCTGTTTCTCAGCTAGGGTTAGTGCTTACAGTAGCGTAAATTTGGTTCCAAAATTTGTTCGGAGGTTGCTGCCTCCTAAAAAAGAAAGCTTTTTTGGTGTGTTTTTGGGGAGATCTTGTCGAATTACACAGCTGCCCAGCTGCTTTGAGAGCAACAGGTGATGGAATTGGTCTGTAAATCGACGTTTTAGGGGGTTCTTTGGATCTTGAATTTTTAGCAAGGCAAGCTTTTGTTAAGCTGGCTGACTGCAATCTTGTTTTGCTTCGATTAGGGTAAATCTTTGTATAGCAGAGACCAGCTCTCTCGAAACTCAGAAAATAGGTTTATGTAAAACTACCTTGACCTTTTCAGTAAAACCAGCTTTATAAAAAAACAACATTTCCGTTAAATTCGTTTTAGTGAAAATTATGGAAAGAAAAATTTCGTAAAACCGACAAATAATAACCATGATCTAAAAGGCCACTTAGGCTTATTTTGGCCGGATGGTTGAACTTTTTTATGAGGTCCCAGACTTGCAATGTGCATTGGATATCGTTTTAGCATCATCTGGTTGTGTCTTAAGAAATGGAATAAAGACATCCTTTTTCTTATTCTGATCTTGTTTAGTGATGTTTGGTTGATTATTACAGTGACAATAATTTCTGTCTTTTGGCAGCAGACCTCTCCCATTGCATGCATTGAGTGTTATATATTGTGGGGCGGTCCCATGTTATGTGCAATAGACCAGAGAGGAAGGAATGCCAATGCAAACGTTGGCTGCACATATTTTCATAGAATCTCTAATGTGAACCATGTGATGTCTGCTATGAATTTGCACACATTCAGATGTGTGATGAACATTGCAGAACTAGTCCAATGTTTTCTTTGAAGTTATAGTGTGGTGAAGCTATGTTGGTCAAACATTCACTGAATCTGCCTATTTTGTATTAATAGGTTGCATGTACTAAAAGTAGTCCTGAAAAATCATGCCGCTGTATCTGTACCTTTACACTGTTATTTGATGCTTGAGAAGGCTGCCAGCTAGACACTTTTGTTGGTTAAACATCGATTACCGGCTGCCCTGAATATGTTCTATTTTGTTCATTTTGACAGGTTAGATCACAGATGGCTTCATCACAGCATGTTGAGGTGGAGGCTGCGAAGCTTCTTCATAAGCTTATTCAGGAGTCGAAGGATGAGCCTGCTAAACTAGCAACTAAACTCTATGTTGATGCAGATTAACCAATTACTACGGCATGAAAAATCGTAAAAACTGGACCAATAAACTTGCTTCTGTCCTGTTTATTTGATGTTCCAGATATGCCAACATATGAAACTAAGTGGAAAGGAGCAGTCATTGCCGTATCAGGTCATATCAAGGTGAATATTAGTTTATTTCATCTTTATTTTGTAAGTACAAAATAATTTAAAAAATTATGCAACAGAGTTGTCAACAAATGTTTCAAGATTGGCGTTTTTTTTGTTTGCTCCGTTTAAGTTGATGATTGTAACTGTATTGTTCTAATGTTGGAGTTGTCAAAAAGCACAAGCTACTGAAACCAGGCGTACAAAAAAGATGACGAAAATAAAAGAAACCTGTAAATTGTGGAATTTCCACTTTTCCAGATCAAGGTATCTTACTGCCTGTCTGGCACTGATTGATTGTTGAAGGACTTAGCAGAGGGGACCTTTGGTGGCATTTTACCAAAGCAGGTGTCTGTTGGCTCTATAGGACCAAATTTTCCAGTAACTTAAGAGATATGATCTGGAAAAAGCCAGAAGTGCTGAAGGTCCTTCAGGCAACCCAAGGCCCTGCAGCACAACTACATGTGTTTTACCTTTATATGTGAGGAAGGCACCCTAATATTCAAGGTGCGGAAAAGAAGATAGGACTGCCACAATGCTTCAGTAGCTCATCCTCGTGTAGATTCTGATATGAAAAGAGGATGAACTAAGCGGGTGGTTGAGCACCGCCTAGCGCCTAGGCGGTCCTAGACATTTGTACTTTTAGCAAATAAACATACAAAAGATAGAGAACATGATGAAAACTTTACATATTAACATATTTATTGAGAAGCCTAACGCCTAGGTGGCGCTTAAGCGGTCTAGGCGACCGCTTTATTAAACACTGACTAATTTTGACATAGGGGAGGGTTCTTAGGAATCAGTTAGCCATATTGTTGAGTGGACATATTGTATTTCCCGTCTTTTGATAGAAAATACCATGGCTTACAAGGAGTGAGTCTAGAAGGTTTGCTCCTAATGTAAGTCGCGTTTTGGACTTGCACACAGGAAAAAAATGCATACATGCACCAAAACCAAAATGTTGTAGCCTTTGTGTAGGGTGAAGTTTCGTACTTACTAACGCTGTTGTATGCTATATATATGCTGCTACCTCTGGTTTGAACTAATAAAAGTTGCCCGGAAGTCATCTTTTAAAAACTGAAGGGAGTAGCTGACACCAGATGATTTGTCACCCATTCCACACCTATGGCACAACAATCTTTAGTAACACATAATCTAATTCGTTTCACCTTTACATACTACCTCTGTTTCACAATACTACTTGTTTTAGGTTTGTCCTAAGTCAAAATTTTCTATTTTGACCAATGATTTCTACAAATTCTTGTAGTTCAATAACATGCGAATGAGATATCATGGAAGTGTTTCCCACGATGAACCTAAAATCATAAGTCTTATGTTGTTAGTAACACATTCGAATTTCTATCAATTTTGTGGTCAAAGATAAAAATTTGACTTCAAAAAAAATCTAAAACAACAATTTTTTTGAAATCGAAGGAGTACATGTTTTTAAATTCCAAGAGAAAGGATGCTGTGCTTCATCAGGTGTATCAAAGTTTCACAATGTTGAGCTTAGGTTTTCATCTCTTTCTAATTGGAACATATGCTTATTTGTAATATGGGCAGGGCAATGGAAAAAGTTGTAAACCAACATGGAATTGATATGGATGCACTACGATCATCGCGAATGCCTTTGGTTGGTGGCCAACAGGCAGGGGACTCTAGTGGCGCCATGCCAAAGGACAAAGAGATCATTGCTGGTCGGTCTCCCATGATTGCAAGTGATGCATCCCAAAGCAGTGGGCAAGCTGGATTGTGGCAGTTTCCATCAAGTAAGCTGCTTCCGAAAATTCCGATGATTCTTGAATATTTGAATCTGATTTCTTGACATGTCTTTTATGTTGTCCAGGTTCAGCAGATATGGCGAGGCATGGGGCATCTATGCCAGGTAGGGTAGCTGCAGGGCCAAATAGGACTGATGTTGCAGCACCTCAAGGCTCCATGTCGCAAAAGAGCGGCAGGTCCTCTGGTATTGAAAGCCCTGCAAGTCTGCAGATGGAGGACACGAGATCTATGAATTCACATGATTCTTTGAAATCCGATGAGAAAACAAGCAAGAAAAATTCTTCCAAGAGAAAAAGGATGGATTCAAAAGCAACTGGGGACTTGCATTCTGAAGACAACTCGAAGTCAGATGCTATCTCCACTGGACACAATACTAGAAAGGGAAAACTAGTTGGCCAATCTGGTGGACAAGGTCAGCCTTCCACTGGAGTTGAGCATGAGCAATCACATGCACTGCAAGGCGGTACTGCTCAGGCGCCTTCATTACATGGTGGCACACCTTTTCAGAGGGCTCATCCAGAAGGTCCATTGACTTCTTCAGGGAGGACTACACCATCAAATCCATTCACGATGACTCAAATTTCAAATTTTCCTGAAGGACAGGCTCCTGGTGGTGTCCCTATCGAATTGCAGAAAAGTATACTGGGTGGAGCAAATTTATTTAATGCTGGGTTTGGCTGGAACCAAAATCCGCAAGGTCCAAATACAAAGAATTCCCAAGGGTCTATTCCCAATTTAGTGAGGCCTGGGCTTAATGTGGAAGGTACTTCAACCGAACAAATACATATTAGTCGTATGAGACACATTGGAGTTCAAATTCTTAACTTGCAGCTAACGAGCTTGCCCATATCAGGGAAAGTTGGGCCACAAGGAGCTTTTAACTCATCTCTCACACCTAATATGGAATTCCCCACAATTTCTTCTTACAATTCTTCTGCCTTGGGAGGTGGCTCACAATTTCTGGATAAGGGCAAGGAATTAGCTTCCGGTGAACTTCATTCAGCAGCTAAAGTTGCACCTCAGTCTGGAATTTCTCATGTAAGGCCTTTGGTTTGATGCTTAAGATTCTGTGTGCTAATGCCCAGTTTGTTTGCCACCTAGATTATATAATCTGGCTCGTATAATCTATAAGCTGAAACAAACGGGTCTCAGATTATAGCCTGATTATTGCAATTCACAGGCCAGATTATCATAATCCCATAAGCTGCCCTCCCCCAGCTTATAGGTTATTTAAGCTGGATTATATAGTCTGAGGGGAAACAAACAGGGCCTAAGTATAGACTTGCTAATTGTTTTGCATGTAGGTGCCTTTTTTTTGGATGACCATTTTAGATAACTTGCTATGTGATGCATCTTGTTGTTCTTCTTTTAAATATGGCTGCATGGTAGTACTCTACCTTTTAGATAATACTAGCCAACCTGCCCGTGCGCTGCTACGGCTTTTAAAATTTTAATATGAAATTTTGCCAAATATTTTTTTTGCAAGATGTGATGTTATCTTGAATTGAATTGTAATTTTAACAATTGCAGCATAGTCGTGAACAGATCCTGGCAAACCATTTGTTTGCAAACATGTATCACACCATAAGTTGTTTCAAACTACCCCATCCAAACACATTTGGACACCACAAAATCTCAAGATATGTTTATACTTTATTTACTATAAAGCAAACCAACTTTTTGCAATACTGTTTTTATAAAATTTTATTTTATATGATGTTAGCAAAATCAGTTTTCAGAATTCAAATCCTAGAAGACATATACTGTTTATATATCTTGCATATGTAATATCTTGCTGGTATGCTACCCATTCAACCATCCCGTGTGCGCGTAGCAATATAGAACCATGTGGCTTGGTGCGTATAGCAAATAGTTGTTGATCCGTAAACGGCAGGGCTTTACTGTTCAACTGGGTCCACATATCTGAGGGGTGGACGGACGACCACCACCACCGTTCACCACCAACTGAGGTTTTTATGTATGGTAAAGATATGTTGGCAGCTGGAATTAACGATAGTGGAGTACTTGTTCTCAAAAGTTTGTTGCCGAGCCTGCAAAAAAATGCTATCATGCTATGTTTGATGAATTTCTAGCATTCCTTAGTTGGTTTTTTACCAGGTTGGCCATCTAACCTGTGCAACCTGTCTCCACTAGTCAACTTGTGAAACCTTTTCTTTGCTCATCTAGCCATCAAATCATCTTATCATTAATATTGTATCTCCAATTGTATTTGTGCGTTCTGGGGCTCTTATTTGAGATATTTAATACAACTTTCCAGGGAATTTCTATGCAAGAAAGGCAAGGTATGATCAGACCACTACAGAGAGCCGAAGCACCTCTCCAAGAAGGCAGATTCTCTTTGCTTCCAAATAGAAATAGTGGGCCAAGTCAAATGTCTCACACCTCTCCCAATACGCCATTCAAAGAACAGCAGCTGAAGCAGCTCAGAGCACAGTGCTTAGTATTTCTTGCATTTAGGTCTGCACTTTCTTTTGTTTCTCTTTTTTTTTTTTCAACTGAAATATATCCATGCTCAGAGCATGACAATCTTGTGGCGTTCATGTTGGTTCCTTTTCTTGTAGAAACAATATGCAGCCAAGGAAGGTGCATCTTGAAATTGCCTTAGGTAGAGGGCCTACCACGGAAAGTAAGGACTAAGAACAGATCAGATTGTGCTGTCTTTTTGGTTATTCAGTTTTATTATTTCATTGATAAGTTCATACTTGAAAATCAGGTGACAGTGTAGTTCAGAGAGCTAACGAGAACAGAGTAGCTGATGGTTTGGGAAAAGAAAATGGAAGCAGTCGGGAAAACTCTGCTATGTTTGGTAGGCAAAGTGATATTTCTAGGCTTCCATCCACATCTGCAGGAAGTATGGCAGAGGTCGATTCTTTCTCAAAGGACCCAGAAAATGCACAAAAGAAGATCAAAGTAGCTGAACATGAGAAGTCATCGATGGAGGTAGAGAATATACAGCAAGCTGCTGTTATGCAAGGAACTAGTTCTGAAATGTGTTCCCAAGAAACTGCATCTCCCATGCAATCTGTACCATATCATTCATACTTTCAAGGAGATACTAGAAGAATTGCCCCTGATCTCCATATGACTGAAGCTGAAAATTTGAATCGGAATTCAAATTGGGGAGGCCAGGGACCTGCTGCTTTTGGTAGTAATAGACAACATGGCAATCAGGAAGTGGCTGTTTCGACCAAAGGTCATCTACTGGATGAATTGTCTAAAGAATCACCTGTACCTTCGAGTTCACACCATGCTCCTGCCGATGGCAACTCCAGCATACCAGAAATAGATCAAACTCCAGAGACAGCTGGAGCTGGTAATGATGTTGAAAATTTTAGCCGGATAACCGAGTTTGTTCCCGATCAATCTGCTGATGGAGATGTGGATCTCTCTGAGCTCGATGATGTACCGTCATCTCCTCCAAAGTACACAATGACAGAGAAATGGATCTTGAATTACCAGAAGAGAAGATACAATGAAAATAAAAAATGGGTATTGGAGCAGCAGAAAGTACATGGCAGAATATCGGCGTCGTATGAGAAGCTAAAGGTATCTATTTACTCCCCTCTTTATTGCGAGAGCTTGATATGATTAATAACAATTTAAAATTGTTTATGCACATGTTTATGAGTTTTGGTTTCTCTATCATGTGTACGTATCTTTGTTTTTTATTAAAAAAATAGGCTTTTCTTTGTTATGCTAGCTGTATTTTGTCATCCGAACATCTGATGTACATGGGGAATCTTTTGTATGTTATACTACTACCTCTGTTTCAAAAATACTTGTCATTCTAGACTTCAACAGTTTTCTCAAATTACTTGTTATTCTCACTTCCCAAATGCACCTTTCTCTCTTCCCAATACATCTCTATCTCCTCGTTTAATGTGCACCACCTTTTCACCTTTTCTTAACTCCCTTCCCCAAAGCATCACCAAAGCAAAAACGACATCTATTTTGAAACGGAAGTAGTACTAGATTTACATCTTGTTATCTATTATCTGTACATAGCAGTTGCAAACTTTAACTTCTGACATCTTCAGGAAAATGTTAATTCATCTGAAGATCTTTCTGCAAAGACAAAGAGTGTCATTGAACTGAAAAAGCTTCAACTTCTCTCACTTCAACATCGTGTGCGCAGGTTTATTCATTTCTTGTTCTGATTGTATGTTTCACATCCCTGTTTCAGCGTCTTACTTTTATCACTATGCAGTGAATTTTTGTTAGACTTTTTCAAGCCAAATACAGCTGACGTGGAGCGCATAAAAGCAGTGAAGAAACATAGGCATGGACGGCGTGTGAAACAGCTCGAAAAAATTGAACAGAAAATGAAGGAGGAAAGGCAAAAGAGAATTCGTGAGAGACAGAAGGAGTTCTTCGCTGATATAGAGGCTCACAGGTTGGGTGACAATCTCCACTGCATTCATCATTTTGTTTTAGCCATCTAAAGTCATCTGTACCCTTTTCTCCTTTGTAGAGAGAGACTTGAGGGCAACTTCAAGGTTAAGAGAGAACGTTTGGAGGGTTTCAACCGATATGTAAAGGAATTTCACAAGAGGAAAGAACGAATTCATCGTGAGAAGCTGGATAGGATCCAAAGAGAGAAGATCAACCTGCTTAAGAACAATGATGTTGAGGGATATCTTCGGATGGTCCAGGTATTTTGTTTGCTTATCCTGTTGTCTGTATATTTTTAGCCCTTTATTTTATGCTATATTTGGTTGACTATTCTAACAAATACCACCAAATTGTAGGATGCGAAATCTGACCGTGTTAAGCAACTATTGCGAGAGACTGAGAAATATCTACAGAAACTTGGAGCCAAATTACAGAACCAGAATGCAAAGTCCACCGATGGTCGTGCATCTTTTTTCTCTGAAACTGCAAATGATATTGAAGACGAGAGCTACCAGCCACAGGTTCTCTCTCTCTCTCTCTCTCTCTCTCTCTCTCTCTCTGTTATTTGAGTTATTTCTTGCTGAAGATGTACTTAACTGTATTTCCTCTTTGCAGCATTATTTAGAGAGTAATGAAAAGTACTATCAACTGGCCCACAGGTACATTATGGTTTGGATTAAATGCAATTCTTTTCTCAATGGGGAATAGAAACACGTTGACTTCAAATTATCGTGTAATAGTTTCCAATGCTCATAGCTTGTTGATCAACTTTCCAATCCTTTTTTACTTCTTACATGATTGTTTACTTCTCTTATAGTGTAAAGGAGGTCGTCAACGAGCAGCCTTCTTACCTTCAGGGTGGCAAATTGCGAGAGTAAGCTGCACTTATTCAGCTATTTTTCTTGTTCCTTGAAACCTTTTAAGTGTGATCCATACTCTTATTCTTGAAGTTTTATATATATTACTTATTTGATCATTTACTATTGTTGATTTGTTTCTTGCTTGCTATGCTACAGGTACCAGATGAATGGATTGCGTTGGCTTGTTTCATTGTACAGCAACAATTTGAATGGAATTTTAGCAGATGAGATGGGTCTAGGTAAAACGGTACAGGTAAGACTTAAATCAGCGTTGGTCAGATGTTCATCTTTTATGAATGACTAAAACATGTACCTTAATCATTCTTTTTCGCCTTATTACTTTGTTAGGTAATCTCTCTGTTGTGCTACCTTATGGAAACAAAAAATGACCGGGGACCTTTCCTCGTCGTTGTTCCATCGTCCGTACTTCCTGGATGGGTTTCTGAACTCAACTTCTGGGCGCCTAGTATAAATAAAATTGCTTATGCTGGTCCCCCAGAAGAAAGGCGTAGACTGTTCAAGTAAATGTTGAATTCTTCTATTTGTCTTGCACTATTCTTTGTGAAGATTTTATTCACTTATAGCTATTTTCTTTCAGGGAGATGATTGTTCATCTGAAGTTCAATGTTCTTCTGACAACATAGAGTATTTGATGAACAAGCATGATAGGCCAAAGCTAAGCAAAATACAATGGCACTACATAATTATTGATGAAGGGCACCGTATAAAGAATGCATCTTGTAAGCTCATTGCGGATTTGAAGCTTTACCGGAGCTCCCATCGGTTGTTGTTGACAGGAACTCCTCTGCAGGTACTAAAGTTAGAATGTTTGCTGTTATACATTAGTTCAGTTGTTTGCTTCTCAAAATGTTAAACTGCTCCCCTCCTTTTCAAAATGTAAGGCACATATGCAAATCAAGATTCGTACTTTGAAATGTTTGACCAAAATTATCCTAAGTATTTGTGCATTATAGGGACCAACTTTAGTACCATTGGATTCATTTAAGTACTTACGGTGGTGAGCAATGTAACATAAGAGATATTAACGGCTAAAGTGCATTATTGGAGACCGTACTGGGTCAAACAGCGCCTTACATTTTGAAATAGAGGGATTATATGTTACTGAACTACCTATTTATGACCATCTGATCATTTCTCTCTGGTTACTAATATGATTTACTGTTTCTGTAAAGAACAATCTCGAGGAGTTGTGGGCTCTTTTGAATTTCCTGTTGCCCAATATATTTAATTCATCTGAAGACTTCTCTCAGTGGTTCAACAAACCATTTGAAAGTAATGTTGATAATTCACCTGATGAGGTACAGCTTTAGTTTTATTTTTCCATGGTGAAGGACTACTTTGTTGTAAGGGATGATTTTTAACTGCGGTTACTTTCTTTTGCTTAAAGGCCTTACTTTCAGAGGAGGAATAACTTGCTGATCATAAATCGTCTTCACCAGGTTCTTCGGCCCTTTGTACTCCGAAGACTTAAGCATAAGGTTTCTTATTTCACATTTCTTATTCCTATTTGGGAAATAATTGAATAAATATTTACATTCCACTATTCCAGCAATCCACTATGCAACTTATTTAACTTTCAAGTGCAAAATAGAAGCTTACAATGCTTGATTATGTGCCTATTATCTAAGTAACTAACCAGCACACTATTAAGTGCCAACATTCCAGAATCATGTTGTCTACCTTTCATATTTTGTTATTTCTATTACCTGAGTGCTCAGTGTACTTAAGTGGTGGTCTGCCAAAAATCAATAAAATTTTCACTTTCAGCAGCACTATGCATTTTAGCTTTCCAGATACCAGCCTGATCCTGCAAACATTTCTACACTTCATTTTCCCTCTCAATAGTTAACATACTTCACTTATCGAAACTGTTGGTCATTTGCATTTACAAATGCTCAGTTTGGCATTTATGAGTCGATAGTTGGATAGTCTATAAATAGAGTAAAAGCCAAACATGTTCTAATTGCTTTTTTTTTTTCTTTTTTGCCTACATTCTAGATGTTCCGTATTTCAAAGTTGTCTATTACTATATCGTAAGTTTTCTCCATGTGCTTTTATGACTCCATCTTGTTTCAGCTAAACAACAGATGGCCAATTCGGAAACATATTTCATTTGGTTTTGTTTTATCTGCAGCAAAGCCAAATACATGTTTTTGATATTCAACGAAACTTGACAATTTGTTACATACTTTCGACGTTCAATAAAATTAAAGGATGCAATGTGTTGTTGCAGATCTCTCAGTAAATAGCTCATTTAGTTGGGATTTCTTACTTTCTTGCTTTCTTCTCTTGCCTTCACTCTATCCTTAGAATTTGTGCGATATCTTTAGTTGTGTTTTACTACCATCAGGTTGAAAATCAGCTGCCAGGGAAGATCGAAAGACTTGTAAGATGCGAGGCATCTGCATATCAGAAACTTCTCATGGCAAGGGTGGAAGACAATCTTGGTGGAATTGGAGCAGTTAAGGTGCATCTTGTTATTCTTGCTGATATGTTTTATTTCTTAAGGATGGTTTGGGTCTGTAAGATGCTTCGTTTTATCCTTTTTAGGTTCGCGCTGTGCACAACACTGTCATGGAACTGAGGAATATATGCAACCATCCGTACCTTAGCCAGCTTCATGTGGAAGAGGTAAAATGCTATTCTTCCATGTTGCCTCGCCTTAGTTTATTTCATTTATGTCTGTCATCAACCATTTGGTTTCTCTTTTGTAGATTGAGGGTTATCTTCCTAAACATTATCTACCATCTATTGTGAGGCTGTGTGGAAAACTTGAGATGTTGGACAGACTGCTTCCTAAACTCAAAGCTACTGGTCATAGAGTGCGTTTTAATTCTAATAAGATTAACTTGTACACCTTTGAATTCATTTATTTTTCTAAGTTTCTAAGCCTTCTCTGGTGAGCACTTCTAAGCCTTCTCTGGTGAGCACTTCTGGTTGACTGATGATTGCTAAAATCTTACAGGTTCTACTTTTCTCTACAATGACAAGATTGCTTGATGTAATGGAGGATTATCTGGTATGGAAAAAGTACCTTCGATTGGATGGGCATACTTCAGGCCATGAGAGAGGAGCTCTTATTGATAAATTTAATGATCCGAATTCTCAAGCTTTCATTTTCCTGCTTAGGTATACTGCTGGATTCTATTTCATGTTCTTTATCAAAAATGGAACTTAGCGAACTCACAAGCATATGCACTTGTTTTTCTATTTAACCAACTTTCACTAACCCCTGATTTCATAGTATACGAGCTGGAGGTGTTGGTGTCAATCTTCAAGCAGCTGATACTGTTATCATATTTGATACCGATTGGAATCCTCAGGTAGCACAGCTTCAGTTATATTGTTTTGGAATATACTCGTCAAAGAAATATTACATATTCTTCACTTTCTTTTTTGAAATATGCTCATTCCTGATTGATTTTTGTCTAGGTTGACCTGCAAGCACAAGCTAGAGCCCATAGAATTGGTGAAAAAAAGGAGGTTCTTGTTTTACGTTTAGAGACGGTAATGATTTCTTTCGGTTTTAATTTGATCTTGTTTATAAAACATAAATTGAAGTGGGAGAATCTCTGTTCCCGAGAAAGGAAAGATGGTTCAGAAAGATGTTGATGTTGGAACTTGAGTTTGTTGTTGAACAGCCTATGTTGACACATAGGGAAACCAGTTACTCAACTTGTGTCCATCGCTCATTTGAGCAGCCGGTGGCCACAAACGGCTGCTGCCCTTAAAGGAAGCTTTATGGACTTGAGCTTGTTCAGTCTTTCCGTCCACTATCCCACACGTCCACCTCTAGGTCTGTGATATGTGCGTTTGTAGAAACAGAGGACAAGTCCAAGAGGACATATTTTGGATGGTTCCTTGGTGATGGTGCAATCATCTACATGTTTATTTCCCTTTTTTAGGGAAAAGTTGTGCCATTATTTCAAGCATCAAACATTTAATTTTAATTCTTCTAATCTAAGGGACCACATTGGAAACCTTGGTTATTGGTGATTCTCTTAATAAAACTTGTTTCTATTGTTGCTTAGAAGCACAGCACATTTCTTTGTTTCTGTCTAAATGAATTGAGTAACAGCATCCTTGTTTGTACATGTTCCTCGAAAATCAATTGAGAATTAGTTGTAACCGAGTGTATAATTCTTGTTTTTTATATACTGTTTGCTTTGTTTAGCATATCTTGCCAGCCTTTTTAGACCGACCCTTATGCTCATTATAAGATTTTTACACGGAAACAGTAACACAAGGAAGAAGTACACAGTATTTCTTGGATACATAGATTCATCTTTTACTGTTTGTATGTTCACATCTCCTCAGAGCATGTGAACCATTTTATGATGACCCTACTATCATAGAAATGCTGAATGTCTAACCCGAATCAGTATCATCTTCAGTTTTAACCTTAAAATCTGAGTACTGTTATTATTCCTGACTTTAATCACTTTGCTGAATATAAGGTCCGAACTGTAGAAGAGCAAGTCAGGGCTTCAGCGGAACACAAATTAGGTGTTGCTAATCAGAGTATCACTGCTGGATTTTTCGACAATAACACAAGGTGAATTCTTCTGTTTGCTTAAATAATTTAGTCTTTCTAGCTCCCCGATCTTTGAATTCTTACTACTGCGTTCCAACTGCAGTGCTGAAGATCGACGGGAATATCTTGAATCACTCCTACGTGAGTGTAAGAAGGAAGAAGCAGCTCCAGTGTTGGATGATGATGCTCTGAATGATCTTCTTGCTCGGAGGTAAGGCCAGATTTGTTATCACTGCTATTGAGGGTTTGTATAGATGTTCTAGTAACTTTATTTTTGTCTTTTCTTCCATTTAATATTAATAAATGTCGTGTTTCTTCCTGCAGCGAAGCTGAGATTGATGTATTCGAATCGCTTGATAAGCAAAGACGAGAAGAAGAATTGGTGCGCTGAATCTCAACAAGTTCCGTTCTGCTAAAGCTTGTACCTCTTATCGCCGCTAAATTTTGTTGTGTCATTACAGGCTGCTTGGCAAAGAGTTGTTCATGACGGTTCAACTAGTGGGCTGGACCCTGCTTTACTGCCATCACGTCTGGTCACTGATGATGACCTTAAGCTCTTCTGCCATGCTATGAAGCTTTATGAGCAGTCAAATGTAGTAATTGTAAAGACGAATGTGAGGAGGAAGGGTGAACTTGGAGGCCTGGATACAAAACATTATGGAAGGGGTAAACGAGCTCGTGAGGTCAGTTTCGCATTGTGTTTTAAGATATGTCTTGACTGGGGTCTGTTAAATTTTTGTGTAATTGATGGATCTACCTGTAGGTTCGCTCTTATGATGATCAATGGACAGAAGAAGAGTTTGAAAAACTTTGTCAAGCTGATTCTCCTGATTCACCGCAACGTAGTGGTATGTTGAAGGATTTATACATTTCTAAGAGCATCAAGCCTGAAGTGCCTGCTGAAAGTTCAAAAGAACCAGAACAAACTATGAAGGAGGCATCCCCAACTGTTGGGGATTCCCCACCCGCTAAACGGCGAAGAGGTCGACCTAGAAGATCAGATGTCTTATTATCACCTACTGCTGCTATGGATGGTGGCAAACAAGAGACAGGAGCCACACATGATAATAGTTCTGCCACACCCTCAAGTGTGGTCAATTCTGGTGCAACAGCTACTCCCACGCATTCTTCTGCTTCAGATGTTGTACATTCTATTTTGCCGGTTGATATCAATAAACCAGAGATTGAGACTGAAGTTAAACCTTCCAGTTCGGTTGCTCTTTCGGAAGGGTCTGCAGCAAAAGTTGGTACACCAGCACATAGTGTTCATGATCTAGCAGCTCCCAGAGCACATAATCCCCCGGCTAGAGGCAGAAAAGCCGAAGCAGGAGAAACACCTCGCAGGCGAGGCCGAAAACCGAAATCTGTAACGTCTAGCGTAGATGATGTTAGTATCAATCCCTCAGTTGCAGGTGGGAGTGGAGGAGCAGACACTAGCTGTCTTTCTTCATATCCTCAAGGTAATATGCCATTATCCGAAGTGGGTTCTGTGGCAGGACTGCAGCAGGACTGCAGAAGGATTTTATCACAGTTAAACTGGATACATCGTTGCCAGAGGGAAGTAAGGATATTTCTCCCTCTGATCATGAAGGTGATAAAGGTGCGATGGTTGCTACACCTGTGGCAAAAGAGAGATGTGCTGGAACTTGGGCATCAGATCCACGCAATGAAAATGTTTGGATTGGTTCAAGTGACGTCAGCTACTGCTATGCCTCTGGCATCTGAAGGTTTATTGCAAACTTCACATGGTTCCGTAGCCGATAAGCCTATCGAGAAGCAACCTGCTCCATGTCGCCGCAGAAAGAAGGATCTGGTGGTGAGGATGCTGGAGTCAGCACTAGGCAACGATCAGCTATGAAAAAGTCTGACAACAGTACATATGTTGCCTCTGATGAAGTTGGTTCTGGCATGACCCCAACTGCGAAACCAAGAACAGTGAAGGAGCGAGATGGCAGTTCACTTCAAGGTGCTTCTAACGAGTTACCAAATATTAACTCTCCGTTGTATGAGAAATCTGGACATGATTCTCAGCCAAGCACACCTATAGCTGTTCCTATTGTTGAAGCTACACTTCCCACTGGTTTCAGTGATACCCATGCTGAACATTCTGAAATAACTTCAGCCAGAGAATGTGCCAATCCTGCTATCGAAGGTAAACCAGTGGATTTGCCATTTGAAACTCCTGTTGCTTCCCAAGATCAAGCACAGAACAATGCAGGGAAGCACCATATGGCGATGAGTTCCGGAGTCCCTGCTAGTAATTTTGAGATGGTTACCACAAATCGGCCAGCAAGCGCTCAGATTGAACCATCTGCTTCCTTGCTTCAGAATTCAGATAAGGATGCAGCTCTGCATTCTTCTGGAGTTGACAGTTATGCTTCAAACAAGGCACCAAGTAGGAGGAGAAAGGGTTCAGGTCGGGAACCCCGTACCAGAACTAATTCTTCAACAACTGCATCTGAACGTCGTGCTCGACTTGCTGGATTGAAGCAGACAGATGATGTGAAAAAGATAAGAGGTACCAGCAAGTCCAACCACAACAGTTTGTGTTCCATCAACTGAGCAACAGGGTGCTATCTCCTTAAGACCTGAGCTTCCCACTTCTGTTTGTGAAGCTCAGAAGTATCTGGGGACTGATGTGTCTAGTGACATTTCTATTCCGGTTGGGAGTTGTGCGTTTACTGAAGAAAGAATTTCCACAATGATAACACAAACTCCTGCAATGCCTGAATCAGAAGAAAGGAATCTTTCTGTTGGTGAATTGCATGGTATTGTTTCTTTCACACACTACAGTTGGCCCAGATGAGAAGTTATTTTTCTGTTGCCAAGAGTGGCAATACCTGACAATTTATTTGCACTTCTATGCTCCTTTCCCCCAGGTTCAGGGAAACAAACCAAGATGGTTACAGCTACAGAACTAACACCTACAAATGACGAACACGTTCCTGGTTCAGATGAGAAGAGTGATATAGCTCTTTAGTAGTTTTTCTGATATCAAGAGTAACGATGGATGACATTTCTTATATATATCTTTGCTCTTTCTGTTTCCAGGTACCGAAGTTAATATTTCAGAAGAAACAAAGATGATTTCAACTGTGGAACCAGCACCTGCAAATGATGAAATCGTGCAAGGTACTCTTGCCCACGCACACGTGACACGTGCACATCCACACACGCCTTTGCCATGTGTCACACAGTTCTTTGTTCAGATGAGAACAATAATGATTTGTGGGTGTTGTGCTTTTGTTGCAGGATGACTCCAGTGATGGTGACAGTACAGATAAGTCTAGTGATGAGGACAGTATTGATCAAGATGATTCCTCTAGTGATGAGGAAGAGGAAGAGGCAAGGACCAATAAAGTGCTAGCACTACTTCAATTGAGGCGGCAGAGGCTCAACAATATAGGTATGATCGCCCACATGTTTGGAACGTACTACATTTATCGTTTCATGGATAAGGGGGAAGGAGGATTTTAAAAGCAAAAGAGTCTGGATATGATTGGGTATTAAGAACTCTAGGACACCGAACAGATTGCTACAAAATGTTTAGGATGTACCGGCCGGTGTTTGATAAACTACATAATGTGCTAGTGGAGTCTTATGGACTGAAGTCAACCAAGAAAATGTCATCAGTTGAGAGTTCAGCTCTCTTTTTATGGATGCTTGGAGCTCCCCAATCTGTTAGGCAGGCTGAGAATCGGTTTGTGCGGTCCATGGAAACAATTAGTAGAAAGTTTGACAAAGTATTGGAATGTGTGGTTAAGGGCCTGTTTGGATTGCGTCCATAGTCTGCCACACCGAAGGTTAGGCGTGCCACAACGTCTTAGGCGAGTGTTTGGTTCACTACCGAAGATTAGGCGCGCCAAAGAAACTGTGGCGGCTGCTACTCACTTTGCCACCGATTTTCCGCCGAAGGTGCGGCGAGCAAATCGTTCGCCAAACATTTGGCTAGCTGCTGCTCGCGAGGGAAGAAGCCTGCTATGGTCACTGCTTGAGGAAAAACATGGCGCGAACCCATGAAGCCAGCACCGCAAAGCAGCTACATACCTTGGACCCTCCGCAGCTTCCTCTCCTGAGCCATCACCTCGCCTCGCGGCTCAACCGAGTTGCCTCAGCTAGCGAACTCCCATGATAGGTGATGGCAACCCAAGAGGCAAGAGTAGCGCCGAGAGGGAAAGAGATTGGAGAAGAAAAGATAGGAAAGGAACAAATCAAAGCATTAGCATTAGATGCTCTCGGGAATCATCGGGAGAAGGGATCAGTGCTTCCATTTGCCACCGGGGAGGAAGAATTTGGATTCGATGGAAATGGGGAAAGTGAGTGAGAGAGAGAGAGAGAGAGAGAGAGAGAGAATGAAGGAAGAGGAAGAGATAAGGTTGAGGGACGGGTGGGCTTTGTGCTGGGCCGAGTCTTGGTTTCAGTTTTCCTTTTTTGTATCTTTTGAGTTTTTGCTCCGAGTCATGCTTGTACTATTCTTCTCAACAAAAATGTTGCTGCTAATGCAGTCCAACCACTGGTGCTACTGAACATGAAGTGGAAATACAATTGCTGCACCATGTTATTTGCGTTTAAAAAGTATTTTGGGTAAAAAGCTTTTGTGATCGTTGCATAAAAATAAAAGTTTTCTTATGAATGATAAAAATAAAATTTCATTGTAATTAGTTTCCCTATGATTATTGATATTCTAATGGTGTATGCATTGAATGGTAAGGTCACCTCTCCATGGATTGAGGTGATCATAGTCAAGTTTGGTTGCAAACCAAACAGCTGCCGAAACACTTTTGCCGAACTTGGGGCAAGTCATGTGGTTACCATCCAAACGGCTGCCGCATTTGATTTGCCACAACTGACCTAACCTTCGGTAGCCAACCAAACAGTTTCAACGTTGCCACAAGTTAGTCACGCCACAACTTCGGCTCGCGCCTAATCTTAGTTGCGGCAATGTGCGGCTATCAACCAAACAGGCCCTAAGCTTGCCGTTGACATCATTAAGCCACGAGAACCTGAATCTAGTGGTGTCCATGAAAGGTTAAGAGGTGCTCAGTGGTACCCATGGTTCAATGATTGCATTGGAGCAATAGATAGGAATCATGTGCCGGTTGTGGTGCTGCCACCTAGCAAGGTTCCCTAGTATTTAAGCGGGCTTGGTTACTGCAGTCAGAATGTTATGGCTTTATGTGATTTCGACATGAGATTTGCCCTTAGTTGGTATGCTGCTAAGTTTCCACATCCACCTTCAGGTACCAAACTTCATACTCAGTACAATATTGTTAAGCCTTACATTGAAATTGACTGAAATACATTGCCATGAATAGGGAAATTTTATCTTGTTGACTTGGGCTACCCCAACAGGCTGGGTTTATCTTGCACCGTACAGAGGGCAAAAGTACCATTTCCAAGAGTTCCATCAAGGCACCATGCCGAGAGGTAAAAAAGAGCACTTCAATTATACTCATTCTAGACTACGCAATGTCATTGAGCGTTTATTTGGAGTCTGGAAAAATAAGTGGAGGATCCTTTTTAAAATACCAAGTTATCCTGTACGCAAGCAAGCAAAAATTATTGTCGCGTGCATGGCCTTGCATAATTTTATTCGCGAAAGTCATATGGCGGACAAGGAATTTGACGGGTGTGACAACGATGAGAATTACCAACCTCCGCTTGAGGAAACAAGGAGGAGGCGTCGTAACACAAGGGGTCAGGAAATGGAGCCAGATTGCTGATGGTTTGTTCAATAGGCGTTGAGAAATTTGTGATGTTATTTATTCGTTTTCCAACATGTAACGTTGTGTGGACATTTCTGATTCCTTGTGTATGGACAATGTTTATTTCCTTAGGTATGGACATTTTTTTCGGATTTATTTGGCAGCCATCATTCGTGCTTACGTATAGCAAGTGGGGAAGACAGGAGAGGGAAAGAGAAGGGAGAGGGAGAGAGAAAAATGGATAAATCTAGACTTCAATGCTCTTTAAATATCACTTTAGTCATAGGATCCAAACAGGGAGGTGACTAAAAACTGCTAGTCTGACTAATTTTAGTCATAAGACTAAAGTAGATCCAAACATGCTTCTAGCTACTGCTCCTGCATCGTTTGTCGATCTGTGATTCCGTTTGGCTTCGACGATGAGAAATGGTTAGTTAACTTGGGCTGCCGATTACTAGTAGCATGATGCAAGATCACACATCATGTACGTAGCAGATTCCAAGAGCATTATTTTCGGCTGAGGTGACGTCGATCAAGACCTTTTTCGGCAGGTTAATTACTTGTACGGTTGATATTCGAAATTTGTGTACCTGGTTGAGAAAGTAAAGAACCGAGGGCACCTCAATTTGGGGAAAGCTGCATCATCTTTTTTTTCCCATTAAAACACACCTACTGCAATGCCTTTTTTCTTTTTATGCACCTACTTGCCTTATCACAAGGGCACGCACGGATGCAAGTTGCACGAACAAGTGCTCTGCGAAAGCAAATTGAAAAGTCTCGCAATTCATTGCACGGCAATATTCCATTCAATAGATTTACTGGTGTTCTCCATATTCAATGTTTTCTTCCAGTCAAGAAAACGCATAATCATTTTCTCTTTTCACTTTGATACACTAAAGGAAAAAAAAAACAGACACATCTTTTTTTCCCCAATTAATAGGGGTAGGATGTGTGGGCGTAGGTTTATAAATTAAGGTGAGTAAATATAATATCTATATTATTTGAAGTTAACAAATTTATGCAATGCTTACCTTATCAAATCTATTATATATATAATTGATAACGAAAAGGAGCCACCATGTTCGCTCTAAAATGCTAGAAATTCTCACGTTAATCTGAGAAAATAATAAGAGAAAATTACCCCCACTGCCAATTATGAAAAAAATTAGTCACAAAACTCCCTATAAATATTTATAAAATACTAGATAAATTCAGAATAATTAAATAACTAAAAATACCCCTAAACCTATTTTTAAATTACCCACCTTGCCATTATGAGTAAAAAATAGCTAAATTCGAAATAATAAAAAATAACAAAAAATACACTTCATACCTATTTCTAAATTACCCGTCATTCCATTATAAGTCTAAAAAATAACTAAATTCGGGTTATAAAAGATAGCTAAAAATATCTCTAATTCTTATTTCTAATTTTCCGACCATACCATTATGAGTCAAAAATAGCTAAATTATGATGTGATGAGTAAGCAAGCTGAAAAACAAGCTATGACGATGATAGAGTAAGAATGAGTTAGAGAACCAAAAAACAAGTTAGAAAGGAGGACGGGAAGAGCCTTGAACAAGAGGGCAACGAGCAGGCAATCTGAACAACAAGATGACCAACCTACCAGTAGGAAGGCGAGGGGGGAAGGTGACGTGTGAAGATAGTAGCTCTTGCCGGAGTGGGCAACAAGTAGGCGAGACGGATAATGAGTTGGCAGAAGTGTACTAAAGGAACAAGTGAGCCAGACAACAAGCCAAGGCGACAACTAGCTGAGCTTCATTACAAACATGCGAGAGATGGGATCGTAGAAGAGAGCATATAAAAATTTATTACAAAATTTATAAAATACCTACATACAAATTTATAAATTTTATACTATTATTGTTGTGAAAACAATCAACTCTAGCCGCACAAATGCGATCGTAGAACAGGCAGGCATACTAGTTTACGTCATCTGGGGACGCATGCGGTCCAACTTTGACCCCTGATACATGTACAAAGAATTGTACCATAAAAATAGTATTAGTAGTTTCACATAGAGTACTCTTTCAAATGGATTTGTCTGTCTCCATTCGTTCTTTTATCATGTCAATGTCCTAAATGATGGCCGGTAAAATGTATAATGATGAAAGTATTTTAATGGCAAAACTAAGATATGTCAGACTTCATGTTATATCAATATGTATAGTTCTTTGTTATTGATTATCAAATCTAAAAGAACATTTGACTTTGCACAAACGTAATGCAGATATGTTAGGGACCAGAGGAAGTACCTAATTAGCGTAAAATTCTTCATATTGTTGGTGAATATACAAACCATTTAGTATGTTAGTTAGATATTTATATGCAGCATATTGCATCGGACACCAAATGTCAAATGTGGATCAACGCTTTGCTCCATCATTCTCCATGTTTCTCCAATGCAATTCAGTTTACCAAGCAGCCGAAGGGTCCAAATGTCTTTCATGGTCCTTGCCAACAAAACATCAAGCTACATATCTATGACATGCATTCAAATACACCAATGCCTTTTGATATGATGGTGGAAGCTGTGTCAATGTAACAATGTGATACATACTATTTTATTACCAAAAGCTTCCGCCCTACATTAGATGGACCAAATAAACATATAGTTAGATGCAAATGGTCTTTGCGACGACTTATTTAAACGATCCAGTGGAGGCATACCTCGAATAGTGGTGGCGTACCGAACTTGGATGTAGAAATTCATACCATCTTTCATTGGTGCTGGTGAATGGTGATTAACAATCCATATATTTTGGTACCTCGGATGATCTCCACTATAAAAAAGAGGCCAACCTAGGATGACGACCAAGCTTGCCTAGTTAATAACCTGGGAAATGTTTATGAGAATATTACACGAAAAATTGGTTGGCCAACAACATTTCCTAGTGTACTACAGTTTTTCGTACACTGGAAAATGATAAAAGGTTCCTATATACTCAGAGAGAAAACCGTTAGTTTTATCTATTGTAGTAAAGATGAATGCTAATACTCGCATAGGCCGAAATTAATGCAATCTTTCCATTATCAAATGCCATGTTGGATATAAAGTATTTTTAGAACTTTGGTTTTGAGAAGTATAGAGGTGTTTGGATGTAACAAGTTTCGTAGTTTTGAAAAACACTTTACCCGCCCGCACCGCCCACTCAATGTTTCCGCTTGCGCACCGGTAGTTGCCATCTTTGCACGCGCAAATCACGCCGGCCGCCGGCATGCCTTCCCTTCGCCCAAGCAAATCACGCGGGCGCGGCTACCTCCCCTCCCTCCTCTTCCTTGAAGCTCGAGGCGGCGGCGTCGGCGGCCATCCCCTCCCACTCCCTAGATCTCGCACCTCTTCCAGCGCTAGCATCGGTGAGTTCGCCAAGATCCTGTGTCGTCCTACCCCAACCCGGTCCCGGAGCCTCAGCACAAGCCCCGACCCACCACCCCGCCGCGCCGCCGTCCCGGCTTGCCAAGGCGGCCGAGCTCGTCATGCAGTTCCGCGAGCAGGGCCGCGCTGTCGTGCTGAACGGACAGCCGTGCTGTGCCTGTGCGGACGGTTGCCCGAAGAGGAGGCCGGCAAGAACGGTCGCTACGATGCCGTCGACAACTGAGTTCGACGGCGACGCCTCCAACGCGGTACGATGAGGTCCCTCTCCCTTGGTCTTTCGGAGTTTGCTGCGGAGTTGCCGATCTGTGACACAAATACTGTTAGCAAATATTCATTTGTTCGCGTTGGTGTCTTGGTTTGAATTTAGGATGAGGATGTGCCATCTGATGAAGGATATGATATGGACGGCCGGTGTTGCCCTTGTTCCTGCTTCGATGAGGCCCTGCATGCTGTGAGTCCCCTCTCCAATTTTAGCATGAAAGATCCCACACCGCAGCCGATCTTGGGTCAGGAGACTGACGTTGTGCATAGGTAATCATCTATCATCCATGTCCAATTAATTGGAGAGCACAACAATTAATTTGAGTCACCAGTACGTTTTCAACCTACTGACCATGTTCTCTAGCCTGGAAAAAGGTTGTCAGAATCTCAAGTACTTCAATTTAGTTCAGTTTCTTATTTGTGTCACACTATTTTGTTATTGAATACTTGAATTACTTTTATGGACATGCTTCTGGAGGTGAATCAGGCGTGCAAGAAGATATATTCTGATGGTAGATAAAATGGACTGCACCATGGAGAACTAACTATCTGGTAAATTCTTTTTTTGATCAGCCATCAGTACCCAATAGGGCTTAAATTTCAGCTATTTACAACTTGAATCCTATCTTACAAAGTGTAAGGATAAAAATTGAATCTCATTGATCTTGTCCGATGTGCTTGCTTCTATTTAGAAGTGATGTTAGGCTTGGCATTGTTTTTGGAAATGTAAGGACTGCATGTAGCCTGGCCCTACTTATTAGTATTTGAGATTTTAGTAGCACTAAAGGGGCAAATTCTGATTATCCTCTATCTAAATGCCTGAACCAATTAGAAGGCCCATGAGTGATTTCTGAACCCTTAAATCTCAATATTATGCAACATTTGGCTTGATTCCGTAACTTACTGACTGTCATCCTAGTCCTTAGCACCTTTATGTACCTAACTGTAGCTGATTTCCATGAGCAAAACCAATTAAAAAAATCAATACACATATGTTGCACTGGTTTGAAATATATATATTACATGTATCATTCATTTGTCTCGTTGATAACACAAAATCAACTTGTTCCATGATAGCCCGATCGACCAGATGCATTGTTTGGTTGCGTTCTAATATGTCTGTCCTTACTGTGCCTTCTATGGTCTGAAAAATCTTGCAAGCTTATGTTTCTGATCACATCGACTGGAATAGCAAGAGTAAACATGCATCTATGGTTCTGAAATGTCACATTGGAGGCTAAGCCCCTTAGCTATTCTGTAGGTACTGTCAGACTGGGCCTAGCTTCACCACATGATCAGGTATTGCAGTGCCCTCTGGATTCTTCAGATTTAGCTCAGCTATGTCAAATCTAATATGGTCCATCAAATTATCTGTTTAGCAATGATGATTAAAAGAAGAATGCTGACGAATGCCATGAAGATCTGTAGCTATCCTGCAAAATTCTATAAGCGCCGAGCCGTCAACTTAGGATGTCAAGTACAATTGATCCTCGCAACGAGACTATATTCAGGTATGTATAGCATGTAATATTCCAAAAAGTTGGCATTGTAAATATCAGGTTCCTGCAGTTGTTTTATTTGTTTTGGTTTATTTGAGATTTCACATGTTACTCAATTTTCATGCCCCCAATGATTGTTGGTCACCCTGCTACTCTGTCTCAAATGTCAAAATGCATGTGGTCTTGTCATAAATTTTTATTGCACACACTAGATCTGTGTAAATGTTCTGTCTGAATTCTATTCCTATCCTCTGCCCTGCCTCTTATTTTGTTTCATATATTAGAACATGACACAACCTCAGTGTCGTGTTCTAATTATAGCTTTAGGTGCTATTACTGATAGACTGAGATTGATATGGCAGATATCAGTCATAGTGTCATAGTGCTGTACATGTTCTCCAAGATAAAGTGATTTCTGAGCCATTGCAGTGGTAATTTATTTTACTACCGTTCTTTGTCATCGCTAGGTTTTGAATAATTTTCTTGAATTGGCCATGACAAATGATATGTTATTTCAATTGCCTTGTGTTAAATAAAAGAGGTATTGAGGCTGCAAAATTTATTCAACAAGGCAGTCTGAAAATGTTATAATGAAACTAATTCACTTCATTCAAATGAGAAGATATTGTTGCTTTCTATTATTCCAAAAAGAAAATGTATGGTGAGCATCTGAAACCCAGTTTACAAACATTAGTCTGTTGAACACAAGTGATGATTATGGTGGTAATCTCTGAGATATCATGTATTTTCATGTGGTAGAATTGGTGTGCACTGCATGATTGACTGCAGATTTTCTGCATAGTGCTGTTAGTCTGTACAACGTACTTATGATTTCGATGATTTTCAGTACCTTTTTCTAGGATATAATTTCCATAGTTTGTAACTATTCTCTCTATATATATATTATTTGCAGGTACTCATTCATGTTCCAGTGCAGTCCAGCATGACAGAGGTGGTGGCGCACGCGAGGAGACAGGAGAGGTGGTGGCCGCAGAAACGTTTTGTTTGCCAACCCATCAAAATCTTTATGTTAACCTAAGAGCAATGTTTTAGAATATTTCTCAATTAAGAGAGTGCAATTGGGTCCATTCATTTTGCTAAAAACAATCAGGTGCTCTTCAACAGTTATAATTTTTTGATCTTCTGATTGTCTAAACTAATAAAAGCCCGCCTAAGAGATCCAGATTTGCCAGAATAGAGAAAAGGTTAAAGAGGTAGGTGAAAGATGTTAACTTATAAGTTTGATTGCCTCAGTCACATGAAACTGATTAACTCAATGCTGCCCCAATTTTCTAAATTTCTTTCTTGCATTTTATGATTTTAGCTCTGTATACCAGAACACTCCATGTATGGCTAGCAGAATAAAGCCACCTAATACCTTCCACAAGGATTGCATATTGTGGTGTTGCGAGGTTCAGTCGATTTTCCCCAGCATTCTAAAATTATTCTGAATGGTTTGCAGATTGTGGTGTTGCGAGATAGTGGATTTGACGATTGAGCTATTTTGCAAACATTTTGTCTATAAAGACTAAACACATTGAGGTTGTAAACTTAAGCAGGTACGTACATACTTTGCTCTTGTATGCTATGAGCACTTTAGACCTTGAAGAAACAATTGGGTGTTATCAATCAATCCGCTTTCAGAAATGGCATTTTCACCTGTTTCCTAAGAAATTTTTGTATAGGTTTTCCATCCATCGAAATTATTGAATCGGTCGCCTTATTTTTTTATGCTGAGCCAATAGATGTCTTTTAATGGAAAATGAAATCTTACCCTTACAGTATTGCTGGTCACGATACCTGCATTTTATCAACAGTTGACACGTTCTACTTCGTTGTGTGTTGATGGCAGGTCAGGACAATCATCTTAGCCTGATCCCTGGGTTGATGGCAGGTCACATGGGTAGCAGGTATGCTTATGATTTTAGTTTGTTATCAGTTTGGATATTAGATTTAGTTCCCTCATGTTAGTTAAATTTCATACTTCATTTTGAAATTTTAACCTCTGGGTTCCGAGAAAAATATTGTCTATCGAATGCGTGCTATACATCTGTTCAATTTTGAATTGCTTTTCCATGTCAATATGTTCATGTTTTCATTAGAATAGATGCATATTTTTTTTAACTTGAAAGAGTTAAATCTGTGGGGAAATCGGGGCATATTCCGTGCCTTGCTTTGTCTGCTCCCTGCAGTCTGCAGATTCATTATCAGAAATGCATCCTTGTAATCTGCATTTTTTTACATGTACTTTACCATGCATTGCATTCACATATATTTGAGCTCATTATTTTTCCTCCAGCATATATCGATCTGAGTCGGGAACACACTAGCTTTCTCAAATAAATTAGCAGTCTTTCCAATAGAAACAAATTCAGCCAATGCATGTGGGTGAGCAAGTTATTACACAAATTATATATTGCAATCCATCTATGATATGAATTGTGACAATGATGTTTATGGACGGATTCTAGAGCACATGAATATCTTTTGGAGTTTTCTCTGATTTTGGATTTTGTCCTGTGTTGAAAACCGTGAACTGAACCTATATAATATTGAACTTAAGCGACTTGAACTGATATGGTATTTCAAAAATTGGATAGAAGTTTTAGTTCTTATGCCCTGAGATCTGAATTTCGTTTTCCTTCTGATAATTCGTGTGCTTATTGTGATAAACAGTATATGTCAACGGTAAGAGGCCTCTATGAATATATGTCTTGAGTATTATGCTATCTTCAGAGTGTCCCTGTGTCCTTTTTTTTTTTAAACAAGCAACAAGAATTTTGTACTGCAGCATGTAACAATCTGGCAATCTGGTTCATTTATTTCCCTTTCTGAGGTAATAAGGATAACTATTGTAAGAAATATTTTTGGGATTTTAGATTCAGTGTCATTTTGGTGCCCATGTATATATGTCAACATACTCGCCGGTTCTCATAATGTCCTGTTCTTGGAAAAACAGAGCTTACACATAGGAGGGTGCGTGGGAATTGCGTGGGAATTCCGTGACTCTAGCATTACTTCATTTTTCACAGAGTAGAGAATGCTAACGGCGAAGTCGACCTTGAAGGTTTACCTTCCGGTGCCATGAGGAGGGCTGCAACTCTCACACCTTCATCTGTGAATAGCAGGGCTCGAGGTTACGAATGCCCGTACTCCAGAATGGGCGGCCAAGACAAGTTTCTTCGAAGGTCCATGCGACACTTCAGGCATTTGTCGGGCGGTGGTGACCTTCCTTTGAGGACGATCCAGGACCCCGCTTAGGGAGTTTTGAGCCCCATTTGTGTCTAAAGCTAACAGAATAATGTGTTAAGTGAGAGATGAACCATAATACCTTTTTTTGTACATTATATTTGTAGAATGTAGAGGGTATTATTATGGTCTAATATAAAAATATTAATTTCCACTTTAGTTAAAAAAGAATGGCAGGAGAAAAGTTGGTGTATTATATATGATAAAAGGGCCCTGTAAATAAAACATTACCAGAGAACACGATCATATCTTTTATTATTACTTTTGTATTTTATCAAACACAACAGTGACAAAGAGTTGTTGATTTAGATTTGCTGTCTAGACGATCACATTAATTTAGTTTTTTAGTGTCCATAGGTTTTAAAAACTTATTAGAGCAATAGTTTTGCTTATTGCATTGGAGTAAAATTACAGTTACCAAAATATCAGAAAAATACATATCACATTGTATATTAATAATGTGATTGTTTGGATAATATAATTATATATTTATTATCATATATTTTCTTTATTGTTTTTTAGCGTGATGTCATAGCCATATCAAACTATGTCATGTTGATAAATATTCGCGCGTGTGTGTCGCACATGCATTGTAACTAGTAAACTAATAAGACACGAGTTGCTGCGACCAGTTTGCTCACCTAGATCTTATGTACCCACGTCTCTAATCCACCCTTAAACTCATCGGGCCCGCAACCGCCGAACCATTCAGATCGTTGATCCCACACCGTTAGAGGAGCGTGATGCATCACGCGTGACGCCCTTTTACAGTGAAACTGTTTACGGTGGGAGGTCACCGGAGCTTTTTTTCTCACTGGCAATTCTCCGTACCCGCCCTCGAGGCCGCAACACCATTCGCGTAAAAACTGCTCCCTTTCCTTTCGGCGCGCGCCCAACGCCCACCGAGCCTATTTTCACGGATAGTGATTGATTCCTTGCCGCGTCGTAGCTTCGCAATCCTGATTGCCGCATAGGCTGATTGCATTCTCTTGTTACGATTGAATCCAAATCAGGTGTACGCATGGCGGGGAGGCGACAGCGAGCAGCTGTAGCGGCGCAGCAGAGCCGCACGGGAGAAAGCGAACGGCGCAGGGCGGCGAGCGACGGCGGCGTGGAGCAGCAGCGGAGATGACCGCGCGCGGTCACCGCGAGCGCGGCCGCGGCGAGGAGGCTGGCGGCGCCCGACGCGCGGCGCGGGCCGTGGAGGTTGCAGGCCGGGCCCATGGCGAGGTGGCCGACGAGCGTGGCGGAGAGCGAGCCCACAGCGGCGGTGGGCGCGTCGGAGGGCGAGAGCACCAGCGCTGGCCGCAGCGCCGGGAGGATGGGCGGCGCGTCGAAAGCTGCGAAGAAGCACGCGAAGAGGAGAGCCAGCCACCGCCAGTCAAGGGGATGGTCGCATTATCGAACCTGAAAAAAAAAATTTCATATCATATTTATTCTTATGGACAGTGGCGGACCTAGGTTCGAAACTTGACAGGGGCCAAGAAAGATATATCACTCTATTTCACATATAGCAGAGGCTAAATACAAGCTGTTTTTAGCAAAATCTAATGAAAAATCAATAGAATTAGTGTCAACTTTTAAAATTGGCAGCCTTCTTTCCCCTCTCTCCTCGCTACAGTCGAGACCGGGCGAAAGGAAGGCGACTCGGCCCGGCGTCGATCTCCCTGCTTCCCCCTCCTCTCCGGCGTCCTCGTCGGTGCCGGAGAGGGCGGGGAAGCGGGAATACGCCGTGTGCTGTACATATCCCTCCGTTCCAGCTTAGCTAGGTAGGGTAGGGTTAGGGTTCCGCCGCCGTTCCTCGTTGATGGCGGTCGGATTTGGTTTCTCCCTCGCCGGATCCGATGAAGATGGTGTCGGCGACGATGGCTTCTTCTCCGGTAAGGCGTTGTGGAGTCTGTTTTCCTTCTGTTCTTTCGCGAAAGGGTGGAAGGACCCCTGTTTCCCCTCGCTGGCGTTCGCGGCGACGGTGGAAGATGGTTCCGGGTGCTCGTCGTTGTTGTTCGGCGGCGATCTCTCCGGTGTTTTTGTTCCCTCTTGTGGGATGTGGTTTCCGGCCGTTGGCTTACTTGCCGGCGGTGGTGGAATCTTTGTGCTGCTCCGATTGAAGTGGAGGCTGCCGATATTCGTTCAACGACAAAGATGGCGTCCGATGTGGTGTCAAGGCGTCTGGATCTTGCGGCTTCAAAGGGTGCTTCCTCTTCAGCTCGGGCAGAGCTCCTTGCCGGCGGGCGGCGTCCGGCGGTGTCGGTGTCGCTTCGGGATGGCTGGAGAATCTCCTGGAAGTTCAAGTCTTTTACATTTAGGTCCTTTGTGTCCTTCTTTGTAATTTTCTTTTCTTCCAGGGTGTGTTTTGTATTTGGGGTCTGTACTGTTCTTATCTTTTAATATAACCCCACCCCTTCGCAAAAAAAGAATTAGTGTCAACTTTGGGAGGAGGGGGGGGGGGGGGGCATGGCCCCTGCCAGCCCCCCTGGCTACGCCACTGCTTATGGACCTACAAAGAATAACAGAACGAACAATATAATATGGCATTGTATGAAAAAGATCAGCAGAGAGCACCTAGAGCAATTTGGTTCTGCTGGCTTGCGTACGCTTTGTCTTGCATATCGAGATCTTAATCGTGAGCAATATGAAAGTTGGAATGAGAAGTTTGTTCAAGCAAAATCATCTTTACGAGATCGTGATAAGAGGCTTGATGAGGTTTGACGCATCGCCGTGTTTTGATTATTAATATGACGATTGCCATCATAATATTGTAATGAAGGATATTTGTGGAAATATGGTTATTTTTGTCTGAAATTTCGCTACTACATCTATATTCTATAATGATCTAATGCCTTTTTGTTGCTTGTTTGATTCTTGTTTAAAAGGATGCCTCTTACTTTATTTTGTTGCAGCTTTGCAGTAACATTGAACACTTAAAGCTGTAGACATTTTTATCCTTTCCCTCTGAAATCCTTCATGCATCGGAGCTTTGCTCTTCGCAACAAGTTTGATTTTTTTGCTGCCATTTTAAATTTAGTGAAGTTCTTCAGGCCTTTGTAATTTTTTACAAAGCTACTTGACCTTACAGCTATGGAATTGGTCATTTGTAATTTATGCAGTTTTATCTAGCTTGCTGTTATTTGATATTTTAATTGTGACATAACTGGGTCAAGCGTCCTCTAATTGTTACCCCAACTAGATATTACAGTCTACTTAGCTAAACATTACGGAAGTCAGGCTAACTCCCTCTGCTATACATTTACGCTGTTAGGAATGAGGATCACGCAAAACATGTTTTGCCACTTTTTTTTTCCTGTTTCTGAAATCCAAAGTTTTTGTTATAGATTATCTGTGCTATACTTGGCTACATTGTGATGCAATTTTCTCTTCTTCCTCCCTCTGCAGGTGGCTGAATTGATCGAAAAGACCTTATTTTGGTTGGACGCACTGCTATAGAGGAAACTTCAAGAAGGGGTGCCGGCATGCATTGAAACTCTGTCTGCTGCTGGCATAAAAATTTGGGTGCTAACTGGAGATAAAATGGAAACAGCAATTAACATAGCACACTACAAGAAATCTAGTCTTCTATGGCGATTATGGAACGACTATTGATCAAAACGTCGCTAAGACATCTAGTTTATGACGATTCATAGGAGTCAAATGATTTTAGTGACAAAAATTAGAGTTGCGTCACAAAAAAAGCTACAGATCGTCACAAACTAAACCAAAACTATTTTGTGATTGTTTGTCATGTGGAGATTAAATTGAGCGTCACAATTGTACGACAGTGTTAAATCATCATAGATTTCAATTTTCGTCACTAAGATTTATTCCCACCAATGGATGCACTAAACATTTGCAAAAATATCATATACCCTAATTTATTTAAGTGTTTTAAAATATTTTAAAAAATGTTACGTAAAATGTGCTTTAATGTTCACATCAAACTCTCTCTGTTTTTAGTTATGTTACAAAATATTTGCTCAATATGCAGAATTATAACATTTTTAGTGTTAATCAAATCATAACAAAATATACTATAACGTTTAACTTTTTTGAATAAAATGAATGGTCAAACATGACTAAAAAAAGTCGACGGCGACAACAATTCAAAACACAGGGTAAGACCAGAGAAGTAAGAATGTGATTTTTAATTATGGAACAATTCTCTAAAATATACTTGTAATTTTTTTTCGAAGACTTGCAATTATATTTTCACACATTATTTTCAAAAACACTAAACCATCAGCCGACTAATTACAGCCCAGTGTACGGCTTTGGGTCGCTCTTACCATGCCGCTAGGACACAAGACGAAACTAATTCCGAACACCAGGACCGGCCCAGCGCTATTTTCTCAAATCTCATGACTGGCCCAGAATGTTGTTCGCTTAAGCTTGTAAAAAGAGCAAAACAAAAAATGGGATTCCGATGGAGTCGAACTCCCCACCTCACGCCGGAGACCAAACAGCCTTACCAGCAGACTAAACAAGAATGTTGCTATTATTCAACCACTATATTCACTCAATTGGGAATTGCTATATACCGTGTCCAAACCCTAGCCTCCCGGCACTCGAGCCGGATCTCGTCCCCGCGCCGCACTCCTCCCTCCGCCTCCACCCCGCTCTTCTCCGCGCATCTCTGCCTACTTCTCCTTCGCGACACGCCGGCACCTAGCTGCTCGTAATCCAATGGTCCCCAAGCGCCCCCTCCCCTCCCTCTCCTCCCTCAACCAGTCTCTCACTCTCCCATCTAGATCTGGAGCACTGGAGTGGCTTGGTCGGGCCTCTAGGCTCGCCGCCGCAAAGGGCTAGATAGGCTCTTGTCCCGGTCATCCACCTAGATCGGGGCGGAGCTGATGGCTTGGAGCGGCGGGCCTGCACTACATCGTGTGAGCGAACAGCAGTCCCTGATCCCGACGACGTACCGGTGGCCGCAGCAAGCGGCGATGCTCTGCGCCGAGGACGGCGTCCAGGTCGGCTTCTTTGCCGCACGTATCCCCTTCCTCTTGATCCTATCTGATACTGCGATGATTCTAAACTGTGAGCATCTCTTCGATCCTTATTTGTTCAGATCCGATGTGGCTTTGGGTGCCTTCAATTTTGTTTTTTTCCGTTGTTGGTCTCGCTGAGCTCGGCGAAGTCACCAGCTACTGCCGGATCAGCTTGCGGCCTACCTCATTGACTATCCGCGGCTGCCGTGTTCGCCCCCAGCCCATCCTCTGGCGATCACCAGCACTGATTGAGGCTGATGCCCTCCTCGACATCAGGTCAAAAGTTCATCCTTTGCCACACTGTTTCTATTATTTTTCTGTACAACAAGTTCAAAGCAATTGCAATTTAGTTTACTTATGAACTTTGCATGGCTACAAAAGCAATATTTTGTCACCACTATTAATTAAAAATTACCTTCAGATGTTGGTTAACAGTAAATGCAATCTTACTGCAGTGAACTGGTTATTCCTCTTATCTGTCGATAATTTCGTAAAATGCTTGGAAATATAGGACTATAGGAGTAAGTCTGACCATTCGAACCACTTAGGTCTAATTTAGTTCATATATTTCTGTGGATAGTTTTTGTTGCAACTGGACTACACACTCTGCATGGATTCACTATCTGAAAATTGCTGAGTATGAGTCGTATGACTGCAGCCATATCAGCAATCTCAGCTAAAAGGAATAGTTACCAGAGGGCAAATTATGTTATGATCTGCTTGCCTGTATTATAGGGTCTGTAGCTTCTGTTGTTTGGACTGAAACTGAGATGAAAAATTGCAAATAAGATACAATATGATATGCTTATGGCAGATCTTTATTTTCTGTTCACCAGATATTGTTTCTTCAGAATTGAAACCATAGTCCATGCTTTATCTAATTCTTGCTGCTACTTTCTTTCAAAGTTTCAACGAATAGGTATTAGAATGGTTGGGGTGTGTGATACTTATTCAGGGTTGTTTGAATCTGCGCAATGCCAAGTCACACAGTTGCATCTCTATGTTTATTTGTATTGTTCTGCTACCAGGTCTAATCTTTTGTTTTATTTACTTTGTTCAGAAGGAGCATGGATCCTGAAAAAGATGGCAAGTTGCTGGATCAGAAGGTGGGCTCATTGTTCCTTCGTTTTACCAAGTTTTTACCTTTGTTCTATTACATTAGCTTTTGCTTATAATAATTGGACACTTGTAAATTAGTGCTAACTAATAATGTTGGTTCATGTTCTCTTGCCATTGTCAGGACCTGGTGACCACTATTTTCGCCATGCTTAATGGTTGGGCTGTAACCATTATTTTTTTAGTGCATCTGATTGTGACTTGTAATCATGAATACTTGTGACATGTATGCTAAATATATGGATTGATATTTGTATTCTGGATGTGATTTTTTACTGAATGAATAAGTGGTTTTAATGGCTGTACGTTTCCTGATGTGGTGTATCTTTTTTTTATCTTTGAGTTGATGTGTCGTATGCTGAATGGCTCTTTGTAAATGGGCCCTGCCAGCAATCTGGATACTATATTGTCCTAAAAGATTGTAAACGACTCAGGCCTATTACAAAAAAATCGTGGAAGCCAGAACTGTGTTAAATGGTAAAGGCCCACAATGAATTGGGCTTGGCCCATGAAATACTGATTTATTTATGGGCTATTGCTGAGCTAAATTGTATTTTGTGACGTTTTTTAGTTGTGACGACAGAATAATGTCACAAAGGCTTATGACGAAAAACATGTTTTTGTCAAAGAAGATGATTCTAAACGCATAATACATGACAAACACAATTTCGTCACGCTAGCGTCATAACTTGTTCATGATGACATAAAATTCAGTTTTTGTGACTTTAATATGGTAGAGCTTCTATCTGTCTCTTCATAAAGGGTGACTTCGATCTATAGGTCAATTTTGGATTCTGAATGTTCGTTTCTTGATCTTTCTTTCACATGCCATGAAGCATCCAGTTTGATAAACAATGATACAAAACAGTTCATCATTAGTTCAGAGACGGATGCCATTAGGGAGGCTGAAGACAAGGTAAGAGGCATATGTTTGCGTGATTTATTGATATAATAGTTTTTTGCTTAGTCTGTTCACTTCGTCTTTTATCTGCAAATGATAAAATGTTTAGACTGTTGAAGTTGTCAGCCATGAAGATTTTACTAGAATATTAGTATAGCATAACTGCAATGGGTTGTTAATTTCAGTTGATTAGTTGGATTATCGTGGTGTTTTTCTTTTATGGGACTAATTTTATTTGGAGATTTAACCTTGATTCTGAATTTGCGAACATTATTTTAAGTTCCTACAATTGTTTTTCCGGAGTACATAAGTGTTCTTTCTGATAGTTTGGATTTTGTTGCTTTAGTGATCAGGCATTCAATGACATTGATATCTGTCGTATACATATCTTATGGTACTTATTTTCTTGCACAGTCAGTCCAGTGATTGCACCCAGTCACAGGTGATGTATACTGGAGGAGATTATGGTAAATGTGGCATTTTTTTTATACAAAGTGTTCATTTGTAGAATACATCGAATAATAGTAATTTAATTTTGTGTGAACAGTGTTGCTGTAGTGCTTTAGCATTCTGACCTAGTTAATGGTTGTCTTGCTCATATTTGTGTCTCTTGTCTATTTATTCGTTTTGTAATTGAATTAAGAATAATGAGCTGTATGGCTAAATTATCTGCAACCAGTGACATTACTTTTTTCGCTTACCTATGCCACATATAAATATTTGTCATTTCTTCTTTTTTTCAGGGTGATCCTATAGAAATAGCACGTGTTATTAAGGATACCGTAAAACAGAGTCTGAAAAGCTTTCATGAGGAGGCCCAGCGTTCTTTAACCAGCATGCCTGAAAGAAAATTGGCACTCATTATTGATGGTAGATGCCTGATGTATGCACTAGATCCAACTCTTCGTGTGGATCTTCTTGGATTGAGTCTGAGTTGCCATTCAGTTGTATGTTGCCGAGTTTCTCCATTGCAGAAAGCAAGGTAACTATTATTTCTTGCTGTTCCGCTTGCCTTTACGCGGTGTTTTTTTTTTTAAAAAAGAAAAAAGTAAAAAAAAACAGAAACCTATTACTCCCTCCATCCCTTAATGTAAGGGATTGGGGGAGTTTGAATTCATCCCAAAATGTAAGGGATTGGGAGGCTCATGTGGGACCCACGCGATAGATTTCCCCTCCCCTCTCCCCTCCCCGTCCACCAAAATCCGGCGCTCCGGCATCTAGCCCCCATCGCGCCGTCCGCCGCACACATCGCGTCGGGCGCTACTCGTCGCCCGCCGTCGCTGTCGCAGCTTGCCCTCACCGCCCACCGCGCCGTGCGCAGCTCGCCGCCCGTCATCTCCTTCAAGCCAGTGACTACTTCAAGCCGTAGCGCGGGCGACGCCGTGGCGACTTGGGCGCGCGGGCGAGGTCGCGGCCGGGGTGTGCTCACCGTAGCGTGGGCAAGGCTGCGGCAGCTTGGCGCGCAGGAGAGGTCGCGGCCCGGGGCGCGAGCGTGCTCGCCGTCGGGCGGGCGAGGCTCGCCGCTATCGCCAACGCACGCTCATCCCTGTCGCCGCCGTTGGAAGCTCGCCTTTTTCTCTCCTCCTCTCCCGAGCCACGAACCTTAGCGCCGTCATGGAGGCGAGGTCAACTGGATCTGGGTCGCCGGGCTGCCTTGGTCGGAGGAGACGACACGGGAGGAGGGAATGAAGCGAGGGAGAAGGGGCAGGGGCGTCGGAGCGCCGTCGTGGGCTAGCTGCGGCCGGGCGGAGCGGCCATGGCCAGTAGAGGGGAGGGAGGAGGGGCCGGGGGGGGGGGGGGGGGGGGGGGGGGGGGGGGGGGGGGGGCCGGGAGCTGCGGACGGGCGGAGTGCCATGGCAAGCATGGGAGAGGGAGGGAGGAGGCACGCGCGGGGTGGGGGGAGCGCCGTCGTGCCCGACCTGCGGACGGGCATAGCGGCGGCCATGGCAAGCAGAGGAGAGGAGAGGGAGGAGGCAACCAGTTATTAGGGGCACGTTGGTCTTTTCGTTCCTTGGCTATTTCCTTTGGGAACTCCCCCAATCCCTTACATAAAGGGATGGAGGGCGTTGGAATTATTGTGGTTTTCATGGTATATGTTTATTAATCAAGCTTTTGCTACAGAGGTTTTGTTCTTTAAGATACCTTGTGCACCTTTATGTTGTCAGGTCACAGCTTTTAGTGTTGATTATTTTTATTTTTTATCAGCTACCATATTTTTCTGTCGCCCACTGCTACCAAAACTTTGTATCGGGTGTTCATTTATTTTAGGAATCAACTTATCCAGTATGGGATCTTCCAACGGTTATGATGTTGGTGTTAGGATGTTTAGAGCAACTCCAAAAGACTGGGTAAAGAGATGGGAATCGGTAAAAAAGGAAATTCGACGGTGAAATCGTGTTCCAACAGAATTGTCATCGTCCTCGCTATTGTATCGGTCGGCATATCGTCCCCTCCGCTGTCCATTTTTGCCGAGCGTGTTCCGCTCACCAACTGCATCCTCCGCGCGCCAATTTCACGCGGCAATTTCTGCTTACATGCGCCCGCACGCCCGCGCGCCCTGCCGCCATCACGTCCGCCATAGGCCCCCCGCGCGATGCCCCTGCCAGCGTTGGCGCCGCACCCCTCGCCTCCTCGCGTCCAGGATGAGACTCCCATCGCGGTGGCGTCCAGCGTCTACCCACGGTTTCGGGTTGGGGCTCCATGGCCGCCTAACCTAGAGGAGAAGCTCCGGGGAGGGAGGCCGGCAAGGCGCAGGCAATGGGAGTGTGGCCAGTTTGCTCGTCGGTAGAGAGAGAGAGAGAGAGAGAGAGAGAGAGAGAGAGAGAGAGAGAGAGAGAGAGAGAGAGAGAGAGGCTCCAACGTCTGAAGGTAGAAGAAAGAATAGATGCCGTCAATTGAAGATGGGACGGATGAGAACAATGCCTCCCAAATAAGAAGTCCAAAGATATGGCCAGGCTGTTGGGTTCTTCACAATTCCAGGCTTTCTATTTTTTTTTACAAAAGAGGTGATTTGTTAAATTTAGCTAGCAACTATACATAAGCTCTTGGAGTTGCTCTTATACTGGACATGTAAGCGGTGAGGCGGTGATGGGCTAACCCAATCCATCCCTCAAAACAAAATAAGTAAGTTAGGTTCAGGTTGAGGATCAGATGGTCAATATTCTATGGTTGTGTTTGTTTCATAACTTTCATTTCATAACCTGTTTGATTAAAATCATGTAAAAATGTCTAATGTTGACACCTCACACATATTGTAGGTTACTAGCTTAGTTAAAGGTGCTCGGAAAATAACTCTCAGCATTGGTGATGGCGCTAATGATGTGAGTATGATTCAAGCTGAGGTTACGGACAGGATGGACGCCTCTCGTGTCCGCGCTGAGGTCGCACCTGGCGACCACGGCGACCAAGACCGCCCACCCGACAACACCCACCCCTCCTCTGGCCACCTCCGGCGGCGTGGCGACTGCGCCGGCCAGCGACTCCCCTCTCGGCTCGAGCCACCCCCCCCCCCCCCCCCCCCCCCCCCCCCCCCCCCACCCCCCCCCCGCCAAAACCACTCGCCCGCCTCACGCGCATCACCCCGCCCAAAATCCAACCACACGGCTGCTTTCGCTGCTTTGCAACCGATCACCAAATCCGCTTCTGCCGGGAGCCTGTCCGTTGCCGTGGTTGTGGCCGCTCCTGGCACCGGCAGCGCGAGTGCAGCATGCCGGTTGCGGGAGCTCACCCCTGGCTGGGCGCTCGGCCGTCCCACGATCGAGCTCCCTGCTCGCCGCGTCCTGGTCACCTCCGTGCCGTACGCCACCCGCACCTCGTCGCCGCAGCTCATCGCGCCCACCCCACCACCCTCGCCGGAGCATGCTGCTCCCGCCCACTTGCAGGCATCCCCTGCCGAGCGCACCGCCGCGGTGGCTAGCCCTGCGCACCTCACCCCGCGCCTTCCCTCCGCCGCAGCTTCACCCTCCCCAGCTCTCGCCGCGCACCACTGCTGCCGCTCGCCACGCCGCTGCCGCCCACCGGCATCATCCACCCCCATCCTTCGCCTCCGCCTCCGCCTCCGCCCCCGCCAGCGCCTGCCACTGCTGCTCCTGTGGCCACGGGAGACCCAGCACCCCCACCCTCGCCGCCGGGTAGCAGCGCCTCCTCCGAGACAGCGAGCTCCAGCAGCCAAGCTAGCTCCAACCGTCAAGGCTTTCTGGAATTGTACTTGCGGCCGGGCCGCCATGCAGAGGCAGCTGTGTACGCCTACGTGTTCCTCGACCCGCTCTCGGCTGTCCTGTCGCCGGCACCGTTCATCTGGGATGTGGTAAGGGCGGCGGTGCCTCTCAGCTCCTTTGAGGTGTTGCGGTCCTCCCGCGGGTCCATGCTGCCGCGCTTCCACAGAGCTGCCGAGCGGGACGAAGTGGTCAGTTTGTCGCCGCTATTCCATATTCCATAAAAGACGTCCGTGTGCGGATTGAGCCACAGGATCGCTCCAGTGCGCGCCGTCCGGCCAACACTCTTGTGGCGCTCTCTGTTCTGGAGTTTCCGCTCGCGTACTGGCATGAGTACATCAGTGAAGCTTTTCAAGGTTTCGGTCCTCTTGTGGAGATTGACTCGCGCTGCCTCACAGGCTTTGATTTCTCTTCGCTCAGAGTGGTGATTCAGGTGGAGCATGTTGCGTACGTGCCAGGTGATATGTGGGTCAGAGATGTCTCAACTGGGAGCTGCGATGTGTGTCCGATTCAAGTGCTGTGCTCGTAGTCCGCAGAGAGCTCCGTTGATGGGGACGTCCTATCTGTAGAGCGTCCGACGATATCTCACCTCTAGGTCAGCCCACGGCCCGCTCGCGTCGGCCCACGGCCCGCTCGCCGTCGTCTTCCTCGCGTCGCCGCCGCACGAAGCTCGCCGCCGCCCGTCGTCATGGTGCTCGCCCCCCCCGCCTCCGCCTCCGCCCCGCCCGCTCCGGCGGCGCTCCCTCCGCCTCCGCCGCCGCCCTCGACCGCCGCCACGCTAACCACTCGGCATGTAACGCCCCCGCCCCCACCCCTCCCACCGCCGGCGGCCACCACCACGGCCGGCGGCGCCCCCGCCGCCGCCTCGCCGCCCCGCCCGCATGGCGCCGCCCACCGCCGGTCCTCCCTGCCGCCGTGTTTCTATGTCCGGGGAGGAGTGGAGGAGATTTCGGGGGGTACAAATCCCGCGCATTAAGGGATTCTCCGGCGAGACGCCCCCGCCCCACCCTCCTCCGAATCCGCGGCCGCCGCCCTCCGCCGCGCTAACCCGGCTTCGCCGGGCACGGCGGCGGCGGCCATGGCGCCCAGGAGTCGGAGGAAGAAGAATGATGGCGACCGTTGGATGCATCTCACGCACGAATCTTAAAGCTGTCCGATTAAAACGATCCCCTCGGGCGGGCTACGTATAGGATTCGCGCCGTTGATGCCCGCGGCGTGTACAGGCCCTTCTTTGGGCCGCTGCCCCCGCCGCCGCCTCACACGTGCAGCGGCAGCAGCAGCCATTACGCGCGTGCTCCACCCGCCCTGCCACCGCCCCCCGCACCGCTCCATGACGCCGTCGCTCCGCCGCCACCACATGCACCACCCCCTCCCACCCAACGCATACAACCTACGTACAACATTGATGCTCTGCTGCTCGACGCCTTGCTGCAGCCATCAGCCCCGCTACAGCCCAGGAGGACAAGGCCGAAGCCCATCAGAGACCATGGCGCCCGGCGAAGCCCAACAGCATGTTCCCTGCTTCGGACTGGGCCCTGTGAAGATTGCATCCAGCCTACCTACCGGCCATATGTAGCCAGAGAGAAACGTGAGGAAGGAAGGAAGATTATTGTAAACTCCTATACGGAACTCTGTTCTTTCTTCTCCTTCCTCTCCGATCCCCAATCCCCTGCTGTTCTCCGAATTCCCAGTCCTCTTCTCATCAACTATCAATACAATTGTCGATTGGGTGCGTAGTATTCAGAGCGGGCTCATCCTGGCGGAGGTACCGGATTACTTGAAGAAGTTGGTGTATCAGACGAAGCAACAAGTGAAAGCAGTAGCAATAGAGAAGCACATGTCCGATCTGGTGAAGGCGGTCACTGACCTCACGACCTCCAGCGCTGCGGTGCTGAAGTCAGTGGAGGAGATCAAGCTGAAGGCCTTCCCACTACCTCCACCACCGTCAAAGGATTCACAGCAGGGCTGATGACACACGGGGTGTTGAAGGTGCTCGGGCGTTATCAGTGGATGACCGCCTTGTGGCTCTACGGGCTTATGGTCGAGCTCGGAATTTGTGTACCAAATGTGGTGAGAAATGGTTCAGGGGTCATCGCTGTGCAGCAACAGTTCAGTTGCATGTGCTCGAGGAATTGCTGGAGTTTCTGGAAGGCCATGAGGTGATTGAGCAGGATGATGGGAGACAACCAGTGCAAGAGGAGACTGATCTCATGTCAATTTCTATAGCGGCAGTGTCAGGTGTGGAGGCCCCTAAAACTGTCAGGCTGAGAGGTTCCATTCAGAAGAAGGAAGTGCTTATGCTGGTGGACAGTGGGAGTTCTCACAGCTTTGTTAGTGCCAACTTTGCTGCAAGCCTAGCTGGTGTTGAAGTGGCCAAACAACCAGTTCAAGTCAGAGTGGCTGATGGTGGTAAGCTACTTTGTGACAAGGAAATTTTGGCATGCAAATGGCTAGTTCAGGGTGTGGAATTCTGCTCTGATTTGAAGGTGCTAGATCTGAGTGGGTATGATGTCATCTTGGGCACGGATTGGCTCGAGGAGCACAGCCCCATGACAGTTCACTGGAAACATAAACTGCTCACCTTTGATATAGGCTCAAAAAGGGTTACTCTACATGGAGAGCATACTCAGAAGCCTCCTAGCAGCATGGCGTGTGCAGCTGAATTGCGCAGCCTCATTAGCCGCAGTGCTGTAACAAATATTGTGCAACTGTGTGCCGTGGAAGAAGTCAAGGAGAAATCAGAAATTCCACAAAGTGTGGCAGCTATTATTGAGGAATTTGCTCATTTGTTGTAACACCCTACTTTTTACAATTTTATAAATTGCCAACATTAGTAAAATAGGGCTCACATAATTAGCCTAGGAAAATTTTCTTTGATTAAATAATAATATATTGCACAGCATCCCATGGCATCATAAATCATTTCATGCATTTTCTGCATTTTTGAATCTTTTTATTTTATTTTATTGCGTGGGAAATATTCCTAAAACGTTTTATAGAAACTAGATAGAAAAGAAGGCAGGGGAAAGGATTTTTCCTAAAGCTTCCTGGGCCGAAACCCATTTCTTCCGGCCCAGCTTTTGTGACTCTGGAAGTAACCAAGGTGAGAAGAAGAGAGAAAAGGGATCGATGAGAATAGGTTGCAAGGCCGAAGTGAAGGTCAAATTGGATACAAGGGAGAAGTATTGGTACTATGATAATGTTGTGCTGGGTCACAACCACAAGTTGACTCCTGCGCCGCGGATGGTCCGTTACATGCACTCCCATAACAATATGGAAGATGGAATTAAGAACCTGATGAATATAATGACACGTTCTGGAGTAGAACATCAAGCACAGATGAATGTGATGTCGGAATTGCATGGCGGGAGGGACCATTGGACATTCACAGAGAGAGACATAAGGAATAGGTACGTTCTTGCAAAGCAAGTCAATTGGCAGTTACAAGTAGGAAGTTTCCATGCAACTAACAATTTCTGGTTGCAATTGCAATTCATTGTACCATCTTTTGTAATTGGAGTTTTACGTGCATGTAACTTTCTTTTGGATTGTAATTGCAACAAAAATATATAACATATCTGTTACCATTCATTGTATGCGCAAGTTACATCATAGAGTTGTTATTACCCACATCACTCGTACCGTATTCTAACTAATCCTTACCTTTTCAGCAAAGCTGCATTTTCTCGTCAAGAAAGAGAGGATGACATCCCAAAACTTATGGCTTTCTTCCAACAGTGCAAGCATGATAACGAGTACTTCTACTAGAATGTGCAATTAGACAAGGGTACTGGAAAAATCAAAAATATCTTCTGGAGCCATGCGAGCCAACAGGCCGAATGCAGAGATTTTGGGTATGTGATCACTTTTGACACAACCCACAAGATGAACAAGCATAAGATGCCCCTCGCAATGTTTGTTGGTTCGAACCATCAACTACAGAATGTAGTATTTGGGCAGGCATTATTAAGAGATGAGTCTGCAGAATCATTTGTTTGGCTTTTCGAAACATTTATGACATGTATGGGTGTTGGCAGTAAAATGTTACTTCCACTGCTTCACACACGTGGCCTGAGAGATTTGCTTAACTCTGTTCAGGACCAAACTTGGAACGCGGTGAATTCCGGAGCATGCCACTCGATTATCCCTGCAAATCGACAAAGACAAGAAACACGTGTAAAATTCCTGGGCTATCGGCCCCGGACAGGCTGATGCGTAACCGCAGCCGATATGAGTAAATAATAAATAATAAAATAAATGCTCGGCTGTCGGCTAGAAACGAATCGGCATGTTCGCAACAGTAAATACTCGCACGATAACTAAAGCAAAGACATGCATCGAAATCGACAATCGGCAATTGATAACATAGCATGCAATCGACAAGCAACTATAGGCAAATATCATAGTAAGGTGAATCGGCATCGATAAATAGGGTTCAAACCTTCACTTGAACAGGAACAATAAGATATTTAAAAGCACACAAGCATAGATTTGAACGTGAAAACCAATCGGCTAAACACCCCGAAAGAACGGTTAAACTAATAGTAACTAATCATGCCCATAATCTAACGATCGCTTCACAAGGACACGTCAACTAAGTGAAGTAAAACAGGACACGTCAAACTGTTCTACACGATCGGCAGATACGGGTATAATCGGCAACTACCAATCCCAGATACTTAACAAATTAAATCTAGCTCTTAGCAACTGTTTCGCCGAGGACACGTCAACTAAGCGAAGTAGACAGGACAAGTCAAACTGACCACCCAGTCGCTACGAGCAGATCTAATCAACTAAGCATCTTAACCGTGACTCGAATAACCAGATCAAACAAAGAATCGGCATCAGCAATCGGCAACAAGGTTGCGGCTAGGACAAGTCAACTAACCGTAACAAAGAACTGGACTAGGTCTTAAACAATTCCAAGCAGTCGATGCATAACGTCGAACCCTAGATCGATCTAAGTTACCGGATAACTAGCAGCCACGTCAATCTTAATTATGGACAAGTCGACATAACGAAGATCGATGCGCTTACCTGACGAAATCCAAGTCGAAACCGGAGCCCCGATGAGCGCCGATGCCGACGAAAATTCCGTCGAGAAGTTGTGGCGATGCGCCGAAATGTGATTGTATTGATTGATAGATCATTTACAATACTCACGGGTCTATATTTATATACCCGAGGCAAGACTCCGACTCGACCACGATTAGGTCAACCTTTCTAAACTTAGAAAAAAGAATTAAAAAAGGACACACAAACCCACATGTGCGCGCGTCTTTGCGATTTCTTCGCCTTCATGATCACCTGTGGGCCACCACTTCGCACACAATCCTTGCTACCCGGCGCATACCCTGTTACTCACTGACAATGGGCCCTGGGCCAAAATTTAGTGTCAACACATGCCCCCCAAGCCGGGGTATGGAATCTCCATGCGCCGGATTGTTTCCTCATTTCTCGCGCCTTCTCGTTTCTCGCGCCATACTAAACGCGCCTGCAACGCCTCTTCGCATTTCGCGCCGCCATCAACACACCTGCAGCACGTCTTGTCTTATAAATAGAAGGCATCTACCACGCTCCTTCTCCTTCCTCCTTTCACCGGCGCGCTTCTTCATCTTCCCATTCTCTCTCCTCATCTCATCGCCGGCGTTAAATCTCTCCGGAGGACCGAAAAAACTCCACAGGACCTCGCGTATACACCTTTCCACCGCACTGGCGCAGCTCACCGCTTCCTCCACCGCCGCTCCCCAGGTAAAAGTCCTCTGCTCCAATCTCGTTCTTGAACATATCTATCAGTTCTTGAGGTGTACTGTAGACTCTTTCCGTTCATGAGCTATCTTCATTCTTCCTTAGATCCTTTGCCTGATTAGATTTATTTTCATTGTTTCTAGGAACTGCAAAACCAGATCTTGATCCCTACAGAACTTGCCACACACCGTTTCTTGGTACCTATGGGTGATCCAGATCCAATAACTTTTATTTGCAGCGAAACCCTAAGGATGCCTTTTAAGAGATCACCGGTTTCATTAGAGACATGGGTAGGCAGCTTCAGGTCCTGGCCTTCTGCTATTCCAGGCTGGCGCGAATGGTTTCTTAGAGTCAAGGCCGCCAAATCGGCAATATGGGATACCGTCGGCATTTCTCACTGTTTAGAGCTATCTCTTGCTGATATAAAGAAGAATGAGCCAATGCTGTCGGCATCCTGCTACTTCTGGTCTGACGCACTAAATGCCTTTCTCTTCGGCCATGGACCAATGACACCAACCCTGATGGATGTCAAGATGCTTGCCGATCTAGACATAACAACTCATGTGAGCCCCCACAGTCTGAAAGTCAAACCTCACCACCAATTTGATGTCAGAAGCATCGGCGGATGGAAGAAATACATCTCCTCCTTCCGAGGTACAGGACCAGTAACAGACAGAGAGATGCAGCTTTCTTGATGATGTGGCTTGAGCACTTCTTCTTCTGCTTAGCCCAACTCAACCCCGTTTCCAACCTGCAAAACTTAGCACAACGATTGGCAGCTGGCACCCAAATGCCCATCGGCAAATACCTGCTCGGAGCTCTCTATTCCTCACTTCATCAGGTTGTCGAGAAACTTTGGCACAATACTCCAATCGGCAATATTGGTGGTCCATGGTGGTTCCTTCAGATGTGACTCACTTTGCACTCTTATAAGGCCATGGAACTTCAAGACCTGCACTTGTTCAAATTTCCAACTCCTGATCAAGTCGGACGCCGATGCACCTCACTGGGAGAAGCCTTGGTGTCGATAGACGGCCTTGGAATGGATGCCGATCACTTGGCCTCCTACTTCAAAGCTTTCTACAAAGGCCTCAATAATGATCATCTCGACTGGTTCCCCTACTGAAATTCTAAGATTATGGACCACTTCGAGATTCCCTTCACCTTCCGGGCTGACAACCCCCTCCAAGACGCAACATCGGCATCAATCTTTGCAACTTGCGTCAAACCCTGCGTATTGCCGACAGGACTGAATGGATTAGGCCGATCGAACCCTCTTATGAATTCTACAATCCTTCATTCGCTGCAAGACAAATGGGTCTCGGCCAGCTTCCTCCCAGCCTCTTTTATGCCGATAAGGCTAAAGCTCGTGCAACCATTACATCGGCTCTAGAATACTCTTGGCTATTTGGCCTGACCGATGACCTGCCCATTGGCCACATCGACAACATAGTCCTGTCTCCTTCCTACACAAGATTCTTCAGACAGTGGTGGGTAGAATGGTCAAGACATCTCCAATGCACCAACATAGCATCTCTTGTCTCCAATCTTCAACTCTCAGACCCAATAGGAGAGGTAACCGATCTCAATTTCTATCACTTTTCTCATCGACAAATCATCAACAATAACTCTTCTCTTATGTTGCAGTCTGACGTCGAAGATGCACCTACTATGAGCAGCAGCGGAATCGGCATCGTGTATGTAACTTCAAATCTAGATCCCATCCTTGGCTCCGACGCACCAACACCGGCCCAAGTTATCAAAGGCCAATCCTCTGGGACAAAACGCAAAGACCCTCGTACCAAGGTTCCAGCCAAGCGTCATAGAGCCCTCTTGAAACAACCAAGCTCTACGCCAACTCCTCCCAGCAGTCCAGTAAACATTCTTACCCATATAATCATTTCATTATTTAATCAATATCGACATCTAACCTTTATCTCATTTGCAGGGTAATTCTGGAGAAAACATCGAAGAAGCTGAAGCCCATGCCGACACCGAAGCTGAAACTGACAACCCTCAACAAGCACCAGTTCATACTGCTGAAGAAATCGGCATCGGCACTCAACAAGCACCAGTTGATGTTGCTTCCGAAGAAATCGGCATCGACACTTAGCCTCAGGTTCGTCCTCAAAATTTATCCATCGACATTTATACCTTTATTAACTTCTTCATATTTATCAGACGCAAGAGCAAAGAGAAGAAGAATCGGCAAACCTCTCTGTCGATGAACCTGAAACTTCACAAGCAACACCTGCCCAGAACATCCCAGAGAGTAGCCGCTCAGATCCTGGACCATCTTCTTCTCAAGCCATCCTCGTCGACGCCGATGTTGATCTATCTCAGGTAATAAATATCGATCTGTTCTCTTCGTCAATTCACCATCTAATCATCGCTTGTTCCCGCAGGCACGTGTGGTAGAGCCCATCATAGCCATGCATCATCGGCAATCACTGCCGATCGACATCCGCAATGAGCTGATCGAGCTGGAAGCTAGGCTTGAGCACGCAACCATAGGAGATCTTACCCGCAACACCAGCTCAGTCCGTGCCAGGTTCGAAACTATCCCGAATCGGCTTCCAAAAGACTTGATGGTTGCCCTTCACCCAGTGGCGTATATAGAGTTTTGGCGTTTTGATTATGAACAAGCACAAGAGAACATCAGTCGCCGATCCAAACAACATCAACTCCTCTTGGAAGCAGAAAAGGCTCTCGAGCTCTCTAAGCAAGAAATGAAAAAATACGACTCCATGAAGAATCGGCTGACAGAAGAAGAGAATCGGCTAACTCAACTGAAAAAGCCGAAGACTTGAGAGCAGCCCTGCAAGCTAAGGAGCAAGAAGTATCAGCATCGGAGGAAACCATAGCCAGGATCAATGCGAACATACTCCAACAAAAGGACGTGGTCACAGCCTCCATTGAAGCTTCAGAACGCTTCTGGGAATCTGTGCCTGTAGAGATTGAGTCCGACGATGGCAACTATACCCTTGCCGAGATCGATCAGCTTTGCACTCATGCACTAGATGTAATCCGTGATTATCTCTACCCCCGTCGTGCATGATGTAATATCCTGTAAACATTAAGCACTTTGTCTTCTCGATCCCATCTGTAATATATATCTTCCTTTGTCCTTCCTTCATATATTTTTTCTAAGGGCGATACCAATTGCATCGACCATCTCAAAGGCGACGCTCTTAACGTCGGCTTCGCTGGAAATTCAACCGAACACTTTAAGAACCCACCCAAATACTAGGGTAGTATTTCTTCAGATACTTTCCATTAAGCGCTCGGCCAAATTCTTCCCCATCCAGCTCCTTCAAAATATAAGCATTACCAAGTACGCATCGGCTAATTATATAAGGACCTTCCCAATTAGGCGACCAGTTGCCTAAACGATTATCTCGTACTCCAATCGGCAACTTGACTTTTCAAACCAAATCTCCCTCATCAAATTGCTTGGTCACCACCTTCTTATTATAATGCCGAGCCACCCGTGCTTTATTGTCTTGAATTTTCTTCAACACAACCAACCGTTGCTGATTGACATCTTGCAATTCATCCATCATGAGATTATGATACTGCTCTGCTGTCAATTGATTCTGCAAATTGACTCTTCTCGACCCTGCATCGACTTCCACGGCAAAACAGCTTCATGCCCATAAACTAACTGATATGGCGTTACTTGTACCGATCCATGACGAGACATTCGATATGCCCATAACGAATCGGCTAACGAAGAATGCCACTTTCTCGGCTGATCTCTAATTTTGCGCTTAATCAACTTGATCAATGACTTGTTTGAAGCTTCAGCCTGACCATTTGCTTGGGCGTAATATGGCGACGAATTCAACAACTTAATACCCATATCATCGGCAAAATCTCTGAATTCTTCAGAAATAAAGATAGAACCTTGATCTGTAGTGATAGTCTGAGGAATACCAAATCTGTAGATTATATGCTCTTTAACAAAAGCAATAACATCCCTCGAAGCTACACTTCTGTAAGGTACTGCTTCAACCCACTTGGTAAAATAATCTGTAGCCGCCAATATATATTTGTGCCCCTTACTAGATGAAGGATTAATCTCACCGATCATGTCGATTCCCCATCCTCTAAATGGCCACAGCTTGATAATAGGATTCATTGCCGATGCCGGAGCTCTCTGAATTGATCCATACTTCTGACAATCTTGGCAGCCTTTATAATATTCGAAACAATCCTCGAGCATGGTAGGCCAAAAATATCCACCTCTTCTGATCAACCACTTCATCTTATATGCCGATTGATGAGTCCTACAAATCCCATCATGAACCTCCATCAGCATCTTTCTGGCTTCATCGGCATTCAGACACTTCAACAGAATTACTTCCAAGGTCCTGTAATAAAGCTGATCATCTATTAATACATACTTCATCGCTTTATACCGTAGCTTTCTGGACGTCTTCTGGGTTGGATCTTTCAAATAGCCCATGATCTCAATTCTCCAATCTTGCAAATCGACATCGGCTTCATTATCGACAGAACCTATAATAAGCCGATACCCAGATGCATGCTGAGCCAAATCATTAGCTTCAGAATTCATTTGTCGAGGAACATGGCTAATTGTGATATGCTTGAAATTCTTCATTAGATCTTGACACCTCTGATAATAATCCGGAAGCACTTCATCTTTGCATTCATATTCACCATTCAACTGCCCCACAATCAGCAAAGAATCCCAAATAACTTCAACAAAATCGGCATTAGCTTCCTTCAACAGTTGCAGCCCTTTCAACACAGCTTCATATTCAACTTGATTATTAGTATGAGCTTCAACCGTGAACGAAAACTCAAACCTGGACCCTTTAGGGGTGACGATAACAATGCCGATACCACATCCATGTTTGCAAATCGATCCGTCAAAAAGCAAGCGCCATGGAACTGGCTCCACCATACCTCCATCATGCCCCCATGCTGAACTATCAAATCGGCAAATACCTGGGCCTTCACATCTTTAGCAGATTCATATTTAAGATCAAACTCTGCAATTGCCAACATCCACTTCCCAAGCCTGCCCTTCATCACTGGAGCGGACAAGATGTATTTGACGACATCGGATCGACAAAGAATAGTACACTCTTCGGATAACAGATAATGTCTTAATTTAGTACAAGAGAAATAAAGGCATAAGCATAACCTTTCAATTTCAGAATATCTGGTCTCTACATCCACCAATCGCCGACTGAGATAAAATATTATCCTTTCATCGCCATCTTGTACTTGCGTCAATGCCGAACCAATGCACTTGTCATCGGCAGACAAATATAACTTGAAAGGAATACCCGGGCGGCATTAACACAGGTGGTGAGATTAAATATTCCTTGATGTCATCAAGTGCCTTCTGATGTTGAGCTTCCCATCAAAATTCATGATCTGCTTTTAACTTTAATAATGGAGTAAAAGCAGTAATTTTCCCAGAAAGATTAGAAATAAATCTTCTTACGAAGTTAATTTTGCCGATCAGAGACTGCAGCTCTTTTTTACTGGTAGGCGGTTTAATCTTCTTAATTGACTCAATGCTCTTGGGACCAATTTCAATCCTCCTCTCATGAACAATAAAGCCCAGAAATTGATCTGCCAATACACCAAAGGCACACTTGTGCGGGTTCATCTTCAAGCCATACTTTTTGGTCCTCTCCAGCACTTCCCGCAAATCGGCAATATGATCTTCGATTGATTTAGACTTCACCATCACATCATCAATATAAGTCTCCCCAGTCGGGCGATCAAATCATAATAGATGAAATTCATTGCCCTTTGATACGTAGCACCAGCATTCTTCAACTTAAAAGTCATAACGACCCACTCGAACAATCCTAGGGCTCCTGGACACCTGAAAGCTTCTTCCCTGCATTTCCATCCATGAAGCTCAAAATCTTGTGTCCAGCAGCTACATCGATCAGTACATCTGCTATCGGCATCGGGTACTCATCTTTGGGTGTAGCCTTATTCAAATCTCGGAAATCAATGCAAACCCGCATCTTCCCGTTCTTCTTAACCACTGGGACAATACTGGACACCCATTCTGCATATCGGCATGGTCGGATAAACTTGGCATCATACAACCTTGTAATTTCTTCCTTGACAGCATCATAAATCTTCGGATCAATTCTCCTATTATGTTGTTTAAACGACCGATACCCAGGTTTAATAGGCAATCGGTGTTCAACAATATCTCGACTCAGGCCAGGCATCTCGCTATAATCCCAAGCAAAACAATCTTTATATTCCTTTAATAATGCTATCAACTTATCTCTAAACTCTTTACAAATCCTTTTACTAATAAACGTCGGCCGAGGCTTGTCACTATCTCCAATATCAACTTCCTCTAACACATTGTTGGTATTTCTTAACGTCACAGATAAATCCGCAAGCGTACGGAGAATACCGTTGTAGCACTTCACCCGTGAGTATTCAAGGGTATCGTTATTTATATTATCCCAAAGGAACGGAGTGGAATTATCTACTAGTCTAGCTGGTCCAAGGACACAAAGAAGGATGGTAGGTATGGGTAGAGAGGATTCCTATGGATGAAGTTCTATCTGGAATAAGGAAGAGTAAACACAGCAGGGCTGTCACCACCTACTGGCAAACCCCCCTACTAGAACACGTGACACTAGGGCAATTAGGTGCCTAGGCCAGTCCTAGGGTCACGTGACAACAAAGCAATTAAGTCTTCGCTGCCAGACCAATTCCAAGAAGTCAATTCACTAGAACAGAGAGGATTAAGCAAGTAGGGCTGTCACCACCTACCGGCGACTCTCTCTTAGGACACGCGACACTAGAGCAATTAAGTCCCTATGCCAGTCCCAAGGTCACGTGACAACAAGGCAATCAAATCCTAGCTGCCGGACTGTTGACGGTAAAATGTGTGTTCTACCGCTCGCACACGCGGCCTGAGAGATTTGCTTAACTCTGTTCAGCGCCAAAGCTTGGAACGCGGTGAATTCCGGAGCGTGCCAGTCGATTTTCCCTGCAAATCGACAAAGACAAGAAAAGCGTGTAAAATTCCCGGACTATCGGCCCCGGACAGGCCGATGCGTAACCGCAGCCGATGTTAGTGAACAAAAGATAATAAAATAAAGCACTCGGCTGACGGCTAGAAACGAATCGACATGTCGCAACAGTAAGTACTCGCGCGATAAATAAAGCAAGGCATGCATCAGGATCGGCAATCGGCAAAGCATGCAATCGGCAAAATCTATCGGCAAGTAACACAGTAAAGTAGATCGACAATCGACAAAAGGAGGCTCAGACTATACTTGAACAGGAGCAATAAGATATTTAAAGGCATGCAAGCATAGATCTGAACGTGGTAAGCAATCGGCTAAACACCCCGAAAGAACGATTAAACCAGTAACCACTAATTATACCCGTAATCTGACAATCGCTTCACCGAGGACACGTCAACTAAGTGAAGTAGAACAGGACACGTCAAACTGCTCTACACGATCGGCAGATACAAATATAATCGGCAACTACCGGTCCCAGGTACTCAGTAAACTAGATCTGACCCTTAGCAACTGTTTCGCCGAGGACACGTCAACTAAGCGAAGCAGACAGGACAAGTCAAACTGCCTACCCAATCACCAAGAGCAGATCTAATCGACAAAATACCTTAACCGTGACTCGAATAACCAGATCAAACAGAAATCGACATCAGCAATCGGCAACAAGGTCGCGGCGAGGACAAGTCAACTAACCGTGACAAAGAATTGGACCAGGTCTTAAACAATTCCATGCAGTCGACGCACGATGTAAACCCTAGATTGATCTAGATTACCGGATAACTAGCAGCCACATCAATCTAATCATGGACAAGTCGACATAACCAGATCGATGCGCTTACCTGACGAGATCCAGTCGAGCCGGAGCCCCGATGGACGCCGGTGACGAAAAAACCCGTCGAGAAATTGTGGCGATGCGCCGAAGAGTTGATTGTATTGGTTGTTTCGATTACAAGCACCTGGGTCTATATTTATACACCCGAGGCAAGAGTCCGATTTGGACTTAAACATGACTCCTACTTGACCACAACTCGGTCAATCCTTTCTTAATCTAGAAAAGAAAAAGAAATTAAAAAAGGAAAACGGACCCACACGCACACGCGCACGTTTTTCTTCGGCTTCATGATCTCCGGTGGGCCACCACTTCGCACAAAATCTTTTTCCACCCGGCGCGCACCCTGCCATCTACTGACAATGGGCCCTGGGCCAAAATCTGGTGTCAACACATGCCCCCCAAGCCGGGGTATGGAATCTCCATGCGCCGGATTGTTTTCCCCATTTCTCGCGCCTCCTCGATCTTCGTACCATACTCAACATACCTGCAGTGCCCCTTCGTATCTCGCGCCGCCTGCAGCACGTCCCATCTTATAAGTAGATGCCATCTACTACACCTATCTTTCTTCCTCCTTTCGCCGGCGCGACCCTTCATCTCCTCATTCTCTCTCCTCATCTCGCTGCCGGCGACCAATCTCCTCGGAAGACCAAGAAACGAAAACTTCACAAGATCTCTCGCATCTTCATCGCAATGGCGCAACTGACTGCTTCCTCCACTGCTGTTCCCAAGGTATCAATCTCTCGCTCCATTCTTGTAATTGAGCTAGGATAGGGTTGTTTGTTCTTACGGCACTATAGATCCCTTCATTTATAAGCCATCCCCATACTTCTTTAGACTCTTGGCTTGATTAGATTCATTTTCATTGCTTCTAGGAACTGCGAAACCAGATCTTGATTTCTACAGAGCTCGCCACACATCGCTTCTTGGGTCCTATGGGCGATCCAGATCCAGTAACTTTTATTTGCAGCGAAACCCTTAGAATGCCCTTCAAGAGATCACCAGTAGCACTAGGGACATGGGTAGGCAGCTTCAGATCATGGCCCACCGAGATCCAAGGCTGGCGTGAATGGTTCCTTAGAGTGAAGGCTGCGAAATCGGCAATATGGGCAACTGTTGGCATAGATCACTGCTTAGAACTCACCCTTGCTGACATGAAGAAGAATGAACCGATGCTATCGGCATCCTGCTACTTCTGGTCTGATGCACTGAATGCTTTCCTTTTCGGCCATGGACCAATGACTCCAACCCTTATGGATGTCAAAATGCTTACTGATCTGGATATAACCACTAATGCAAGCCTCCAGAGTTTGAAAGTCAAGCCATCACATAAGCTTGATGCCAGAGACATCGGCGGATGGAAAAAATATATCACCACCTTCCGGAAAACAGGACCAGTGACAGACAAAGAACATGCCGCTTTTCTGATGATGTGGCTTGAACACTTTTTCTTCTGCGGAGCCCAACTCGGTCCCGTATCCAATCTGCAGAACTTAGCAGAAAGATTGGCAGCTGGCACAGAAATGCCCATCGGCAAATTCCTGCTTGGTGCCCTTTACTCTTCGCTTCATCAAGTTGCCGAGAAGCTCTGGCATGACACCCCAATCGGCAATATTGGTGGTCCCTGGTGGTTCCTTCAGATGTGGCTCACCCTGCACTTCCGCAAGGCTATGCAACTTCAAGACTTGTATTTATACAAGTTTCCCACCTCTGATCAGGCTGGACGCCGATGCACTTCACTGGGAGAAGCTTTAGTATCGATAGATGGAGTCAGAATGACTGCCGATCTCTTGGCTTCATACTTTAAGGCTTTCTATAGAGGCATCAATGAAGGTCATCTTGACTGGTTTCCATACGGAAGATCTGACATCATGGATCATTTTGAGATCCCTTTTACCTTCCGGGCTGACAATCCTCTCCAGAACGAAATATCGGCAAACATCTTCGTGACCTGCATCAAGCCTTGCATTTTGCCGACAGGATTGAACGCAACAGGCCACCAGAAACCGTCATATGAATTCTACAATCCTTCATTCGCCGCAAGACAAATGGGTCTCGGCCAGATTCCTCCTAGTCTCTTCTATGCCGATAAGGTCAAAGCTCGTGCCGCTATCGAATCGACTCTGGAGTATTCATGGCTATTCGGTTTGACTGAGAATCTACCTCTTGGCCATATCGACAATATTGCATTGGCGGCTTCTTGCACAAGGCTCTTCAGGCAATGGTGGGCAGAATGGTCCAAACACCTCCAATGCGCCAACACAGCATCCTTCATCTCCAATCTTCCGCTTCCCGAACCAATAGAAGAGGTAACCGATCCCAATTTCCGTCATTTTCTCTCATCGACAAATCTTTAACTGCAGCTTTTATTTCGCAGTCTGACACTGAGGATGCTCCCACCGAAAGCAACAACGGAATTGGCATTGTGTACGTGGCTGCACATCCAGACCCCGTCATTGGTTCTGACGCACCAACACCGGCTCAATTTCTCAAAGGCCAATCTTCTAGAACAAAGCGTCAAGGCCCTCGCTTCAAGGTCCCAGCAAAACGCCACAAGGCCCTCCTGAAACAACCAAGCTCCGCGCCAACTCCTCCCAGCAGCCCGGTATCTATTCTCACATATAATTGCTTCATATTGAACAAATACCAATATCTAACCTTTGTTTCAATTTTCAGGGCCATTCTGAAGGAAATTACGAAGACACTGAAGCCCATTCTCCCGAAGGTCATGCTGACGAAACTGAAGTCCGCGTTGATACCGATGCTGAAACTGCTCAAGTACCAGCGGCCACCACTGTCCCACAAGAAATCGGCATCGAGACGCAACCCACTCTGGCTTCAGAGGAAGGCACAGCCTCAGAAGACAACATTGAAACTCAGCCGCAGGTTTGTCCTTGAGACTTGTCCATCGGCATCTATATCTTTACTGACTTCACATTTGGTTAGATGCAGGAGCAAAGGGAAGAAGAATCGACAAACCTCTCTGTTGATGAACCTGGAACTTCCCAAGCAGTTCCTACGCAGAACATACCAAGAGGCCACTTCTCAGATCCTGGAGCATCCTCTTCTCAGGCTGTTTCCATTGAAGCTGATGTCGATTTATCCGAGGTAATAAATGTCGATTTGTTCTCTTCATCAATTTGTTTTCTAATCATCTTTCGTACTTGCAGGCACGTGTGGTAGAGCCAATTGTCGCAATGCATCATCGGCAACCACTGCCAATCGACATTCGCAATGAACTAGTCGAGCTGGAGAAAAGACTTGACTTTGCCACTACCGAAGATCTTACTTGCAATGCAAGTCCAATCCGTGCCAGATTTGAAGTGATCCAGAATCGCCTTCCAAGGGACTTGAGGGTTGCACTCCATCCAGTGGCATACATGGAGTTTCGGCGTCTTGATTATGAGCAAGCTCAAGAAAATATCAGTCGCCGATCCCACCAACGCCAACTTGTTGCAGCAGCAGAACAAGCTCTTGAGCTCTCGCAGCAAGAATTGGAGAAATATAACTCCATGAAGAACCAGCTAGCAGAGCAAGAGAATCGGCTAACTCAGCTGAAGAAAGAAGCTGAAGACTTGAGAGCAGCTCTGCAGGCCAAGGAACAAGAAGTATCGGCATCGGCAGAAACCATTGCCAAGATCAATGCCTCCTTGCTTCAACAAAAAGATTCGCTCAATGCCTCCATTGAAGCTTCACAACGCGCTTGGACATCCGTGCCTGCGGAGATTGAATCTGATGATAATGACAATTACGTTTTGGCCGAGATTGATCAACTTCGCATACATGCACTAGATGTACTCCGTGATTATCTGTACCCCCGTAGTGCATGAACTTGTAATCATCAAACAATGTCTTCCGATCTCTGTAATATATATATTCCTTTTATATATTTTCCCTAAGGGCGATACCATTAGCATCGGCCATCTTAAAGGCGACGCTCTTAACGTCGGCTCCGACAAAACTCAACCGAACACTTTAAAGATCTACCAATAAGGTAATATAAGTACTTTGCATTAAGCGCTCGGCTGCAGTCCAATCTCTTTCGTCGATCGGCTGATTATCGATTGCATCGTTCTTCCATCAACCGATCAACATCCGTATCTGATAACTGCTACAGTAACCGTGGAGTTGCCGATCCTTCAGTGATGCAAACACCTTCATCGGTAACATCCAATGCTTCGCCTTCCCAGTAAGTTCCTGATATGCACGGCAAGTTTTCCACCGTCATCGGCAAAAAGTCTGCGGTAGCCACACTTACCGATCTATCTGCTTGAATAGTCTCCACCTCGTCGCCGATCCACTGGATAAGGAGCTGATGCATCGTGGAAGGGATACAGCAATTAGCATGAATCCAATCCCTACCCAGCAGTACGGCGTACGAACCTTTGCCTTCAATTACGAAGAACGTCGTCGGCAAGGTCTTACTTCCGATAGTGACCTCGAGATTGGTGACTCCTTTGACTTCAGAGCTCCTGCCCCCATAGTCTCTCAACGTCATGTTGGTCTTGGTCAATTCTTCAGGTAGTTTGCCGATCTTTCTGTACGTTGCCATCGGCAAAACATTGACAGCAGCACCACCATCGACCATCATCTTGCTCATCGGCTTGCCATTGATGAAACCATTAAGGTACAGAGCCCTCAGATGGAGATGATCAACACCAGACGGCTTCTCAAACACTGCCTGCCGTGGACCCAATAACAACTCGGCAGAAGCTTCTTCTTCCGATTCATTAATGTCCAAAGAACTAAATTCTCGCGGCAGCATAAATACCATATTGACAGGAGCTTCAACTTCATGTATTTGAGATTTGACTTTTGGTCTCCATACCTTTTTTGACTTGGGCCCCTTATCATGATCATCTTCCTGGTTCACATCCTTGTTCAGCTCCCGGCAACGTGCCCTCTGTACTCTTCTCTTCTGAGTCTTGGTAAAAATACCACTCGGACACCATTGGCCTTCTTCTGTGAATTCGCCCTGGTCTTCATAATCTTCAACTTGATTGATAGGACCAAGTCTTTCATGCACAGAAACCCTTGATGCTGGTCTCCTCATAGGACCTCGGCTTGAAGAACCAACTTCCCTGTACAAATCTCCAGATCTTCTGCTACAGCCTGGGCAACCTTCAATTGGTGGCAGCTTCATACCCTGCTCCCAACAGTACTGGAAAAACGGACAGTTCCAGTGTGGATCGAAGTCATCATCACTAGTCCTCCTGTCTTCCCTCTCTCTTTTCCTTGAGTATTTGCCGATTAATCCAGCAGATCCACCGATCATGTTGACTGGAAAAGGATGTCCATCAATCTTCATCGGCTTTTGACCAGAGAATTTAATGCGATCACTCTCAATTGCCGATTGGATCTGTTGTCTGAACACCTTGCACTCATTGGTGTGATGAGAGGGAGTATTATGCCACTTGCACCACTTGATCTTCTTCAACTCCTCAGCTGGAGGCAACGTGTGATTAGGTGGGAGTTGAATAAGCTTCTCCTGCAGCAGCAGATCGAATATCTTGTCGGCTTTGTTGATGTCAAAGTCATACTTCTTTTCTTCTTCCTTCTGCTTGACCCACGGACAGAGAACAGTCTTCTTGTTCCTGGTCCACTCAGCAAGAGCAACTTCAGCGTCGTCATCAGAATCAGAAGAATAATCGGCATAAGCCGTCTGAAACTGTCTGCCACGTGTATTCTGGACACGCCCTTCATGAATCGACGCCTTCTGAAAGAGTTGTGCCAAGCCATCGACTTCTTGAGGGGCAAACTTGTCTCTAATCTGAGGCAACAAACCTTGATAAGCAATTTCAGCCATTTGCCGATCCGTCAGATTTATAGAACCTCCCACGGATGACTCTGAACCTTTGGACAAAATCGGCAACTGACTCTCCAGCCTTCTGACGAACAGCTGTCAAATCTGATATGCTCAGCTCTGCCATGCCAGTGAAGAAATAAGAGTGGAATTTCTTTTCCAAATCGGCCCAATTCCGCACGGATCCCGCAGGGAGGGAGGTGAACCATGAGAATGCCGATCCAGATAATGACAGAGGAAACAATCGGACCTTCAATGCATCTTGTGCCGATGCCTCTCCCAACTGTGCCAAATATCGGCTGATGTGCTCTACTGTAGAGACATTATCTTGTCCAGAAAATTTGCCAAACTCTGGCAACTTGTATCGATGTGGCAAGGCAACTTGTTCCATCCACTCTGGATATGGACGTCGATACATGAAGTTCTGCTCCTTGGGCTTGAGATCAAACTGCTCCTTCATGACTTCAGCCAATCTGGCAACTATATCTTCTGATGAATTTTGCACTTGCCCCCCAGCCACTTGAGCTGGCTGGGGTAATTGTGACTGAGCCTGAGCAGGTTGTTCCCTGGCGTAGTGCTCGCTGTAATCTGCCACTCTATGATAACCTGGCGGTACCTCCTGGTTGAACAGTGCAGGATTGACATTAGGAGCCAAATGATATCTTGTCTGAGGAGTTTGACTCGTCCTTGGTTCCGGAGCTGTAACACCTGCTTCTTTCTGCGTGGACAACGGCGCATCAATAAGACTTGGCGCCGATACCCGGGCAGTCCCTGCAGCCAAAGCTTGAGCACTTGTAGACCACAACTCTGGTGGCATGCCATATGGTTGCCTTTGCTGACCAGCAGCGCTTGTCTCTTCTTGAACTGTGGGTTGACCACCAGGAGGCGCAGGACGTGCTGGTGTAGCAGGTGGTAAAGTAAATGATGGCCCCATGAATCCAGAATCAAACTGCAAGGTCCCATCAGCAAATGCCTTGAGCATGTTGTACAGAGTGTTAACAAGCACCCCTGACTGGTTAATGAAAGCCTTGTGAACCGCAGTATTCACGACTTCATCCAACAGAGCTTGATCTGGCATCTTCGCAGCTTTGATTGTAGCCAATTCTTCTGCTCTCATTACCACTGGCGAAGCCAATACTGCTGTAATCTTGCCACGTGTCATCTTGATGGTCTCAAAGTACTTCACTTGGCAATCATACAGATAACTCTGGTATGCCTTTTTCTGATCCAAAGACATCTTCTCCCAAGCATTGAGCTCATTGTTGCCAGTGACTTCAGAAGAATCTTTATCATCTCGAACAAACGGAGCAGGAATCATGATCTTGTGGCCCTTTGCATCGACGAGCAAAGTACCATCATCAGCAATAGCTTGAACGAACGCCATCTGCTTCGAAGAACTTGATCGGTCCCACCGGGCGTGCCAAAAAGTGTGTTGACGGTAAAATGTGTGTTCTACCGCTCGCACACGCGGCCTGAGAGATTTGCTTAACTCTGTTCAGCGCCAAAGCTTGGAACGTGGTGAATTCCGGAGCGTGCCAGTCGATTTTCCCTGCAAATCGACAAAGACAAGAAAAGCGTGTAAAATTCCCGGACTATCGGCCCCGGACAGGCCGATGCGTAACCGCAGCCGATGTTAGTGAACAAAAGATAATAAAATAAAGCACTCGGCTGACGGCTAGAAACGAATCGACATGTCGCAACAGTAAGTACTCGCGCGATAAATAAAGCAAGGCATGCATCAGGATCGGCAATCGGCAAAGCATGCAATCGGCAAAATCTATCGGCAAGTAACACAGTAAAGTAGATCGACAATCGACAAAAGGAGGCTCAGACTATACTTGAACAGGAGCAATAAGATATTTAAAGGCATGCAAGCATAGATCTGAACGTGGTAAGCAATCGGCTAAACACCCCGAAAGAACGATTAAACCAGTAACCACTAATTATACCCGTAATCTGACAATCGCTTCACCGAGGACACGTCAACTAAGTGAAGTAGAACAGGACACGTCAAACTGCTCTACACGATCGGCAGATACAAATATAATCGGCAACTACCGGTCCCAGGTACTCAGTAAACTAGATCTGACCCTTAGCAACTGTTTCGCCGAGGACACGTCAACTAAGCGAAGCAGACAGGACAAGTCAAACTGCCTACCCAATCACCAAGAGCAGATCTAATCGACAAAATACCTTAACCGTGACTCGAATAACCAGATCAAACAGAAATCGACATCAGCAATCGGCAACAAGGTCGCGGCGAGGACAAGTCAACTAACCGCAACAAAGAATTGGACCAGGTCTTAAACAATTCCATGCAGTCGACGCACGATGTAAACCCTAGATTGATCTAGATTACCGGATAACTAGCAGCCACATCGATCTAATCATGGACAAGTCGACATAACCAGATCGATGCGCTTACCTGACGAGATCCAGTCGAGCCGGAGCCCCGATGGACGCCGGTGACGAAAAAACCCGTCGAGAAATTGTGGCGATGCGCCGAAGAGTTGATTGTATTGGTTGTTTTCGATTACAAGCACCTGGGTCTATATTTATACACCCGAGGCAAGAGTCCGATTTGGACTTAAACATGACTCCTACTTGACCACAACTCGGTCAATCCTTTCTTAATCTAGAAAAGAAAAAGAAATTAAAAAAGGAAAACGGACCCACACGCACACGCGCACGTTTTTCTTCGGCTTCATGATCTCCGGTGGGCCACCACTTCGCACAAAATCTTTTTCCACCCGGCGCGCACCCTGCCATCTACTGACAATGGGCCCTGGGCCAAAATCTGGTGTCAACACGGACCTATTCTAGTTCACAAGACTAAAGATAAATTCCGCCTCTAAATGCTTACTTGAATGGAACGATGATCATGCAAGCAAGTAAAAGAAGAACTTATACTAGAATAGAAATATTCAATCCAATAGAAGATCAAGAATACTCACTTGTAATGAAGATGAACGACGAACGAACGATGAACGACGACGAACGAAAACGATGAACGATGAACGAACGACGAACGAACGATGAACGAACGAAGAACACTTCACTATGAATAAGTATCCTCCAGGTACAAGATTTGGGCAAGGTCCTCACAAGGGGAGGACTACCCTTCTCTCCTACCCTACTCTCTCCCTATTCTACTAGTGTACAAGGGGCTCTAGGCCCTTTGGGGTGGAATGAGGCTCTCCTTCTTGTGTATCTTGAGGGGAGGGGGGTACCCCTTTATTTATAGCCTCCAAAGGCGGTGGAATTGAGGCGGTTCCTTAGGTCGGTGGCATTGATTGCAGGCAGAACCGACCTTGGTACGTCGGTGGGGAACCGCCACAGAAAAATGGGCCAGAAAGGCCACTGTAGCAGGTCGGCCGACCTAGGGTTTGGGGTCGGCCGACCCCCCCTTGGCCCCTATGGCCTTGGGCTTTGGTGTAGTGGTCCATGGGGTCCTCATAAGGCCTCTCCCCGGTGTATGGCCCAGGATGAGTCCAGATGACTGTATTTTGGCCTTTTCTCCATCCCGGGTGATTTCTGCGATGACCGTGGACTTGCCGGAGTGATATCTTTCTTGGGCTTGGCCAAGGAGTCTCCCTTTGGGTTCTAATGATGTATCTCAATGTGTTGACCCAAAGTGAATAGGGTTTGTATCCCTTTTGGTGTATGTCATCCTTGGCTGCCGATGCTGATTTCTCGGAGTGGTGTCCTCTTTGGAATATGGTATGGGTTGATTTGGTGGATCCATATATCCTTGCCATTGTTGAGGATCTCCAAAGGATGATCTTTCTTCATATCTCCTTGATATTGGGCTTTTGGGGAGATTTCCTTATGACGGGGAAATTCGGTGTTTGCAGAGTAGGCCTTTTATGCTTCCTTTTCCCCGGTTTCCTATGAAATGCAGCTGCACTCACAAATTCACCAACACTTGTGGAATTGGTTAGTAATAAACTCCTACCACTATGTTTAGTGTTCATTTTAATTCTTTTATGAAGGTAATTGACGGTAAAATTCTTGCTCTAAGGACCGTCAACAACTCCCCCACACTTAGCCTTTGCTCGTCCTCGAGTAAAGTTGAAGGACTAAGGTGGAACAAAACTCCCTTTGGTATGGTGCTTGCACACAAGTTATTCCAAGCCATACCTGCACATGTGAACTTTGATGTGTCTACCATGTCATCTTGGGCGGTTGAGGAATGGAACGGTCTTGATTCAAGTCATCATTACTCCCCTGTTGAGTAACTTGGGTTTTTGATAGATTTTCAAAATAAAACATAGCTTGTACTCCTCGAATGATACTCTCAGATCGCTCAGTGTGTATGATTCCTCACCAAGGCATTTGAGTTGCCTCTTTTCATCCTACATCTACAAATGGCTTTTTGTGGAGCTTGGTAGGGATGGAAAGGAGCATACTTGCATCACTTATATTGCTAAGTCAAAGAGCGGATCCAAAGAGAAAACAAGTCATACAATCTGATCAAGAATGTGCATGTGTGTGGATATGTGTATATGATGGTGAATGGAATGAGATGGATACCCCTTGATGTGCGATGATGTCTCTCTCTTGATTGATTTTCATTTGAGAGCATGGCTATCACCATTTTTTTCTTCTTCTTTTTTTTTTCACACTCAGCATGCTAGAGCATGTATTTCTTTTATTCATGCTTCTCATGCATGTGAGTACTCTCTACTTCTTCTTTTTTTTTTCAACAACCTTTTTCTCTTTTTTTTTCGATAGCCATGCCTCTTTTGCAAGGATATTTTAGAGAGAGACATCAACAACAAGTGATGGAGTATTTATTTTTTGGTGGATGGGTGGATGGAAAAGGTGTTGCTAACTTCCAGTGTAGAAGTTTAGCATGTTTTGTGGTGGTGGTGTATGTGTACGTGATCTTGATCATGAAAGTATGACAAGCATCTCACAAGGGTCACAACAATTTGACAAAGCTCAAAGTAATAACAAGCAGCATTTGTAGAGGTTTTCAAAGTGATCATTATTTGGCTCTGGTGGGAAAATGAGATCATTGAGGAGTGCAAAGCTATAGATTTTAAATTTTTCAAGATAAATTCCCAAGCACTCTTATACAGAAAAAGCAAGATTCCTCTCATCCAACCATATCACATTCGCCAACAACTTAGATAAACATGGGGTCCTATGAGATTGGTGTGTTCACAAGCAACAGAGTATGATGCGAGGAATAAAGAGTATGCAGGCCAACCAAACAGAAGCATGTATGTTGAGGGATAAAAAGATTTGTTCTTATCATTGAGTTAAATTTTGGTGATTGATGCAAGAAATTTATTCTAACTCAAGAATTGGAGAGTAGGGTATAGGATGCGCAAACCGTCGCCTTAGATGAAGTGGAGACCAAGAGGGGTCATGTGATTGATCTTTGTCTTCTAGTCCCGATGGCTCCACTCATTTGCGTGTTGATTGGTGCGATGTTGTGCATCGTGTTGGTGGGAGATCTCAAATGTGTGCTTGATGAAGGACAGGAGGTCTCCCCCACACTTGTTCTTGTACCTGGCTTATCTATTCAAAACAAACAAAAGAGTGTGGAAACACAAAAAAGGGCTCTACCGGGGTTAAAGACCGGCGAGCCTAAATTTATTGAATAAAGCAAAAATAACTAAAGGTGCAAAAGATGTTTGCAAAAAGGGAAATAAGTACGCCTAACATTTTTTTTAAAGGGGAAAACAAGGTAGGAAGCTACGGTGGGTTATTGAAATCAACTAAATCGATCACGTCCACTTCCTCATCTAGGTTTTTATCAGGCTCTAGGAAAACTTTTAAGCGTTGACCATTTACTTTAAAAAGGTTACCTCCATCATCTTGAAGTGTGACTGCTCCATGTGTTGCAACATCGACGATGGTGAATGGCCCTTCCCATTTACTTCGAAGTTTTCCATGCCCGAACAACTTGACCCTAGAATTAAAGAGTAGCACCTTGTCCCCTGCCTTGAATTCCTTTACTTTTATTCTCTTGTCGTGCCATCTTTTGGTTCTTTCTTTGTAGATCTTGGCACTATGGTATGCTTTATCCCTTGCTTCCTCCAGCTCGGATATTTGTTGTTTTCGATGCTTCCCGGCTTTTTGGAAGTCCATGTCGAATTTGCGAATGGCCCAATGTGCCCTATGTTCCGACTCAACGGGTAGATGACATGTTTTCCCGTACACGAGTTGGTAGGGTGACATGCCAATGGGTGTTTTGTATGCCGTTCTATATGCCCATAGTGCATCGGGTAGCTTTGACTTCCACGCCTTCCCCATTTCATTGACAGTTTTCTGCAGAATATTCTTGATCTGTTTGTTGGATGTTTCTGCTTGTCCACTTGTTTGGGGGTGGTATGGAGTTGCAATGTTGTGTTGTGCTCCAAGCTCCCTGAGAAAGCTTCGGAAGGTCTTATCTTTGAAATGAGACCCTCCGTCACTTATCACCATTCTTGGTGTTCCAAAACGAGGAAAGATGACCTCGTGGAACATCTTGCGGGCATGCTTGGAATCAGCGGCTGTGCATGGCATTGCTTCCACCCACTTGGACACATAGTCGACTGCCACCAATATATACTCGCAGCCTTGGGACTTTGGGAAGGGTCCCATGAAGTCAATGCCCCATACATCAAACAGTTCCACTTGAAGATTGTATGTTAGGGGCATTGCGTCGCGAGCTGTGATGCCTCCAACTTTCTGGCAACTCTTGCATCTTCTAACAAATTCCTTGCAATCTTCATACATAGTTGGCCAGAAGAAACCACTTTGCCAAATCTTTGTCTGTGTTCGGAATGCACCATAATGTCCCCCATATGGTGCGGCGTGGCATTTTTCGATAATTTCGGTGCCCTCAGCTGTCGGCACACATCTTCTTAATTGGCCATCAGCACAAACTCTATAGAGGTATGGGTCATCCCAATGGTGACGTCGACTCTCATAGATCAACCTTTTTTTGTTTTCCCCTGGTGGGACATAACCTGTCACAATGAAGTTCACAATGTCTGCATACCAGGGGGTGGTATCTGTCACCTTCAGAAGCATATCGTCTCGCAGGAAATCATTGATTGGTAGTTCCTGCATGTTAGTGACTTGCATACGAGACAGATGATCTGCCACAGAATTTTCTACTCCTTTCTTATCTCTTATTTCAAGATCAAACTCTTGGAGCAGAAGAATCCATCGTAGCAAGCGTGGTTTAGCATCTTTCTTAGTGAGCAAGTATTTTAAAGCAGCATGATCGGTGTAAATGATAACCTTTGCTCCCACTAAGTAAGATCTAAACTTGTCGATAGCGAAAACAACAGCAAGGAGCTCTTTTTCAGTAGTTGCATAGTTTAATTGAGCTCCTGTCAAGGTTTTGCTTGCGTAAGAAATTGCATGATGCTTCCTATCTTTGGTTTGGCCAAGAACCGCCCCAACAGCATAATCACTAGCATCACACATTATCTCAAAGGGTAACGTCCAATCAGGGGGTTGTATGATTGGGGCTGATATGAGCGCGTTCTTGAGGATGTTGAAAGACTTCAAGCACTCATCATCAAACACAAAAGGGGCGTCCTTAGCTAAAAGGCTCGTGAGGGGTCTAGCAATTTGAGAGAAGTCTTTTATGAAACGGCGATAGAACCCCGCGTGGCCCAAGAAACTGCGGATCCCTTTCACGTTGGTTGGAGGTGGAAGCTGTTTTATGACATCGATTTTAGCCTTGTCCACCTCTACCCCTCTTTCGGACACAAGGTGTCCAAGAACTATCCCCTCTCGGACCATGAAGTGGCACTTTTCCCAATTAAGTACCAGATCCTTCTCTTGGCATCGCTGCAAGACCTTGTCTAGATTTTCAAGACAATGATCAAAGGTTTTCCCATAGACAGAGAAATCGTCCATGAAGACCTCCATGATTTCCTCGATCATGTCAGAAAAAATAGACATCATGCACCGTTGGAACGAGGCGGGTGCATTACACAACCCAAAAGACATTCTTCGATAGGCGTAGGTTCCATAAGGGCATGTGAAGGTGGTCTTGCTTTGATCCTCGGGATGGATGGGGATTTGATGATAACCAGAATATCCATCAAGAAAACAAAAGAAAGAGTTCTTTGCCAACCGCTCTAACATTTCATCAATGAAGGGTAGTGGAAAATGATCTTTCTTTGTTGCCTTGTTGAGTTTTCTGTAATCAATGCACATTCTCCATCCCGTGACGGTTCGTTGTGGGATCAACTCATTTTTATCATTTTTAACGACCGTCATTCCTCCCTTCTTTGGCACTACCTGGACGGGGCTAACCCACTCACTATGCGGAACAGGATAAATTATTCCGGCATGAAGGAGTTTCAAGACCTCTTTCTTGACGACCTCTCTCATCGCATTATTTAGCCTCCTTTGAGGCTCCCTAGAAGGTGTACTTTCAGGATCGATAGGGATGCGATGTGTGCAAAGCGCGGGGCTAATCCCTTTGAGATCTTGAAGAGAGTAGCCCAGGACAGATCTATGCTTTTCTAGAACGGCCATGAGTCTAGCAGTTTCGTCTTCAGAGAGCTTGTCACTTATGATGACAGGAGCTTCTTTATCGCCATGAAGAAAAGCATAGCATAGGCCAGGAGGTAAGGGCTTGAGCTCAATTGGAGGTTGTGATGGTGTTTCGACCTTAGGAAGCTCAAGAGGTTCTTCTAAATCTGCCTCCTCTTGGATAAAATCGTGAGCGTATTCATCTAGGAGTGATTCAGGAGACTCGAGAGGAAAGATAGCCATCACTTCCTCAATGGGCTCGTCCTCAGGGAGACTATCTGTCAAAGTGTTTCTCGATCGAGAGATTGGGATGGAAAAAGAGTCTCTCCCAAGCTTGATATCAAGGGTTCCTAGTGTCGGCGCATCAAAGAACAACTTTTCTATGGGATGCCCGATAAGAATATCAAAGTCATAGATTTCAAAGACATGGAAATCTAAGACGGCCTCGATATTGTTGTGACCAATGGTCACATTTTGCAAAACCCCATATCCTTCTGAAAGATGTCCAGACGGGCTTTTGAAGGATTTGGTTGTTGGCATCAAAGGTTCATCGCCAAGAATGGCTAACGCAAAGGAGTCAGCGATTAGATTTGCACCAACAGTGGGGTTGTAGTGAACATCGACCGTCGCTCCTCTTATGTTGCATTGAATGATTGAGGAAGGTTGGCTAATCCGAATTACTTCAGGAGAAAGCTCCACCTCTCTCAACCATTCATCGCTCATGATGGTGGTCAACTCTCGAACAGTTTCTTTAAGGAATTTATTTTCGAGTGGATCAGGAGGAGACTTAGGTGCTGGTGGTTTCCTTTGATAGGAATAATTCGAGGTGTTTCCATAATCTTCAAAGAGATCATCCTTGAATTCAAATGGGAACTCAAGAGGTTGAATTTCTTCTTCCTCTATCATTGTTCTTGGTACGGGAGAGGGCTCAACATGCGAATCTTGGGATGTGGTAGAAGAAGTGATGGATTCGGATGTTGAGGGTTCCTCAATGCTTGACACGACGTGTTCTTGGAGGGGTTCGTGAAGATTATTGGTGAAGGAAGTATTTTCTGTGATACGGTGTAAGATCTCTCTTCCTTCTGTCGGGGTTTTGGACGCGAAAGATCCTCCAGCGGTGATGTCAAGATATAGGGCGGATTCCTTGTCTAGACCCTTATAGAAGTGTTGCAATAACATGGGGTCGGGAATAGACAAGTTTGGGCCGGAAAGAGTTAGCAGGAAAAACCTAGCCCAGGCCGCACCTATAGACTCCTTCTCGTTCTGACGAAAGTCGAGAACTTCCATACGGAGAGCAATGATGCGGGATAAGGGAAAGAAGGCTAAGCAAAATTTATCTCGAAGCTTTTCCCAATCACCGTACGTGCTTCCGATGGCATATATGTACCATTGTTTTGCTCTCTCTTGGAGGGAGAAAGGAAACAACTTCCATTTTACGGTTTCTTGTGACATGCCTTGGATCATGACGCATGAACACAAGTGCTCGAACTCTCGCAGATGGTGATACGGATTTTCATGGTCAAGTCCAGAGAAGGGTTGTTCCCGTATCATGGTTATAAAGGTGGGGTGGAGTTGATAGCCAGATGAGGAAATTGGTTTTGAAGATGGTGGTGGCTCAAATAACTCTCCCCTTGGAGCAGAAAATGATTCGATTGTAGGTTCTGGCTCCATGATAAATGTTTTTGGTATTTTCTTTTAATTGGATAGGTGATGATGGGGATAGGATAGGAAGGATAGATGGTGGATGTTTGATGATGGATGAAGGAAAAGCAATAAAGGAAAAAAACGATAAATGAAAGGATACAATACGAGGACCAACTAGGTTCGAAGACAAAACAACAACCGTTCCCCGGCAACGGCGCCAGAAATGCTTGTTGGTATTTCTTACGTCACAGATAAATCCGCAAGCGTACGGAGAATACCGTTGTAGCACTTCACCCGTGAGTATTCAAGGGTATCGTTATTTATATTATCCCAAAGGAACGGAGTGGAATTATCTACTAGTCTAGCTGGTCCAAGGACACAAAGAAGGATGGTAGGTATGGGTAGAGAGGATTCCTATGGATGAAGTTCTATCTGGAATAAGGAAGAGTAAACACAGCAGGGCTGTCACCACCTACTGGCAAACCCCCCTACTAGAACACGTGACACTAGGGCAATTAGGTGCCTAGGCCAGTCCTAGGGTCACGTGACAACAAAGCAATTAAGTCTTCGCTGCCAGACCAATTCCAAGAAGTCAATTCACTAGAACAGAGAGGATTAAGCAAGTAGGGCTGTCACCACCTACCGGCGACTCTCTCTTAGGACACGCGACACTAGAGCAATTAAGTCCCTATGCCAGTCCCAAGGTCACGTGACAACAAGGCAATCAAATCCTAGCTGCCGGACCTATTCTAGTTCACAAGACTAAAGATAAATTCCGCCTCTAAATGCTTACTTGAATGGAACGATGATCATGCAAGCAAGTAAAAGAAGAACTTATACTAGAATAGAAATATTCAATCCAATAGAAGATCAAGAATACTCACTTGTAATGAAGATGAACGACGAACGAACGATGAACGAACGACGAACGAACGATGAACGATGAACGAACGACGAACGAACGATGAACGAACGAAGAACACTTCACTATGAATAAGTATCCTCCAAGGTACAAGATTTGGGCAAGGTCCTCACAAGGGGAGGACTACCCTTCTCTCCTACCCTACTCTCTCCCTATTCTACTAGTGTACAAGGGGCTCTAGGCCCTTTGGGGTGGAATGAGGCTCTCCTTCTTGTGTCTTGAGGGGAGGGGGGTACCCCTTTATTTATAGCCTCCAAAGGCGGTGGAATTGAGGCGGTTCCTTAGGTCGGTGGCATTGATTGCAGGCAGAACCGACCTTGGTACGTCGGTGGGGAACCGCCACAGAAAAATGGGCCAGAAAGGCCACTGTAGCAGGTCGGCCGACCTAGGGTTTGGGGTCGGCCGACCCCCCCTTGGCCCCTATGGCCTTGGGCTTTGGTGTAGTGGTCCATGGGGTCCTCATAAGGCCTCTCCCCGGTGTATGGCCCAGGATGAGTCCAGATGACTGTATTTTGGCCTTTTCTCCATCCCGGGTGATTTCTGCGATGACCGTGGACTTGCCGGAGTGATATCTTTCTTGGGCTTGGCCAAGGAGTCTCCCTTTGGGTTCTAATGATGTATCTCAATGTGTTGACCCAAAGTGAATAGGGTTTGTATCCCTTTTGGTGTATGTCATCCTTGGCTGCCGATGCTGATTTCTCGGAGTGGTGTCCTCTTTGGAATATGGTATGGGTTGATTTGGTGGATCCATATATCCTTGCCATTGTTGAGGATCTCCAAAGGATGATCTTTCTTCATATCTCCTTGATATTGGGCTTTTGGGGAGATTTCCTTATGACGGGGAAATTCGGTGTTTGCAGAGTAGGCCTTTTATGCTTCCTTTTCCCCGGTTTCCTATGAAATGCAGCTGCACTCACAAATTCACCAACACTTGTGGAATTGGTTAGTAATAAACTCCTACCACTATGTTTAGTGTTCATTTTAATTCTTTTATGAAGGTAATTGACGGTAAAATTCTTGCTCTAAGGACCGTCAACAACTCCCCCACACTTAGCCTTTGCTCGTCCTCGAGTAAAGTTGAAGGACTAAGGTGGAACAAAACTCCCTTTGGTATGGTGCTTGCACACAAGTTATTCCAAGCCATACCTGCACATGTGAACTTTGATGTGTCTACCATGTCATCTTGGGCGGTTGAGGAATGGAACGGTCTTGATTCAAGTCATCATTACTCCCCTGTTGAGTAACTTGGGTTTTTGATAGATTTTCAAAATAAAACATAGCTTGTACTCCTCGAATGATACTCTCAGATCGCTCAGTGTGTATGATTCCTCACCAAGGCATTTGAGTTGCCTCTTTTCATCCTACATCTACAAATGGCTTTTTGTGGAGCTTGGTAGGGATGGAAAGGAGCATACTTGCATCACTTATATTGCTAAGTCAAAGAGCGGATCCAAAGAGAAAACAAGTCATACAATCTGATCAAGAATGTGCATGTGTGTGGATATGTGTATATGATGGTGAATGGAATGAGATGGATACCCCTTGATGTGCGATGATGTCTCTCTCTTGATTGATTTTCATTTGAGAGCATGGCTATCACCATTTTTTTTTCTTCTTTTTTTTTTCACACTCAGCATGCTAGAGCATGTATTTCTTTTATTCATGCTTCTCATGCATGTGAGTACTCTCTACTTCTTCTTTTTTTTTTTCAACAACCTTTTTCTTTTTCTTTTTTTTTTCGATAGCCATGCCTCTTTTGCAAGGATATTTTAGAGAGAGACATCAACAACAAGTGATGGAGTATTTATTTTTTGGTGGATGGGTGGATGGAAAAGGTGTTGCTAACTTCCAGTGTAGAAGTTTAGCATGTTTTGTGGTGGTGGTGTATGTGTACGTGATCTTGATCATGAAAGTATGACAAGCATCTCACAAGGGTCACAACAATTTGACAAAGCTCAAAGTAATAACAAGCAGCATTTGTAGAGGTTTTCAAAGTGATCATTATTTGGCTCTGGTGGGAAAATGAGATCATTGAGGAGTGCAAAGCTATAGATTTTAAATTTTTCAAGATAAATTCCCAAGCACTCTTATACAGAAAAAGCAAGATTCCTCTCATCCAACCATATCACATTCGCCAACAACTTAGATAAACATGGGGTCCTATGAGATTGGTGTGTTCACAAGCAACAGAGTATGATGCGAGGAATAAAGAGTATGCAGGCCAACCAAACAGAAGCATGTATGTTGAGGGATAAAAAGATTTGTTCTTATCATTGAGTTAAATTTTGGTGATTGATGCAAGAAATTTATTCTAACTCAAGAATTGGAGAGTAGGGTATAGGATGCGCAAACCGTCGCCTTAGATGAAGTGGAGACCAAGAGGGGTCATGTGATTGATCTTTGTCTTCTAGTCCCGATGGCTCCACTCATTTGCGTGTTGATTGGTGCGATGTTGTGCATCGTGTTGGTGGGAGATCTCAAATGTGTGCTTGATGAAGGACAGGAGGTCTCCCCCACACTTGTTCTTGTACCTGGCTTATCTATTCAAAACAAACAAAAGAGTGTGGAAACACAAAAAAGGGCTCTACCGGGGTTAAAGACCGGCGAGCCTAAATTTATTGAATAAAGCAAAAATAACTAAAGGTGCAAAAGATGTTTGCAAAAAGGGAAATAAGTACGCCTAACATTTTTTTTTAAAGGGGAAAACAAGGTAGGAAGCTACGGTGGGTTATTGAAATCAACTAAATCGATCACGTCCACTTCCTCATCTAGGTTTTTATCAGGCTCTAGGAAAACTTTTAAGCGTTGACCATTTACTTTAAAAAGGTTACCTCCATCATCTTGAAGTGTGACTGCTCCATGTGTTGCAACATCGACGATGGTGAATGGCCCTTCCCATTTACTCCGTAGTTTTCCATGCCCGAACAACTTGACCCTAGAATTAAAGAGTAGCACCTTGTCCCCTGCCTTGAATTCCTTTACTTTTATTCTCTTGTCGTGCCATCTTTTGGTTCTTTCTTTGTAGATCTTGGCACTATGGTATGCTTTATCCCTTGCTTCCTCCAGCTCGGATATTTGTTGTTTTCGATGCTTCCCGGCTTTTTGGAAGTCCATGTCGAATTTGCGAATGGCCCAATGTGCCCTATGTTCCGACTCAACGGGTAGATGACATGTTTTCCCGTACACGAGTTGGTAGGGTGACATGCCAATGGGTGTTTTGTATGCCGTTCTATATGCCCATAGTGCATCGGGTAGCTTTGACTTCCACGCCTTCCCCATTTCATTGACAGTTTTCTGCAGAATATTCTTGATCTGTTTGTTGGATGTTTCTGCTTGTCCACTTGTTTGGGGGTGGTATGGAGTTGCAATGTTGTGTTGTGCTCCAAGCTCCCTGAGAAAGCTTCGGAAGGTCTTATCTTTGAAATGAGACCCTCCGTCACTTATCACCATTCTTGGTGTTCCAAAACGAGGAAAGATGACCTCGTGGAACATCTTGCGGGCATGCTTGGAATCAGCGGCTGTGCATGGCATTGCTTCCACCCACTTGGACACATAGTCGACTGCCACCAATATATACTCGCAGCCTTGGGACTTTGGGAAGGGTCCCATGAAGTCAATGCCCCATACATCAAACAGTTCCACTTGAAGATTGTATGTTAGGGGCATTGCGTCGCGAGCTGTGATGCCTCCAACTTTCTGGCAACTCTTGCATCTTCTAACAAATTCCTTGCAATCTTCATACATAGTTGGCCAGAAGAAACCACTTTGCCAAATCTTTGTCTGTGTTCGGAATGCACCATAATGTCCCCCATATGGTGCGGCGTGGCATTTTTCGATAATTTCGGTGCCCTCAGCTGTCGGCACACATCTTCTTAATTGGCCATCAGCACAAACTCTATAGAGGTATGGGTCATCCCAATGGTGACGTCGACTCTCATAGATCAACCTTTTTTTGTTTTCCCCTGGTGGGACATAACCTGTCACAATGAAGTTCACAATGTCTGCATACCAGGGGGTGGTATCTGTCACCTTCAGAAGCATATCGTCTCGCAGGAAATCATTGATTGGTAGTTCCTGCATGTTAGTGACTTGCATACGAGACAGATGATCTGCCACAGAATTTTCTACTCCTTTCTTATCTCTTATTTCAAGATCAAACTCTTGGAGCAGAAGAATCCATCGTAGCAAGCGTGGTTTAGCATCTTTCTTAGTGAGCAAGTATTTTAAAGCAGCATGATCGGTGTAAATGATAACCTTTGCTCCCACTAAGTAAGATCTAAACTTGTCGATAGCGAAAACAACAGCAAGGAGCTCTTTTTCAGTAGTTGCATAGTTTAATTGAGCTCCTGTCAAGGTTTTGCTTGCGTAAGAAATTGCATGATGCTTCCTATCTTTGGTTTGGCCAAGAACCGCCCCAACAGCATAATCACTAGCATCACACATTATCTCAAAGGGTAACGTCCAATCAGGGGGTTGTATGATTGGGGCTGATATGAGCGCGTTCTTGAGGATGTTGAAAGACTTCAAGCACTCATCATCAAACACAAAAGGGGCGTCCTTAGCTAAAAGGCTCGTGAGGGGTCTAGCAATTTGAGAGAAGTCTTTTATGAAACGGCGATAGAACCCCGCGTGGCCCAAGAAACTGCGGATCCCTTTCACGTTGGTTGGAGGTGGAAGCTGTTTTATGACATCGATTTTAGCCTTGTCCACCTCTACCCCTCTTTCGGACACAAGGTGTCCAAGAACTATCCCCTCTCGGACCATGAAGTGGCACTTTTCCCAATTAAGTACCAGATCCTTCTCTTGGCATCGCTGCAAGACCTTGTCTAGATTTTCAAGACAATGATCAAAGGTTTTCCCATAGACAGAGAAATCGTCCATGAAGACCTCCATGATTTCCTCGATCATGTCAGAAAAAATAGACATCATGCACCGTTGGAACGAGGCGGGTGCATTACACAACCCAAAAGACATTCTTCGATAGGCGTAGGTTCCATAAGGGCATGTGAAGGTGGTCTTGCTTTGATCCTCGGGATGGATGGGGATTTGATGATAACCAGAATATCCATCAAGAAAACAAAAGAAAGAGTTCTTTGCCAACCGCTCTAACATTTCATCAATGAAGGGTAGTGGAAAATGATCTTTCTTTGTTGCCTTGTTGAGTTTTCTGTAATCAATGCACATTCTCCATCCCGTGACGGTTCGTTGTGGGATCAACTCATTTTTATCATTTTTAACGACCGTCATTCCTCCCTTCTTTGGCACTACCTGGACGGGGCTAACCCACTCACTATGCGGAACAGGATAAATTATTCCGGCATGAAGGAGTTTCAAGACCTCTTTCTTGACGACCTCTCTCATCGCATTATTTAGCCTCCTTTGAGGCTCCCTAGAAGGTGTACTTTCAGGATCGATAGGGATGCGATGTGTGCAAAGCGCGGGGCTAATCCCTTTGAGATCTTGAAGAGAGTAGCCCAGGACAGATCTATGCTTTTCTAGAACGGCCATGAGTCTAGCAGTTTCGTCTTCAGAGAGCTTGTCACTTATGATGACAGGAGCTTCTTTATCGCCATGAAGAAAAGCATAGCATAGGCCAGGAGGTAAGGGCTTGAGCTCAATTGGAGGTTGTGATGGTGTTTCGACCTTAGGAAGCTCAAGAGGTTCTTCTAAATCTGCCTCCTCTTGGATAAAATCGTGAGCGTATTCATCTAGGAGTGATTCAGGAGACTCGAGAGGAAAGATAGCCATCACTTCCTCAATGGGCTTGTCCTCAGGGAGACTATCTGTCAAAGTGTTTCTCGATCGAGAGATTGGGATGGAAAAAGAGTCTCTCCCAAGCTTGATATCAAGGGTTCCTAGTGTCGGCGCATCAAAGAACAACTTTTCTATGGGATGCCCGATAAGAATATCAAAGTCATAGATTTCAAAGACATGGAAATCTAAGACGGCCTCGATATTGTTGTGACCAATGGTCACATTTTGCAAAACCCCATATCCTTCTGAAAGATGTCCAGACGGGCTTTTGAAGGATTTGGTTGTTGGCATCAAAGGTTCATCGCCAAGAATGGCTAACGCAAAGGAGTCAGCGATTAGATTTGCACCAACAGTGGGGTTGTAGTGAACATCGACCGTTGCTCCTCTTATGTTGCATTGAATGATTGAGGAAGGTTGGCTAATCCGAATTACTTCAGGAGAAAGAGCACCTCTCTCAACCATTCATCGCTCATGATGGTGGTCAACTCCCGAACAGTTTCTTTAAGGAATTTATTTTCGAGTGGATCAGGAGGAGACTTAGGTGCTGGTGGTTTCCTTTGATAGGAATAATTCGAGGTGTTTCCATAATCTTCAAAGAGATCATCCTTGAATTCAAATGGGAACTCAAGAGGTTGAATTTTTTCTTCCTCTATCATTGTTCTTGGTACGGGAGAGGGCTCAACATGCGAATCTTGGGATGTGGTAGAAGAAGTGATGGATTCGGATGTTGAGGGTTCCTCAATGCTTGACACGACGTGTTCTTGGAGGGGTTCGTGAAGATTATTGGTGAAGGAAGTATTTTCTGTGATACGGTGTAAGATCTCTCTTCCTTCTGTCGGGGTTTTGGACGCGAAAGATCCTCCAGCGGTGATGTCAAGATATAGGGCGGATTCCTTGTCTAGACCCTTATAGAAGTGTTGCAATAACATGGGGTCGGGAATAGACAAGTTTGGGCCGGAAAGAGTTAGCAGGAAAAACCTAGCCCAGGCCGCACCTATAGACTCCTTCTCGTTCTGACGAAAGTCGAGAACTTCCATACGGAGAGCAATGATGCGGGATAAGGGAAAGAAGGCTAAGCAAAATTTATCTCGAAGCTTTTCCCAATCACCGTACGTGCTTCCGATGGCATATATGTACCATTGTTTTGCTCTCTCTTGGAGGGAGAAAGGAAACAACTTCCATTTTACGGTTTCTTGTGACATGCCTTGGATCATGACGCATGAACACAAGTGCTCGAACTCTCGCAGATGGTGATACGGATTTTCATGGTCAAGTCCAGAGAAGGGTTGTTCCCGTATCATGGTTATAAAGGTGGGGTGGAGTTGATAGCCAGATGAGGAAATTGGTTTTGAAGATGGTGGTGGCTCAAATAACTCTCCCCTTGGAGCAGAAAATGATTCGATTGTAGGTTCTGGCTCCATGATAAATGTTTTTGGTATTTTCTTTTAATTGGATAGGTGATGATGGGGATAGGATAGGAAGGATAGATGGTGGATGTTTGATGATGGATGAAGGAAAAGCAATAAGGAAAAAAACGATAAATGAAAGGATACAATACGAGGACCAACTAGGTTCGAAGACAAAACAACAACCGTTCCCCGGCAACGGCGCCAGAAATGCTTGTTGGTATTTCTTAACGTCACAGATAAATCCGCAAGCGTACGGAGAATACCGTTGTAGCACTTCACCCGTGAGTATTCAAGGGTATCGTTATTTATATTATCCCAAAGGAACGGAGTGGAATTATCTACTAGTCTAGCTGGTCCAAGGACACAAAGAAGGATGGTAGGTATGGGTAGAGAGGATTCCTATGGATGAAGTTCTATCTGGAATAAGGAAGAGTAAACACAGCAGGGCTGTCACCACCTACTGGCAAACCCCCCTACTAGAACACGTGACACTAGGGCAATTAGGTGCCTAGGCCAGTCCTAGGGTCACGTGACAACAAAGCAATTAAGTCTTCGCTGCCAGACCAATTCCAAGAAGTCAATTCACTAGAACAGAGAGGATTAAGCAAGTAGGGCTGTCACCACCTACCGGCGACTCTCTCTTAGGACACGCGACACTAGAGCAATTAAGTCCCTATGCCAGTCCCAAGGTCACGTGACAACAAGGCAATCAAATCCTAGCTGCCGGACCTATTCTAGTTCACAAGACTAAAGATAAATTCCGCCTCTAAATGCTTACTTGAATGGAACGATGATCATGCAAGCAAGTAAAAGAAGAACTTATACTAGAATAGAAATATTCAATCCAATAGAAGATCAAGAATACTCACTTGTAATGAAGATGAACGACGAACGAACGATGAACGAACGACGAACGAACGATGAACGATGAACGAACGACGAACGAACGATGAACGAACGAAGAACACTTCACTATGAATAAGTATCCTCCAAGGTACAAGATTTGGGCAAGGTCCTCACAAGGGGAGGACTACCTTCTCTCCTACCCTACTCTCTCCCTATTCTACTAGTGTACAAGGGGCTCTAGGCCCTTTGGGGTGGAATGAGGCTCTCCTTCTTGTGTCTTGAGGGGAGGGGGGTACCCCTTTATTTATAGCCTCCAAAGGCGGTGGAATTGAGGCGGTTCCTTAGGTCGGTGGCATTGATTGCAGGCAGAACCGACCTTGGTACGTCGGTGGGGAACCGCCACAGAAAAATGGGCCAGAAAGGCCACTGTAGCAGGTCGGCCGACCTAGGGTTTGGGGTCGGCCGACCCCCCCTTGGCCCCTATGGCCTTGGGCTTTGGTGTAGTGGTCCATGGGGTCCTCATAAGGCCTCTCCCCGGTGTATGGCCCAGGATGAGTCCAGATGACTGTATTTTGGCCTTTTCTCCATCCCGGGTGATTTCTGCGATGACCGTGGACTTGCCGGAGTGATATCTTTCTTGGGCTTGGCCAAGGAGTCTCCCTTTGGGTTCTAATGATGTATCTCAATGTGTTGACCCAAAGTGAATAGGGTTTGTATCCCTTTTGGTGTATGTCATCCTTGGCTGCCGATGCTGATTTCTCGGAGTGGTGTCCTCTTTGGAATATGGTATGGGTTGATTTGGTGGATCCATATATCCTTGCCATTGTTGAGGATCTCCAAAGGATGATCTTTCTTCATATCTCCTTGATATTGGGCTTTTGGGGAGATTTCCTTATGACGGGGAAATTCGGTGTTTGCAGAGTAGGCCTTTTATGCTTCCTTTTCCCCGGTTTCCTATGAAATGCAGCTGCACTCACAAATTCACCAACACTTGTGGAATTGGTTAGTAATAAACTCCTACCACTATGTTTAGTGTTCATTTTAATTCTTTTATGAAGGTAATTGACGGTAAAATTCTTGCTCTAAGGACCGTCAACAACTCCCCCACACTTAGCCTTTGCTCGTCCTCGAGTAAAGTTGAAGGACTAAGGTGGAACAAAACTCCCTTTGGTATGGTGCTTGCACACAAGTTATTCCAAGCCATACCTGCACATGTGAACTTTGATGTGTCTACCATGTCATCTTGGGCGGTTGAGGAATGGAACGGTCTTGATTCAAGTCATCATTACTCCCCTGTTGAGTAACTTGGGTTTTTGATAGATTTTCAAAATAAAACATAGCTTGTACTCCTCGAATGATACTCTCAGATCGCTCAGTGTGTATGATTCCTCACCAAGGCATTTGAGTTGCCTCTTTTCATCCTACATCTACAAATGGCTTTTTGTGGAGCTTGGTAGGGATGGAAAGGAGCATACTTGCATCACTTATATTGCTAAGTCAAAGAGCGGATCCAAAGAGAAAACAAGTCATACAATCTGATCAAGAATGTGCATGTGTGTGGATATGTGTATATGATGGTGAATGGAATGAGATGGATACCCCTTGATGTGCGATGATGTCTCTCTCTTGATTGATTTTCATTTGAGAGCATGGCTATCACCATTTTTTTCTTCTTCTTTTTTTTTCACACTCAGCATGCTAGAGCATGTATTTCTTTTATTCATGCTTCTCATGCATGTGAGTACTCTCTACTTCTTCTTTTTTTTTTTCAACAACCTTTTTCTCTTTTTTTTTTCGATAGCCATGCCTCTTTTGCAAGGATATTTTAGAGAGAGACATCAACAACAAGTGATGGAGTATTTATTTTTTGGTGGATGGGTGGATGGAAAAGGTGTTGCTAACTTCCAGTGTAGAAGTTTAGCATGTTTTGTGGTGGTGGTGTATGTGTACGTGATCTTGATCATGAAAGTATGACAAGCATCTCACGAGGGTCACAACAATTTGACAAAGCTCAAAGTAATAACAAGCAGCATTTGTAGAGGTTTTCAAAGTGATCATTATTTGGCTCTGGTGGGAAAATGAGATCATTGAGGAGTGCAAAGCTATAGATTTTAAATTTTTCAAGATAAATTCCCAAGCACTCTTATACAGAAAAAGCAAGATTCCTCTCATCCAACCATATCACATTCGCCAACAACTTAGATAAACATGGGGTCCTATGAGATTGGTGTGTTCACAAGCAACAGAGTATGATGCGAGGAATAAAGAGTATGCAGGCCAACCAAACAGAAGCATGTATGTTGAGGGATAAAAAGATTTGTTCTTATCATTGAGTTAAATTTTGGTGATTGATGCAAGAAATTTATTCTAACTCAAGAATTGGAGAGTAGGGTATAGGATGCGCAAACCGTCGCCTTAGATGAAGTGGAGACCAAGAGGGGTCATGTGATTGATCTTTGTCGGTCGGTTGATTGTCGATTGCTTCTTCCTTCTCAGCTTCCATCGGCCGATCAACGTCCAGGTCCATTAACTGCTACAGCAACCGCGGGGTTGCCGATCCCTCCGTGATGCATACACCCTCGTCGGTGACGTCCAATGCTTCACCTTCCCAGAAAGTCCCTGCTATGCTTGGCAAGTTTTCCACCATCGTCAGCAAAAAATCTGCAGTTGCCACACTCACCGATCTATCAGCATGAATAGTCTCCACCTTATCGCCGACCCACTGGATAAGGAGCTGATGCATTGTGGAAGGGATACAGCAATTAGCATGAATTCAATCCCTACCCAACAGTACGGCGTACGATCCCTTGCCTTCAATTACGAAAAACGTCGTCGGCAAGGTCTTGCTTCCAATAGTAACCTCGATATTGGTGACTCCTTTCACCTCAGAACTCCTGCCCCCATAACCCCTCAAGGTCATATTGGTCTTTGTCAACTCTTCAGGTAACTTGCCGATCTTCCTGTACATCACCATCGGTAAAACATTGACAGCAGCACCACCATCGACCATCATCTTGCTCATCGGCTTGCCATTGATAAAACCATTAAGATACAAAGCCTTCAGATGGAGATGATTGACACCAGACGGTTTCTCAAACACTGCTTGCTGTTGACCCAACAACAATTTGGCAGAAGCTTCTTCTTCCGATTCATTAATACTCAAAGAACTAAATTCTCGTGGTAGCATAAATACCATATTGACAGGTGCTTCGACTTCATGTACCTGGGATGTGACTTTCGGTTTCCACACCTTCTTGGTCTTGGGCCCCTTGCCATAGTCATCCTTCTGGTTCACCTCCTTGTTCAGCTCTCGGCGATGTGTCCTCTGTACTCTTCTTTTCTGTGTCTTGGTAAAAATACCACTCGGACACCATTGACCTTCCTCAGTGAACTCACCCTAATAATCCTCTTCATAATCTTCAACTTGATTAACAGGCCCAAGTCTTTCTTGCACAGAAACTCTTGACGTCAGCCTCCCTTCCAAGCAATCATGCCTCTCAACGATCATGCTGTCTCCTCAGAGGAACCCTGCTCGAGGTACTGTTGACGGTCCTTAGACCCAGTTTTTGACCGTCAATTAGCTCTATAAATAAGGAAGAACACTTGTTACTTGCATTTTGTTATCAAATAACATATTTCCACGTGTACCTCTAGATTTGGATGTGCAGGTGGAAAACAGGGATTTTCAGGTGTAAACAGGCCCCAAGGCGACGATTCCAACACTTTCATCAAATGACGCTCGCCGCGGGAATATAATTCAAGGATTAAAGGCCCAGAACCTACCAGAACATCAACTGAGGCCACACACCTGGACAACAGGCCTACAGGCCAGGGGGAAGCCACCCACCAAAGCCCAGCCTAGGAGGGGCCAGGGCCGACCCATAACACTGGGTCGGCCGGTTGGCCCCCTGGGTCCATCTTTCTAAGGCAGTTTGCAACCGACTTAAGGAGGTCGGTTCCACCTGCAATCAAAGCCCAGAATATCTGGAACCGCCTCAACTTCACCGCCTTTGGGAGGCTATAAATAAAGGGGTACCCCCTCCTTTCAACACACACCAACACAAGAGGCTCATTCCCTCCTCCACACATCCAGAGCTAGGGGCTCTCTAGTTAGGCTTAGGCTAAGTAGTTGGGCTGCCCTTTTGGCTCCCAAGTCCCTTGGAGAGTTTGGGGTATATTCTCTTGTATCCTTTTACTCTCTTTGTAAGACTTATTTATTTATCAATGGAACATCATCGTTCTTGTAGTAGTTATGTGCTTATGCAAGTTCATCGTTCATCCTTGATCTTGGATGAATGTTCTTCGTTCGTTCATGTTCGTTCATCGTTCGTTCATCGTTCATCAATGTTCGTTCATGATCGTTCATCGTTCGTTCGTTGTTCGTTCATACTCGATCATCGGTTAAAGATGATCGTTCTTCATCGTTCGTCGTTCGTCGCTCGTTCTTGAGCGACGAACGCCTATGCATAACGTAGTCCTAGCTTTGATCCTTTGTCTAAGTAATCGCTCGCTGGATCTAGTTGTTCCTTCTGCTTAGTCATTGGGTCCATTGTCTTGCAAGAGTGCTCTAGGTTTATCGCCTTGCGAGGTGCCTCGAGGGATCTAGAGTTGTGGTTAGTTACGCTAGCATGGTGCTAGGGCTTCCTTTCCACCCTTGGATGCGTGTTCGTACCCCACAGTTTGTAGAGGTAGGCGGCAGGTGGTGACAGCCCTGTCCGTCCCTTGTAATCCTCCACGTTCGGGTATGGCGTAGGAGTATATATGAAATGTCCGGAGATTGGGGCAGACTCTGATCACTGGATCTCCCGATGATGGCTTGGCAGTAGAACGGCTTAGTCTTGGCTTGTGTGCAGCTTAGGCTATAGGTAGATGCTACGCACGCTACTTGACGATGTACATTAGGACTAGCAATTCTTCTTACTTAACCTTAGTCTAGCTTAGAGTCGCCTCTCGCCTTTTATCAGAGAGTGGAACTGCCTGCTATGTGTGTGTCGCACTATCCTCTATCCATTTATTGCCTTACCCCTGCATTTGGATATTGGTTACGATCTATCATTTGTAACACCATGAGTATAAGTACACACTTGTCAACTACGTCTTCCTTTGGGAAAATATAAATAACGATACCCTCGAATACTCTCGGGTGAAATGCTACAATGGGTTATCCGTGCGCTTGCGGATTATCTTTTATGATTAAATACTAATAATACATTTCTGGCACTCGTTGCTAGTTGTATGTATCCTAAGCAAGTAACTTAACCCCAGGTATTTCTGGCGCCGAATCGGGAATATTCACTCTAGGCCTGACTAGCCTAAGCTGGTGTTTTCTGTTTGGTGTAAGAAATACCAACAAGCATTTCTGGCGCCGTTGCCGGGGAAGACAATTGTTGACAAGTGTACAATGATTACCATTGCAGGCTAACCTTGATCTGTTTTCTCTCTTTGATGTGAAAACAGGATAGTGTATGCGTGGATTCAACTTGCCGAAAAACTTCGTTGATAATCCAGAGTCGCTTGTAAGGAAAGTCCGACCCCGTGTCGACTCTCCCTCACAGGCAACACTCCCGACAGACGAACCCACATCATCCACACCATCAACACTTATTGACATGGCTGATCAAAGGACCCTCCATGACTACTCTGCTCTCTCCGTTGCCAATGTTCCCGTTGGGCCCAATGTCAACACCGGTGACGCAGGGTTTGAAGTCAAATCAATCCTAATCACTATGGTGCAGGCCATTCCCTTTTGTGGAAAGGCCACGGAGGACGCCAACACTCATCTCCAGTAATTCCTTGAGATATGCAACACATCGGCGACCGCCGAAGTCAACCAAGATGCTATGCGACTCCGTTTGTTTCCCCTCTCCCTTCTTGGGAAGGCGAAACAATGGTTCTATGCCAATCGTGCCAGCATTGACACTTGGGACCGCTGTTCTACCGCGTTCCTCGCAAAGTTCTTCCTGTTGGGCAAAACCAATGCCCTTCGTGGAAGAATTTCAAGCTTCCAGCAAGCGAACAATGAAACCATCGTCGAGGCGTGGGATAGGCTCCAAGATTACATATCCGCCTGCCCGCACCACGGGATGGAAGAATGGCTCATTCTTCAACATTTCTACAACGGGTTGACACCAACAACCCGTGGACATATGGATGCCGCTGCTGGAGGAGCCTTCTTCTCAATGTCCGTTGCTCAAGCTAAAGAACTTACTGAGAAGATGGTCTCCAATCAAGGGTGGAGCGATGAACATCTCCAACCACGCTCTGAAGGCGTACACCCTATCAAGGAGGTGAACTTATTGTCCGCCAAGCTCGACCTCGTCATGAAGCGCTTGGACGACTTCAACACGCATGGTAGTGTTCGTTCACTTGAGTCACGCATTACGTGTGAGGAATGTGGCAACACCGGCCATATGGGGAAGGATTGCCCCAACCATACCCGTGAAGAAGTATTCTACATGAACAACAACAATGGGTATCGTCCAAGTGGAGGTCAAAGTTTTAACCAAAACCGCCAATCTTATCAAGGAGGTAATAATTTCTTGGTTTTAATAATAATCAGCCTTCTTTGAAAGATTTGGTTTATGGCCAAGCTAAAATCAACGAATCAATCAACAGAAAGCTTGCTGCCAATGATCAAAGTTTAGAGAGTTTAAATTCAAAAATAGAAGGTCTTTCTTCCGCTGTTAAAAATCAGTTGAGCTTTAATAAAATGATAGAAACTCAAATAGCTCAGCTTGCTGCTCTTGTTCCTTCTGCTAATTCTGGCCAGATTCCTGGGCAACCAGAATCTCCCATAGGAATGAACAATGCTCGATGATCAAGGTCAAGTATTGACCAAGCACCTCCGACATTCAAGAAGTTGAAGTGACAGCCAGCAAAACGGACAGCCTCATTGCTCTATGGAAGAGCTTGGCAAAGATTGAAAATCCATCGCAGTTTCAACCAAAGAAACCTGCGACCACGAGGCCGGGATTATGGGCCAAGAAACCCGTCCCAAAGTCCGAGAAGCCACCTACACCACCAAAGATGAAACAAGTGTGGCAAGTCAAGGCGCAGCGCTCTACATCCTCATCTCCAAGAACAGGGTCCGCGCCACCAAGCTAAACCCGTTGGAGAAGTCTTAGCCCGTGGGATTTTAAACGATACGGCCCTGGCCGTCAGGTTAACCGGCATTATCATTTGCTTTTATTTTCTTCTTTTTGAATTTTCCGCCACCAATTTTGCATTGGATTTTTTCCAAACCACCTTGCATATTTATTTCCTCCACCAAAAATTTATTTGAATTCTTCCGCCAGCATATTTGAATTTTCCCTCGCCATGCATTTAAAAAAATCAAAATTTCCAAAAAGAAACTTTTACGTCCAAATTTTCTCATCTTCCATAGGAAATTTTGGACAACACTTGTATCCCTCTAAAAAAACCAAAAACAATTTTGCATGTTGGAACTTTTCTCCGACATCTCCTTTTTGTGATTTTTGAAAAATTTGGAATTCGAGGCAACCTTTTATTTGGAAACCTTTTTGAGCAAATAATTTTGAGGAGTTTGTGGACATAGCAACCGTGGTCATCAACAATATGGCCGTTGGGGGCTGTGGGCCAAAGAGGGAAGCAAATGGGGCCAGGGTGGGGTCGGCCGACCCCACCAGTCAGGTCGGTCGACCCAGGGGAGCAACGGCTCCTTCCCACCTTTGCTCCAACGGTCACTTACACCTCCCAACGTTCAAAAACGGCTGCTATGGCCGTGTATAAGAAGGGGGTGGCCGGCCATTGCTCTCTCCCTCTCACACTCTCATTTCCACTCCTCAACACTCTTCACTCCATTGCTCTCAAGTTTTCCATTGTGCTAACTTGGTTCTTGCCTCAAATTCTGCAAAAAATATTTCTCTCTTGGTTTGCTTTGCAGTTTTGTTTTGGTTTGATTTTCCGAGTTGCGTTTTCTCGCATGCGAGAACACCGACGGTTTCATCGATTGGTTTTCACTCTCATAACCCGTTCGGAGTTTTCGTTCTTGCGTTCTTGCTCAACCTCGCTGCAGCATGAAGCGCGCCGGGAGGGCCGTCGCCTCGCTGTTTCGGTCCGGGAACACAAGCTCGGGCTCATCTCGACCTCGCACTCACGCTCGCACCGCCACCGAGCAAGTATCAAGCCCTCAACATGAAGCCGCAGCGGATGATCAAGCCAACACCGAGCATCGTCTCCTCGTCGATACCGACCTCGACTTGGTGGGCGACGACGAGATGAGCGCCTACGAAGCTCTCCGACTCCGTACATTCATACGCGAGCATTTGATACGGAACTGCTGCAAAAGATTGGTATGGATGCTGAATTTTCTCGAGTATTTAAAGCAATAGGGTGGGATAAGTTTGCATGTGTAGATGAGCAGGGTTCCCGCTTACTTACACTACAGTTTTTATGCACCCTACGCGTGGTAGATGACGGTATTACCTTTCGGTTTTTCGGGGAGGAATATCATTTGACATGGAAAATCCTTAGTCAATGCCTCGGCTTTAAAACTCGCTGCACCATTGATGTTGATAGTTGTTGGTATTTCTTACACCAAACAGAAAACACCACCTAGGCTGGTTAGGCCTAGAGCGAATATTCCCGGTTCGGCGCCAGAAATACCTAGGGTTAAGTTACTTGCTTAGGATACATAATAATCCACAACTAGCAACGAGTGCCAGAAATGTATTATTAGTTTTAATCATTAAAGATAATCCGCAAGCGCACGGATAACCCGTTGTAGCATATTTTCCCAAAGGAAGACGTAGTTGACAAGTGTGTACTTATACTCATGGTGTTACAAATGATAGATCATAACCAATATCCAAATGCAGGGGTAAGGCAATAAATGGATAGAGGATAGTGCGACACACACAGCAGGCAGTTCCACTCTCTGATAAAAGGCGAGAGGCGGCTCTAAGCTAAACTAAGGTTAAGTAAGAAGAACTGCTACTCCTAATGTACATCGTCAAGTAGCGTGCGTAGTATCTACCTATAGCCTAAGCTGCACACAAGCTAAGACTAAGCTGTTCTACTGCCGAGCCATCATCGGGAGATCCAGCGATCAGAGTCTGCCCCAATCTCCGGACATTTCATATATACTCCTACGCCATACCCGAACGTGGAGGATTACAAGGGACGGATAGGGCTGTCACCACCTGCCGCCTACCTCTACAAACCGTGGGGCACGAACACGCATCCAAGGGTAAGCCCTAGCACCATGCTAGCGTAACTAACCACAACTCTAGATCCCTTGAGGCACCTCGCAAGGCGATAAACTTAGAGCACCCTTGCAAGACAATGGACCCGATGACTAAGCAAAAGGAACAACTAGATCTAGCAAGCGATTACTTAGACAAAGGATCAAAGCTAGCACTACGTTATGCATAGGCGTTCGTCGCTCAAGAATGAGCGACGAACGACGAACGATGAAGGACGATCATCGTTAACCGATGATCGAGTATGAACGAACGATGAACGATCATGCACGAACATCGACGAACGATGAACGAACGATGAACGAACATGAACGAACGAAGAACGTTCATCCAAGATCAAGGATGAACGATGAACTAGCATAAGCACATAACTACTACAAGAACGATGATATTCCATTGATAAAGAAATAAGTCTTACAAAGAGAGTAAAAGGATGCAAGGGAATATACCCCAAACTCTCCAAGGGACTTGGGAGCCAAAAGGGCAGCCCACTACTCAGCCTAAGCCTAACTAGAGAGCCCCTAGCTCTGGATGTGTGGAGGAGGGAATGAGCCTCTTGTGTTGTGTGTCTTCTAAGGAGGGGGGGGGTACCCCTTTGTTTATAGCCCTCCAAAGGCGGTGGAGCTGAGGTGGTTCCAGATATTGTGGGCATTGATTGCAGGTGGAACCGACCTCCTGAAGTCGGTTGTGAACCGCCATAGAAAGGTGGACCCAGGGGGCCTCCGTGTCAGGTCGGCCGACCTTGGGTTAGGGGTCGGCCGACCTCGCCCTGGCCCCTCCTGGGCTGGGCTTTGGCAGGCTGGCTCCCCTCGGCCTTTAAGCCTCTTTTCCAGGTGCGTGGCCTCAGTTGATCTTCTGGTAGGTTCTGGGCCTTTAATCCTTGAATTATATTCCCGCGGCGAGCGTCGTTTGATGGACGTGTTGGAATTGTCGCCTTGGGGCCTGTTTACACCTGGAAATCCCTGTTTTCCACCTGCACACGTGGAAATATGTTATTTGATAACAATATGCAAGCAACAAGTGTTAGTTCTTATTTATAGAGCTAATTGACGGTCAAAAAACTGGGTCTAAGTACCGTCAACAACTCCCCCAAGCTGTCCTCCTTGCTCGTCCCGAGCAAGAAGTAGGACTTAGGATGTTGATCAGGAGTTGCTACGATGTTTCATATCTCCTAGGTACCATGCACACAACAAGAAATACTCTCCTTTGAGTTGAAAAAGTTAGCATGGTAACTCACCCTTTACCTTACTCCTTATGGGGCGTATGGCTTTTTCCTTGTCTTGGGCGGTTGAGAGATAGAACGGTTATAACAGAGCACCATTCACTTGTCCATTGTTTGACTTTTATTTTCCGGAGGTTTTCAAAATTTTTGAAATAAAAGCAAAGTTCCTCAAATGATGCTCTTAAAACGCTCAATAAGTGTATATTCCTCACCAAGGCATTATTGTGTTGCCTCTTGTCATCCTACTTCTAAGGCTTGTATGTGGAGCTCAAGGTAGAGATGACATGAGGCATACTTGCATCACACGTATTGCCGAACCAAAAGAGTGGATCCATGGAGAACGCAAGTCATACAACCTTGATCAAGATGTGCATGTGTGTATATGGTGGTGGTGAGGTGGAAGAACTATACTCCTTTTTATTTGTTCCTTCTCTCTCTTTTTGAATTTTTGAGGAGAACATGGCTATCTTTCTTTCTTTCTTTTTCTCAACATTTTTCTTTTCTTCCCCATTTTTTTTCATGCTCTACTTTTGTATGAGCAGGGGATTATTCTTTTTCTTTCTTTCTTTTGCATAGCCATGTCTCCAATGATACATTTTTGAGAGAGAAGTAACAATGAATTTTTGGAGTATTTATTTTGGTGGGAAGTGTGGTGGTATTGCTTAACTTCCAGTGTAGAAGTTTAGCATGCGAGGTGGAGTGTACGTGATCTTGATCAATGAGAGTATGACAAGCTTCTCACTAGGGTCACACAATTTTGATAAAGCTCAATGCAATGTGTTGGCGGTTCTTATGCGATAAAATTAAATTCATTAATTCCGCAAGCGCACGGATCACCATTGTAGCATTTCACCTTGGAGTATTCCAGGGTTATCGTATTTATATTTCCGCAGGGAAGTAGAGCGAAAGGGAGCTGAATAGTAGCAATGCATTGGATAATTTGGAGAAAGAAATAATGTATCAACTATACTTGAGACGGGGGTAAGATAGGCATGATAAATATGGGTGGCACAAACATCCTCAAATCCAAGGTAAATAAAAGAAAACTGTAGTGTACATTTGGGAGAGCAACGAGATAGAGTTAAGGCTACCTGTATGTTTACCTATTATTTACTCTTTCTAGCAGTCTAGTCTACAAAGGTTATCTACTCTAGTTAAGCTCATACACATACAAGTCATGTCGTTTCGGGGCACACACGTGCTAGGTTAACCGATGATGCTAGTTCAAACCTAGGGAACCGTATGCTATAATTAAGACCCTGCTGAGTCCAACCCGGACGTGGTGGATTACAGAGACCGGTGCAGCTGTCACATACACTCGCGGCTACCATCCTCCGTGGGGCTGGGTGCCAAGCGTGCATAGGCCAAGTTCTAAACGCCATGCTTACAACCCGCCTAGAGGAACTGCTCTTGATCAACGAAGCAGTCCTATCTAAGAATAAACAAGCACAGATTTCACACGACGTCATCTCGACGGCGGCACTCTCTCGTACTTGCGTACTCCAACAATCACGAATCCCACAACAAGACTTCTACGAGCACTTACTTAACGAATAAATAAACTAAATAGAAAAGAATTACTAAAAGAAATAAATAAAGATAAAACTAATTATATATTAAATAAAAATAATATCTCGAAAGAGTAAGATACAAAGAACTATACCGAACTCCGAGAAGACTCCGGAAGCCCGAGAGAGCTCTCACTCTACTCTACTCTACTCTAACTCCCAAAGCTACTACTAAACTAATGAACACTTGGATGAAGTGTGATGGTGCGAGTTGCTTCTGAGGCTGGGGGGGTCCAATTTATAGCTTGTGAAGGCGGTGGGAGCACCCTGGCCGAAGCTGGAGAGACGGTGGCGCCAAAGTCGGCCGGCCGGCCTAGGGGGGTGGCCGGCCGGCCGTCCCTTCTGTCGGTTGGCCACCGTCTTCTGCCCCGACGCTCCAGATCATCTCCTGATGGCGGTCCGAAGGTCGGCTCCTTGCTGGGGTCGGCAGAATTGAAGTGAGGGCCAATTAAAGGCCCAAATAGCCCACCTTCTAGGATAACGGTGGAATCTGCTGGGCTGGACCTTCAATTATGCGTGGTAGACCTGTTTCCAGCCCACTGGAGGAAGCCTGGGTCCTGCGGCCACCAGCTGGGGCCGGCCGGCCAGGGAATTTCCCTGACTGGGCCCACTTTCCTCCATTATTCACTCCTGCATCCAAATATCCACCAAAACCTATGGAGTAGCATTATTCCTAACTATTATGCACAAAATCTTGGTGTTATGTATTTATTTACCGGTAGGGTGGCGGTCAAATCATGGTTTAACGACCGCCAACACAATGACAAGCAGCATATGTGTAGGGTTTTGTAATGTAAGAACAACATATGGCCTTAGTAGAAACTTTGATCATTGAGGAACTTTATCATTTTTGTATTTTGTAAAAAAATAAAACTTCGGAAGTCAAGTCGCACTTTGAACAAGATCATAGCAGCCCTATTTGTACCATATCATATCTCACAACAACTTAGACTTAGATCAAGCACTATGCAGCCCACAAGTTTCAAGTTCTAGGTAAGCATAAGCCAAAAATCTCAAAACTTGGGAGAGCACTAAGTTGTGACTAGGTACAAACGAGATATAAAACAGAGCAACTATTCATCATCTCAACATAAGGAAAGCTAAACACTCATACTCGCATATAAAGAGAAACTACAAAAAACTAGCAACTACACTAAAGACTATTTTTGTTCTTTTTAGTTTTGTCATTTTTATTTTATTTTCAGATTTATCATTTTTTTTGTATTTTTCAAGAGAGGTGCAAGAACAAGCAAACAAAAAAGAAAAGAAACAAGTTGCAATACATGATACCTTAGTAAGCCAACATATCGGCTTGGTCCTGCTGCGTCATGTTGGTGAGGTTGGTGAGCTGGGCGTTTGTGTTTTCTTGCCACTGGTGGGTCTGCAGGACGTGTTGGTTGAGAGTGTACTCAACGTCCTCTCCTCGAGTCTCGATGCGTCCCATTTGCTCGGTAAGCGCATTCATTTGCTGCTCGAAATATGGATCACGAGCTGCAGACGAACGCCGCTCACCGGCCCTCGGTGAGTAGGACGTCGAATCGGAGGAGATTTCTTCCCATTGCTCGCGGGGAGGGTGCGTCCATTGGGCTTGGCCCGCACCCTACTGCGACGAGCCGCCGACCTCAAATGGTGGTGGAGTGGTGTAACCACCGGGACCATACCCGACGGGACCGTAGCCCGGCCTATATGCATAGGCCATGGGCTGCGGTGTGGGCATCCCGATGTCGGCGGGTGGCTCCGGCCTGCGCGTCCTCCTGCGAGAAGAAGTACTCCTACGTGCAGCTTCCTCTTTTTTTTGAGAGGTGTGGTTAGGTTTTGACAGTCATGCAAACGAAGTTCCTGGTTAGGTAACGGGAATTCATTTGTATAACCGACATAATAAAATATGAGAGAATTATTTGAACCATGCTTAAGGGTATGACCTTGAATAAGATAATCCTCGGTGATAAGAGAGCGGGGTGTATCAATATAAGCAACATTAGCATCATGCAAAGCACCAACGCCCGCAGCAATACGTGTAATCAACGAGGTGCACTCAATCGGTCCAGTCATTCTAAAATTTTCTAACCACTGAGCAATCATGAAAACAACAGGAGCAATCTTTATTTTCTCAACCATAGCATAAAGAATTTTCAGATCATCCTCGCGCACAATCCTAATATCACTTCTAGGAAACAAGGTAATGCCAAGCCACATGTGCAACAAGCGCAGGATGGTGAATATGATTAGTTCGGGGTTTCCAACAAGTAGGAGATGCAGAAATTCTTCACCAAAAAGCTAACTTTGAGTAACCCGGAATCGAACTATCAACATCAATGGTGCAACGAGAATTAAAGCCGAGGCAATGACTAAGGATTTTCCATGTCAAATGATATTCCTCCCGGAAAAAACGAAAGGTAATACCGTCATCTACCACGCGTAGGGTGCATAAAAACTGTAGTGTAAGTAAGCGGGAGCCCTGCTCATCTACACATGCAAACTTATCCCACCCTATTGCTTTAAATACTCGAGAAAATTCAGCATCCATACCAATCTTTTGCAGCAGTTCCGGATCAAATGCTCGCATAGGAGCAAATGTATGGAGTCGGAGAGCTTCGTAGGCGCTCATCTCGTCGTCGCCCACCAAGTCGAGGTCGGTGTCGACGAGAAGACGATGCTCGGTGTTGGCTTGTTCCTCCGTTGCGGCTTCATGTTGAGGGCTTGACACTTGCTCGGTGGCGGTGCGGGCGCGAGGGCGAGGTCGAGATGAGCCCGAGCTTGTGCTCCCGGACCGGAACAGCGAGGCGACGGCCTTCCCGGCGTGCTTCATGCTGCAGCGAGGTTGAGCAAGAACGCAAGAACGAAAACTCCGAACGGGTTGTGAGAGTGAAAACCAATCGATGAAACCGTCGGTGTTCTTGCAAGCGAGAAAACGCAACTCGGAAAATCAAACCAAAACAAAACTGCAAAGCAAACCAAGATAGAAATATTTTTGCAGAATTTTGAGGCAGGAACTCAATGAGCACTATGAAAAACTTGAGAGCAATGGAATGAAGTGAGTTGAGGAGTGGAAATGAGAGTGAATGAGAGGGGGAGTGCAATGGCCGGCCACCTCCTCTTATAGTCAAGCCATAACGGCCACATTCGAAAAGAGGGGGCGCCACATGACCGTTGGAGCAAAGGTGGGAGGGAGCCGTTGCTCCCCTGGGTCGGCCGACCTGACTGGTGGGGTCGGCCGACCCCACCTTGGACCCATTTTCTTTCCTCTTTGGCCCACAGCCCCCAACGGCCATATTGGTGATTGACCACGGTTGCTATGTCCAGAAACTCCTCAAATTTATTTGCTCAAAAAGATTTCCAAATAAAAGGTTGCCTCGAATTCAAAATTTTTTGAAAAATTCAAAAATCGACATGTTGATGAAAAATTTCAACATGCAAAAATATTTTTGGCTTTTCCATGGTGATACAAGGGTGGTCCGAAAATTTCATCCAAAGATGAGACATATTGAACACAAAAGTGTTTTTGAAAATTTTGAATTTTAAATGCATGGCGAGGGAAAAATTCAAATATGCTGGCGGAAAAATTCAAATAAATTTTTGGTGGAGGAAATAAATATGCAAGGTGGTTTGGAAAAGATCCAAATGCAAATTGGTGGTGGAAAATCCAAAAAAGATGTAAATAAAAGCAAATGATAATGCCGGTTAACCTGACGGCCAGGGCCGCGTCGTTTAAAATCCGACGGGCTAAGACTTCTCCAACGGTTTTAGCTTGGTGGCGCGGACCCCGTCCTTGGAGATGAGGACGTGGAGGGCTGCGCCTTGACTTGCCACACTTGTTTTATCTTTGGTGGTGTAGGTGGCTTCTCAGACTTTATGACGGGTTTCTTGGCTCATAATCCTGGCCTCGTGGTCGCATGTTTCTTTGGTCGAAACTGCGATGGATTTTCAATCTTTGCCAAGCTCTTCCATAGAGCAATGAGGCTGTCCGTTTTCCTGGCTGTCACTTCAACTTCTTGGATGTTGGAGGTGTTTGGCCCATACTTGACCTTGATCATCAAGCATTGTTCTTTCCGAGGTTGAAACTCGAACTTCTCCTCCTTCCCATTGATGTAGAGGCGGATTTCTCCAACTCCAACATCAATTTGAGACTTTGTGGTGCTAAGGAAGGGACATCCCAAGATGAGGGGCGTTTCCTTATCAATATCCATGTCAAGCACCACAAAGTTCACCGGGACGACGTGGCCCCTTATGAATACCGGCACATCCTCCGCAATCCCCATTGGAAAGCGAAAAGATGAGTCGGCCAATTGTAGCCGCATCGCTGTTGGTGTGAGGAATCTAAACTTTAATAGCTCGAAGATTGCCTTGGGCATAATGCTCACGCTGGCCCCAAGGTCACACAGTGCGTAGTTGAAGTGGAATCTCTTGATTGAACAAGAGATTACTGGAAAGCCTGGATCAGTTTTTATCGTGGAAGGTTCTCCTCTTATTTGCCTGTTCTCCCCTGCATGGTTAGTCATACGAGAGAACATTTCTCCTCTCATAGTGATAACATTAACTTTTTTAATGGGAGATTCTGGTTGCCCAGGAATCTGCCCAGAATTAGCAGAAGGGACAAGAGCAGCAAGCTGAGCTAACTGAGTTTCTATCATTTTATTTAAGCTCAACTGATTTTTGAAAGCAGAAGAAAGACCTTCTATTTTTGAATTTAAACTCTCTAAACTTTGATCGTTGGCAGCAAGCTTTTTGTTGATTGATTCGTTGATTTTAGCTTGGCCATAAACCAAATCTTTCAAAGAAGGCTGATTATTATTAAAACCAGAGAAATTGTTATCTCCTTGATAAGATTGGCGGTTTTGGTTAAAACCTTGACCTCCACTCGGACGATACCCATTGTTGTTGTTCATGTAGAATGCTTCTTCGTGGGTATGGTTAGGGTAATCCTTCCCCATATGGCCAGTGTTGCCACATTCCTCACACGTCATGCGTGAGTCAAGTGAGCGAACACTACCATTCGTGTTGAAGTCGTCCAAGCGCTTCATGACGAGGTCGAGCTTGGCGAACAATAAGTCCACCTCCTTGATAGGGTGTACGCCTTTAGAGCGTGGTTGGAGACGTTCATCGTTCCACCCTCGATTGGAGACCATCTTCTCAATAAGTTCTTTAGCTTGAGCGACGGTCATTGAGAAGAAGGCTCCTCCAGCAGCGGCATCCATATGTCCACGGGTTGTTGGTGTCAACCCGTTGTAGAAATGTTGAAGAATAAGCCATTCTTCCATCCCGTGGTGTGGGCAGGCGGATATGTAATCTTGGAGCCTATCCCACGCCTCGGCGATGGTTTCATTGCTGGCTTGCTGGAAGCTTGAAATTCTTCCACGAAGGGCATTGGTTTTGCCCAACGGGAAAAACTTTGCGAGGAACGCGGTAGAACAGCGGTCCCAAGTGTCAATGCTGGCACGATTGTCATAGAACCATTGTTTCGCCTTCCCAAGGAGGGAGAGGGGAAACAGACGAGGTCGGATAGCATCTTGGTTGACTCCGGCGGTTGCCGATGTGTTGCATATCTCAAGGAATTGCTGGAGATGAGTGTTGGCGTCCTCCGTGGCCTTTCCACAAAAGGGAATGGCCTGCACCATAGTGATTAGGCTTGATTTGACTTCAAACCCTGCGTCACCGGTGTTGACATTGGGCCCAACGGGAACATTGGCAACGGAGGGAGCAGAGTAGTCACGGAGGGTCCTTTGATCAGCCATGTCAATAAGTGATGATGGTGCGGATGATGTGGGTTCGTCTGTCAGAAGTGTTGCTTGTGAGAGAGAGTCGACGCGGGGTCGGACTTTCCTTACAAGCGACTCTGGATTATCAACGAAGTTTTCTGGCAAGTTGAATCCACGCATACACTATCCTGTTTTCACATCAAAGAGAGAAAACAGATCAAGGTTAGCCTGCAAAGGGTAATGGTTAAATCACATCAAGTGTAATCATTAGTAATCATTGTACACATGTCAACAATTGTCTTCCCCGGCAACGGCGCCAGAAATGCTTGTTGGTATTTCTTACACCAAACAGAAAACACCACCTTAGGCTGGTTAGGCCTAGAGTGAATATTCCCGGTTCAGCGTCAGAAATACCTGGGGTTAAGTTACTTGCTTAGGATACATAATAATCCACAACTAGCAACGAGTGCCAGAAACGTATTATTAGTATTTAATCATAAAAGATAATCCGCAAGCGCACGGATAACCCGTTGTAGCATTTCACCCGAGAGTATTCCAGGGTATCGTTATTTATATTTTCCCAAAGGAAGACGTAGTTGACAAGTGTGTACTTATACTCATGGTGTTACAAATGATAGATCATAACCAATATCCAAATGCAGGGGTAAGGCAATAAATGGATAGAGGATAGTGCGACACACACAGCAGGCAGTTCCACTCTCTGATAAAAGGCGAGAGGCGGCTCTAAGCTAAACTAAGGTTAAGTATGAAGAACTGCTACTCCTAATGTACGTCGTCAAGTAGCGTGCGTAGCATCTACCTATAGCCTAAGCTGCACACAAGCCAAGACTAAGCTGTTCTACTGCCGAGCCATCATCGGGAGACCCAGCGATCAGAGTCTGCCCCAATCTCCGGACATTTCATATATACTCCTACACCATACCCGAACGTGGAGGATTACAAGGGACGGACAGGGCTGTCACCACCTGCCGCCTACCTCTACAAAGTGGGGCACGAACACGCATCCAAGGGTGGAAAGGAAGCCCTAGCACCATGCTAGCGTAACTAACCACAACTCTACATCCCTCGAGGCACCTCGCAAGGCGATAAACCTAGAGCACTCTTGCAAGACAATGGACCCGATGACTAAGCAAAAGGAACAACTAGGTCTAGCAAGCGATTACTTAGACAAAGGATCAAAGCTAGCACTACGTTATGCATAGGCGTTCGTCGCTCAAGAACGAGCGACGAACGACGAACGATGAAGAACGATAATCGTTAACCGATGATTGAGTATGAACGAACAACGAATGAACGATGAACGATCATGCACGAACATCGATGAACGATGAACGAACGATGAACGAACATGAACGAACGAAGAATGTTCATCCAAGATCAAGGATGAACGATGAACTAGCATAAGCACATAACTACTACAAGAACGATGATATTCCATTGATAAATGAATAAGTCTTACAAGGAGAGTAAAAGGATACAAGGGAAAATACCCCAAACTCTCCAAGGGACTTGGGAGCCAAAAGGGCAGCCCACTACTCAGCCTAAGCCTAACTAGAGAGCCCCTAACTCTGGATGTGTGGAGGAGGGAATGAGCCTCTTGTGTTGTGTGTCTTCTAAGGAGGGGGTACCCCTTTATTTATAGCCCTCCAAAGGCGGTGGAGTTGAGGCGGTTCCAGATATTGTGGGCATTGATTGCAGGTGGAACCGACCTCCTGAAGTCGGTTGTGAACCGCCATAGAAAGGTGGACCCAGGGGGCCTCCCTGTCAGGTCGGCCGACCTAGGGTTAGGGGTCGGCCGACCTGGCCCTGGCCCCTCCTGGGCTGGGCTTTGGCTGGCTGCCCCCCCTCGGCCTTTAAGCCTCTTTTCCAGGTGCGTGGCCTCAGTTGATCTTCTGGTAGGTTCTGGGCCTTTAATCCTTGAATTATATTCCCGCGGCGAGCGTCGTTTGATGGACGTGTTGGAATTGTCGCCCTGGGGCCTGTTTACACTTGGAAATCCCTGTTTTCCACCTGCACATCCAAATCTAGCGGTACACGTGGAAATAGGTTATTTGATAACAATATGCAAGCAACAAGTGTTAGTTCTTCCTTATTTATAGAGCTAATTGACGGTCAAAAACTGGGTCTAAGGACCGTCAACAATAGTTCGATTCCGGGTTACTCAAAGTTAGCTTTTTGGCAAAGAATTTCTGCATCTCCTACTTGTGAGAAACCCCGAACTAATCATATTCACCATCCTGCCTTGCGCTTATTGCACATGTGGCTTGGCATTACCTTGTTTCCTAGAAGTGATATTAGGATTGTGCGCGAGGATGATCTGAAAATTCTTTATGCTAGGGTTGAGAAAATAAAGATTGCTCCTGTTATCTTCATGATTGCTCAGTGGTTAGAAAATTTTAGAATGACTGGACCGATTGAGTGCACCTCGTTGATTACACGTATTGCTGCGGGTGTTGGTGCTTTGCACGATGCTAATGTTGCTTATATTGATACACCCCGCTCTCTTATCACCGAGGATTATCTTATTCAAGGTCATACACTTAAGCATGGTCCAAATAATTCTCTCATATTTTATTATGTCGGTTATACAAATGAATTCCCGTTACCTAACCGGGGACTTCGTTTGTATGACTGTCAAAACCTAACCACACCTCTCGAAAAAGAGGAAGCTGCACGCAGGAGTACTTCTTCTCGCAGGAGGACGCGCAGGCCAGAGCCACCCGCCGACACCGAGATGCCCGCACCGTAGCCTATGGCCTATGCATATGGGCCGAGCTACGGTCACGCCGGGTATGGTCCTGGTGGGTACACCACTCCACCACCGTTTGCGGCCGGTGGCTCGTCGCAGCAGGGTGCGGGCCATACCCAATGGACGCACCCTCCCCGCGCGCAATGGGAGGAAATCTCCTCCGACTCGACGTCCTACTCACCGAGGGTCGGTAGGCGGCGCTCCTCCGCAGCCCGAGACCACCATTTCGGGCAGCAAATGGACGCGCTCACCGAACAAATGGGCAACCTCGAGACCAAGGTGGAGGATGTCCAATACACCCTCAACCAGCACGTCCTGCAGACTCATCAATGGCAAGAAAGCACCAACGCCCAGCTCACCAACCTGACCAATGTTGGCGATTTCTAGCATACCATTCTATATGCCAACTGCGCCTTATTTAGAGCATAAAAGTCATCATTATAGGCCATTAACCCTTGATAATAGCACCATATTTGTATATATGTCGTTCTGGAGCTTAATTACAGAAACAGATGAAGAGGACGACATTCTGGACATTGTGGCTGATCTGGACCTGAAGAGAAGAGAACCAGCAGAAAAGGCCCACTGTGCCGATCGGCACAGACATGTGCCGACCGGCACATGGGACCCCAAGGCCACCGAAGCTGGCCCACCATTCAGTTTATTCTAGAAGGAAGTTATCCGAACCAATCTCGAGAGATATTCATCACGAAGAGATAAAAAGATACTCGAAGATTTGAAAGAGCAACACAAGACTTGATCTCGAAGAAAACTGACTGGAAGGCCCACATGGAAGCTACCTAGGACTTCGGAACCGACTTAGGGAGGAAACCGAGCTGGACACGAGGTGTGCCGATCGGCACAGACCCTGTGCCGATCGGCACAGGGACTCTTTTCCCGAGGATCCTTTCCTTTCTGATGTACAGCCCTATATAAACTTGTAAAAGCCCTAGGGTTACGGGATCCGCCGCCAGAGGGACAACACAGCTAGTAAGTTTAGAGCCACCGGGGCTTTGCCCCGTTCTTCATGTTCTCTAGTTGTTGATCAAGAACCATTGGTGCTAAAGAGGTGATCCATCAAGGTAGGCCTACTAGATGGTGATGTATCTTGCACTATGTATCGAAGTATGGTTGAATATGTGGATGAATGGTTTTGATTATTGATTGCCTGGATTTTATGGTCTTTACATGTGCTTGTTCCTACGCTTAGTGACGACTAAGTATTAGATGTTATCTTAATTGTGGTGGCAAAAAGAAGTGACAAGATTCGTTCTCTCACTATCTCCATTGTGGTTAGGGTAATATCGGGATCTTGTAATGCGCCATATTTGCACGTTGTCTCCGTACCTCCACAGCCGCTAATGCATACGCGATGATCCTTGAGATGATGTGTAGAGTAGGAAGAGGCTACCGATTAAGGCGAATTGGTCGTGACAGGGCATTCCGGAAAGGGGCTTCGACCTACCGATCTTCGGTTATCAATAATTGAGTAATCCCGTTTATGATGCTATTTGATTAAGCTTTTTGGTTACGATCTCGACTAGCAGACTTGGTTAACTTACCCCATGATCTAATCTGTTCCTAGGCTTTTCGGACAACACTTCGGACAACTTCGCCTTCGTGCCGACCGGCACATCCCCTGTGCCGATCGGCACAACACCCCGTTTTCCTGAAACCCACGCTCACGCTCACTAGAAAGCTTGGCTAACTCTTTTACTGATGATTTTGCTTAATTCCCATTGGTCCTTGTGGTTCGATTAAACCTTGGAATACTCTTCTAGGGGAAAAAGACTACAACTGTACACCGTGCTCTTGCGGTATATAAGTGGGTGCGTAGATACGACCAACAAGCTGTCTTTTTCTGGCGCCGTTGCCGGGGACCTTTGTTCGAATTAGGCATTGTTTGAAGTTTGAGAAATTGGTCGCTGTGCCGACCGGCACACATGTGTGCCGACCGGCATAGAGCTTTCTTTCTTTGATTTCTCTGTCTTTTCCAGTATATATGTCCTGTTTCATTTAACAGACAGGTATGGACGGCGCTAAGTCGAATAAACCCTTTAATTACCTCGATGATCCAGAGATTCTCTTTCGCAAGCATAAGGCGGAAAAGAGAAGCAAGTCAGTGGGAGACATAGAAGACAACAGCGAGCCGCTCAGCCCGAAGGCATTGTTTGCAGCTTTGGAAGAAGATAAGGAAGAAGAAGTTCCTGAAGAAGAAGACATGGGAGACGCAACACCAATTGCTAATCGTCTCAAGCCTGCCTTAGACAATGTTACCAAGACTGAATTCACTGCACAAGCTCGACCCTTTCGGCTGGAGCGTTACATGTCCTTGGTTGGTCAGCAACCGTTCACAGGTTCTGAAGATCCTAATATGCATTTGCAACATTTTCATGAAATCTGCGGTACCTTTCAATTGGAGCATATGAATGACAATGAAGCCAAGGTGCGATTGTTCCCTCTATCTCTTATTGGGCGTCCTAAACAGTGGTACCATGGGCTACCTACTGCGACCAAGATTAGTTGGGATCTACTTTCCGCAGAATTTTTGGCAAAATACTTCCCTCCTGGCAAGACTCAAGCTTTGAAGAACAAGATCCTTGGATTTACTCAACTTGCTGATGAGAGCGTTGGAGAAGCATGGAATCAATTCAATGAGTACAAGGATGCTTGCCCGCATAATGGTCTTGCTGAATGGGAGCTAGTGGAAAGGTTCTACACGGGTTTGAATCTTTTGTCCCGACAATACTTAGATGCTTCGGCTGGAGGATCGTTTTTGGACAAGACACCCGCTCAAGCCACGGCCTTGATCAAGAAAATAGAGCAAAATCAATCATGGGTTGGTGAGAGAGAAAGTAGAAGCCTTCAACCTTCCACGGGAAAGATGAAGAGTGTGGTGGAAAGAGCTTATGATGAATTGCTTATGGACAAGCTTGACACCATACAAAGGAGATTGGACAAGATTGATCATATTCCCAAGGAAGAGACCGTCAAGCTAGCGGAAGCCCGTTCCACATGTGAAGAATGTGGAGAACTTGGTCATGTGAGCAAGGATTGCCCCGAGGATGTGAAGATGCTCAATTATGTCAAGAGTCAAGGATGGAAGACTCCATATCAGCAACAAAGGAGTAGCTTCACCCCATCGTCGTCTATGCAAAATGCCATCCCTCTTCGTATTCAATGCCAAGAGTTCTTTCAAGCTCAAGAGAAGGTTAACAAGGACACTCAAGCTAAATTCAAGGAAGTTGATCGTGTGCTTGAAACAATCAATGACAAGGTCATCGAAGTGGGGAGTTCTAATCAGCAAATTCTCCAATTCATGAAGATGATGGAGAAACAAATGGCGCAATTGGCGGAGTCGGTAAAAGGCGAGAAAGGAGCTCTTCCTGGTAATACCCGCTCTGCAGAACAGCTGAAATCCATCGAGACGAGGTCTGGGAAGCAAACTGAAGATCCAAAGTTCGCGGCTGGAGCAAGACGACCTCGTGCCGACCGGCACGACACGTGTGCCGATCGGCACGATACAGTTGATGGTGCCGACCAGCACGCTGATGGTGCCGATCGGCACAGTGAAGAAATTGACCTCTCGGGTCTGAAGAAGGGAACTGAGAACAAGGAACATGGTCCTGCTACCTTTCTGGATACGCAGCTGTTGACCAAGACAGAAAGGATTCGACATCATGATGAGCAATTCTCCAGGTTTGTCGATATTATGAAGAAGTTATATATCAATGTCCCGTTCCTTGACGCTCTTCAAGTGCCTACCTATGCTAAGTACATAAAGGATATTATGCAAAGCAAGAAGTCCTTAGCATCGGAAGAAGTAGTGAAGATGACAAGAGAGTGCACTGCAGCTATTAATGACATTACACCAGAAAAGAAGCCCGACCCCGGATCTCCTAGTATCCGGTGTTTGATTGGAGCTCAAGTCTTTGAAGGGGCTTTATGCGATCTTGGAGCAAGTGTAAGTGTCATGCCTCGCTATGTCTTTACAAGTTTGAATTTGCCAGAGTTGGAGCCTACGGCTATGTGTTTGGAGTTGGCCGATCAATCGGTTCGCTATCCCGATGGAATTGCTGAAGATGTGCCTGTCCAAATTGGTGATCATATAGTTCCTGTGGATTTTATCGTGCTTGATATGGATAGAAGGACAAAGACTTCATTGATTTTGGGCCGGCCATTCTTGAGGACAGCGAAGGCAAACATTGATGTGGGGAGTGGAAGGATAAGCTTTGACATAAGTGGAGCCTCCTACACATTCAATTTTCGCCCTAAAGGAGAAGAAGGCCGTACGGTGTCCAAGTGGGTTGAAAAATACAAGTCTCCGCACCATAAAGCAATCGAGGGTAATTGGAGGAAGGATATGTCCTATCATTGAAGGAGAAGAGACATGAGAACCTTGTAGTGTCGCAACTTTTTCCCGTAAAGCGACGCTAAGGAAGTGATTTATGCGGGGAGGTCAAGCTCTACGACCTCTTTAAAACTAAGAGCGCTTTTTGGGAGGCAACCCAAAATTCGGGAGCGAGTCATAGGGTGAGTCTTTGTGTGTTAGTGCTTTCGGGAGGGCAACCCGTGAATTAGAAATTTAGTGCTAACCGGGAGGGCAACCCGGCCTTTAAATTGTTTGCTTGTAATCAACAATAATGCTCCCGGAATAAAATTTGTTAGTCCAAGTGTTTGCTTTAACTTTTGTGTGAACACCTGCGCTGTCTGTTTACTTTCTGCAGTTTTTGTATTTTGCTTGTCGGCTAACAGCGCAGGAAGAAAAGAAACGAAAAGAGGAAAATTCTGGATGGTGCCGACCGGCACACACTGTGCCGATCGGCACAAGGGCAAGCACGCCAAGACGTGCTCTGTAAGTTACCCCGAACTGGAGATGAAAATTAATATGAGGTAAAATGGAGAAAATATGCGGAATATTTGATGAAGGAAAATTTGGAAAGGTAAGTGCAACAACTGTTCCGAGAATATTTCCGTGCTTTTGGTATTTTTCTGTATCGCAGGAATATGCTGGATGATCCTTGCGAAGGAAGGAGGCACTGGCGGAAATTTGGCACCGTTGCCGACCGGCACAGCGACGAGCCGATCGGCACAGAAAGGAAACGCCACCTCCAAGAATCTCGATGCTACAGGAAGTCTGGCATCCGCGAAGAAATTCGAAATTTTGGCGACACAAAGCAGCGAAGTTTGAATCGGGCGTGGACTACACGGTGCCGACCGGCACATCGCTGTGCTGACCGGCACACTGACCAAGAATTCGAATCTGATCATCAAAGTCTGCTCACATTGGAAGGAGGAGAGACCACTGACACCCATGCAGCTGCCGAGCACAGGGGAGACACCGAGCACCCAGCCTCGGGATGGAGCAAAGGTGCTGACCGGCACTTGTCTTCGTGCCGATCGGCATCATCTGAAAAATTCGAATTTCAAACGTGCTCCCCTGTCTCCCGACATGCGACACTGCATCAAGCATGGGGAAGAGGAAAAGAAGTTGCTGAAGCCAAGGTACGTGCGAATCTGTGCAAAATTTGAATCGTGCCGACCGGCACGGTCTCCGTGCCAATCGGCACACCATGGGAAATCCAATCTTTTGCAGGTGCGCCCCTGTTCCCCGACATCCGACACTGTACAAGTCATGGGGAAGAGGAAAAGAAGGCGTGGCAGCCGAGGTACGACGGAATCCGTGAAATTTTGAACCGTGCCGACCGGCACGGCGCTGTGCCGACCGGCACGCGCGGGGAATTTGAACCGGCGTGGGTTCCTTCCCTTGGACGCCATGGAGAGTTATAAAAAGGGGCATCACCTCCTCCATTCTCGCCACAACCTCCTGGTAACCCTCTCCACTCCTCCACTTCCTCCATTTGCGCGATTCGTTTCCATTCTTTCGCAGGAGATGAAGGGATTTAGTTCCACGCTCAAGAGCGCCGGCAAGAAGATTCGCCGGGGGTTCAGCACCGGCGGATCGCACCACTCCGGTGGATCGCACCACGCCGGTGGATCACACCAAGCCGGAGGGTCGCACCAAGCCGGCGATAACAACTCCGGCAGCGACTCCGGCTCCTTCACCTCGGCGAGGAGGGCAAGCTCGGCGGGCTATGACAGCCCCGAGCTCTCCGTCGAGATGACACCGCCACGAGGGCGGGATGACTTCTTCATCGGCCACCGCGACATCGGCATCCCTCGAGGACCGAGGCCACGCACGAGGAGCGCAACCGCCGCCGCCGCCGCCGCTGCCGCGGCGAGCGGATCATCCATGGAGGCCGAGCCGAGCGAGCCGGCATATGTACCGCGCGCGGTTCGAGAGGGGTTCACCCTCACGAGCCGTGAGGAGGAGTTCTACTACACCAACATCCGCGGCCGCATCTTCCCCAACATCGACATGGATGAGGAGTTCCTCGCCAAGGTCGGGGTATGGCCGGACCTCCAACAATGCCTCCTCAACCTTGGATGGGAGACCCTCCACGATCAAGCAAGCAGCTTCGACATCGAGCTCATCACCGAGTTCATCACCACCATGAGCCGCGAGGTGGACGAGCAAGGAGACGACAAGATCAAGTTCCGTGTGCGGGACGAGCCTTACTCCATCACGATCGAGGGCATCTCCGATGCTCTCGGTTTTGAAAGGGAGGCCCCCGTATACGGCGCGGCGACCACGGAGATGCTCGACACATTTTGGCGCCGCATCGCCGACGCGGACGAGCGCAAGAGGGGGCACATCCAGAACCCCACGATCCAAATCCTCCACCGGTGGATGGCCGCACGCACCACCGGCCGCCTCGACACCACCAACATCTCCGACCCGGACTTGCATTGGCTCTACAACGCCATTGCGAATCCGTGCAAGTGCAACCCCGTCACGACGATGGTGGCAAGTTGGTTCACCCAAAGGGCCAACCCTAGGGCGAGACTAGCTTATGGAGGCTACCTCCAAACAATCATCTTCCAAGTCACCGAAGGTAACCTCATGATGAAGGAAGATTGTTGGATAAGAGCCGCGCTCATCGACGAGTCCATGGTGCGCGGGAAGACCATCACGGGCAGCGCCAAGCTCGGCTACTACGTGTGCGGCACCGGCATCAAGCTTCCCTGCGCCGAGCTCGCCCTCTTCCTCCCGAACAAGATCAACGGAGGGAATTGGCTCGAGGCCGACCTCCGCGAGCGATACAAGGTGACGAAGACCAAGCGCGGAAGGAAGGAAGTCGTCGGCCAGTCTTCGGCGAGCGCAGCGGCGGACTGGGACAGTTGGGACGCGGCAGCAGCCGCGCAGCATCAACCAGCGCAGCAGGCACCCGTGCCGATCGGCACGGGCTTCGTGCCGACCGGCACAGGACAGGTGCCGACCGGCACCGACCCAAGGTACTTTGGTATGCCCCCTGTCTACCCTCAGCACTTCCAGGGGGCACCCTACTATGCTCCTGCAGGTCCTCCAGGGGCGAACTTTGCCCCTATGCATCGGTACATCGACAACAACGTTCAATACGTTGAACGCATCGACAACTTGGCGGGCGCGATGCGGAGCAACACCGAGGCGATGATTGACGAGTTCGGGAGATTGGAGGCGGCATACTACGGCTTCGACTACAATCAGCCACCTCCATTTGATGGGTAGAGTGTTGTGTATGGCACAACTTGTATCGGTTTCCCGGTTTGCGTTTTTCTTTCCCTTTCGCATTCTCTTTTTATTTATTTACTTATGTGTGTGTGAGCGGGTTGGGAAACCATGTATCGGGTGTGTTTAGTTTGTTTGTGTGCTTTTATTTATGCATGTGTGCTAGTAGCTTAGTTTTATTTATGCAAGTGTGCTAGTGGTTTGTTTAGAATGATGCATCACCATGTAGCCCGTGCTTTCAAATCCAATATGATGATGATCTTTATGCTTTATTTGAAAAATGATACGAGTATGTATGTCTATCTTGAGAAGTGTTAATGATAATCGAGCGATGTTGGGCATAAATAAAATTTCGAACTTTCACTAAAGTGTATTCGGCAAACACTTCATGTGTGGCGTAGTGCATCCCAAAATTCCCATGCAAGGTCCAATAAAAGATCAATTTTGGATGACATGACTTAGTACCTATTTCTTTATAAAATTCAAATGTTCTTATTGTGAGCTTTAGAATTACTCCATATCATTCGGTTATGCCTACCAATGCCAAATTTATGTGACTCAATTTAAGCCTTTGCTAAGTAGAGACTATGATTGATGATTGAGCTCGGTTAAGATTTAATTCTTAGGGTATGAGACTTGGAAAATTGGCCACATCTTTCGCGTATCGTGTTGATTTTCTAGCGTATTCTAACTCGAGCTATGCAAATTACCGCATTGGAATTATGCATAATTCGCTGAGTATCCGATACTTGAGAACCAAATTCTTTGATTCGAATATCAATCCTTGACCACATCCTACTGTATTCTTGGCTATACATCTGACACAGCAGTTCCAACGAAAAATCCAGAGCGAAATTGGCAAGTACAGACAGTGTGCCGACCGGCACAGGTTGTGCCGACCGGCACAGAGAGAAAAAAAAAGGAAAAGAGAAAAAAATAAAATAAAAGAAGAAAAAAAAAAGAGTAAATAAAGTCTGTACCTTGTGCTGTTTTGCTCGGGACTAGCAAAAATTTGAGTGTGGGGGGAAGAGTGAATTCCCTTGAATTCTTATCATTGATTAGTAGCCAAGAATTTCTTTTTCCAATCGTGTCCACTTTGCATTCGATATCCTTCGAAAATGCCAGGAAGTTTCTGATAGATATGCAAAGAAGAAAGGACAGCTTTGTCACCTGTTTAAAAAGATTACGTTCTCTACTTGTGATTGTTCATTCACACAAGTATATGTCCACTTTTCTAAAGGTGTGAGTTTCTTTCTCAATACATTTCCTAATGGCCTTTTGACAAGTCTCAGTAAAACCAATTAGAGTTATTTCTTAGCTTTGCAATATGTTGTTGATCTATGTCCATTTTCCTTGAATTTCCTCACCAAGCTACTCATATGGCCTTACACATACATATGTCGATAAAGTAGATAGGCTTTTGAGTGATTTAGGCGAGTGAGTGAAGTTGAGTTGTTGACTTGATCGTTTGAGAAGGATAGTTCTTTTGCTCACAATACCCTTTTGGTGATTCACATAAGTGGAAAAGTCATGTGCATCAAGTTGAATATTTTCAAGGATTGCTTTGGGAAGTACTCTTTCATGTTTAGTACCCATATTGTGAACATGTTTGCTGAATACTAAATTGATTTAATCTCACAATGACTAAATGCTCAGCTCGTGCAGATTTGAAATACTTTTATGATTGATGTGACTATATGCAAGTTGATTTTCATTCTTGACTTTCCTCGGGACGAGTAAAGGTTTAAGTGTGGGGGAGCTGTTGGCGATTTCTAGCATACCATTCTATATGCCAACTGCGCCTTATTTAGAGCATAAAAGTCATCATTATAGGCCATTAACCCTTGATAATAGCACCATATTTGTATATATGTCGTTCTGGAGCTTAATTACAGAAACAGATGAAGAGGACGACATTCTGGACATTGTGGCTGATCTGGACCTGAAGAGAAGAGAACCAGCAGAAAAGGCCCACTGTGCCGATCGGCACAGACATGTGCCGACCGGCACATGGGACCCCAAGGCCACCGAAGCTGGCCCACCATTCAGTTTATTCTAGAAGGAAGTTATCCGAACCAATCTCGAGAGATATTCATCACGAAGAGATAAAAAGATACTCGAAGATTTGAAAGAGCAACACAAGACTTGATCTCGAAGAAAACTGACTGGAAGGCCCACATGGAAGCTACCTAGGACTTCGGAACCGACTTAGGGAGGAAACCGAGCTGGACACGAGGTGTGCCGATCGGCACAGACCCTGTGCCGATCGGCACAGGGACTCTTTTCCCGAGGATCCTTTCCTTTCTGATGTACAGCCCTATATAAACTTGTAAAAGCCCTAGGGTTACGGGATCCGCCGCCAGAGGGACAACACAGCTAGTAAGTTTAGAGCCACCGGGGCTTTGCCCCGTTCTTCATGTTCTCTAGTTGTTGATCAAGAACCATTGGTGCTAAAGAGGTGATCCATCAAGGTAGGCCTACTAGATGGTGATGTATCTTGCACTATGTATCGAAGTATGGTTGAATATGTGGATGAATGGTTTTGATTATTGATTGCCTGGATTTTATGGTCTTTACATGTGCTTGTTCCTACGCTTAGTGACGACTAAGTATTAGATGTTATCTTAATTGTGGTGGCAAAAAGAAGTGACAAGATTCGTTCTCTCACTATCTCCATTGTGGTTAGGGTAATATCGGGATCTTGTAATGCGCCATATTTGCACGTTGTCTCCGTACCTCCACAGCCGCTAATGCATACGCGATGATCCTTGAGATGATGTGTAGAGTAGGAAGAGGCTACCGATTAAGGCGAATTGGTCGTGACAGGGCATTCCGGAAAGGGGCTTCGACCTACCGATCTTCGGTTATCAATAATTGAGTAATCCCGTTTATGATGCTATTTGATTAAGCTTTTTGGTTACGATCTCGACTAGCAGACTTGGTTAACTTACCCCATGATCTAATCTGTTCCTAGGCTTTTCGGACAACACTTCGGACAACTTCGCCTTCGTGCCGACCGGCACATCCCCTGTGCCGATCGGCACAACACCCCGTTTTCCTGAAACCCACGCTCACGCTCACTAGAAAGCTTGGCTAACTCTTTTACTGATGATTTTGCTTAATTCCCATTGGTCCTTGTGGTTCGATTAAACCTTGGAATACTCTTCTAGGGAAAAAGACTACAACTGTACACCGTGCTCTTGCGGTATATAAGTGGGTGCGTAGATACGACCAACAACCAACATGACGCAGCAGGGCCAAGACGATATGTTGGCTTACTTTCGCCACACGGGGTTCGATCCTCGACGCCACCCATGAGCAAGAACAAGCTTTGGGGGTATGCCATACCCCCCGCTAAGGTATCATGTATCGCAACTTGTATCCTTTTGTTTCTTTTGTTTGCTTGTTCTTGCTCCTCTCATGAAAAATACAAAAAAAAATAAATCTGAAAATAAAATAAAAATGACAAAACTAAATAGAACAAAAATAGTCTTTAGTGTGGTTGCTAGTTTTTCGTAGTTTCTCTTTATATGCGAGTTTGAGTGTTTAGCCTTCCTTATGTTGAGATGATGAATAGTTGCTCTGTTTTATCTCTTGTTTGTACCTAGTCACAACTTAGTGCTCTCTCAAGTTTTGAGATTTTTGGCTTATGCTTACCTAGAACTTGAAACTCGTAGGCTGCATAAGTGCTTGATCCAAGTCTAAGTTGTTGTGAGATATGATATGGTACAAATAGGGCTGCTATGATCTTGTTCAAAGTGCGACTTGACTTCCGGAGTTTTATTTTACAAAATACAAAAAAATTGATAAACTTCCTCAACGATCAAAATTCTTACCAAAGCCATATGTCGTTCTCACATTACAAAACCTTACACATATGCTGCTTGTCATTGCATTGAGCTTTATCAAAATTGTGTGACCCTAGTGAGAAGCTTGTCATACTCTCATTGATCAAGATCACGTACACTCCACCTCGCATGCTAAACTTCTACACTGGAATCCCAATTGCTTGTGCCTTGTTCTCAAGAAAGAATACCCAAATATATCTTGAGTAGTCGTCCACTACCACCAAGCAATAGAGATTTCCACCAATGCTCACATAAGTTGTAGGCCCGAAGAGCTCGAGAGGTCTTGAGGTTGACAAGAAATTCTTGGATGGATGAGGTGAAGCCACTTGCTTTCCGGCTTGGCATGCACTACATAGCTTGTCCTTCTCAAAGGTGACATCCTTGACTCCTCTCACTAGCTTGTTCTTCATTACATGCTTGAGTTGACCCATACCAATGTGAGCTAGCCTCCGATGCCAAGCCAACCTAGAGCGGATTTAGTGAAGAGACTAAGTGCTAGGGGCAACAATGTTAGTCTCAAAATCAACAACATATAGATTATTATGACGAAAGCCCTTGATAGTGAGACCCATAGCATCATTGCGAAGAACAACTCCATTAGCATCAAGTTACAAGAAAAGCCAAGATCACATTGTTTGTCGTATCTACGCACCCACTTATATACCGCAAGAGCACGGTGTACAGTTGTAGTCTTTTTCCCCAGAAGAGTATTCCAAGGTTTAATCGAACCACAGAGACCAATGGGAATTAAACAGAGTCATCAGTAAAAGAGTTAGCCAGGCTTTCTAGTGAGCGTGAGCGTGAGTTTCGGGAAAACTGGGGTCGTGCCGATCGGCACAGTGGGTGTGCCGGTCGGCACGAAGGCTGAGTTGACCGAGTGTTGCTTGAACAGCCTAAGGAACCTGATTAGATCATGGGGTAAGTTAGCCAAGTCTGCTAGTTGAGATCGTAACCAAAAAGCTTAGTTAAATAGCATCATAAACGGAATTACTCAATTATTGATAACCGAAGATCGATAGGTCGAGACCCCTTTCCGACGAGCCCTGTCACGACCAGTTCGCCTTAGTCAGTAGCCTCTTCCTACTCTACACATCATCTCAAGGATCTCGCGTATGCATTAGCGGTCGTTGAGGTGCAGAGACAACATGCAATTATGGCGCATTATAAGATCCCAATACTACCTTAACCACAATGGAGATAGCGAGAGATTGAATCTCGCGCCTCTTATTGCCACCACAATTAAGATAACATCTAATACTTAGTCGTCACTAAGCGTAGGAACAAGTGCATGTAAAGACCATAAAATCCAGGCAATCAATAATCAAAACCATTCATCCACATATTCAACCATACTTTGATAATACATAGTGCAAGATACATCACCATCTAGTAGGCCTACCTTGATGGATCACCTCTTTAACACCAGCGGTTCTTGATCTAGCAACTAGAGAACATGAAGAATGGGGCAAGCCCCGGTGGCTCTAAACTTACTAGCTGTGTTGTCCCTCTGGCGGCGGATCCCGAAACCCTAGGGCTTTTACATGTTTATAGGAAAGGGTTCCAGGGAAAAGAGTCCCTATGCCGATCGGCACACCTCGTGTCCAGCTCGGTTTCCTCCCTAAGCCGGTTCCGAAGTCCTAGGTAGCTTCCATGTGGGCCTTCCAATCAGTTTTCTTTGAGATCAAGTCTTGTATTGCTCTTTCAAATCTTCGAGTATCTTTTATCTCTTCGTGACGAATATCTCCCAAGATTGGTTCGGATAACTTCCTTCTAGAATCAACTGAATGGTGGGCCAGACTCGATGGCCCTGAAGTCCCCTGTGCCGGTCGGCACAGGGCTGTGCCGATCGGCACAGTGGGCCTTTTCTGCTGGTTCTCTTCTCTTCAGTTCCAGATCAGCCACAATGTCCAGAATGTCGTTCTTTTCATCTATTTCTGTAATAAAGCTCCAGAACGACATATATACAAATATAGTGCTATTATCAAGGGTTAATGGCCTATAATGATGACATTTATGCTCTAAATAAGGCGCAGTTGGCATATAAAATGGTATGCTAGAAATCGCCAACAGCTCCTCCACACTTAAACCTTTACTCGTCCCAAGGAAAGTCAATAATGAAAATCAACTTGCATATAGTCATATCAATCATAAAAGTATTTCAAATCTACACGAGCTGAGCATTTAGTCATTGTGAGATTAAATCAATTTAGTATTCAGCAAACATGTTCACAAAATGGGTATTGAACATGAAAGAGTACTTCCCAAAGCAAATCTTGAAAAATATTCAACTTAATGCACATGACTTTTCCACTTGTGTAAATCACTAAAAGGCATTATGAGCAAAAGAACTATCCTTCTCAAACGATCAAATGAACAACTCAACTTCAGTCACTCACCTAAAATCACTCAATAGCCTAACCTTTATCGATATTTTGAGTGTAAGGCAATATGAGTAGCTTGGTGAGGAATTTCAAGGAAAATAGACATAAATCAACAACATATTGCAACGCTAAGAAATAACTCTAATTGGTTTTACTGAGACTTGTCAAAAGGCCATTAGGAATTGAATTTTGAGAAAGAAACTCACACCTTTAGAATAGTGGACATGTACAATGCAAAGAATTGTGTACATGGTTGGAAAAAGAAATTCTTGGCTACTATTCGATGATAAGAATTCAAGGGAATTCACTCTTCCCCCCACACTCAAATTTTTGCTAGTCCCGAGCAAAACAGCGCAAGGTACAGACTTTATTTTTTCTTTTTTTTCTTTTCTTCTTTATTCTTTCTTTTTTTTTTCTGCGTGCCGGTCGGCACACCTGTGTGCCGGTCAGCACATTGTCTGTACCTGCCAATTTCGCTCTGTATTTTTCATTTGAACTGCTATGTCAAATGTGTAGCCAACAATACAGTAGGATGTGGTCAAGGATTGATATTTGAATCAAGAAATTTGGTTCTCAAGTATCGGATACTCGGTAAACTATGCATAATTCCAATGCGGTAATTTGCATAGCTCGAGTGGAAATAAGGCTAGAAAATCAACACGATACGCAACGGATATGGCCAATTTTTCAAGTCTCACACCCTAAGAATTAAATCTTAACCGAGCTCAATCATCAATCATAGTCTCTACTTAGCAAAGGATTAAATTGAGTCACATATATTTGGCATTGGTAGGCATAACCGAATGATACGGAATAATTCTAAAGCTCACAATAAGAACATTTGAATTTTATAAAGAAATAGGTACTAGGTCATGTCATCCAAAATTGATCTTATTATTACACCTTGCATGGGAATTTTGAAATGAACTACACCACATGTGAAGTATTTGCCGAATACATTATAGTGAAAGTTCGAGATTTTATTTATGCTCAACATCGCTCGATTATCATTAACACTTCTCAAGATAGACATACATACTCGTATCATTTTTCAAATAAAGCATAAAGATCATCATCATATTGGATTTGAAAGCGCGGGCTACATGATGTTGTATCACTCTAAACATACTACTAGCACACTTGCATAAATAAAACTAGACTACTAGCACACATGCATAAATAAAAGCACACAAACAAACTAAACAACCCGATACATGGTTTCCCAACCCGCTCACACACACATAAGTAAATAAATAAAAAGAAAATGCGAAAGGGAAAGAAAAACGCAAACCGGGAAACCGATACAAGTTGTGCCGTACACAACACACTACCCATCGAATGGAGGTGGCTGCGTGTAGTCGAAGCCGTAGTACGCCGCCTCCAACCTCGAGAACTCATCAATCATCGCGTCGGTGTTGTTTCGCATCGCGCCCGCCAAGTTGTCGATGCGTTCAACGTATTGAACGTTGTTGTCGATGTATCGATGCATAGGGGCAAAGTTCGCCCCCGGAGGACCTGCAGGAGCATAGTAGGGTGCCCCCTGGAAGTGCTGAGGGTAGACAGGGGGCATACCGAAGTACCTGGTGTCGGTGCCGGTCGGCACGGGTCGTGCCGACCGGCACGAAGCCCGTGCCGATCGGCACGGGTGCCTGCTGCGCCGGTTGGCCGGGCGCGGCTGCTGCCGCGTCCCAGCTATCCCAGTCCGCCGCTGCGCTCGCCGAAGACTGCCCGACGACCTCCTTCCTTCCGCGCTTGGTCTTCGTCACCTTGTGTCGCTCGCGGAGGTCGGCCTCGAGCCAATTCCCTCCGTCGATCTTGTTCGGGAGGAAGAGGGCGAGCTCGGGGCAGGGAAGTTTGATGCCGGTGCCGCATACGTAGTAGCCGAGCTTGGCGCTTCCCGTGATGGTCGTCCCGCGCACCGTGGACCCGTCGATGAGCGCCGGCCTCATCCAACAATCTTCCTTCATCATGAGGTTGCCGTCGGTGACCTGAAAGATGATCGTTTGGAGGTAGCCTCCAAAAGCTAGCCTCGCCTTAGGGTTGGCCCTTTGGCGAAACCAACTCCCCACCATCGTCATGATGGGATTGCACTTGCACGGACTCGCGATGGCGTTGTAGAGCCAATGCAAGTCCGGGTCGGAGACGTTGGTGGTGTCGAGGCGGCCGGTGGTGCGTGCGGCCATCCACCGGTGGAGGATTTGGATCGTGGGGTTCTTGATGTGCCCCCTCTTGCGCTCGTCCGCGTCGGCGATGCGGCGCCAAAATGTGTCGAGCATCTCTGTAGTCGCCGCGCCGTATACGGGGCCTCCCTATCAAAACCGAGAGCATCGGAGATGTCCTCGGTCGTGATGGAGTAAGGCTCGTCCCGCACACGGAACTTGATCTTGTCGTTTCCTTGCTCGTCCACCTCGCGGCTCATGGTGGTGATGAACTCGGTGATGAGCTCGATGTCGAAGCTGCTCACTTGATCGTGGAGGGTCTCCCACCCAAGGTTGAGGAGGCATTGTTGGAGGTCCGGCCATACCCCGACCTTGGTGAGGAACTCCTCATCCATGTCGATGTTGGAGACGATGCAGCCGCAGATGTTGGTGTAGTAGAACTCCTCCTCAAAGCTCGTGAGGGTGAACCCCTCCCGAACCGCGCGCGGTACATATGCCGGCTCGCTCGACTCGGCCTCCATCGACGGTCCGCCCGCCGCGGCGGCAGCGGTCGCGCTCCTCGTGTGTGGCCCGGTCCTCGAGGGATGCCGATGCCGCGGTGGGCGATGTAGAAGTCATCCCGTCCTCGTGGTGGTGTCATCTCGACGGAGAGCTCGGGGCTATCATAGCCCGCCGAACTTGCCCTCCGTGTCGAGATGAAGGAGCCGGAGTCGCTGCCGGATTTGTTGTCGCCGGATTGGTGCGATCCGCCGGAGTGGTGTGATCCACCGGAGTGATGCGATCCGCCGGAGCTGAACCCCCGGCGAATCCTCTTGCCGGCACTCTTGAGCGTGGAACCGAACCCCTTCATTTCCTGCGAAAATGGAAACGAATCGCGCAAATGGAGGAAGTGGAGGAGTGGAGAGAGTTACCACGAAGTTGTGGCGAAAATGGAGGAGGTAGTGCCCCCCCTCTTATAGCTCTCCAAGGCGTCCAAGAGGAGGAACCCGCGCCGGTTCAAATTCCACGCGCGCGCCGGTCGACACAGTACCGTGCCGACCGGCACATTCAAAATTTCGCGGATTCCGTCGTACCTCGGCTGCCACGCCTTCTTTTCCTCTTCCCCATGCCTTGTACAGTGTCGCATGTCGGGAGACAGGGGTGTACCTGCAAAAGTTTAGCTTTCCCATGATGTGCCGATTGGCACGGTGACCGTGCCGGTCGGCACAATTCAAACTTGCACTGATTCCCCCGCGCCTTGGCTTCTGCAATTTCTTTTCCTCTTCCCCGTGCTACATACAGTGTCTCATGTCGGGAAACAGGGGAGCAAATTCCAAATTTGAATTTTCCAGGTGGTGCCGATCGGCACGGAGTCCGTGCCGGTTGGCCCTTTTGCTCCATCCCAAGGCTGGGTGTGCGGTGTTCCCCCATGTGCTCGGCAGCTGCATGGGTGTCAGTGATTTTTCCTCCTTCCAACGTGCGCAGACCTTGATGCTTCATTCGAATTCTTGGACAGTGTGCCGGTCGGCACAACGGAGTCCGCGATCGATTCAAAACTTCGTTCCTTTGTGTCGTCAAAATTTCAAATATTCTTGTGGATGCCAGACTTCCTGTAGCATCAAGATTCCTGGAGGTGGCGTTCCGTGCTGTGCCGATCGGCACGCCGCGTGCCGGTCGGCAACTGAGCCAAATTTCCGCCATTGCCTCCTTCTTCCGCAAGAATCATCCAACATATTTCTGCGGCACAGAAAGATACCAAAAGGACGGAAATATTCTCGGGACAATTGTTGCACTTACCTTTCCGATTCTTCCTTCCTCGAATATCCCGCATATTTTCTTCGCTTTACCCCATATTAATTTGCATCTCCAGATCGGGGTATCTTCCAGAGCACGATTTGGCGTGCTAGCTCCTGTGCCGATCGGCATGGCTGTGCCGGTCGGCACCTGTCAGAATTTCCTCTTTTTGTTTCTTTTCTTCCTGCGCTGTTAGCGAACAAGCAAAACACAAAAATAAAAACTGCAGAAAGTAAACAGACAGCGCAGGTGTTCACACAAAAGTTAAAACAAACACTTGGACTAACAAATTTTATTCCGGGAGCATTATTGTGGATTACAAGCAAACAATTTAAAGGCCGGGTTGCCCTCCCGGTTAGCACTAAATTTCTAGTCACGGGTTGCCCTCCCGAAAGCACTAACACAAAAAGACTCACCCTATGACTCGCTCCCCATATTTTGGGTTGCCTCCCAAAAAACGCTCTTAGTTTTAAAAAGGTCGTAGAGCTTGACCTTCCCGCATAAATCACTTCCTTAGCGTCGCTCTACGGGAAAAAATGTTGCGACACTATAAGGTTCTCTTGTCTCTTCTCCTTCAATGATAGGACATGTCCTTCCTCCAATTACCCTTGATTGCTTTATGGTGCGGAGACTTATATTTCTCAACCCACTTGGATACCGTACGGCCTTCTTCTCCCTTGGGGCGAAAATTGAATGTGTAGGAGGCTCCACTTATGTCGAAACTTATCTTTCCACTCCCCATATCAATGTTTGCCTTCGCTGTCCTCAAGAATGGCCGACCCAAAATCAATGAAGTCTTTGTCCTTCTATCCATATCAAGCACAACAAAATCCACAGGAACTATATGATCACCAATTTGGACAGGCACATCTTCAGCAATTCCATCGGGATAGCGAACCGATTGATCGGCCAACTCCAAACACATAGCCGTAGGCTCCAACTCTGGCAAATTCAAACTTGCAAAGACATAGCGAGGCATGACACTTACACTTGCTCCAAGATCGCATAAAGCCCCTTCAAAGGTTTGAGCTCCAATCAAACACCGGATACTAGGAGATCCAGGGTCGGGCTTCTTTTCTGGTGTAATGTCATTAATAGCTGCAGTGCACTCCCTTGTCATCTTCACTACTTCTTCCGATGCTAAGGACTTCTTGCTTTGCATAATATCCTTTATGTACTTAGCATAGGTGGGCACTTGAAGAGCATCAAGGAACGGGACATTGATATATAACTTCTTCATAATATCGACAAACCTGGAGAATTACTCATCATGGTGTCGGATCCTTTCTGTCTTGGTCAGCAGCTGCGTATCCAGAAAGGGAGCAGGACCGTGTTCCTTGTTCTCAGTTCCCTTTTTCAGACCCGAGAGGTCAATTTCCTCCACGTGCCGATCGGCACCATCTGCGTGCTGGTCGGCATATTCTACTGTAGCATGCCGATCGGCACCAGTGTCGTGCCGGTCGGCACGAGATCTTCTTGCTCCAGCTGCAAACTTCGGATCTTCAGTTTACTTCCCAGACCTCGTCTCGATGGATTTCAGCTGTTCTGCAGAGCGGGTATTACCAGGAAGAGCTCCTTTCTCGCCTTTTACCGACTCCGCTAATTGGGCCATTTGTTTCTCCATCATCTTCATGAATTGGAGAATTTGCTGATTAGAACTTCCCACTTCGATGACCTTATCATTGATTGTTTCAAGCACACGATCAACTTCCTTGAATTTGGCTTGGGTGTCCTTGTTGACCTTCTCTTGAGCTTGAAAGAACTCTTGGCATTGAATACGAAGAGGGATGGCATTTTGCATAGACGATGATGGGGTGAAGCTACTCCTTTGTTGCTGATATGGAGTCTTCCATCCTTGGCTCTTGACATAATTGAGCATCTTTACGTCCTCGGGGCAATCCTTGCTCACATGACCAAGTTCTCCACATTCTTCACATGTGGATCGGGCTTCCGCTAGCTTGACGGTCTCTTCCTTAGGAATATGATCAATCTTGTCCAATCTCCTTTGTATGGTGTCAAGCTTGTCCATAAGCAATTCATCATAAGCTCTTTCCACCACACTCTTCATCTTTCCCGTGGAAGGTTGAAGGCTTCTACTTTCTCTCACTAACCCATGATTGACTTTGCTCTATCTTCTTGATCAAAGCCGTGGCTTGAGCGGGTGTCTTGTCCAAAAACGATCCTCCAGACGAAGCATCTAAGTGTTGTCGGGACGAAAAGTGGATATATAAAGCCAATTGATTATTCAATGAACTCAAGTAGATTTGCAAAACGATCGTCAAAAACAAAATCAAGAATATGGGGTAACACATCGATTCGACAACTTACACTAACTTTATTCAAGACATTGCAATCATTCTTGACCTCGAAGCTTAACTAAGCACACCATCTCAAACCTCTCTAAGAAAACTCTCACACTTTCTCACACTAACTCAAACAATACTAAAACGAAGCGAACGACCTAAAGAAGTGTAAGGGCGAATCCCACACACTCAAACCTTGCAATGTCCCTATTGCAAAAGAAAAACAACTAGACCAACCTAATCTGAAATGCCATGCCTCCTCAACATGCTAAAGATGCTTCGAATGTTCTGCATGAGAAACGAGTAATCCGCCGCGGCCATGCTCTCCATGTCGTCAATTCTTATATCAATGTCCCGATGGTGCCTATAGCATCTTTCCATATCATAATAAAGACGTTCGATGTTTCTTCTGCAGATTGGGCAACAGTTGGCACAAGCTCCGTGCCGATCGGCACAAGCTCCGTGCCGGTCGGCACGAGACTCCATTTGCTTGATAACGCGTCCCCGCACTCCCTTGAGCTCCTGCAAGGCTTCCTGTAGCTCCTTCTGCACTGGGTGGTTCGGCATCAGTAGGTTCTGGCTCGTCTTCCATCGGTTCCTCCTCGGGATCTTCTTCCGGATCCTCCTCGGGATCTTCTTCCGGATCCTCCTCGGGATCTTCTTCCGGATCCTCCTCGGGATCTTCTTCATCCTTTGCAACAAGATTAGCTAATGGGTGTTCATGCGCAGGAGATGTCTCTATATAGCTCACTGATTCCGAGGTATATCTTGCTCGTGGCTTTGAAGAAAGATGAGCGGAACGCCGAACTCCCTCTATTTCCTTTGATCTCTTTGGTTGTGGCTCATCATCAGAGGAATCATCAGATATCTCAACAAAATCCACAACCTTGAGGTCGTGCCGATCGGCACAAGCTTCGTGCCGGTCGGCACGACTGCTGTTCCTTGCAAAATATGCTTCTAGATCTGCAAGGTTGTGTGCTCTCCTCTGTGCAGCATTGTCCCTGCCAATACGCCTCTGAATTTCATCTTTTATCTCTTTAGGGGTCATGCGTCCTTTAGCAACGGGAAAGCCATCATCAAAGACGAAAGTCGCAGGGATGCATTCAGGATCTGCTAGATAATTCTCAATCTACCTCTGATGGTCTTTCAGACAGTAAAAACACTTACATTCAAAATCTATGGTGTTCTTGTGTAGAATCTTCTCTTGGAGATCTTCCCACACAGTCAGGACGCGTGGGAGCACACCGTGCCGATCGGCACCAAGTGTGTGCCGGTCGGCACCACCATCAGGGGTCTTCCCATCGTTCAGCCGAGACCTATGGATGGTCAGAAAGCAGTCTCTGTCTAACTCTTCCCTTTCGCTATCAGGAAGGATTGATTCAAAAGCTATAAGATCATCATATGTCAAAGGACGTTCCATAGCGAGAAGTCGATTCATTGTGTACCTACCGGAGACTAGCGTGCTATCATCAATAACCTGGATTTACCTTTGCGTACTAGCACTTCTCTGACCTTCTTTCGAAGGGCTTCATCCATCTCCTTCTTCTCTCTATTGAACGCATCCGCTTCACTCTTATACATCCATCGTTGCTTCAAGTGCGACCAGACAATCGGATCGTCCTCGGTGGGGTTAAGGCTCCTGTCGGTCTCCCATGGTAGAGTCGGGCTCATTGGCGAAAGTCCGCCGTTGCGCCGATCGGCACTGTTGTCGTGCCGGTCGGCACCGATGTGCCGGTCGGCACCATCGCCGTGCCGATCGGCACCGTCCTCCGCTGCCGATTTTGCCGCCTTGCATTGCTCTCTATTCTAGGGTATGGTGGAAACTCTGGCGGTGCTCGATTTTTGATGATGAGATCCGAGATAACTCCTTCATATATATATCCTTAATTCTCTTGATCCAAACGGACTCTATCTCTTAAATTTGGAAGTCATCGAAGCATGCAAAAACTCGACTCAAAAACGACACAGACTCTCCCGTGCCGATCGGCACGGATCTTTGCCGGTCGGCACGGAGGCAACTTTGCCTCGCACGACTCAATAAAATCAAAGAAACACAAAACACACAGAAAAACAGCAAAAACAACAGCGCTTTTGTTTTACGTAGTTAAGCTCGACCACCCAAGCACTCAATTCACATAATATATATCAAATGACTTTAACTCAAAAGTGTCGGGTTCAAGATATACCTTTAGTCGTTGGCCATTCACCGTGTATGTATTTTGCTTTTCATCCATGATTACAACAGCTCCAGAAGGAAGAACTTTATGAACAAGATACGGTCCATCCCATTTGCTTTTCAATTTGCCTTTTCCGAACAACCGAAATCTTGAATTGAATAGTAGCACTCTATCTCCATCGTGAAATTCCTTTTTCAATAACTTCTTATCATACCACTTCTTTGTTTTCTCTTTATAGATAGCTGCATTCTCGTAAGCCTTTAAGCGCATTTCCTCGAGTTCACTAATTTGAATCTTTCTTTTCACCCCAGCAGCATCTAAATCAAAATTCATCTCTTTGATTGCCCAGTATGCCCTATGTTCTAACTCCACAGGCAAATGACAAGTCTTTCCATAGACAAATTGATAGGGTGTCATACCTATTGGTGTCTTGAATGCTGTGCGATAAGCCCAAAGTGCGCCATTCAACTTATTTGACCAATCCTTTCCTTCTCTTGTAGCAATTTTCTGGAGAATTCCTTTCAACTGCTTATTAGAGGTTTCTGCTTGACCATTGGTCTGTGGATGATAGGTTGTTCCAATTCGATGCTCAATACCCATCTTTTCAAGGTTTTAGTAAACTCATTTCCAGTAAAATGAGTTCCACCATCCGTTATAATAACTCTAGGAACACCATATCTTGGAAATATGCACTCATTCAACATCTGCTTGGATTCATGAGTTGTACTGACTCTGCATGGTATTGATTCTACCCACTTTGATACATAGTCCACAGCAACCAAAATATATTCATAGCCATGAGAATTAACAAATGGTCCCACAAAATTCATGCCCCAAACATCGAATATATCAACTTGCAAATTATACTTCAAAGGCATAGCGTTACAAGCATTAACATTTCCAATTCTTTGGCATTGGGGGCATCTAGCAACATACCTCTTTGCGTCTTCATGCATCGTAGGCCAATAAAATCCACTAGCCCAAACCTTCGCTTGTGTTCGAAAATGCCCATAATGTCCACCATACTCAGATGAGTGGCACTTTTCCAATATGCTTTCGCGTTCGTCACGAGGTACGCACCTATGAACAGCTCCATCTTCACAATATCTGTATAAATAAGGATCATCCCATATGAATTTCCTCATTTCACTGACAATCCTCCTTCTTGAATTCTTGCTATAATTATTCAGGTTCCTTGTGAATCCATTTATAATGTCTTGCATCCATGATTCTCGATGGTCCTTAACTAGAAATAGCTGCTCTTGCGCCATAGCATCACCAATGCATCCTTCCTTGTCCTCAAGCATCAAACGAGATAGATGATCTGCTACTGAATTCTCAATCCCTTTCTTGTCTCTAATTTCCAAATCAAATTCTTGCAACATCAAAACCCAACGAAGCAATCTAGGTTTCGACTCCGTTTTAGAGACAAGATATCTAATAGCAGCATGATCCGTATAAACAATGACCTTAGAGTTGAGGATGTAGGATACTAAATTTCTCAAAAGCAAATATAACAGCTAGCATCTCTTTCTCTGTTGTTGTATAATTAATCTGGGCTTCATTAAGAGTTTTACTAGCGTAGTAGAATAGCATGCACTTTACCTTCTTTTCGCTGTCCAAGAACCGCTCCTACTGCATAGTCACTTGCATCGCACATAATCTCAAATGGTAAATTCCAGTCCGGAGGTTGCATAATAGGAGCAGAGCATAAGGCTTCTTTCAACTTCCGGAAAGCAGTAAGTCGTTCATCATTCATCTCAAATTCAACGTCCTTTTGCAGCAATTCCGTCAAAGGCTTGGCAATCTTTGAATAATCCTTGACAAATCTGCGATAAAAATTTGCATGTCCAAGAAAACTTCGCAGCGTCTTAAGATCAGTAGGTGGTGGCAACCTTTCAACTGTGGATATTTTAGCTTTGTCTACTTCAATGCCTCGGTTAGAAATAACATGCCCCAAGACAATCCCTTCGGTTACCATGAAGTGATATTTCTCCCAATTAAGAACTAAATGAACTTCTACGCACCTCTTTAGTACTTTCTCTAAACTTGCTAAGCAGTGATCAAAATCAGTACCATGAACAGAGAAATCATCCATAAATACCTCCATAATGTCTTCAATGAATTCAGCAAATATAGCATTCATGCATCTCTGAAATGTGGCTCGTGCGTTGCAAAGGCCGAATGGCATTCGTCGATAAGCATAAGTTCCATAAGGACAAGTGAAAGTGGTCTTATGCTGATCTTCAGGTCGAACAGGAATTTGAAAGAAAACACTATAACCGTCGAGATAGCAAAAATAAGAGTTCTTGGCTAACCTTTCAAGCATCTCATCGATGAACGGTAGTGGATAATGGTCCTTCTTTGTGGCGGTATTCAATTTCCTGTAATCAATACACATTCGCCATCCTGTAACTGTTCGTTGAGGGATCAACTCATTATTCTCATTAGGCACAACTGTGAGTCCTCCTTTCTTTGGTACGCAATGCACTAGACTCACCCATTCACTATCAGCAACAGGATAAATCATCCCTGCATTAAGAAGTCTCAGCACTTCTTTCTTCACGACTTCCTTCATGCCTTCCTTCAATCGTCGCATGCCTTTAACAACTGGCTTGGCTGATTCTTCAAGATTGATCTTATGTGTGCAAAAAGCTGGGCTTATTCCTTTGATATCATCAAGATAATATCCGATCGCTTTCTTGTATCTTCTTCATTCAAAGCACTATTGACGATGACGGGATAAGTTTTATCTTTGCCTAAATATTGGTACCGTAGACCGTCAGGAAGTGGCTTCTGTTCTATTTCTGGTGCTGCACCAGGATCCAGATTACCCAAAGGCTCAAATTGAGGATTTTCGACGCTGTGCCGGTCGGCACCATCGCTGTGCCGATCGGCACAGAGCGTGCCGGTCGGCAACGTCTTGGATCTCGGCCTCTTCCCTGTCTGATTCTTCAAACAGGGTGGGCTTCACTTTCTTGAATGACGGGTGGGTCTTTGAATTCAAAGAGGACTTCCTCTCCTCCCAGAGTCAATTTGAGGTGACCTTTTCCAGCATCAATAACAGCTTGTACAAGCTTCAAAAAAGGTCTTCCCAAAATAATATCTTCAACTCCAACTTCACCTTTATCAAGAACAAAAATATCCACTGGTGTAGCGTTCTTTTTTACCTCAATGTTAATATCCTTGATAACTCCCAGTGGTTTAGTTCTCCTTCCATCCGCCATGATTAGCTCAAGATCGATTCCTAGCAATCTTCATTTTATGTCATAAGGCATATCCATGAATGCTTCATACGTCATCAAACTGACGCGGGAACCAAAATCACATAGTGCTTTAGGAAAGCTTCTATGTCCGATTTCGCACGGTATGTAAGGATCAATTTTCGTTCGTTCCGTAAGGCCAACTGCATATACTCCGCATAATCCTTCATACGGCGACGGGACAAAACAACTATCAAATAGCTTCTTTGCTTGCTGAACCTCCATCTGATCAATTTCCATATCATCCTTATACAACTTCCCCAATACTTCACCAATGATGACATTGTCCCGTATTTCCGAAGTTCTAGTGTTTTTAGGGAAGTTATACTGAACTCCTGTAGTAGATGCATACCTTGGGTCATATGTTCTCCTCATACTTAGCAGACTTGAGCTGAAATCTATAGAAATCCAATCCAACTGTTCGAACTCGTCCAACGGTTTAGCGTTGCTCAAGGTTGGATCTCCTACTGGTCTTGGAAATTTATTCACGAAGCTGTTTTCATGCTCCTCTAATATTGCAGCCTCAGTTTTGGAGATCCCCTTGACAGAACGCTTCGTGCCGGTCGGCACAAGGACCGTGCCGGTCGGCACGCAGGTGTGCCGATCGGCCCAGAAGCTCTGCCGGTCAGCACCTCCTCCAATCTTGGTCTTTTCAGATCACCTCGCGCTGGTTCTTCTGTTAATTCGACTCCAGACACTGTGCAGCTTTCTGTTTCCGCTTTGAATCCCAAGGAATCGCTGACTAGCGTTGATCTTTCAAGGCGAATCGGATCTTCTTGGAATTCTTCCCAATGTCTATGCATAGCTTCAGTCTTTGATATCTTACTCAAAAGATCCAGATCTGCAGTAGCAGTCAAGTCAAGGAAACTCCCTCCAGTCGAACTATCCAGATGCATCCTGGAGGTTCCTTCAAGAGACATGTAGAATGTCTGAGCAGTCAAGTTATCATCCATGCCCAAATCGGGCCCTTGCTTCAATAAAGATTGGAAGCGTAGCCATGCTTGCGTGAGGGTTTCTTCTTTCATTTGCTCAAAGTTAACCACTTCTCTTCTCAGTTTCTGCACCTTCGGAAGCGGGAATAAATGCAAACAGAAATATCCTACAAGCTTATCCCAGTTTCCTTTAGCTTCTCGGGCTGCAGATTTATACCAATCCTTGGCTCTTCCATCTAGAGAAAATGGAAATAGCAACCATCTGTACCAATTCTGAGGCACTCCCTCATGCTTAAGGTCTGACAGAGAACTTCTAGATCTTGCAGATGTGTGTACGGGTTCTCGTCCTTCGTCCCACAGAATTTGCTGTTCTCGACCATACTGATGATGGTCGGGTTGAGAACGTATGACGAAGCAGTGACTTTCTCATTAGAAGTTTGTGGAATCAGCAATCCCGGAGACGGTAATGAATGCTCCCTAACCGTATGAGTCGGTTCAGGAGTACCCATCATGAAAACACAGAAAGAAAACACAAAAACAAACTAGAAAAGAGAGGATTAGAGGTTAGTAGAATAAATAAATAGTAAAAGAACTGGCTTGTTCCCCGGCAACGGCGCCAGAAAACGTGCTTGTTGGTCGTTTATACGCACCTACTTATATACCGCAAGTAGACGGTGTACAGTTGTAGCACTTTTTCCCTTAGAGTATTCCAAGGTTTAATATCGAACCACAGAGAACAAGCGGGACTTAAACTATTATTTAAACTACTAAATTAATGTAGCACAAGATGTGCGTGGAAAGGATGATTAACAACTAGAGATGAAAAAGCCTGCGGTTTGTAACAAGGTTATGAAAAGGATTCTCTTCTATAGTTTGGGTACTAGCATGCAACTCTAATTAACGGTCGATTGATAGGTTTAGTATTCTACAAGACATGGTGGTTTCGTTCTCCTCTCGCCCTGTCGCGACAAGGGTTAATAGCTCCCCACTGGTTTCTTGCACTATGTGATAATAACGTATCGATCAGATACGAAATAAAAGCATCACATAGACTGAACACATCAAAAGAGTATCGTAAGTGTGAGAGTTACATAACCAGATTTTCCTCGCCACAGAGAGAATATGAGATCTACTCACGCATCATACTGCAACACATGAACATGGCTACAATAGGACGCGGGATTTTGGCGTGGTCCCACAGGTGCCGATCGGCACGACTGTGTGCCGGTCGGCACAATCTCCCTTTTGGTGGTGATGATCGGTGATCGTCGTCTTCGCCGTCACAACCTTCAACCTAGGTCAAAACCTCTATATGTCTGTCGTCCCCTCCCTGTTTCGAGACCCAGATCTTCTCTTTATAGTTTCTTTCGATTATGGGCTGGACTTCACCGACTCTGACTCTGATATTTCCTCTGGGCTTCATATTCTCCGAGTGGGCTTCATGTTTGGGCTCGACCTCCGTGGTGCCGGTCGGCACATGACCGTGCCGACCGGCACGGACTCCAATTCCTCCTTTCTTCGGGCCTCCGGCAGCTCTTTACCCGTAGTCTCTTAATTTTCACCTGTTTCCTGCAAATCCTTCCGAAGAAACTACGTATATATATAATAATAGGGGTTAATTGTTAGCAATAATGACATAATAAGGTATTAAAAACACCATATTTGTCATATAAAATAGGTACCTAGAAGGCACCAACACACATATTTGAGCAACGGATCGAAGATTGAAGTTTAGAGACTCAACAAGAAGCACGTTAGAAATTGAGAGGTCATTTGAGATGGCCACCTTACCAAGGCCTCTTACTCTATGCTTCGAGTTATCTCCAAATGTGACCTTGTCATGATCTTCATCTTCCTCCAAGGTGGTGAATATGGATGAAGTCCCGGTCATGTGTTGAGGGCACCCACTATCCAACACCTAATGTTTGCCACCAATCTTGTAGTTCACCTTGGAAGTAGCCATCAAGCAAAGAGAGGGATCAGTATCATGAGAATCAATTGACATGTCATTTACCTCTTCCTTGCTCTTGATGTAGGCCATAGGAACTCCATTGAGAAAGTCCAAATCTAACGCATCCAAGGCGTCAATCATTGCCTTGGTGACTCCATTGTGTCTCCACATGGTCCGATCAACACCCATGTGTATGATATGAGTTCCAAGAGGGAGACCTTGAAACCTTCCCACATCTCCACTAGCATTGAAGTACTCAAGAATGTTGTAGATTTGATTCTCATAAGATAGTGCCATCAAGATAGCATGCTTGAGAGTCATCCCACTAATATCATCATTGAGGTCATTTAGAATGTGGACCTTCCTATTGTAAGGTAGAAGAGAAAGCATCGTGTGGATAGCATGCTCATCACTAATCTTGTCTTCTCCTTCAAAAGAGTTCACTCTAGCCACCAACACAAGAAGTCTCTTCCAACAATCAAGCCAAGACTCCCCATCTCTCCTATAGTACTCATCATACATGTCAAAGAGGAGATAGTGAGGACGACCGGCAAGACCCGGTTCATACAAGTTGTAGTAGTCTTCGAAGAAGGATGGCAAGACTTCTCCCTTCATGTGATATTCCTTGATAGGCTCCGGCTCATCATCACTATCACTTGAATAATCATCATCACAATAGAAGACGGGAACCCTTTCATCTTCTTCTTCTTCCTCATCATCACTTGGGGTCTTGAATGTGTTAGAGAGCATAGAGCGAGCTCTTCTTCTTGTGATGATCTCAATGACTTGCTCAATTGAATATGACTCAAACTCAAAGCTCTCAAACTCAATGTGATCACCATACTTATCTTTCGGGAGAGCATCAAGAAATCTTCTAAGACCTTGCCTCTTGGTGACTATCAAAGCTTGTTCTCATTTATCCTCTTGATGAGAGAATCCATCCGAAGAGCAAACTCAACAAGATCTTCATTTGGCTTCATGAAGATGTGGTCCAACTCATCACATAGCTTGATATATCCATCCTCTTGATCCCGAGAAGAAGAACCTTCACCAACACGAGATGATGATTGAGCTTGAGGTAGAGGTTGAGCTTCAATGTGTTGATTGTCACTTGCATGAGAGACATCCTTGCCCTTCTTGATATCCTCCTCAAGAGAGAAGAGAATAGCAACCACTTCATCATAGGGCATATTCACAAACTCATCCACTCGAGCAAAAGCAAGAATACTAAACCGTGAGAGTGGTAGAGATCGGATAAGCTTCTTCACAACATGCTTGTGCATAAGAGATGGATAGCCTCTTGTCATGAGTTTCCTAGCAAGAACATACAAGCGAGAAGCAAAGTTAGTGATATCCTCATTATCATTCAAAACAAGCTCATCATACTCATCACGCACATCATAGTAGGAAATGCCATTAAGCACACAATCATAAGGCTCAATCAAGGTAGAGGTGATGGAAGTGTTAGAAACATCATCATGAGTGGACTCTATTTTCCCACACGCAAACCCGGTCACGACTCAAGGCGGTAAAGCCCTAATAAAAAGCACTTGGCTCTGATACCACTTGTAAGGATCGTGTGACCGAGAGGGGGGGTGAATCGGTGCACTCTAGAATCGATTTATAAACTCTTACACCCAATCAACTCCTAGCGAGTAGTTCTAGTATCAAGGTAAAACACACTAAGGAGTATCCTTAACCTATATAGCTAGTGGATATAGATAACACAAGCACACCACACTAGCAACCTACCACAAGATATATAGATAGCGGAAGACTTAAGTTAGGCAAGGCAAGGCAACAAGATAACTAGAGAATAAGGCAACCAAGATACTAGGCACACTAAGTAGAGTCCTTAGAGCTACTAGATAGGCTATAACAAGTAAGCACACGAGCAAGGCAAACAAGCAAACCTAGTGAAGCTAGTAGGTACCTAGGTAAACACATAAGCAAGATAAGGCACAACTCAAGTACTACAAGCAATCATGTATAGTGCGATAAGTAAATGCGAGTAGTAAAGGAGAAGGGATAGAGAATGCTCATGATCTTTTCCCGTGGTCTCGGAAGGATGGCGTCTTCCCCTACTCCACGTTGGGTCACTCCCGTCGGAGTCTCGACCGTCCCTCCGCTCGAAGGCGATCCCTCCTAGAGCACACTTCACCCTCCGAGTGAAGTCGCGGGCACGTCCCGTCGGGCTCGATCCTGGGTACTTTTCCGGAGGTAAGGCTCCGCACTTGATGCATGCCAAAAGGCGCTTCACTAGTGATGCTTTTTTCGCACGGGAAGCTCCAAGACCGTGTACAAACTTGTGTCGGCTTCCACAATCTCCTTGGACAGCTCAACACCGACGCCTAACCGGTCTAGGCCATGCTATAGACCAAGAGTAACAGACCTAGATGACTCTCTCAAGCCCACACTAGCCTAGAGATCAAAGGATGCAACTTGTTACTCTCTCAAGCACTAGGATCACTCCAAATCCTTCTCAAGTGCTTCACACTTCTTCCTTTTGGCTTCTTGGCAGCACCTCCCCTCTTTCCTGGGTCCAAGAGCACCTAAACAACCGACTATATATAGGCGACCAACCTCAAACTAGCCGTTGTCCAAAAGTGCCCAGTCTGCGTGTTGACCGTACAATAGACCGTACTGTCCGGTCTCCATTAGACCGTATTGTCCGGTCTTCATCAGACCGGCATCCAGGGAGTGCTGCTCCTCATCTCAAAGTAGACCGTATTGTACGGTCTCTAGGACCGTACTGTCCGGTCTCCACTTCTTCTTTCAGCCAACAGAAACTTCTCCTTCTCTGTTGCTCTTCGCCTGTAAGACCGTACTGTCCGGTCTCTGACCGTATTGTCCGGTCAACTGTCCGGTCTTCATTATTCAACTTCCAGAAACTTTAGCTTATCTGTCTGGAAAACTCAATAGAGACCGTACTGTCCGGTCCCTAGGACCGTACTGTCCGGTCAACTGTCCGGTCTCCATTTCTCCACTTCCAGAAACTTCAGCCTTTCTGTCTGGATTTCCTCTATAGACCGTATTGTACGGTCTTCATGACCGTACTGTCCGGTATCTTCTGACTTCGCAGGTTCAATCTTCTTCTTGATCTTCTTCTTTCAAACTTGAACTTCTCGGTTCCTTCAATCCTCTTCTGCCACCCTAGCCTCTGAGAGACTCACCATGCATCCAATGATCTCTATAACTAGTGTGCACTAAGAGAACCACCACGAACCCTCTTGATATTCCGGTTTTTCCTATGGACTCAAGCTAACATCTAACCAAGCAACACTCGCTTGGATCTAGCATGTCCTTAGCCTTAATACATGTCTTCTCCGCGACTCCATCAAGTCCGTTCTTGTGTAGATGAAGGCAACCAATCATCCTTTTCATTAAGTTCATGGTGTGTTGGCGTTTACCACCAACGGACGGAGCTTTCTTCATATGTGACCTATAAGATCTCAGAAAGAGTGTTAGTCACATTCATGGTTCTCATCCTATCACCAAAACATTCATACCTTGGGGTTTCCCCAGCTCCAATGATCATGAAGCTTACAGGCTCGTTATCTTAACGAGCTGGAATGCTGGCTCGGCTCGGCTCGTTACGAGCTCGAGCTGGCGAGCCAGCTCATTAAGCTCGTCACCGCTCGCCTCGAGCACTCCCGTCGTGACTTGTAGAAGAAGACAACGACCACGCCGTCTGTTATATCTTTACGCTCTTGAGCATCATAGTGTGTCGGGCGGGGAGGCGGAGGCCGACGTTGCAGAAGTGGTCGCGGCCAGGAGGGGAGGGGGCCGGTGACATGGAGGAACGGCGGAGGAGGAGCCGGCGCCACCGTATGAGGGGAGGAGGTGGAGGGGCGGCACCACCCCGTGAGATAGAGGAGGATGGCATCGCCCCGCTTGAGCTGCCGGCTGCCGTGCATCGCACCGCCTATCTGCGGTTTGGATCTTGACTCAGTCCCCTTCCGTCGTCGTCGTCATCATGGGAAGAGCGGTGAGGACAACGAGATCGTGCTCGCCATGAGCTTTGGCGTTGATGGCTGCAACATCAGTGACGGAGAGGAAGAGAGAGGAGAGTGCTGCGATAGGGGAAAAGAGGCATCGGCAACCTTACGGAGCTCCACCGATAAAGCCTCTCCCTTTTCTCGATGAGCTCGTTTGGCTCGCGAGCCAGCTCGAGCTAGCTCGTTAAACATAATGAGCCGAGCCGAGCCGAGCTAACGAGCCACGAGCTTTTCGTCCAGCCCTACTTCTCCGGCCGTGGTGTGACCGTGACGAACGCCAAGGGCCCGGTGTTGTCGAACGGGCGGTGGCGTCGCCCTCCGACGAAGCCAAACACGTTTGAACAACAATTTTCGGCCACACACATAAGAGGCAGAGCAGCGCAGCGACAGGTTACTGCTGCTCGGGCAGCTCGGCTTCGTGCGCACCGCATGAGTCGCGTCTCGCGTGATGAGACGAGGGACAGTGAAACATCACCAGCTGCGTCGCGGATCCGCTGTCCGCTTAAACCATGTGTGGGAGAATCCTCCGATATGGCGCCGCGCCAACGCCTGTTCACATAGCGGCTGCGTGTCCCCCGGCTCCTCGCTGGTTGCTGGTGGGAACACGGGCACGCACGGGTATTTTGGCCTTGTCGACCACGGGCGTTCGTGGCATTGACTCACTGTTCGAGTAGTAGGTTTAGTGTTGCAGTACGCGTTGCTGAGTTCAGCAGGGATAAGAGATGGTCTGGAGTTGCACACATAAAGTTTCGCTGCTTCCGGACGCCAAACGTCAGCTAGTCCCAAGACTATCCCGCACAGGATGACAGGAACGATTAACAAGTCATCGTGTCAGATGACAACTGAATCTTCGCGTTCTCTCAGAGATTCACATACGTACACCTCCAAAAACTTGACCTGCCGGGAGAAGACCGCCCCCAACGGCATTTAATTAAGGAGAATAACCTCTCACGCAGGTCGAGAAAACCCCCGAACCCCCTCCCCGATCCTACACAGGGACTCAGCTGGCCGTTGTGAGCTCCGGCGCGAGTCTTTACCATGTGCTTTGACCCGGGGAGGACGAGGGGATTTTTTTACTCCGCACTGCAGCGGGGCATATTCCAGCCACTTGTGCTACAGTGCGGCGCGCGGCACTGTAGCGAGCTACAGTACCGCGCGCAGGTGCCGCGGCGGGGACTTGAACCCGGGTCGACAGGTGCAGAAGCACCCGGAGCCCTCCGCTCTGACCGCTCAGGCAGCCCCGCGTTGGCCATACGTACACCTCCCACTGCTTATACTTTGTGCGTCCTAAGATAAGACGCGGTGCGGAAGGTAGCTTAGGTAGGTGAGCTGTGCATGAACTCCTGCTTAAGATAAGTCGAGACTCGCGAACACGGGTTCGGGTCCTGATGTGATGGCCGCATATCCTAGGCAGACAAAAGGATGACCCGGACGTCAGGCCTATCTCGCCCCATTGGTCCGGCGGTTCTGGAAAGGATAGGATGATGGATCAATCGCTGTCTGATCATCTCAAGGTTGGAAAAGCGCCGTCGCACATGTTGCCCTGTCTCCCAAATCCCAGTCGGTTCACCGCGGCCGCCCTTATCTCGCAGCGAAGGAGTACTAAAATTCAAGGTCACGATCTGCTTACACGTTTGCCGAACTCTGAAATCGTTTTCCAACTTTCTGACCTTTCCTCCCTACTGCTGCGGAGTAGGGTTTGACCATTCGTCTAATTTAAAAGAGGTAAAAAATCATCATATATTTTGTTATGATTTGTTTTACGACTAAAGTAAATTGAAACATAACTTATAAGTTTGTATATTTGAACTAACATTTGAATAAGACGAATGGTCAAATGTAACTCAAAAAGTCAATAGCGACAACAATTTAAGAAGGAAGGGAGTATTAAACTAAGTGAATTGCACAAAACACTAGATTTTGTTACCATACTCTCACTTCACGCCAAAGTATAGCTTTCTTTCCACAAAACACTAGGGAGTATGTTTTAGCTCAAGCTTGAATTGCACAAAACACTAGGTTCAGCAAACATTGATCTAATAGTTGGTTATTCAAAGATAACAAGTATTTAGTGCCTCCAGACTTCAGCAACATACGCTCATCTAACACAACTATACATGAACGCATGAACAGAGTGCAAGACAGGTCAGACAATGATTTTGACCTGGCAAACGTACATCTGAAAATTAAGACAGTGGCACCAATGCAAATTCAACCCATGCATATTTATTGGTAGTTGTAGGTAGATGTAGATCCATCATCTTCAAGCCTCCAAATGTTTCTCTTGAAGCTACAGCCTGTGCAAACAATAACTAATGTGAGTTATTTGACGAAAGATCTTGGAGCGGCATACATGAATTGGTGAAGCTGACCCTACAGAACTTATGAAGCTTTAATTGAAGCCATTACTACTTATCTAGACAGATGTAAAATTATTAACTTCCACGAAGATTCTTATTTCATTAATTGATAATTGCTATCACATAGCTTGGGTCGTAAGAAACATGTGGTTGCAACATACCATGCACTGTTGTTCATGATTTCTCTTCAACCAAAACCAAACAGGATCTATCCCCAAAAAGATAAATCATTTTTCAATCGATTATATATTGATGAGAAGCATTCTTTACTTTCTATATAAGTAATATGCCATGTTTGTAGTTAACAGTACAAACGAACAAATCAGTTAAGACGTGTTGTATGTTCTTTTTCTCTCAACCATTTTGTGTACTTTGATCTTTCTCACATTATACTCTCCCTAATATTATTCAGTAGTCCCTTTAATGCCTAGCTCTAGATAATCTCAAGAAGTCCACAAGTAAGAAAATATAAATGTGCCTACACAGCTACAACATAATTATTAGAAGTAGCACGTTAAGATGGTATAACACATGATTAATGTAACTAATGACTAATCTACAAACTCAAAACCCTGAAGATTAAAAACAAAAAACTTGCTCTACATTATAATGAATTAAATTCACTTAAGTAAACTGTAAAAGTCAGGAGTCCCTGAATATGCATTAACTGATTATGCACACAAACAAATACTAATGTATAGGCAATATCTCTTAATCCTCCGCCGCGCCGTGCCACGCATGCTCAGCTGCGCCGCGCTCGCCTCCCGCTCCACGCCACGCACGTATTCCTCCCGTGCCGCGCATCCTCCGACCTCCGCCGCGCCGCGCTCGCCTCCCGCTCTGCGCCGCGCCCCTCGTCGTTCAAGCGTCACCACCGAATGCATCCAGAGATGTATTTTTACATCTCCTCTCTCCTCCAGTGCATTTTGCCTGCTTTGTTGGAGGAGAATTTGGAGATGCACAGTGTGGATGGAAAGTCAAAAATGAGTTTGATATCCCTATTGGAGTCAGCCTTAACAAAAACAGAGAATGATGAGGTGCTGCAAAATGCCTTTGAGCTCTGATCCTGCAAGCTTTGGAACAAAGGAATTGTGGTGCAAAAAAGGAGGAATTGAATCCTAAGGGGAAACAAAATCCTGTATGTGTTATTTGGATTGCCGGATTGTCTCAAACGAATTTTAGAGGATAGGAAAGTTTCCTCCACATTTTAGAGACATTCTAGCATGACCTCTAACATGACGTTTCCAATTCCATGAGTCATTTCAAAAGAAAAAAATTCCTTTGAGAGTCCCAATGCATGTTCTCTCCTTCCTCTCACTTGTTAATAAACATCTAACTCTTGCCCTCAAAAAAAAAAAAACATCTAACTCTAAAGTTCTTGTGTTTTTCCTGTGAACCATCCAAACGCCTCATTTGAAAAATTCCTGCATTTGTTCTTCCATATGATTCAAAATGTACAACTTCAATCCCATATTTTTTTTTTTAGTATCCAGGCCATATATAAAACAACTGAAAAAAGTTCTTTAAAAGAGGATAAACGGAAGCGCACATCCGCGACACATGCAGCATGAACTTAAGCAAATGTATGTATGGTGTTTATTGATTACCTTGAAACATTTCAGTACCGAACTTAACCACCCGTATTCTTTAGTACCCAAAGCAATAAGTTCAACATTGCGATATGCATGCATCTCCATTTCTCGTTGTCGACAAAGCTCGAACACTGTTGCATTATGCGCGGCAGCAGCGGTTGCCAATTGGATCGGAGGGTGACGCCATCGGAGCTGCATGCTTTTGCAAAAGCAGGGACAGAAGATTTTTGGGCGATTGAAGCGACCATCCACCACAGTGGACCCCATAGTGCAGCGACATGTTTGGGTGGCCCCTCCTAGCTGATTGGGACGGATACTTGGGCCTTCGTTCTATCACCCGAGTGGCAGCACTAATCCGACACTTAACCAGACCACAACGAATAAATCGTACTAGCAAATATGCCCGTGCGTTGCCACGGGCTGATCGGAAAAAAATCCCAATAAATTTAAATTTAATGATTGTATAAATAAATTTATTACTTTTTTAAGACCATTTATCATTATTTATATTGGGCTATTCTTAGCTAGGTCAGTCCATATCACTTTGGGCCTGCGGGATTCAAGCTTAGAGAGGGGGCAACACAAACCCAATTCAACAATGGCAAACCAATTGAGCGATAAAAAAAAGGTTAAAAAACAACAACATTAAAAACAATTTTATTTGCACATCTTATGTTTCGTTTTATCTGCACAAATTTTGAGTATGATAAATCATAGATATAATAGCATAGCAGCGTGATTCTCAGTGTGTAGTTTCGTTTTCTCTGAACTGCAGTGGCGATGCTTCTGGATTTCAACAACTGTTGACGACTTCAGCAGAACAATCAGTATCGCCTTTCCATATGTTTTAAGATGGAGAAGTGCTTTCTTTTCATGAATTTGTTACCTGGCCAATTGAAGGAACTTCTGTTTGTGAACACGATATCCTTCTTACTTCCCACTGAAGTAGTTTACTTTTTGTAACTTGTTTGCAAGATAAAACTTTTACTCGCTCCATGGTACCACCTTCAATAGATTAATTGTTTGTCCTTCATTTTTATAGTCGTCATTCTCCAATATTTTTTATATTTGGCACACTGGCAATTTAGTAGGGGCAGAGATTTACATATGAATTGCGAACAAAAGTTGGTTTGTGCCAAATGATACTTCTGCTTAATTTGGAAACTGATCATCCAAAAGAATACAGGAGCATCGGGTGGCTTTCTACATCAATTTTCTTGTAAACCTATGATTACCAATATCATCCCTATACCATTCCTACTGGCACGGACATTTTACAAGCCCCAAATGGCTGTTCTAGTTCTTTGATATGGCTGCTGCATCAGCATTGCAAAGTTATTCTATCTCAGTCTGAATCCTATCTAAACTTCGCCGCAAAATGTTGCAGGATCAGTAATCTTGAACTCAGATATGTAGCCCGTTGGGAGCTGCCACGCTCCGGAACTTTGATATTGTATTGGTTCCTTCTTCCTCCAATCTGCAAGAGAGGATTGATGATGAGATGGCGTCAGCAAATTGCTTGGCAGGTTTCTTAACTGTATCAAGGACTTACTATGAGAGAAACAGACCTGTATCGCTTGAGGAAATAGTGAAGGAAAGTTGAAATTTCAACTGTTCCAACTTCCTTCCCAGGGCACATATGGGCACCGCCTCCAAACAACATGAAGTATGGATGTGATTCCAGATTCTTCTCCTATTGTCAGCAAGAATGTGTATATTAGAATTTCGTCACAAATTGTGTCACATGTTTATCACTGTTACTGCTTGTTTCCTGTATTTCTTACCAGCCATCTCCATGGGTTGAAAACCATGGGTCCGGGACTCTGGGTACAAGAATGGATCATAATTTATTTCCCTTGTCTATACGTAAATTCTCCAACCCTTTGGAATAACATTAGAATGGCAGCTGATCTTAGTGTCTCGTGAATGACCTGCATAGTAGAAGAATCAATGAGTTAATCATGCTCATATTACAGTCGTATTGAGACTGCTTTTTGGGTCTATCTCCTGACTTACAGCTCTGGTGAAGGTCATTGACTTATAATGGTTCCAGTCAAGAGCATCCTCAGGTGCTTTTCCCTTCCTGATGTCTGCAAAAGACAACAGATCATTGGTAAACTCTACAATCACATGAGATTATTTTTTGTGGAATTGAACTTTGATGCAGAGTACACATACCCTGATTTGTTCAAGAGCTTTTGGATTATCCCACAGGTATTTAATCGCCATCATCATAGTCGTTGACACGGTTTCATATGCAGAGTATATGAAGGTGATAAGCAAGTCAATGATCCACTTATCGCTGAGCTTTTCCCTGGTTCCCTCATTTCCGCTCAGGAGCACATCCAGTATGTCATCATTGCACCCAGAGGACCTCCGATCGGCGACATGGCAACAAGCTTCTTCCTTGCCTGGAAGACAAGAATGCGTTTGCTAGAGCATCTGCTAAGCTGAACTTTCTGAAGGTAGGCAAGCGAGAACCAGTACCTGGAGGCCTTTGTTGTAGTTGGTTCCTGGAATGTTGATGGGCAGGGAGAATGTGCCAAGTACAAGGGTGTAATGCTCTGTCTCGAGGGCATCAGAAAGTGGGCCAGCAGAGATGCCAGCAATCTGCCTCAGAGAGTAAAGCCATCTGAAAGGGCAAAAAAATACAAATAAGATTCTGCAATTATGAACAAGTGCAAGTGAGTAATGCAATTATGCACCCGAATGTTTTTTTTCATTGAGACATGTGATGGTCATGATGGTGCAAATTCACTTTGGAATGTGTAGGGAAATGCTTTCATTTTCCCCCCTGTCTGCCCTTTTTTCTGCTGGTAAATGGGGCAAAGGGCTCATAATTTTTTTTTTATAATCCATCACTACAGGTTCTAGAAAACCAAAGATTCCCCTTTTGGTTGAAGAGAGGAAAAGGAGGATCTCCCCCCTACTACCTCTTTTCCTCCTAAATTTATTTTTCAGTAGGCTGCATCATTCTGTTGCGCCATGCCTCATTGGAGTCCAAGTGAAAAGAAATCTGTACTTGCTGCTATAAAAAGGTCAAAACGAATTTTATTTATAGCGTCCTCACCGTGCAGATTGTTTTTTTTTTTTTTTGCTGTTTTGTACAATTGATTGGGTCCATTATTTGCAGAATCAAGTCACCAGATAGGAACCCGAGTAGAAAGATTAGTCAACTATTTCATACTTTATTAAATATACTTGGAATATGAACCTGAGTAGAAAGATTAGTCAACTATTTCAGTTGCTTACCTGTTTCTGTCCACCACTGGAGTAACTTCTATGGGAATATGCTTCCATCGAAGTAAATTGTAATACCAGCTCGAAAATACTTGTCGCCATGTAGTAGTTAAATCATCACAAAAACCAAATGATCTTGTTTCCAACATAGTTGTTTAACATTGTTGTTGTTCTCCGTGTTTTCACGAAGCGGGCATCATTTTTTTGACGGATCCTACTGGAATATGAGATGAAGAGAGAGTTGGATTAATAGCGTTGAAGACAGAGAAAAACAATGGTCCAGACCATTGAACAGGCACAAAAAGAAGCAACTACATATACTACAGTAAATTGAAAATATCCTTCTATATAGCTCTTTAACCTGAGATGTTCTTGGTCTAAAGAACAGAAAGATGTATATCAGCAACTGAAAAGAGATCATTTGCAGGACCTACAAAGACTGAAAAATTAACAACCCTCAGTTTCAAATTTGGGGAAGCCACTGATATACAGGTTGAAGAGTAAACGATGACAAAAAAAAGTTATAAGAAATAACAAATGAAGAGTAAACCATGAGCTAAAGCCTGAAACTTTCTTACTGCTGGAGCCAAGCAACTGAAGTTTTTGTGCACTCCTCTGTATGTGAAACAAACCAAGAATTGACACTGCAGTACTGGCCACGAGAGATTGTTGCCTTTTCTTCATACTGCTTGAGCGTGGTGAGTGAATGGAAGGGCCGTAACTCATTGTCACTTGCTTCAGGCCAGAAAATAGAATGCTGGTACAAAGAAACTGAATTTTAGCATTCCTGTTTCTTCAGACTTGACCAGCTTCTCTACGTCTCGTGCATCACTATATACCTGAAACAAATCAAGGTAGAGCCATCATGAGCTGCTGCATCAGGACAAGAGGGTCAGCCAGTTGCACTGTGGCGCATGAACAGAGAGCAAACAGAGCAGCTTGCCTCCCAAAGAAAAATCACGAAATTTGAACAGCATCTGGCATGTGTGACCTGTTCCAACCAATTCTTCCGGCCGTTTGTATAGGGCGCACCCAATTCTTCTTCGTGGGTTGCATCTGTAGGGCTCCGTCGACGCCATGGCGATGTCCTGGTCATCAGCGACGACCTAGCTCGCCTCGTCCACGGCGAGAAGGGTGTGCTGCGTTGGAGATCGGCACCAGTCAGAGAGCCGGCGTCGGCGGTGCTCAGATTCGGTGGCTTGAGACACCACAAGGCAGCAAGGGACGGCCAGGACGACGCTGTGATGGGTTGGAGCTCATCCGGACGCGGGCGAGGGCGCGGACGGAGGTGAACGCAGGCTCATCGAGGCGCCGTCTTGGCGCGCTCGTCCTGGGCCCGGCGGGGGCGGGCGACCTCGACGACGGTCGGACGCGGGTGAGGGCGCTGACGGCGGCGGGGGCGGGCGACCTCGACGACGGTCGGACGCGGGTGAACGCAGGCTCAACGAGACGCAGGCTCAACGAGACGCCGTCTCGGCAGGCTCGCCCTGCGTGTCGGCGATGGGCGGGCGGCCTCGATGGCGGCGCCGGTGCGAGGTCGGGTTTGGGTTCGCTGTGTTGTAAAATTTTTATTGGGCCATGCCCACCTTATAGAAGAAGGAGTCTTGGTCTATGTGGGCGGCTTTATCGAATCTGGGCCCAACACGAAGTTAAAGTTCATCCCTTATAAATAGTTGAGGAGACCCTTCTGTAACCTCCCATCAGAATTTCGCAATAAAGAATTTTGTCTCCGCTACTTCAGTTTTACTTTTCATTATCTGTCGTGATCTACGTGCCGTCGTTCCGCTGATAACTTAACACGTTATCAGCACGCTCTAATCGAGAAATCTGTTCTGCAGATCGGTGAGCGACGATACATTTTGTCGTTTTTCGTTTACTTCTTGTTTATCTTGACTCGTTACAGCCAAGATCTGTCTCATGATTATTTTGAACAGAAGAAGACAAACCTCCACATAGCTTCACCGGTGACCTCGCCGTCGTCGTTGACGCTCCGTCACCAGTTTCGCCAAGGAAGAAGACAAGTCCGGCCGACTTTAACATAGAAGCCGCGGGAACCCTAACCCTAACAAGATTTATTTTGACCTATAAAACAAAGAACACCTACTAGAAACTAAAAACTACGCCGGACGACGAATCCCCAGTTCAACCTGGCCCTCCGGCGCCGTATGGGCAGCCGGAGGCAGGGGAACCGGAGAAATCGCCGCCGGGAGCTTGGTCGCCTCGCTGTCGCCGCTCGCGCTGTAGCGTGGGGAAAAAACGGTTCAGTTAGATCAACTGTTGATCAAGGAACCAATCACCGTACCAACTCTTATTTTTCTATCTCCCAAACAAAAAGTCTTATTTTCTATTTTACCCATACAAAATATATTATTTTTCATAGTGAAAGTGAAGAGGATCCTCGTCCACACACGCGGTCGTCTCAAGAGTCAACCATCCTTCTGTCAGCTCTGGTGGAGCTTCCGTCGGTCCGAAGCCCCCCGCTTGCTCGGATCGCCGCTGTCGAAGCTCGCAGTATCCCGTCTCTCCTCTGCGACACTGGGCTTGAGCTACGGCGACGGCGACCTCGTCGACGAGCAGACCTCATCCCCGATCCGGATCTGGTCGTTATCCTTCGGCCGCCGCGACATTTGTCGGCGGTCTTCTCCGACATTGGCGCGGCGGATCGTGGAGCTGACGGGACGGAAGGTGAGCAGGCACGGGCCTGGAACTTTGCTCGCTCTTCTTCTTTTTTTTCTCTCTCTCCCGTAGTCTCTTCTTCCAGGTTCATCAGATCAAAATCTTTGACTCTTTGTTTGATTCCCGTAGTGCAGCATTCGACGTACGCCACCAGTTCGACGGAATGTCGAGCGGCGGGAGAAAGAGAGCTGCGATGGAGGGCGGCAGCGACCGGATCAGCGCCCTTCCGGACGAGGTGCTCCACCGCGTGCTGTCGCTTTTGCCGTCACGCGAAGCCGTGCGAACAAGCGTGCTGGCCCGCCGCTGGTGCGGCCTCTGGAAGTCGAACCGTCGGCTGAGCGTCGTCCATCCCCGGAGCTCTGAGCCTGTCAGCAGGTCGGAAAAACTTGTGAACTTACTTGCTCAGCGCGGGCGCAATGGCATTGGGAGGCGCCTCCCATCGAGTGTTGCCCGTCTGCTGGGAGTCACCGGTGACGGGAGCGCGGTGGCTGTTGACAGGTTGAACAGGTTTGTCAACCGTCTGCTGCTGCTCCGCGATCATGTACCACTTGACGAGTGCAAGTTCAGCTTCGATGGTTTTGCTTGTGTTAATGGTGCCGAAGTTGATGTCTGGATCAGGCATGCTCTGTCTTGGCAAGTTCCAGTGCTCCTAGCCCGTCTTGGCACCAACATTCACACTGAACTTACAGGCCAGCCTTTCGCCTCCAAACATTTGAAGAAACTGGAGCTTAGTAAGGTGAAGTTCAAGGGCAGCATTCTTGATTTCTCATCCTGTACAACCTTGGAGGATGTAATGATGCATGCTTGCATTATCAGTGTCAACAAGATCTTTTCGCCAACTCTAAAACATCTGAAGATCACTCGCTGCAACTTCAAATTTGGTGTCATAACACGTATTTCTGCACCGTGGCTGCTTTCTCTTGAATTAGCTCATTGTGAAGGTCAAACTCCTTTGCTCGAAAGCCTGCCATCGCTGAAAAGAGCGTCTGTCGAACTTGGATGGTTCGATGAGGATCACTGTGCTAAAACTGATAAGGATAACTGTGGTGAAGGTCCGGATGAGGATAACTGTGGTGAAGGTACGGATGAGGATAACTGTGGTGAAGGTACGGATGAGGATAACTGTGGTGAAGGTACAGATGAGGATAACTGTGATGAAGGTACGGATGAGGATTGTCGAGTTCTATGCGCAAACTGTTGCGGTCTATGTCCAAACTGTCGCGGTATTGACAACAGCCACGCCTGTGTTCTTCTTGGTGGTTTGTCAAATGTTAGATACTTGAAATTGCAACCTTCCCATAAAATGGTATGGTATTTTTGTCATTTACTCACATTCAAACTACCATTGGAACCTATACTCAAACTCAAAAGTAATTCTTAACTGCTCTTTTTTTCTTGCACCTTTTATAGTTCACTATCAAAAGGGATTTGCAACGCTGCCCTGTGTTTCGCAATTTAAGAACTTTGGTGCTTGATGAGTGGCGTTGGAACATTGGTTTCGAAGTCTTACTTTGCTTTCTTCTGCACACACCTTTCCTTGAGAGACTCATTGTTAAGGTGCCAAAGGTGCACACCCAGCCCCCCACCCCATCTGTATATGATAGATGTTGCTTTATTCTATTTGCTATGCATGATTCATCTCTTGGTTTTTCTTTGCTCCAGCAATACGACTGCTACCATTTTGACAAGGAATTCAGTGTTCAGATCAAAGAATCACTTCGCCTGCCACATCTTACGGTGGTTGAAATTGCATACTCAGATGGCGGTATTGGTATTTCCGCATGGGAACTTCTGAAAATCTTGGAAAACATTGGTTGCAAACTTACGCAGTTTAATATCATCAGAACAGTTTAGGACTACAGTTTCATTGTAAGTCTATACCCCATATTTTGATAAATAATTAGACTGCTATAAAATCAGAGAAGTAAGTTTTCAACTTTATTAAGAGATATTGCATATACATTAGTATTTGTTTGTGTGCATAATCAGTTAATGCATATTCAGGGCTCCTGACTTTTACAGTTTACTTAAGTGAATTTAATTCATTATAATGTAGAGCAAGTTTTTTGTTTTTTAATCTTCAGGGTTTTGAGTTTGTAGATTAGTCATTAGTTACATTAATCATGTGTTATACCATCTTAACGTGCTACTTCTAATAATTATGTTGTAGCTGTGTAGGCACATTTATATTTTCTTACTTGTGGACTTCTTGAGATTATCTAGAGCTAGGCATTAAAGGGACTACTGAATAATATTAGGGAGAGTATAATGTGAGAAAGATCAAAGTACACAAAATGGTTGAGAGAAAAAGAACATACAACACGTCTTAACTGATTTGTTCGTTTGTACTGTTAACTACAAACATGGCATATTACTTATATAGAAAGTAAAGAATGCTTCTCATCAATATATAATCGATTGAAAAATGATTTATCTTTTTGGGGATAGATCCTGTTTGGTTTTGGTTGAAGAGAAATCATGAACAACAGTGCATGGTATGTTGCAACCACATGTTTCTTACGACCCAAGCTATGTGATAGCATTTATCAATTAATGAAATAAGAATCTTCGTGGAAGTTAATAATTTTACATCTGTCTAGATAAGTAGTAATGGCTTCAATTAAAGCTTCATAAGTTCTGTAGGGTCAGCTTCACCAATTCATGTATGCCGCTCAAAGATCTTTCGTCAAATAACTCACATTAGTTATTGTTTGCACAGACTGTAGCTTCAAGAGAAACATTTGGAGGCTTGAAGATGATGGATCTACATCTACCTACAACTACCAATAAATATGCATGGGTTGAATTTGCATTGGTGCCACTGTCTTAATTTTCAGATGTACGTTTGCCAGGTCAAAATCATTGTCTGACCTGTCTTGCACTCTGTTCATCCGTTCATGTATAGTTGTGTTAGATGAGCGTATGTTGCTGAAGTCTGGAGGCACTAAATACTTGTTATATTTGAATAACCAACTATTAGATCAATGTTTGCTGAACCTAGTGTTTTGTGCAATTCAAGCTTTAGCTAAAACATACTCCCTAGTGTTTTGTGGAAAGAAAGCTATACTTTGGCTTGAAGTGAGAGTATGGTAACAAAATCTAGTGTTTTGTGCAATTCACTTAGTTTAATACTCCCTTCCTTCTTAAATTGTTGTCGCTATTGACTTTTTGAGTTACATTTGACCATTCGTCTTATACAAATATTAGTTCAAATATGCAAACTTATAAGTTATGTTTCAATTTACTTTAGTCGTAAAACAAATCATAACAAAATATATGATGATTTTTTACCTCTTTTAAATTAGACGAATGGTCAAACCCTACTCCGCAGCAGTAGGGAGGAAAGGTCAGAAAGTTGGAAAACGATTTCAGAGTTCGGCAAACGTGTAAGCAGATCGTGACCTTGAATTTTAGTACTCCTTCGCTGCGAGATAAGGGCGGCCGCGGTGAACCGATTGGGATTTGGGAGACAGGGCAACATGTGCGACGGCGCTTTTCCAACCTTGAGATGATCAGACAGCGATTGATCCGTCATCCTATCCGTTCCAGAACCGCCGGACCAATGGGGCGAGATAGGCCTGACGTCCGGGTCATCCTTTTGTCTGCCTAGGATATGCGGCCATCACATCAGGACCCGAACCCGTGTTCGCGAGTCTCGACTTAGAGCAAGGCCAATGCGGCGACCGTCGAACGCAAGACGAGACGAGTTTACCGACCTCATCACCCAACGCATTGTCTCAGTCTGTTCACCTAAAAATAATATTTTAACTTTCATCGAGAGAGAGGAAGAGAGGATTTGCGGGAGAGAAAGCAACGCCGGAACATAGCGGGCCCCAGCAACGCCTAGGCGAGCGTGTCCAGACAGTCTCGGCAGGCAGCGACAAGCACGATTTTCTCTCTCCGCCACATCGATTTGCAGGCTGAGCTGTCGGTCGTTCCGACCAGCGTTGGGCTTGCTCTTATCTTAAGCAGGAGTTCATGCACAGCTCACCTACCTAAGCTACCTTCCGCACCGCGTCTTATCTTAGGACGCACAAAGTATAAGCAGTGGGAGGTGTACGTATGTGAATCTCTGAGAGAACGCGAAGATTCAGTTGTCATCTGACACGATGACTTGTTAATCGTTCCTGTCATCCTGTGCGGGATAGTCTTGGGACTAGCTGACGTTTGGAGTCCGGAAGCAGCGAAACTTTATGTGTGCCACTCCAGACCATCTCTTATCCCTGCTGAACTCAGCAACGCGTACTGCAACACTAACCTACTACTCGAACAGTGAGTCAATGCCACGAACGCCCGTGGTCGACAAGGCCAAAATACCCGTGCGTGCCCGTGTTCCCACCAGCAACCAGCGAGGAGCCGGGGGACACGCAGCCGCTATGTGAACAGGCGTTGGCGCGGCGCCATATCGGAGGATTCTCCCACACATGGTTTAAGCGGACAGCGGATCCGCGACGCAGCTGGTGATGTTTCACTGTCCCTCGTCTCATCACGCGAGACGCGACTCATGCGGTGCGCACGAAGCCGAGCTGCCCGAGCAGCAGTAACCTGTCGCTGCGCTGCTCTGCCTCTTATGTGTGTGGCCGAAAATTGTTGTTCAAACGTGTTTGGCTTCGTCGGAGGGCGACGCCACCGCCCGTTCGACAACACTGGGCCCCTGGCGCTCGTCACAGTCACACCACGGCCGGAGAAGTAGGGCTGGACGAAAAGCTCGTGGCTCGTTAGCTCGGCTCGGCTCGGCTCGGGTCGTTATGTTTAACGAGCTAGCTCGAGCTGGCTCGCGAGCCAAACGAGCTCATCGAGAAAAGGGAGAGGCTTTCTCGGTGGAGCTCCGTGAGGTTGCCGATGTCTCCTTTCCCCTATCGCAGCTAGGGCTGGACTACCGAGCCAGCTCGGCTCGGCTCGGCTCGGCTCGGTCTTAGGATAACGAGCCGGCTCGGCTCGGCTCGTTATCTTAACGAGCTGGAATGCTGGCTCGGCTCGGCTCGTTACGAGCTCGAGCTGGCTCGCGAGCCAGCTGTTAAACTCGCCGCCGATACCTCCCGCACCTCCGCCGCGACCTGGAAAAGAAGACGACGACCACGCTGTTGGGTACATCTTCACGTCCTTGAGCACGACGTGCGCCGGGCGGGGAGGCGGAGGCTGACATCGTGGAGGTCATCGACCGGGAGGAGACGGGGCCGGTGACGTAGAGGATCGACAGAGGAAGAGCCGTCGCCACCGCGTGAGGGGAAGAGGGAGAGGGGCGGCATCACCGCACGAGGTAGAGGAGGGCAGTGAGGGAGGTGATGCGGCTCGCGGATGGAGCGAGGCAGGCGGCGCGGTGGGGCATGGGGAGGCGGCGAGGTGTGGTGACGGCGTGATTCATGAGATGGATAAGGTGTGAGGAGTGAGGAGAGGTGCTGGACCTTGTTTTCGTCAATGGGCTCGTTTAGCTTACGAAGCAGGAGGGACTGAGGGGTGCTGGGCCTGCAAGGACTTGCTGGCTCGTTTGGCTCATGAGCGGCTCGCGAGCCGGCTCGAGCCAGCTCGTTAAACATAACGAGCTACAAACCTGGCTCGGCTCGTCACAAAAAGTGAACGAGCCGAGCTGAGCCGAGCCGAGCCGAGCTAACGAGCCACGAGCTTTTCGTCCAGCCCTAATCGCATCACTCTCCTCTCTCTTCCCCTCCGTCACTGATGTTGCAGCCATCAACGCCAAAGCTCATGGCGAGCACGATCTCGTTGTCCTCACCGCTCTTCCCATGATGACGACGACGACGGAAGGGGACTGAGTCAAGATCTAAACCGCGGATAGGCGGTGCAATGCGCGGCAGCCGGCAGCTCAAGCGGGGCGATGCCATCCTCCTCTATCTCACGCGGTGGTGCCGCCCCTCCACCTCCTCCCCTCATACGGTGGCGCCGGCTCCTCCTCCGCCGTTCCTCCACGTCACCGGCCCCCTCCCCTCCTGGCCGCGACCACTTCTGCAACGTCGGCCTCCGCCTCCCCGCCCGACACACCATGATGCTCAAGAGCGTGAAGATATACCAGACGGCGTGATCGTTGTCTTCTTCTACAAGTCACGGCGGGAGTGCTCGAGGCGAGCGGTGACGAGCTTAATGAGCTGGCTCGCGAGCCAGCTCGAGCTCGTAACGAGCCGATCTGAGCCAGCATTCCAGCTCGTTAGCGAGCCGAGCCGAGCCGATAGTCTAGCCCTACGGAGAAGTCACGCACGATAAGGCCTACGTGAGCGGCGGCTTGAATTCGACGTCGCAACGAACGCCAAGCGGAGATGGTGGCGCCGCGCGACAGGGACCTGAGCTGCGGGGCGCTCACTCGAGCGGGAGTGCAGTAACCAACACCAGACACCAGTCTTCTTGCTGCTCATCACCCTGAAAGCCGTCGTCTTCCTCTTCCACGCGATGCGACGAAGAAAAAATAAAGAAAAAGTAATGGCTGCGAAATTCCGCCCCTGCGTGCCATATTCCTCACATGCTCTTCGTCAGTGCCGGAGGAAACAATGCTGAGACGAAGAGAGAGAGAGGAGTACCTTTATTCCAAATAGAGTAGTCATCATCTTCGCTTGGACGACGACACCATGGACACCAATCCCATAGCTCATCGCATTCTCATGGAAGAAATCACAAGAACGAGATGGATAGAAAACTAACACAAGACGATTTGTCATCTCCACCTCAATTGCCGAAGAGAATAGACAAAAAATTTACTCAAACTACTTGCCTTTCAGTGCCATGCATGACTCCAAATAACTGCAGTGAGTGCAGTGTATTTGCTACATATGGCTTAGCGTCATCTAGGTCCATAAATTCTTAGAATGACCATATAGATCCACAATCTAGAGAATAATCAAAGCACCCTCCGCGTCGTCTCTCCCGGTGACGGGAGAGGTGTGACATCCGGCCCATTGTGATTAGCCCCGTGCATGAGGGGGTGGGAGTTTAGTCCCACCTTGCTAGTCTAGCGAGAGAAAGGGCAACATATAAGGCTAGGTTGTCCAACACCCACCACCTTGGGTTAACCCTTTTACGTGAAGCGATGCCAAAAGCGTAAAAGATTGGTGGGGCGAGTGGGGTCCGCATAGCGTGTGAGCGGGTCCAGCCATGTTGGGAACCTGGGATGTTACAAGGGGCGACCCACTCGCCCACCCCAAGCACCGCCCCTACCCAGCTCCGACCACCGCCGCCGTCCAAATCGACGGTGGCAGCGGCTAGCGGTGGAGCCGCACAACCGGCGCCGCACAACCGGCGCCGTTTTCCTGCATCCTTCCCACTCCGCCTCCTCCTTTCCCTTTCATTTTCCCTCCCGGTCGATCTACAAAATATGGGGGGTCTACAGCCATGAACAGGCCATCACTCGCCGGATCCGGACGACCTCGGGCCGGATCTAGTGTTTCCCTTTCGGTTTGGAGTCCAGGAGTAAACACTAAAGGAGAGCTGCTCTCTGATGAGTGCCAGGGGCACTCGGCAAAGAGCCCACGGCATAAACTGACTGACAAAGGACTTTTTGCTGAGTGCTTTTTCTCAGGCCTTTCGAATGCCCACGTGGCACTCGGCAAATAGAAACGCTCGGTAAAGTTCGAATAAAAAAAACACTCGAAAAAATAGCAAAAACATTTTTTATTCCACACATATTAGTGTCAAATGCTTGTTTGAGGCCCTAAACAAATTCAAATAAAAAAGTTGCCAACTACAATGTTTCATAACTTTTCAAGAGCTACAACTTCCATCCGAGGTCGTTTACAAAATTTGAATTTCAAATATGAACTCTTTCAAACTAAGTTTTCGTTGACAAGATGATTTCAAATAAAAAAGTTGTCAACTACAAACTTTCATAACCTTTTTAGATCTACAACTTTCATTTTGGTCGTTACTCCAGTCATTTATAAAATTTAAATTTCAAATTTGTACTCTTTCGAACTAAGTTTTCGTTGACAAGATGATTTCAAATAAAAAAGTTGTCAACTACAAAGTTTAATTTCATAAATTTTTGAGATCTACAACTTTCATTTTGGTTGTTTCTCTATCTGAGGTCATTTACAAAATTTAAATTTTAAATTTGAACTCTTTCAAACTAAGTTTTCGTTGACAAGATGATTATTGTTGGGCACACAGGTAGCTGGAAGGAGAAGGGTAGGGACAGGTTGGGCGTGAACCTGTAGTGTGCAGGGTCGTTTTTCATCAGTTGGGTCATGTACATTTCAGGGTGCAATAAAATTCACCATATGTTCTGGGCACCAGGTGGATGGGGGGCTCTTGTTTTATGTGAGGGCCAAAGGAAAGATTAGGTTGCAATGACTAGTATTGCTGGCATGTTGAATTGGCACTAGTTCCTCACATGAATGTGCTTTTTCATGATCCTTTCGAGTACAGGCATGCACGCATCACCATCTGCTGACTCACGTCCCATACTCCCGTGAACGTTTTTTTGGTGAAAGTCACAGTAATTCACGCAGTCGCGCAGCTGCTGATGTAGCAGCGCTGCGCGCATGGAGCAATGAACCACATACAGCTCCAGTGTACGTACAGAAAAGATCCTGAAGTCACCGGTTAATTAGAGGACGCTAATAGCGTCAGGAGCAACATCATAAGAGGGGATTCCAGATGGGCCGCAGCTACAAAACTAAATGTCAGTGCACACTTGATGGTGGAACCAGTGGCATGCATGGTCATTTCTGCTGCTGTAACATGCTGAAACAACACTGATAGAAAGGTTGAAATCCAACACACATCATGTACATAAACACGGTCACCTGCTCTGCGACCTTCCATTATGTTACATCGATCAGGCCAGTAGCAGATCATGCATACGGAGTACTAGCACGACTGATCCATGCGTGACAACAGCGTGTAGCAGGCTTGCAGCCATGTATGCTTTCGCGTCTTGCTGCTGCATGCATGCCACATGTAGACTCGTAGTCGAAGCGGCGGGCCCTCTAGCATCCACCGCCTCCTCCTCCTCCGCCGCCGCCGCCGCTGCAAACCCCAACACCACCGCCTGCAGCAGCGGCGCCGCAGCCGCCACCGGGGCAACCGGTAAAGCAGGTGCCACCGCCGCTAACCCCGCCACCAGTTGTAGCGCCTGCTCTGGCGTTAAAAGTGTCATGTTGGACATTGCTGCAACTGCTGCACCTGGCGCTCCTGTAGTCGCTCCGGGCTTCATTTTCCCGTGTTTCTTATCTGAGATGTGGCGGCAGAGGAGGACGGCTATCGAGATGGCCCAGGCGGAGATCACTGCTACGCCGAGCACCGCGAGCCACGGCTGGGCCAAGCTGACTGCAGAGAGGAGAGCTCTTGCCATTGTGGACACTGAACACAGCAGGACGGCTTAGACTCCGCATAGAGCCAGCAGGCTGCTAAATATATACTCCCACTCCTCTATTTTTAATTTGATGACCATAATTTAAACAGAGAAGTATATGGCACAGTCGCGCACCGGACTCCTGACGACTTAGTCTCTCCTGGCCCTCTATAACTTTCAACACGCCATGCATTATATGGACCAAGCTCCACGCAACATGCGTGAGTATTTCTTCGTGTTTGTTTTTCCTTATTGAAAATTGGCAGGAGCCCCGCCATTCATTGCATAAATAAAAGCATTTACAAAGCAGTAAAAAGGCCTAAACAAAACCAAAGTAGAAGCCAGGAATTTCTTCGTGTTGAAAATCACGGTGCGGTACTTATTCTGAAGTTACAGTAGGCGACTTCTACGCTGCTTAATTCGCTAGTTCAATCACAGGGGCCTGTTAAACAATACAGTTAGAGGCTCTAGCCTACGTTCGAGGAAACCTCGCCAGTCCTGTTGAGCCAAGGTTAACCATAATCAAAACACAGGCTGAAAACAAAAGCAGACCGAGTCGTGCGACTCGGCGAACACCAGCGCCGCCGCCAACCAAGACGATCGCGCCTGCCGCTCGCGCCGGAGGCCTCGAGAGCGCCTTTCCTCGCCGGCGGGCGGGGGAGAGGCTGTCTCTCAGGCCGGGCGTGGGCGGCTTGGCGGTGCTCGTCAGGTTTGAGAACTAGTTTTCTTGTGGTTAGGGTTAGGTTTAAGTGCCTCCATGGCGGGTTTGGAGAAGGAGAAGGCGTCGGCGACGTCGGCGACGACTACTTCTCTAGCACAAACATGGTGGGCTCAGTGTTCAGACGGTGATGGCAAGGCAAAGGTGTCATCATCGATCATGAATAAGGTACTCCGGCCCCTCCTTTGTTTTGCTGTGGTTCTTTTTGACCATGGCTGTGGGCTAGTGAGATTTTGGTTTTCGGTGACATCTTTCTGGATGTTTCTTGGATTTGTGTTTTCCCACGGCGAATCTGATGAACAAGGCGACGATGAGCTCAACGGCGGGCTCGACGACGACAAGTTTATTGTATTTACGTGTGGAAGGTCAGTAGTCTATCTTTTTTTGCGAAAGGGATGGATTTCAATTTTCCCCCGTCAGAGATGAGGATGGCGGTGGCGGATGGTGAGATGGCCGTGTTCGTTCAGATCGGAGTTCTCTTCCGTGGCATATCCGTCTGGGATGGTGATCCTAGATGGTGGAATTTATGGCTCTTTCAAGGTTTCTTGTCTCCCATCGATGGAGTTGGAGTTGTTTGGGGTGTTCTTGTAATCCGGAGATGTAATATGCCTTAATATCAATGGAATTCCCCTTTCGCAAAAAAAAAAAAAAAAAAAAAAAAAAAAAAAAACAATACAGTTAGAGGATGCTTAACGCCACTTGGCCAATCGGCTACGTTATGTATTTTTCTACGGTTATGTACTTTTTTTCTCTCTCTAAAGAGATTTGTACTTTGTATTAGGGAAAAGTCCTTTTGACCTCCCTCAACTATCATACGAGTTGCAACTTTTCCCCCAAATTACAAAACCGGGTAACGGGACTCCCTTAACTCATCTACTCGGTGCAAGTTTCCTCCCTCGGCGGTTTTCAGAGCGGTTTCGTCCGACGTGGCATAGTGGGTCCCACCTGTCGGGTGCCACGTCACCTTTTTTTTCTTTTTCTTTTTTTTTCCCTCTCTTCTTCTCTTGCCCACTCCCCACTCGCCGCCCACTGCCGCCTCCCCATAGATTCCGCACCAATCCCCCGATCCGGCCGGCAGCATTCCACAGCCGGCGCATGGCATGGCCTCCCCGGCGGAGGAGACCTGCAGCGCCGCCTCCTCCGCGCTCGCCCAACCGCCGGCCCTCCTCGACTACTCCGCCATCCACTCCTGCCTCCTCCGCGGGGACTCCCGCCTCTCCCTCCCGCTCCTCGCGCTGCTCCTCGCCCTCCACTTCCGCCTCCTCGCCGCCGCCGCGGGGGCGCACTTCACGCCCGCCGTCTCCCGCCTCGCCGCGCGGCTCCGCCTCTCCCCGTCCATGGCCGCCGTCACGCTCCTCGCGCTCGGCAACGGCGCGCCCGACGCGTTCGCCTCCGCCGCCGTGCTGGCCGGGCCCGGCGGGATGCCGCGCGCGGGGCTCGCCGCGGTCCTCTCCGCCGGCGCCTTCGTCTCCGCGTTCGTCGTGGGGGCCGTCGCGCTCATCGCCGCGCTCCCGTCCGTGGCGTACGGCACCGCGAGCACGGCCCGCTCGGCGAGCTCCCTCAGGAGCGGCCGGCTCCGTTGGAACGACTCGGCGACGAACTCCGCGGGGCCGGCGACGATGACGAGCCGCGCGGTGCCCCGCAGCTCGCCGAGCGGGAACGGCCTGCCGCCCTCGCCGACGCGCAGCTTGAGCCTGGACAGGCGCTCCTCGCGCGCGAGCCGGGCCACCTGGGCGTCCTTGGCCTTGCGCTCGCGCGAGTAGAGGAAGGCGAAGAGCGAGCAGGTTCGCATGCCTGCCTGCCTCCCCATAGATTCCGGAAGAAGAGAGGGGAAAAAAAAAAGAAAAAGAAAAAAAAAGGTGACGTGGCACCCGACAGGTGGGACCCACTGTGCCACGTCGGACGAAACCGCTCTGAAAACCGCCGAGGGAGGAAACTTACACCGAGTAGATGAGTTAAGGGAGTCCCGTTACCCGGTTTTGTAATTCGGGGGAAAAGTTGCAACTCGTATGATAGTTGAGGGAGGTCAAAAGGACTTTTCCATTTGTATTATAAGCAACCACACGCAAAAGAATGAAATCTAACTCCTGCATGCGTGAGCTCTTGAGGTACCTGCTAGATTCGATAGTTGTTGTATCATCAAAGGAGGAGGCGATCAAGGGGCCCGATATATGGGCTTGTAGTTTTTCTTTTCTAAAGGCGAACTACGGCGCGGGTAAGTTTCCAGCCTGAACCTTGTTGATGATATGCAAGTGTAGCATACAGGATTTCAGAAAGAAAAAAAAAAGGGTGACAAGGGTGAGAAAAGCTACTAGGTAATCACATCCCTGAGTCTATCACTCAACTGCTCAAGTCCTTTTTTTTTTCTCAAGAGTTGAGCGTTCGGCAGAATCCAATACGATGCTTCCACAGCTCCAGGTCGGAGGAGGCAGCACGGAGAACCTGAGTTGCTGGCGGAGTCCCCCCTGAATACTTTTGCATTCCGTGATTTCCAGATATTCCACAGAAAGGCAGTGATGACGGTGGATCGTATAGCACCAGGCAGATCGATGCAGACACGAGTCCAAAGGTCCTCCACAGAGTAGCATTGAGCAGATCAGAACTGGCGCCCATGGCTTGTAGAGGTTAGAAACCATAGTATGGAGATTTTCATCAAATATGGGTGCATGTCTATTAGAATGCTTGGCACTTGATATTTTCTTTTACATCACTTTTAATGTGTGGTGAAAGTCTTGAAATTGCCGTACTCAAGCGAAATACACGAGATCAATTGTAAAAAAGAACTTGTGCTGATAACATTTACATATTTTCATCACAAACTATTTTCATAACAGATCTAAGTAATACGTCCTGTTTTTTTCGAAGCAATGATGTGCAGAGATCGCACACCTGAACTTGATGTTTCATTAGACATGAAAAGGCTTAAAGGCATTACATTTTGGTGCAATCATGGCGCGTGACATGATAAGCAAAAGAGGGAGAAAATGGATCAAGACTCAAAGAGACTAAGTTACGCCACACCGGTAAACTTTCAACTCTAATTAATTCCCCTTCTGGTTCCTCCATTTCTTTTTTTCTAACGTTTGAGTTTACAGGCCGTCGTCAGAAGAAAACTGTTGTATGGTTCAAGTTTAGTGTTCGAGTTGTACTCTGTAACTAAGTCAAAGATATGACCTATTATTACGTATATTTACGAGGAGTTTTACAGTGCACAATGTCGCAAGTATATATTGGTGGTATTTAGAATCCGATAATCCAGATCAGTTTCCCTCCTTCCCCGAGTACCACCAGTATTTTTGACTAGTAACAATAATACTATGGTATTTTAATAAATAAATGATGGTGGCACAAGGGAAATCGATGTGCGGACTAGGCTGTGCGAAGTTATGGGTGGCGGCTGGATGAGTTTGTGGGAAGGGGATGCATGGCGGCGCATGGATTTAGTGGGTAACAGCGCAACGGGAAGTGAACTGAACTGTCCCCTCTCCCTTATCCCCTCCCCTCGCTACAGTAGAAACCGGGCGATTCCTAGGCGATCCCCGCCCCGGCGTCGATCTCTCGCTTCCCCCTCCTCCCCGGCGGCCTCGTCGGCGCCGGTGAGGGCGGGGAAGCAGGATCTTGCTGCGGGCGGGCTAGTTTCTAGCTGTAGTGTAGGTAGGTTAGGGTAGCTAGGGTTAGGGTTAGGTTTTCGGCTCCGTCGCCCGGTGCGGTGATGGCATCCGATCTTCTTTTCTCCCTTGGCGATTCTGGCGAAGATGTCGTCGTCGACGGCGGCATGTTTACTGGTAAGGCCTTGTGGAGCTTTTGTGCCTTCCTTTCTTTTGCGAAAAGAGGGATGGGCTTCTTCTTCCCCTCGCCGATGGCGTCGGCGATGGTGGATTTCTGTTTCCCCTCGCTGGTGTTGCTGGCGACGGTGGAAGTCGGTCCCGGGTGGTCGTCGTTGTGGTCCAGCGGACCTCTCCGGTCTTTTGCTCCTCTCTGTTGGTGTTTGCTTGGTGGTGGCGGTTTGGTGCTCTTCGTTTCTTCCGGTGTCCATGCGATGGCCGGTTAGATGCTCTCTTCGTGACACGGGCCTTCGTGCTCGTCCAATCGGCGTTTCCAATGCGTGGAGGTCACGGACAAGGAGGAAGGAGGAGGCTGGATGCGCACGTCGGCGGTCGTCGGCGGAGAGGAGAAGGATGCTCGGGACAGTTCTGGAAGAAGAGGGAGTTGTTTGTAATTTTCTTTTCTTCGAGGACTGTTCTGTAAAAAGTTCTCAGGGGTGTCCCTGTAAAAAGTGTGGGCTGTACTGTTCCATGTTTTAATATAATGCCCCTCTTTTCGCAAAAAAAAAAAAAAAAACGGGAAGTGAACTGATATGACTAAAATGACCGGAGTACTCTTCGTAATACCACTACTATTATAACTTTTTTTTTTTGCGAAAAGGGAATTCCATTGATATTAAAGCATATTACATCCTCGAATTACAAAATCACCATAAACAACCTCAACTCCACTGATGGGAGACAAAAAACCTTGAAAGAGCCATAAATTCCACCATTTAGGATCACCATCCTAAACGGATATGCCACGGACGAGAACTCCGATCTGAAAGAACATGGCCATCTCACCATCCACCACCGTCATCCTCATCTCTCACTCATCGTCGCCTTCTTCATCCAATTCGCCGTGGGAGAAAACAAATCTGAGCAACATCCAGATGAATGTTACCGGAAACCAAAATCTCACTAGCCCGCAACCATGGTCACGAAGAACCACAGCAAGACAAAGGAGGGGCCGGAGTACCTTATTCTCCATCGATGATGACACCTTCGCCTCGCCACAACCGTTGAGACACCTCGTCCTCCATTGCTCCATGCCGACGAAATTAGCGACGCCACACCACCGCCGCTTCCCTCTTCCGCCGGACCAGAAGAGAAACCCGCTTCCCTCTTCGGCCGGACCAGAAGAGAAACCCTAACCCTAACAACCACCGCTATAGCAACCACCGCGGGAAGACCTAACAAAACCTAAAACCGAACAAAACGGACGCCTAGATGCCGGGCCTCCCTCCTCCGCCGACGGCGAGGCCGCCGGAGACAAGGGGGCCGGCTAGATTACCTCCGGCGAGGAAGCCGCTGAGCGCTGTGCCGCCGACCCTTTTCTTTCTTGCTTGAGGGGCTCGGTCTGCGTCCACTACTATTATAACTGGTAAGACTCCTAATCTGATTGGTAATGTTTCATCAACAACATTCGCCCTCTGATGTTTGTCGAATGACAAGTCAACAGCTCAGTTTATCTCGATCGCAAGAATTATCGTGACTGTGGACATGGACTGGCAGAGCCGCAGCCGACCGATGCACACGCCTTCGCAGCGGAGGTGTCCTTGGTGGACGAGCTGGTATGTGTCGTAGTCGTCCGCGATAGCATCGTGTACGTGGTATCTACGCAAAACAACTGCGATTATTAGAACAGTTTGCACAGAAATGAGTGTTTGGAGACCGTCAGATGTGCGTGTATGGCTTGTTTCTTGAAAGAACAAAGAGGAAACAACACGCCAATTTCAGCACAAACGCGTATAGACGGGCAGACGGCCCACTCGTTGCTAGTCCAATCAATTCAGTACGCAAAAGATAAAGTTAGCTCAGCGCCTAAAACGGGTAAATCCGTAAGCAGCCCAGTAACTGTGACAGTCGACTTCCAAGGCCGAATCCGATACAAGCTATAGTAACACACAACAAAAGCCACTATGTGCCACTGAATTAACCACACTTTGACTAGGCGAATTCACTAGCAAGGATGCTTAATCATTTTCCCAAAAAACTTTGTGTGCAGGGTTGGTACAGTGGCTGGTGATATTTCTTTGGTATAGTCTATTCCGCGGTTTTCATAATTTCTTAGTTTGGCACTGGGTGGGGGCGCTACCGCGCTAGCTTAATCTCTCCAACTACTGAATTGCGAAGAGGTCGTCTGCCCCTGTTATTCTGCCCCCCGCAGAATCCGTAATCCGCGCTCCTTGCGGTTCGAAGTCCGAAATTCGGCTGACCCGCTCGCGCGCGCTTGCGTTGCGAATGATGCGGGCTCAACCGTGGAGTCGTGGACTCGCCCCCATGCTACCAACCGCCTCTTCTGTTATGCTCCGCTTTCCCTCCGTCTGCCCTCGGTTCCCCTGCGATCATCGTCGCGAGCCTAGGAAGGCCGTCGTGGACCTACGTCCACAGATCGAAGAAGGCCGGCGATGTCATTGAACGTTGATTTGCATCGACGCTGCGCTGCTGGCTCAACCCCATCACCTACATCACTGCTCGAGATGTGCTGGTATGCATCGATCCTAGGTACGCTCAAATCCCAGTCGAGCTCCTCCTGTCCATCAGTGTGATCTCGGCTAGACGATCGGAAAGTATCGACGGAGCATATGCTCACTAGCACCCCCGGTGCATGCGCGCCACCTGGAAAGTGGGCAGTTACACGAAATTATTAGCATGCGATTTATTACCAAAAAACTTACTTCCTTTTTGTAATAATCCTACATTCATAGGTCATACTTTACCAGCTAGACCTGCACTATTCACGCACCGGGGGTGTACGCAGGTTGTCACTTTATTTTTAGTGGACGATGTAGTGGTAGCACTACTATACAGCTCAGGCGCGTTGTAGTCACCTCGTCCTCATAGATAAATCTCTTCGATTCTTTGTTAGTCCCCCGGTGCAACCTTTGCTATTTCGGCAATGGAGCAAGAATCCAAGGTATTTTTTTGATCTACACACTGTTTTTTTTTTCACATTTTCATTATAATCTTATTTTATTCGTAGGTTGACCAAGGTTCTTCATGGAAGAAGCATGGCAAAAGATCCAGTCGCGCCCGCTTTGCACCATGGAATTCTCCAGAGTTTGAGTGTTTGCAGAGTTCGGTTGCGTGTAGTTGCCATGTTGACAGGAGATTCGGAGTTGTTAGGTGCGTACTAAATGGATTAGACAGCGTTGCACGCGGAATAATTGACTCCATTGGTTTTAGTCAATTCTTACATTTTCCTGATTTAGCCGATGACAACGCAGCATTTGGGGCATGGCTTTTGTCTAAGGTAGATCATGATAAAATGGAAATAGTTGTTGATAGCAAAACCAGAATTCCTATTTCCGACCAAGAAATAGCAAATGTGACCGGCATTCCATCATCTGGTAAACAAATTAGACAGTCAGACCCTCAAGGGTGTACCAAGGACGTAGATACTGTCTCGAAGTACCTACGTCGTCATGAAGGGTTTGGTTGTGTACTTCACGATTCACGCCAGTTGTTGCAACGTCTTGGACAGAAACTAGATGGACCTCTTGACGTTGATGCGCTGAGGATTGCATTTGTGGTTTTTGTAATGTCACATGTCTTGCTGCCTTCAACAAATCATTCATACGAGGGTCTGGAGTACTGCTCTGCATTAACAAAGACTGATGAGATAAAGGGGTTCAACTGGCCTCGACTTGTTTATAGTGGAATCGCAAATGCATCAAGAGCGTCGCACTTGAGGTCACTAGGCAAGGAACCAGATAGCAATGACACTGGTTGTTTGTTATTCTTGCAGGTTAGTAGCTTGTCCGCATATAATCATCAATACAATTCACCTAACGTTAAATCTGGTGACGACCTCTTTGTTCCACAGGTGCTTTACCTCGCTACATTTGATCCTGTCAGTGTCTCTATACACGCGCCCCCGTTGATGAAGATTTTTGACACTGTCCGGGTGAGATGCTTGTTAAGCTCTTGCGCCGCATCGCTGCACGATGAAGCCCTTCTTTTATCATCATCAGAGGATACGGTTGATGCTGTTAATCATTCTGAGTCAGTTGAAGGCATCCAACAGCCTGAAATATGGGAATGCAGCATTGCGGGTTTCGTCTGCCACAACATTGAATGAACAGGTTTGTTCCCTAGTGACGCTATATTGTTATCCAGCACTTTACATATGGTGACCAATGGGTTGTTTTGACACATCAGGAGAAAATGCAGCGTCAAGTCTTCCTTGCAACGAAGGAGTACCATGCTCGTACATTGTCACGTGTGCGTAACGCACTCGAGGTTGAAGGTTCTTGTTTCCTTCGAGCTGTTGGAGACATTATAGAGCAACACAATACCAGTATATCTGTAGCTGGCAGTTCTTCTTCAACACAAACACCTGCACTCCGTACCCCTAGTAAGTCATCGCGGCCGTTCGTATGATTTCATCGAAATCCTTACGATTTACGACCCTACTTATAAACTGTTTTCACAGATTTAAAGGTTGGGGGCCCATGTTATACTAGTTCAGGCCCAAAAAGGAAGCACGTATCATTCTCTCCTTGTTGTGAGCTTCAGTTCTCAGAACCAAGCGAGTGTTCCAAAACACCAGGGATAGAGTGCTCGAAAACACCCGGAAGCTCTGCGCTGAAATCTCGAGTTGACCAGGCCGCTGACCCACCATCATTTGACCTTGGCATTGATGTTGACGAGTTTTTCAAAGATACTGACCCACTTCCCACAAAGCAAGATGAAGTCCAAATTATAAATGTACAAACACTAGATCCTGATGCAAAAGCTGTATCAAACACTTGCGAGCCTGACTGTGTCGAGGTGTTTAAGAAACGGAAGGCTGGGAATTACATTGACACTGGTTGCCCGGAATGGCTTTGGAGGAATAGGGCCACGTCAACGAAGTCTCTTGCAATTAAGTACTTCAACTGGTTAAAGAAACTTGAGGACACAAACACCCTTGACCAGTAAGTGTTTTTTTTTCGCCCCGTACTAAAAGAAACTATCATTTGTCCATGAGAATAGATTTTTAATTTTTTACTGCAGGGTGTGGATTCGTCACTCATCACCCAAGCTTATTGAGTTGACCGGAGACCAGCTACAAGCTCGCTTATGTGAAGGTTTTGATCTGGACCGAATTTCAATGGATGCTTGCATCCGTAGGTTATACCAATCGGACGAGTTGGCATATGCAAATCTTAAGATTGCTAGATGGAGACATTTTATTGAGTCTGACTTGGCGGTACGTTTTAGGATAGCTTAAACAAACTTAGCAATTAGATACATGTCTCTTTATTCCATTTATTATATCTATGCTCCAAACGGTTGCAGTATGCTGCCGCAACGGGGGATCCTGCTATTAATTCGTATGCTATCAGGGAACAGTTCATCGGGAACTACGTACCATATGATGCGACATGTTCTAGGCTGGTGAGTTCATTGTACATTAAGGTTACAACATTTTACCATATTTAAAATCTTTTTTTTTCTCAGATCGTTTTCCCTTCTTTCTCGAATCACGTATGGAATGGATATGCATGGGACATGAAGTCTTATATTTGTACTATATTTGATCCTACTGTGGAGGACGGGAGCATGCATACCGGTGTAAGTGAGCAACACATAAATGCTTTCAGAAAAATGAGGAAAGCGCTCTCCAAGATAAGTGTTTTATTTTTTGATGGATGGCATATTGAGTGGAACAAATTTACACACCGAGTCGTTGGAGTGAAAAACTCAGCCGTTGCTAGGTAAAGTACCTTTTCCCTTCCTTTCATGCTTCCATCACTCCGTCTAATTTGTTTATACAGGAACATGTCCGGCCTTGCCACACTGCACTTCATCCGACATTTTGACGGTGAACGGGAAACTACAAGCCTTGAGACCGTGAGTCAACTCACTATCCACCATATATTAGCTCCATTTTAGATAGCACATATGCATCGACTTATAGCATATTCTCCATGCAGGCCAAGATACAGGATTTTACTACGGAGGTACTATACGACCTCGTCCAGATGAAAGGAAACTGCGGACAGTTGCCACGGATTTTGTAACGTTTCCGAACATGCTTGCAGCATTCCGATGTGTTTTTGGTGTTCCCGTGTTCGCCAATGTTCTGTATTAGAAATCACCGACTATGTAATAATTAAGACAGCATCATCAGATGTTTTATTTTCCAATTTTTTTTAGCAATCTATGTTCGTTGACTATTGAGTCATACTACTTGATATTTTCCATTCCAAACGTGCCGTCTGCCTAGAAATCTATATTTGGTATATACTATAATTTTAGCAACCAACCCACGACACAGTGTTGCACTGGTTGTCGCAATCATCACAAAATCCGGCAGCCTCTGATTATCATATTGGAAAGTTGGGACTTGTACCAACTGTATCACCACAAGCACGCCTTCGTCTACTCATTCTTTTTTGTCGTTGCTTCCTTGGCTACCTATACCAACAGTAGCCATAGGATAGGTTAGTGGACTTATATCCCAATTCACTACACCAACATATCTAGCGTCCCGAGAACCAACACAATCCCCAACAGGAAACAACGCATAGATACCACATATACATCTATTCCTCTTTCTCTCGAACTCGTACCAAGATCCATGGATCGCTTTGTTAAGTTCTACCGCCGGAAGAATGCTGACGGAAACCCTCCTACAATTCTTCGAAGATCGCCAAGACTCAAGTTGCTTACGAGCGAAGCTTCATCCTCTTCCCCAATCAAAGGACCATGTTCTTCGGCCTCGCGTGTCAAGGTTAGTGATCTTCTTTTACGAGTTTTTCTCTCACTGTCACAATTTTTTAGTTGCGGTAATGCCTTATCCTATTGTTTAGCAGGATTCCCCTGTGCTGAACTCTGTAAATGTTGGCCACCACGCGCCTGACCACGGGTTAGATAGTCAATCTGAACAAGAAATGCAAAACAATCAAGAAATCCCATACACACAAGGAATTCCTAGCCGCCAAGATCCACCATCCCAGCAGAACGAAACAAGTTACATGAGCCAAGAACCCCAGGTAAGTTAGCAACAAATTGTAGCATTTTAATATTGTCCTGTAGAAAGGTCAAACACCTTCCCTTCAATTCTATTTTCTGGTATGCTCAAAAAAGTTCTATTTTCTGGTACAGTTGCAATCCGATCCTGCGAATAGTGTTCCTAATCAGGATATTCTGGAGCCAACCTCAAGCTTGGATCCTTTCATGAGCGATGTACCTTCGAGCCCCGAGGTAAGTAGTATCCGAGTCAATCGTGCTTCTTCGCATTGGCCATTCCTATATTTCTCACATATGAAGTGATTATGTATTTTCAGGAAGCCACCACCACTCATTTCGGGACTAATAACCAAGTCTCATCTAACATTGAGGTACGAAATCTCTCTGGAATTGTTATTTTCTCCAAATTTGAAGAAACAAATGACTGTCAAGTAGTTGTTATTTTATCCGCTAATTAAGTGTCGTTTGAACACCTTTTTAAACTCTTTTTAGATATTGTTATTTAGCAATTTTATTAATAGAGTTATGATTTTACTTATTCAGGGAACACCGGTTGTTCAAGACACTAGTACTCATGACGGCGGACCAAGCTATAATGTTTACTTGACCCAATTTAATAGTTGCAACGTATGTGAAATCACAAGTAGCGCATGCTACTGGGCACATACTGGTGCTATTGGGAAATCCTTTGTCCAGTTTTTCTGTAGAGGTTTCATCCGCAAACTGGTACACGAAATTCTTTGCCATCTACATTTTCAATACCATGTTATATTTGCTAACTTTTATTGTCACAATCCAAATCAAAACAGTTTCTTAATAATGAATTCTGCAAGAAATTTAGAGGTGAATTTGCGGACAATGTCCGCATAACACTTCCATCTGGTGTATTCTATTCAGTTCGTGCACTGAAAGAAAATGATGGATATATCTTCGATTGTGGTTGGGAGCTTCTTGCTAGAGAACAGAGGCTCATGCCAGGTGATTTCGGTGTTTTCACTTACAAAGCACCAAATCACATGTCACTCCTAATTTTTAGAGGTGGTGATGGTCTAGAGAAGGCCTCGTCCTTTGTCCGCAAATCTCACGTGAGACAAATTTCTGAAGGTAATCCACGGTCTATACTGAATCAAAAAGCATACAGTTTTAGGTAGCTTTTATGTGACACAGTTTTTCTGTACTCAGTTACTAAACAGGTACTTGCTGGCCATCAAGTTCGGTTTGTATTTGCACACAATCTCAGGGATATCAAGGCCGACTTAAAGAATTGCTTCGAAGCACTGTCATCTACAAGGTCTTGGTCGCAACATTTCCCTTGCTACATCAGCAAAATGACACCCTATTGTGTTAGCAGGGGAACTTTTGTAAGTTTCTTCACCTTGCAATGTATTTCCAAATCTTTGATTCCAGTCCTCATTAAAGACAAATTCTTAAATTCGTGTACAGCATTTCAACAAGGAGTTCACATCAAGATGCTTTGTTAGTGGCCCCAAAGACCTTGTTCTCAATATGGATGGTGGTGTTAGTTTGCATGCTACTCGGGTCGTGATTGAGAAAGATGGGAGGGCGCGCATATCAAAAGGATGGGCTGGTTTTGTGAAGGAAAACTCCATTGAGAAGTATGACGTTTGCGTGTTCACTCTCAGCTTAAGCAGTAATCGGTCTTCGTTCAAAGTGACCGTCCTGAAACTTTGAGATTTCGCATGCAGAAGACAATGCACTTGGCAATAGTAGATGGTGCGCTGTTGCAAAAGGATGTACAATTCTATGGCATGCCTGCCAGTATTTAAAGCTATGTACCTGTATAATTGGATCTAATCTACGTGCTAGTTATGTAATCGAACTATCTCCAGTTATAACGTTGCTTATGTACCTATGTCATGTTTATGCTTGATTCTAGTTCTACAAAATTTAATGTCGAACAATTATTCAATGTTGCATGGGTGTTATTTACCACAAGTTGACAAATGATAGCGTAAAGAGTTGTTGTATCTTTGCATCCGGAAAAGGTACGGATCACATAGATAGCAAATCCTGGAAAATTGTTTGTCTTAACAAATTTTCACGGACTGAACAACCCCTGGTAGGTACGTCAGCCATAAATATTTATTCCGTCAATTTTCACAGTTCAGAGAATATGACAAATGGTATCAATTCACAATCTCTCTTATTTTCCACAAATATTTTCGACCTTTTTCAGATTTTATTAAATCTTTCTGCAATCCTGCTATTTTGGAATTTTAATTAGCGATAATGTTTCATCTAAATATAACAAATGGCACACAAAGCATTGAAGCACTCGTCATTCATATTCGAGTACAGAGAAAAAGTACAATACATCGATATTGGGCTCCAACGATGATTACAAGCTAAATTTTGTAAAACCAAACTTAAAGTAGCAACAATGTTCGAAAGAAAGGCTATTTATTGGAAACAAAGTAGAGTCTATCCATCTGTTGGAGCTCAAATATTACGTCCAAGTCACTGGCCACGAGCTTCCTCCGCTTCGATCACCTTTCGGGCATATATCAGGAGAGCGAGTGAAGAAATTTCAGCAAGAACACCAACAGTGATATTCACCGCTAATATCACACTTGCATACTCCGGAACCAACCTAACAACAACGTAATGAAGCTGCATCAAGTAGTGGACAAATAGAACGATGCTCACCCACCATATACGCCATGCATAACGAATAGCCATGTCGGTGTTGTCAATACTAGCCTCTACCAGATCTTTGAGGTAAACCATGATGAAGAAAAGCGTGTACGATATTAGGGCATTGCAAAGGAATGATATGTTTCCTGTGGTAGCTACATATGCTATTGTGAGGAAAGCAATGGCAATGGTGAAGAAGCAGGCCATGTCTGGTTGTTTTGCTCGTTTGGCATGGCAATGTACCGGTTATATGTAGATCACGACGCGAACAACCTGTTGTGGAATCCCCTAGTCGACCACTAGCATAGTGGTGTCTAGTATAATTCCACTACCACGGTGCAATCGATGACATGCTGCTTCCAATGCTATATCTGCATGATACAATACCACGAAGATCAATGCAACATTTTTTGTCACGGAGCCCTCGGCATGACTTATCGAAACCGACAGCTACAAATCACCCGTAAAAGCGTCTGAATTTATGCAATCATTTAACGGATGCGAAGTTGTTGTAGTGGTACCACTATAGTTGCCACATAATGCCACAAATTATACCATTGTAGCTGCTACATACTTTCGTGTATCGTACATTTGTTTCCTATAAATATCTTGCTTCTCCCGTGCATCAACATATACGAACTAATAGTCTACTCACTGTCCTCAAAACTCCACACTCAACATGGAGCACGCGGAGGATCATCCTCATCGCAAGAATGGACGCCTGTACTTGCCTCTTCCAGCCCGCAGGTCTCCCAGACTAACAGCAAACCACCGCTCATCACCCCCGGTCGCTCCAAACAAAGTCTTAAAATTCTCGCCAGAGCAGATGGAGGTTGTTGCTTACTTCTCACCTTTTATGTGTTACTTACTTCTCACATTTGTTTATCTTTAACTTGTAGTCACTTTTTTACTCAGTTTCAGACTCTTGGTGATATATTATCGCCAAATCATTCACGATGTAAAAGCGGCAATAGAAACAAAAAAGCACCAAAGGATTCAGTCAGCCTGGTAAATATGAACTTTTCAAGTCGCACATATTTACGTTTTATACTTGACACCCAGCCGCTTTTGCCAAACTTTATCTCCACAGATTGGACGAAACCTTTTTAGAAATGAGGTATCAAATACAGAAGTATCCGGACTGAATGAGGTATTTTTGTATATTGCGTCCAAATTCATTTCAAGTATTATCTTACAATGTATCTTACGGGTAACTATCTCATTTCAGATAGAACAGGTAATTGATAAGAATTCCAAATCAGGACTCAAAAAAATCATTAAGAAAAGCCCGGCTCAAGCTGAAATTAATCAAGCGCCGACAATTGACGAACCACCAGCACCGCACGTTGGAAGGAACCAAGTGCCCTCGCCAAATTTCAACGATTCAGTAATAAATTACATTACCTGGAACCATACAATTTCACATATATAATTATTAGCAATTCAGTCCACATATATGTTTTTTTTCAGACGCGTTGCGACATTTGCGAAAGACCTGGTGGGTTATGTTATTGGCAGCACGCTGGTGATTCTGGCAAGTCATTTGCTGTATTTTTCAGGACTGGATTTGTCAGACGTTTGGTGAGAATGAAACTTAGTAACCAACCGCGCACATACTTTGTGTAAATAACAGACATATTTGTGCAGGTACTAAGCGAGGAGTTCAGCACCAACTTCAGAAGTTTGGTCGCCCCATTAGTTAGAATCACATTACCTAGTGGTGTATTTTACGACGTAAACACTCAAAAAAGGGATGGGCTGTACGTTCTTGAAGCTGGGTGGGATTTGCTTGCCCGCGAGCAGAATTTGCGTCGCGGAGAGTTTGGGGTTTTCACATACCAAGCTTGTGACAAGATTTTGCTGCGTTTGTTTAGACGTGGAGGAGGTGAACAGTATGGTTCATTTGTCTCGCCGGGCAGACGCGTCAGCGATGCAGTTGGTACGCTCTATAAATTAGTCCACATTAATCCCTATTGCTATCAATGGTTGCATCCTCCAAACTAATATTTATTGAATTATCCAGACAAGGAGTCTTTGATCCCCCCGCCAACGAACCAGCTGGTGTGGTCTCGCAACCTTCGCAAGGGCAAAGTAAAGCAATGCATGGAAGGTCTGCCTGGGCCTGGTTTTGTCGCTGGGCCAACTTACATTACAAGGATCACGTCAACTTGTGTCAATAGGGGGGTTTTGGTTAGTGCTAGTTATCTCATTAGCACCTGATTTAGCCATACATGCTTTATTTATTTTTGCTTACCTTTTTACATTTTTACAGCATTTTAACAAGGAGTTCACTTCATCTTTCCTCGTTGGAGGACCAAGAGATCTGGTGTTTATTTCAGACCACTCTAGTCGGGTTTTCAATGCTCGTGTCATTATAGACAGTGATGGCAAGGGGCGCGTATCATCTGGTTGGATGGGCATTGTGAAAGACAAGGGCATCGAGACTGATGACATTTGCGCCTTCACACTTAAGAAAACCACCGGTGGTTCCGCCTTCAAGGTGGAAGTTGCTAGGATATGAATAATTGTTGTTTACCAAATTTCAGTCTGTGGTTGTCTAGTTATGTGCAATATACGGCACTGTATGTTGATCACATAGCTACTCTCTTCGTTGAATAAAAAAACGATGTGTCTTTTCCATTAACAAATTTATTGCCACAATTGAAAACTCCCAAATAAATAATTTACATTTACACATTCAAGTGAAAATAAACATCGCAGTACCATCTCTTTTCAGATTCTTGCAACGAAGGTATTAACTAGCTTTGATCATACATGAAACAGTTCGAATTTTTCCCATTTATCTCCTTCACATATCAACTGGTGCCAGTTGCCACCATTTTGCATACACAAACTTATTTCTTTTATTTGTCGATGTTAGATTCATCTACTTCAAATAAGATGTTCGATTCATCTACTTAAAAGAAATACAATACCACTTATTTATATTAATTTTACTCTAATAAAAGACTAACCACATAATCGTTTTTACCAACTGTGGTTAACTTGTCTTCTGGCATGATTGGTATTACTTGTTGTTGACACGAACCACTTTTTTAATATCGTGCAGAACTATTAACCTATACCGCAGGATTCAGGCCCAATCTTATATTAGGCCCATCACATCGGAGTCGGGAATTATGTTCGTCGTTTCAAAAATGTACTCATGCACTTCAAAACACAACACAATACCTTTTATTCGGAAACAGAGACTGAAATACAACATCCACACAGTGACTAACAAATAACATCTAGGATATGAAAAACATGCGACAGGTGCCAAAGACAAACGAGTTGATACACTACTGAACACAATGTCTCAGTCCTCTGGTACAGCATTGACAAAGACATACCAACTTAGGCTCTTGGTTGATCGCCACGCTCCACTGCACCGTTCTCTGGGCATGTAGACGTAGCTGGTTCCCCAGGACCCAAGACAACTGGACGGTGGGCACGAGATGGTTCTGTACGCCAGTTTGGCTGGAGCTCGCCGTCCACATAGACCCTGTAATGGCGAATAGTTGGAATGGGAGGTGCAAACATCTCGGTACAGCGTCCTGCAGTGTAGATTTGCCACTGGTTCCGAGGCTCTGGTATGGAAGCGCGAAGCCTCTCGAGTGCTTCGGCCTCGTCGTTGTCCTCATAGATGATGATGTCTAACCAAGATCCGCACGACACAGGAATGCCGTAGAACCCTGCAGGTAAGTTCAGCACGTCAACATAGCAGCAAACTGGGTCAGCAACATCTAGCCTCGGAAGAGTAGTCGTCTCACGTTGCCACCCTGAAATAATACGATGATTTAGTAACAGTATCAGGATCAAGCGCGGAGATCAAAAGAGAAGGAAAAAATCAACTGATTACTTACATTAGCATTGACGCCATTCTCTCTGCCATCTCCGAAGCAGAACCCTCTAGTGGGAAAGGTAAATTTCTTTGGTGAGCTCAATAGATGTGTCGTGTTTTGCCCCAAGAGCCATGCTCCTCCTTTTTATAGCCCAGGCAAAGGAGGATGAGATGGAAGCCAGCCAAATATTAGCCAATCCAAAAAGAAAATGTAATTATTATACTCCAAGCGCACAAATATAATTTTAAAAACTAGATATATACAGTAATGGAAAACCAAGGTATAGCTTTTCCCGGATTCGTGGGCAGTACTTTCTGCCTTGCACCATCATATCCTCGCTGTACAATTGCAGACCACCATCTCGTCCGGTGGATATCAGGTTGCTAGCACCATCATACTTTTTGGTTCTGGTAGTGGCGCCACTACATGTACCACGTACAACGGCAGACGGGTGTCCTGCCGTCTCTCATAGTTCCATTCCATACACAAAGCAAATATATCCAGGGCATTCCATACAAGTTAAGCGAACCCAGTCTCTTCCCCAGCCTTTCTCCAACCAAAGCTCATGTCTTGCTTTGTATGTGTGCTAGTGGCTTGCGCCTCCATTAGTGCTTTAGCTGCAGCTGGTGGTCGTCTTGCTGATCTTCCTCATGCAGCCGCGCAGTTTGCTTGCTTGTTTCTTCTCCTACATTACTGTGCCCTTGCAGCAGATCAAGAGACATGTCATACAGATAGATTACGATACATACGCATCGCTTGGTTCCTCGTTTTTATTCTCACTAGTCTTCTGTGTTTGAGGATTCAGGAGCTCTTTGGACTCCCGTTTGCAGCATTGACTTGGGCATTAAGTGCAGCTGTGGAGATTGCAGGAATGGTGGCAATCCTGCTTGTCAAGCCGAAAGTATCCATCAACAGTGAGCCCGGACAGCCTTAGTTCATCATTTAGTTCATATGTATTGGTGTTTCTTGGATAGTTAGCCGGTTTCATGTACCTTGTAACAATTTAGTGCCCTATCATTCCATGTAAGCATCTTCGATGCATTTATCGTTGAAGAAATGTGTGACCATTTATATAATTGTCCATAATATCAGTACGATGCATTATTAGAGGTAAACGGATAATCATCCTTCTAACAAAACTATAATTAAATCTACACTGAAACTTATCACATGCGTAGATTTATCTACTTTTTTCAAGTATTGAAACGCTCGCCTTTTTAGAATCAGCACCCATACGTTAGCCTGTACATGCACGGTGTGGAAACAGACTTTTCATTTTCAGCTGGATTCGCGCCCTACTTTTACATTGTCTCAATCGCCGAAAGGCTACGAAACGGAGTTGTTTAGTTTTTGTACGTTGGACTCAGTTAGTCCTAAAGGTCAAAACGTTATCGAGTGCTCTGGAAGTGGGGGCTAGTTGGATTGAGCCCTGCCGAATCTGCCTGGCTCAGGGTTGTTCTCAGCCGTCCGATTTTGGACGCCTGAGGTCACGATGCATGCCTGACGGGCGAGCTGCCTGACTAGCCCTGAATGCAGTGAACTTTTTTGCCACCCTAGTTTGAATCACTCAAAAATAACACAAACATACATTGATATATAAAAGTCTTGACATAATACAGACCGTATTACATCACATTAACACACACTGCAGGATTTAGCATGCACCGAGGAAAGCAAATTATTGGGGAGGAAACAACACTAGGACATGGTAACTCTAGTCTCCTAACACTCTGCTCCAAGTACGATCACTATGGCCACGCCGGTCAAGTGCACGAATACGCCATGGTCCACAAAACAGCCATCACGACAGGTGCATAATCAGGCACCAGCTTGAAAAAACACATATTGCAACTGCATCATATAGTGCACGGTTAGAACCACACTTACCAAGCACATGCGACGAACATAGCCAAATGCTCATCACGGCGACCAACACTGGCCTTTGCAAGATCCTTGTATCTTATAATCATGAAAACAAGGATGTAAGACACTATAGCATTTGCAAGCTTGGAAGGTTCCGGTAATACCGACGTATGTAATTGTTGTAAAAGCAATTAGCATGCTCAGGATGCAAGCCATTTCTACTTGGTAAATTCAATTATATGCCAGGTCCTCGTTTTATAGTTAGGCAAGCAGGCCAAGCTCACAACCAGACGAGAAGCACAGTGTTCAAGGATTCTCTGAACAGTCCACATGCCATTTCCTAGCAACCGCTGCACTAGTGGTGCTGGCTACAATTCCACCAGGTTCGACACCCAACGCGCGATAGGTTTCTGATGTATTCGAATCTTTATGTCATCTCATCCTTGTCTTTTCACGAACCTTTCACGTGAATACACAGCTTTACCATGGACATGTCATTCACACGGATCCAACACATAGTTAAATGTGACGCATCTAGCTCTCCTTCCATAGCATATCAGAGAAGCTCTTCACTCTACTCCCATCACACGCAGCATCATTTTGCTGGTAAGATTAGCTACATAGTTTTGACAAGTTTTCATCCACATTTGCATTTACAGGTTCTCACAAGCATTCGTTTTATGTGTAGGCAAGATGGTTGGTAGTGGTGTACCGTGGAAGGGAACCTGGTATTTACGGTGATTGTTTTCTTGCTCTAAGCAGGTATCTGGTTTCAAGAACAATTGCTATGAGAGCTTTCACTCCCTGGATGAAGCCGAGAAAGCTTACGCGCGTTTCTTCAGTCTAGGGTCTACAACTCCACCAGCAGTCCCCTCGCAAAAAATAAAAACTCCACCAGCAGTTAGCACATCTCAAATCACTTGCAAGGATATCATCTTAGTGGTCATGTTTGTAACTATTTTCTCCTTGGTCTCCATGTCCTCGCACGTTGATGATGTGCTATTCAAATAATAGCATGCTATCCCACCCAATCTATCTGCTGTAAAAATAAGTCAAGTGCTATGTCGACCCCCCTTCCTTTTAATATTCAGCATCCATTAGTTTATTTGAGCAAGTAATGATCTGTCACGCAGCATCAACTACTGCTTACTATGTATTATGAGTCGTTGTTTTGTGTCCAGTATTCAATAAAATGTCGTTGCGTTTTGGCTTCATGACATTCTTAAGGAAGCGACGCACATACATTGACAAATGGGTTCTACCGAAACAACTTTTATTTAAAAGTGTATTACATTCTCACTGCAATACACTTGAAACATTCTACAGATAGCCATATTCCAAACAAGAATCGCTAGATACTAATATGGTGCCACCACATCACGGCAGCATCCTTCTTGACGGCTTTCTCGACCTCTTCCAACTTGGTTAAACACATCCCTCTTGCTCGGAGATCGTTCACACTTTCTGATGCACCTGCACAAATCACATTAAAACCAATCAAGTCTACGAAACGATGACTAGTCAAGCTTCAATATCAGATCATCATGCATTCGTTTACCTGCAGGCCCATGCTAAATACCAGTTTGGTTGTTCACATAAATCCTTCACCCACATTCAGAAATGTCAGGTTCTTTTCAAAAAAAAAAACCATACATATGAACACTAGAAGAGATACAAACCGATAGCTGCTTGTGCAGGAAATTAATGTACTCTATCGTAGCGTCAAGAACAGTTGATGTGTCGGTCTGTGTATGCAATATATTTAGCAAACAATGACCAAATACTATATCTATATGATTTTATATGGTGTGCTTTACCTTTGAGAGGGGACAAAACATCGGTTTTTGCAGAGCTCCAATCTTGTCTACCATTCTTACCCTTTTCTGTTTCAAATACCAAAATCAAAAGTT